>OX454420.1:16018684-17218684 GCA_949715475.1 Microchrysa polita
GAAACATAATCGAAAAATAGTTGTGAAAACAAACCAATAAAAAAAAAAAATTTTACGACGCTATGAATTTTTCGATTTTTTGCCGCCCATAAACCACTGTGCGCCGTTTTTTAATCCAATAGAACCTTATTGTAGCACTAAATTATGCATCAATAAAGGCGGACTCCATTTGCCTTATAGGCCAAGCAATGAAAGCCTAAAAAGGGGGTGTAGAGAACATCGAAGGGGGTGACGATTTTTTTCTTCGGTATTTTGTTAGGAGTAGTTAGGAGGTAAAGGTACTAATTTTACTCGGCGCTGAGGGGTGCGCTAACGCGGGGAGAGGGTTTAAAGGTGCAATTTTGTGCAATTTTTAGTGTTTTGGGCTATATCTCGAAAACGGTGAGTCGCAGAGAAAAAAGTTGTGAGTAAGCATTAAAGCTTTCTAAAAATCCTATTTATTTGCCCATACTTGCATATGCAAAACTCCTAACGGTTCTTCCGATATTGTTTAATAAAAGTGGAAAAAAATTTTTTTTTGCATTCTATTGACTCTGGTGTTTCTCTGAATAGTTTTTCAAGAAACTTTTGTAGGGCAAAGTTAGTAAGTGCTCAATTTTCTTTAATTCGATATACTTCTTCTTGGCTTGTCTCGAGAGTTAAAAGAGTCTCAACGAAGTAATATTCTATATTCATCAGAATGAAGACAACCATTATGGAAAATCGGGAGGGGGTGACGGTTTTTTATTTCACGGATCTATAAGGGATGGTTCGGAGTAAAACATACTAAAAGCTCGCGGTCATGAGGTGTGCGCTAACGTGGAGAGAGGGGGCTAAAGGAATCAATTTTGCAGATTTTCGACTTAACTCATTTTGTCCTACGGTTGCGTTTTCGCAACGCTTTACATTTTCATGTTTCACGCTTTTCTGGTAAAAAATATAAACTTGATCCCCGAGAAAGAAAGGTTCATTTTAGAATTATCTAATCGACCTGTTTTTGCTCAAACATGTATTTTGAAATTTTCTGTAATTCTTTAGGGTTTGAAAATTGTGAAAATTCCATGTTTTAAGGTACGGATGCTAATTTGTGTATAAAAATACTTATATCAAATATTTTCCTGAAATCTACGAAAATAACATAAGCAAGACTACAACAGTTGCGAATATATACATAGTTTTTCATAAAGTTGTATTATGAGCGCAGAGCATTCGTTCAAAATTTAAGGTTGCGAAAACGCAACAATGAACTATAACGATATCCTCTTTTTCCTATCAAATGGACAGATGATTTCCATTATTTTTACTACTAATTCAGTTTAAATGCTATTTAATTTTTCCGTTTATTGTTTGACTCGGTTTAACTTCTTGAGATAAAGCGGGGCGAACATTGTTTGTACTTAAGTTTTCGATAAATTTAAGAAATATTAGTAAAAAGAGGCTTTGCAAATGAAAAAGTTTATTTAGAACATTTAATTTATTTGGTTTATGACGCGGCCACTAAAATAGGATTTTTAGAAAGCTTTAATGCTTACTCACAACTTTTTTCTCTGCGACTCACCGTTTTCGAGACATAGCCCAAAACACCAAAAATTTCACCTTTAACCCCCTCTCCCCGCGTTAGCGCACCCTTCAGCGCCGAGTAAAATTAGTACCTTTACCTCCTAACTACTCCTAACAAATTACCGAAGAAAAAATCGTCACCCCCTTCGATGTTCTCTATAATCTCTTATTTGATTGGCCTATTATATCATCACTTTCTGTCATTGAACGCAATTGCAAAAAAAAAACAAAATTTCCGCAGCTAGGATCGAACCTTGGTTCCGCAGATAACAATAAGTGAGTAAGTGTGGGTTTCATGCAAGATTTCAAGGATTTCTATTGAAGAAATTTTATTAGACCACTTCATAAGTGTCAATTCATTAAGAAATCACAAAGTCCATCCTTCTATAAATCTACGGTGAACAATTTATTGGATGACTATAAAAACGAAACCGACTCGACTGTGCTATAGAAGAATATATACATGTGTGTGAGTTAACTTAGAGAGACTATTGCATGTGTGTGCTGTATCATCCAATAAACAAAAGAGTGGAGTATTTAAAGGAGTATCTTTTTAGGTTAATGTTTAGAGAAAGTTTTATCGAAGTCTTATACCAACAAATATTAGGGTTACAATAAAAAGTGAAACCCTACCCCTTTGTTACTAAAAGAGGAGATACGGTAAAACCTCGACAATCCGATCCGTTCGAAAGTTTAAGTCGTCGTTACTCTTACTCTTAAATCTGCCAAGGAAAGAAAATGAAATTTTTGAAATATACATATACTTTCAGCTAATGCAGAAAGCACTGTGTTATCTGAAATTTACATTACTACAGTAGACTCGCGAAAACGTGAACTAATTAAAACCACGACTGTTCACCTTAACGGGGGTTCATGTTATGTAGTTGTTCACAAACAATATTTGTTTATGTGTTTGTGTAATAAAATGCATATTTAGAATGCAACCGTTCTTCTTGGCCCAAGGCGCTGGATGTCCGATGCAATAAGGCAGCGGATTGTCGAAAGGAACCAGATAAAAGAGCGTCTATCGAATACGAATAAAAGTAATAGGAAGCTATCCGTTTGGGACACGTCCTCTGACACAATGAAAAAAATGCAAAGTTGTGTCTCTGTTAGTGCATAGTTTTTGATAAATTTTATATTGGAATAAAGGAACAAGGCCATTCATGGCTATGCAAATTTTGTTTTAAGCTTATATTCATAGCACTACGATTAAGCTTGGAAAAATGCAGGGCCCTGTTTAAGCCTATTTTGAAGCCCAAAATATGCCTGCAATCAACATTCCCGAGGGGGAAATTCGGATGCAAATTTTTCATGTAAAACCCTTTGAATAAATTCTTCTAACCTTCATCATATTCTAGGCATCGATCAATCAATGGTTAAGCTACGCTGTTCACGAACGATAGCATCGGTTTTGCTAAAAACGTAATTTCTTGGCATTGAGAGGCGTCCTGAGCGAAGTAGGTTTTTTTTACATTTCTCCACCATTAAAACGTGAAGACCACTCGTTAACTTCGGTTTTGCTTGGTTTTTAAGGCAGAATCTCCATTTCCTAACAGAAAAACCAAACTTTACAGTCACGCTTTGTTCTCCAAAAATCCACCCCAAGAAATGAGAGATTCACAGACGAACCGATGCACTGTCACAGCGATACACCTTCTATGCTATCTCAGGACATTTGTCCCTAACGGACATTTCGCTCCAGCCTAATTTCAGTTACTTTTGGTTCTACAAAGCCATCAAGAATTGTGTCAATACTCGGTGAAAGATAATTATGGAACGCTGCTATACGATCGATTCCTCTAAATACATTTTGCTGGGATCGATGCAATATCGGTTGTAAGATGGTGTTACTTGGTAGGAACGTTGGAACGTACCAAGCAGCACCAAGTAATACAGACGGATAGCTACACACACTTATAGAAAGGCAAAGAAGCTTAATTTCGAGAAGGTTTATACGACAATGTGAACCAATATTGTATAAGGGCGGCTTTGCGTATTGCCCGTCGCATCAAAAACGCCAATTGAGCTTTCGGTGTGTTGTCCAAAATCTGGCAAAACAGTCATCTCAGTGTAAAAACCTGGCTCCTGTTTCCGCTCCTTGTTTCTGTCAGCTATTCTATTGTTTGAGACCAACACTTGGACAATTGTCGCTACGGTTACCGAGAAGCAGCAAACTTTCGTCAAATCTTGTCTTTATCAAATTTTAAGCCGATATAATTTCAAATGAAGATCTTCATTGTGTCTTGAGTTTTAGGGAGCTTATGGTTGTTGAAAGATTGCGAGACTTTGTGTCCGTGTTTGTGTTACAATGTTTTACACTAGCACTTTATTACAAATAATTAAAAACGCAAATTTAATTTCTGGGATCGTTGTCTTATTTCTGTCCAAACATAATTCTTTCACCCTTTCAAAATTTGGTATACCAACGATTGGATGTCGGTACTTAGAGGCTAGTCGCGTTTGGCGATGAAACCTCTTTCCAAAAGAAGTTGAAAAAGGAATCACCCGAAAACAATGTAGCACATATCTCTGGATGAATAGTGTTCAAGATTAATAAAAAGGAGGAATTGCATGAACGTTATGGCGCGTAAGACATGCTATTCTCCATAAGGGGTTAAGGCAACTTATAGCAGTAATAATTAAGCCTGTTCGGTACTCAGATTTCAGTATCGGATACCGGTTTTCCTCAGTACCCGGTACTATACCCGGTGCACCGGCACCCGCCGGTTTTTTTTAAACACCCGGTTTTTTCAACCATGAGCCGGTTTTTTTTCAGTACCGGTTCTTTAATCCGGTTTTTTCAACCATGAGCCGGTCCCGGTGCACCGGTTCTTTCATCCGGTTTTTTCAACCATGAGCTGGTCCCGGTGCACCGGTTCTTTCATCCGGTTTTTTTCAACCATGAGCCGGTCCCGGTGCACCGATTCTTTCATCCGGTTTTTTCAACCATGAGCCGGTCCCGGTGCACCGGTTCTTTTATCCGGTTTTTTTCAACCATTGGCGGGTCCCAGTGCACCTGTTCAGTACCGTGTTTTTTTGATAGTCTGTTCAGCATCAGGTTTTTAAGCACCGGTGTTTTCAAGTTGTCTTGTTGTTGAGTTGTTGGGTAGGTGCTACCCAGCAACGATTTATTCGAGTTTTTGTTGTAGGGTAGCACTTTTTAGTACGGTGTTTTTATTGGATAGCCATGATTCAATATTTATGTATATGATTTTTTAGCTGCTATGAAGTTTAAATTGTCGCAATGAGAAAAAAATTATAAAGAATTTCTAATGTTGAGAAAATTATAAAGATGTAAATTACACGTTCTAAAAGACTTAATGGAGAGTTTTAGCATCTCATTGAAAATATAACGTTCGGAGTTATATGTATAGTCAAAGAAGAATACGATATTTGGTTGGCAAAAATCCTACATCACTGGATTTTGGCAGGATGGTGGGGGATGACCCCCCGATTATGGGAAAAAAATCCCATCGATTGGAAGACCGCGACCTTAAGGAGGGGAATGGATGACTCTGTGCTTTATTCTTATATGCCGTTCGAAAGCTTAGAAAATTGGCCAACTTTTGTGAGCTTTGCAGATTTGCCACTCCAATGTACCGTTACGAAATTTGGGTTTAATTTTAACATTAAAAGTTGAAAATGAAATTTCTGCAAAATTCAAAACATCGTATCTCGGAAGAGAATCGTACTAAAAAGTGCTACGCTACAACAAAAACTCGAATAAATCGTTGCTGGGTAGCATCTACCCAACAACCCAACAACAAGACAACTTGAAAACACCTGTGCTTAAAAACCGACTATCAAAAAAACACGGTACTGAACAGGTGCACTGGGACCCGCCAATGGTTGAAAAAACCGGATAAAAGAACCGGTGCACCGGGACCGACTGATGGTTGAAAATAACCGGATGAAAGAACCGGTGCACCGGGACCGGCTCATGGTTGAAAAAACCGGATGAAAGAACCGGTGCACCGGGACCGGCTCATGGTTGAAAAAACCGGATGAAAGAACCGGTGCACCGGGACCGGCTCATGGTTGAAAAGACCGGATGAAAGAACCGGTGCACCGGGACCGGCTCATGGTTGAAAAAACCGGATGAAAGAACCTGTGCACCGGTGTTGGAGAAAAAAAACCGGGACCGGCCCATGGTTGAAAAAACCGGGATATCGGTACATCGAAATATTGGTACCGGTACTAAGTAAACACCGGTTTTAAACCGGTGTACCGGTGTTAGGAACAGGCCTAGTAATAATTCATTTTTTCATACCTTAGAGGCGCCACAGACCCTCAGATCTAACGGCCAGATTTTTTGATTGCGAGATAAATCGGAAGGTGTATGGGACCATCGGATTCAGTTTTTTGATTTGACATGTGGAACGTATTGCCAATGCAATTTTCTCAATTTTCCGTACAAGCTGTCATGACAATCGTGTGTTCTCAATTGCTGATTTTTTTACATAAACCTGTGGTCGTTCTTCATGCTATGGTTGTAGCGGTCATTCTCCACCAAAGTAGCAATGGATTTCCATCTTCCATCGCCAAAAATGGTATAATTTTCGCTATGTTGTGTTGTGTCGTGTGGACCGTGAGACTGCCATTTCAGATTGCAAGATAAATTGCCTAGTGAATGTGATGTATGGGCGTCAGATCGATTGTGTGCAGTCGATTGCTGAATCGATTGGTCAATCGACCCGACAGTATATGGGCACTCTTAAATTGTAACTCACATTAAATAGCTAATCAATAGGCACGTTTTATTGTGTTTATCCCGTGCAGGTTTGGGTAGAACTTCATATAAAAAAATGACACTTACCCAGGTAAAGTTCACGCGTGCAACTACCCTACACGGGATAGAGCTCAAATGTAGATGGCGGACGCATAGTGGAAATATGAGGGAATTTGTTTTTTCAAACCAAATGTGAGAGTTTTTCTAATCACGAGAAAAGAGTTTGCAAAGAAATAATCATCTTTTGTGATAAAACCCACCACATCTAAAAAATAAACCGAAGAAGGTGAGTCAAAGATGCGCAAAAACTGTCAAATGTCAGCTGTGTGGTCTTAACCGGGATGTTACCCGCGATCGTTTTTTTCGAGTCAGATTTACCCGCGATGCGAAAAAAACGTCGCTAATATGTTATTTTTCTAGACATTTAAGTGTTCATGTTTTAGGGCTTTCAAGACTTGTTCACGTTTCAGAGTAGTCTGGGTAAACATAAAATTATTCACCTAAGCGGGTGTTCACTTTTGACGCAGTTCACGTTTACGCGAGTCTACAGTAGTTAGTAACAAAACCACAAAATTATATATGTACAAACCAAAATCCAGTTTTCGCATGCATCGAAATTTTACTTGGCTTGAGCCACGCTTTGTCACAACGATCACAAACCGCACCAGTATAAAGATTTGCTACCTCTAGGAAGTTAGTCTATTGTCCTTTCGTGGCTGTTTATGATAAGAGCGTAGGAAAGGAAGTAGTACCGTCAAAAATACTTATTTGATCATCTGCTGAGCATTTCCGTAAGAGCAAATCAAGTGACTCAGTTATCTCGTTAAAAAAAAACATTTTATTTACATATGTCTATATATAAGAATAGCCACAAGTGAAAGAAATCATATTCGGCCAGGATTAAGTTGACGTGTTACGATAAGGATCTTTCTTATCTGTATTTAGAGATATAATGAATGTGAACGATATTGTAGGCTAAAAATATACAATGCTATATGAGGGGAAGGGAGCAAATTACTGCCTACTGTTAAAATTAACAACGTTAACGTTCGTTCTGTCTATAAATGTTAACGTTTACGAACACTTGGATCTAAAAACTGTTGGACACGATTTTTCTAAAATTATAATTGTTTTTAGCGAGCCTTTTGTTCAAGAAGAAATTGAACCTCCGCCACTATTGTAGTCATCTTCGAAAATGTTTTCTCTCAAATGTTAGATGGATGGGACGCTGTCTCGAAATGTATAGTTTTAGTTATATTGAGTTTTATACTTAAAAACAATTTTGTCTGACTCTAAATTGCCCAAGTCCCGGCCAATTGAATGTCACCTGAAAAGGAGCCAGATCTAGATACTAATTTTCTGCCGTCTTTATTCTAAATTCATCCATAAAAACCGTATTTAGTTAATTAGCATCATGTTAGCAACACCACGACTAACAATATTACGCCGTATTTCACCATCATACCCGTCAATCCATTCGAACTCCGGACTAAAAATACACAAAGAATATCCTCCTCCCCACTCAATTGACTCTAATCATAATTTACATATTTGTCCATGACTTTTGCGTCCACTTATTGTATTTATCTACCGCCTTTTCATTGTTAAAGTCACACGGTTTCGCAAGTTGCGAGTACGTTGCAAAAAATAAAGAAGTCAAGCGAT
This sequence comes from Microchrysa polita, assembly GCA_949715475.1. Taxonomy (NCBI): domain Eukaryota; kingdom Metazoa; phylum Arthropoda; class Insecta; order Diptera; family Stratiomyidae; genus Microchrysa; species Microchrysa polita. The sequence continues at coordinate 16,026,621 of OX454420.1, forward strand.
GTACTAAGTACAGTGAAAAAAGATCGGCGCAATTGTCTGAGCTACTTACGTTTCCTACTTATACTTATTATGCCTACCTGACGCGGCTTACATGTAAATATGCATAAAAAGACGGTTAATGAAATTAGCATGATCTTGTTAGAGGGTAATCAAGAAGAAATATTTCTAGAAATAGATTTAAAATGTCACGAGCTATAATAACAGAATGTGTTGGTAAATAATAGCCGTAAATAGGATATGCATTGATAAAGTCTATTTTAGAAGAATTTATTGTAATTCAGAGAAACAGATCACGATCACTATAAAAATTTACTATTTATAGATACTTTATCTGCGAAAAAGATATGAATGAAAGTTATAGTTCAGAATCAGTAAGTCAAATATACTTTTCCATAAATAAACTCAACAATTGACTACGCAATGTGATGATATTTGACACCTTCTCTGTAAAAGGAAATTCGCGAAACACGATTGCTTTTTAAACATTTCAAGCGAAAATGAACAAGAAATTATTTTTGGAGATATACCTACATACATATCTACATTATTTGTTTTTTTTTTGTTTCTTTTCTGTGGATACATGTAGGTAGGTACATATGTACATATATGTATGTGCACATATAATCTCAAAAATTTGACTACCAAGCAACTTCATAAGTGAAAAAGGATTTCCTTAAAACAAAAATAGCTTATCATTATCCCAAATACAAATTCAAAGGTCCTTAAAAAATGTCAATCTCCACCTACGAATATAACAATATGCGCGTGCTTTTTCCTGTCAGCTAACAACCATATCCTTTATTCGACCGCCTAAATCTTTGAAAATTTGTAAAGTTCCGATGTCGAGACGAAAACTTATTTGCCTACATCACAGTCCATTAAAATGATGCTTGGTGAATAATTCATGAAAATCCCGAGTCCTTTTCGTCAACCTTACGAGGCAATATACACATCCCTCGAGTGGATAGTGTGTTGTGTCGAAAATTGAAACTTTGAAATTGTCATCAGGACGTCAGGACTTTTCAATAAAATGTTTCTACATACATTATAGTGTCTATATGCGTATTCGTCCTTATTGACTAGGCATGTACATATTTGTATGCAGAACAGAGGATATATCAGCGAACGAATGAAGAATTATTAACATTAATCGTAGTATTATCTCACATTTGTTGTCAAATTTTCGAGCCTTTTGCTTAAAGGACTCTTCATCTTTATGTGGCCTAAGTCTGATTGGACTACGGTGCTAAACTAATTAATGATCTACTATCACATCGAAATAGACCCTTAAAACATCCTTCTTCGATAAACTGTTCAATTCTGCAAACAAAAAATATGTGACTCTATCTCTTATGTGCGTGTGTTTGCACATTTCACACATTCTAAATCATCCCGATTTTTCAATGCCATAACTTGTGAGTTAGAAGAGTGCAACATTTCAACCCCGAGGATTTCGGACATCCGCGGATGAGTTATGTGAAGACATTTTTGCATAATATCACAATACTAACTCGGATTTACTGAACAGGATACTACTAACGAACAAACAGCAGACATCGCAGTGATACATGTATAAATATAGTCTTATTCTGTATGAGTGTTAGAAGAGTTTATATTTATAATTTTTTTATTTATATAAATGTATGCATGTATGTATGTATAAAACTTTCATTATAGTTTGCATGTTCTTTTTAAGTGGAAACATATGTTTGCAGGCTTCCATCCATTGCCGTGCTCGATGCAGACGATGATGTTGCGAAAACAACACGCCGACTCCCATGAGAGAGAATATTGTATAGGAATCAAAAAGACATGACAAAATAAAAGAAAGTAAGAAATAAAATATGAAACAGAATGGAAAATGTTTGCTTATTATTATCATGCACGCCGTATTTCTAAACATATCCTTATGTGTCTGTGGATGGTAGGTTGGGGTAGTGTATCCTTACGTACAAACGTTTTGATAAATGAATACGTGCTAGCACATGAATACCATACTTTATCCGAAACAAGGACCTTGAATCGTGAAAGCGGAGTTTTCCTTAAAAGTGCCTTAAAGCTTTCTACTGCTATTTATTTCCAGCTCAGGAGATTAGTAGATATTGGGCCATTCTCTCTAAACTCTTATCGAATGGTTAGTCTTATCGCATAGAGAAGACACACAATTTTCAGAAAGCTTTTCCGTTATATTGAATTGAATTTTTGTTAATTTTGCATAGTTATGTTATCTTTTGCTTATTTACGCGGTTGAATGAAAGTGCGCAATGATTTTTTCAATCTAAGATGATGGCGTAACCAAGCAAAATATGGCGTAACTATGCAAAATAAACAAAAATGCTAATCAATACAATGGAAAAGCTTTATGAATATTGTGTGTGTCTTCTCTATGTGATAAGACTAACCAGCCGACAGGTACTGAATGGCTGAATTCAAATTGTAAGAAAACGACCGGACGGGTAAACTTGCACGACAAGAACCATCGTATGATCATTCCACACTATCCGATCAAAACACGGACCAGCGAACAATAATCACACAGCAAGTATGTATAAATGTTGCCATGCACGCTCCAAAGTTAGTGTACAATGAAGTGACGAGTCGACAAGATTAAAATGCAAGTAAAACACGCGCTAATTGTCTTTGCAGAACGCCTGAACTATTGGTAGATGCAATCGTCTTATCGATCGTACGATTCCTACGAAAGAAAAACAAACGTGTCACGATTTTTTTCTTTCGTAAGACTCGTTCTTACAATTTGAAATGAACAATGCTTGTCTGCTGGCCACTACAAAAGCTCTCTTGTCTTGCAAGTTTACCCGTCCGGTTTCGTCTTATAGTCTGAAATCAGCCAATAAGAGCTATCAGAAACCCGGCCATTTTATTGCGAAAACATGAGGTATAATAGGATTTTTGGATTTATTTTTCTTGTCTTGTCTTGCTTCACTAACGGGCAGAATAAACATAGCCCAACCCTACCACTCAAAGGTGAAGAGTAAAGAAGTAATTTGTATCATACCAGGCAATGTCCGCTAGGCTCATTAACAAAGCGTTACCAAATATTCCTCAAAGCTTACTTACTTAAAAATTAATAATTGAAATTGTTGTGTTTGTTTCTTCTTCTGTTTTGAATATTTTGAAAACAGAAAAATTTTATTAAAACAATTTGGCTTATAATATTTTCAAAAAAAAAACATTTTTTTGATTATGTCGATCATTCTCTTCTAAAGTCACGTATACCAAGAAACCTTATTATGGGCAAAAGAAACTCACACAAGAATTATTATTATCTTCTTCTTCTTCTCAGTACCGTATAAACCCATGTGGGGCCATGGTGCGTTAACTCAGGCAATTTCGAGTCAACGTTACATTGCATATCATTTCGGAGTGTATATAATGTTGCAAGCACTATATATTTCCTATCCGCACATGTACGGAAATTTTGGACCACGCCGAGATTCGATCTCCGTACCTCTAGATTACTAGCATCGTAGAGTGCGACTCAACCATAAGTGAGCCACAGAGCGGGTCTACAATGAACCTTATTTGATCGTTTTTTGTTGTTTGTTCACACTTTTCATACCTATGCTTTTTGTTTTCAGGTTTAACTAAAATTAAGAACTAGAACATCCGAACAACGTTTTCTTTGAATACTAGAACACCATTTTTAACCTAGAATGTCTAGTTGTCATTTGCTTATCACGTTTTACTAGAATCTAGAGCACTGTTTCCCAACAACCAAAGGTGGTCCGTGAGATCCTCGAGATACTATATGGGGATTACTTATGGTAAAAGCAGTTTTGATCGTGAATAATTAAAATAACATGCATGATTTTTGAAAAATATTACAGTAATAAAATACTGAATACGTTCGTTACTAGGTATGTCGTCGATCTGCAAATGCGATGTGTGCAGATGTTGAGTTAAGTTGCATAAAGCTGGGTGGTCTCAGACACTGTGGCAGCACAGTGTCCAAATTTTGCCACAGTATGTACCCCCGCGTGGAAGGGACCTTGACGCGGTGCGGGGGCTTAGCGCTGCATACTGACGGAACACAGGACAACACTAGGACAGTAAACTTACAAATGACAGAACAGAACTTCAACACACAGCCAACTAACATCTTCCAAATCCTAAACCTAAGGTGTAATGCGATCCGTGCCGATGGGTGAATGGCACCAGGGACAAATGGTGTCACAAACGGAGCTTCTGAGGAACCGGGCGAAACCTCAGAATAACCAGCCTTGCGTGCTTAAGGGGTCACTGAGCACGTGTACCTCTTTTTACCGCCATACTCGTGGGACCAAAATGGATACCGTAAAAACAAAAACAACAACACAAACAACCGAACACACAAAGCGGGTAGAACAAAACCAACCCGCCCAAGCTGAGGGAAATCGATAATCCAATCAGCGGAAGGCAAGGAAGGTATGTCCCAACCCTTGAACACACCCTCTGAGGAAAGTGCATCCTGCACAAGACCAGAGAGGTCCGATGTCGGTAACACAACTACGAAGATGGGCCAACTAACCCTCCAAAACAGAAAACCGACGCTTTCTGGAGTCCAGCGACGCAAGATGGCCATTGAAAAAGCGTCGGAAAGGGGTGAACCCATAAGGCCGCGACAAAAGCGGTCCAACGGAAAACCTCAAGACCTGCCTGCGGGGCCCAAAAACAACCCCCCCCCCCAAGAGAACCAGGTCGGAATCTCAATCTCCCGCAGAAGGAGCAGAGAAAAAACGGCCAAACACCGGGCGTAGAGAAACTCCGTCGACAAAACCCGGTCCATCAGGAGCAGTATCAGGGAGTACTTTCAAGGAAGCCCTATGCTCCCTCAAAATGGCTGTGGTCCTGGACAGTTACCCAGCTGAAAAACTAACCACTAAGCAGGCAAAGGACATTCAGCGGGCTATCGTGACAGAGGTTTTCAAGTGTGAGCCATCCACTCCCACTCTTCACCAATAGCTACCCGGACAAGGGCGTCCTTTACGTAACCTGCGCAAATCAGGAAGCCAAGCACTGGTTAAAGGTCACAATACCTTTCATTAACCCATGGGCGTGGGCGATGCGAGGGAAGTGGTCAAAACCAGCAAAATTATGTTTCGGATTCCGAATACGGACATAGTTGGTACAGAGGATTCGAAGCAGATCCTAACGCTCTTCAAGACCCAAAACCAGGGGCTGAACACAGAGGAATGGAATGTCGTCGCATCCACGAAAGATAAATCCGGACTAAATCTGGTCACCTGGATCGACGAAACTAGCTGGAAGGCGCTGGAGGCCAGAGACCACATAGGTTACTTTGGCCTAAACCAGATAACCTTTAAGGCGATAACGGTCATTGTACCCTACGGAAACATGTGCATACAATAGGGATCTACTCACAAGACCCACTATGCCGCCTTTGCAACGAAGACGAGGAATCAGCCTAGCACGTTATTTTCGAATGCCCCGCTCTTATGAGCTGGAGACAAAATTTCTTTGGGGCTTAAGCTACCACAATGGGTGCACCCAAAGTAAACCTGGTTAACTTTCTTCTAAGCCTCATACGAAGGACAGAGCTCATAACCTGAAACTTTCTCGCTTAGATGGGAAATACAATAAGCAGGTGCTTGTACGATTCTTTTAAAAAGTGGTGCAGAGTCTTACGATCAAATCTGATGAGAGGTTTGGTTTTCTGTATAGACATATGAAAATAAAATGTTTGCTTGACTGAGATAACTGTGTCAACTGGATTTCGTCTTACGGAAATGCTCAGCAGATGAGCAAATAAGTACCCAGCCAGCATCGGCGTCATATACCGTGAACATAGCCACAAATAAGCTTTACTTCATGAATCACGAATCGGCATTATGTATCGATAGGACGCATTGAAAGTTAGATACATGATGGTCAGCTGAAGGAATGTCGACGGATCATGCATATAGGAAATATAATGGTTTTCTCCTCAAGTGTGATTTTTGTTGCTGGGGTGATTAGATTCACGAATAAAACATAATCATTCATATAGTCTGGCTAGAGCAGTGGTTAGGGCGCGCACCTTCGGTGCATAGGGTTATGAGTTCAAGACTCTCCGTCGCCCGTATTTTTTTTTAATTATTCATTGATGCATTGAATTTATATGATACTTAACTATTACATAATGTTTACGAATAACGATTTTATAATGATTATCCGTAATAAGGCGCAAATGCGTATATACATGAAATAGGGGGACATCGTCATATACTGCTTGTATGAAAACGTGATGAATGAATAAGCGATATTTGCTTACGCGTGTTGCATGAAATAATGATTACAAATGTGTTAAATGCTGGCCGGGTATGTTTGCTTAAACGTAACTACTTCCCAGCCAGCATCGGCCTCATGTACCGTGAACATAGCGACAAATAAGCTTTACTTCATGAATCACGAATCGGCATTATGTATCGATAGGACGCATTGAAAGTTAGATACATGATGGTCAGCTGAAGGAATGTCGACGGATCATGCATATAGGAAATATAATGGTTTTCTCCTTAAGTGTGATTTTTTTTTATTTTTTTTAAATTATTCATTGATGCATTGAATATATATGATACTTAACTATTACATAATGTTTACGAATAACGATTTTATAATGATTATCCGTAATAAGGTGCAAATGCGTATATACATGAAATAGGGGGACATCGTCATATACTCATCATAATCATCAATGTGGCACGATAGCCCGACGTCGGGCCTTGGCCGCCTGAATCGTTGACCTCCAATTGTCGCGGTTACGTGACCTCGTCCTCCAGTTTCGGAAGCCCAGCAGCTGGTGGGCGTCTTCACCTACGGAGTTCTCCCAGCGAGCTCTCGGTCGTCCACGCAACCTCGCTCCGTCAATTCGTTGTGCGTTCATCACTTTCTTTGGCATGCGATTATCGTCCATCCGTTGTACATGCCCCGCCCATTGCAAACGTTGAAGCTTCACGATTTTCGATACTTCCAGCTCATCGTACAATTGATACAACTCATGGTTGTACCGGATGCGCCATTGGTCTCGCTCGCGAACGGCCCCGAAAATTCGCCGAAGGACCTTTCGTTCGAATCGGTCTAGCAACATTTCGGAGGGTCCATGTTTCGCAGCCATAACATAGCACGGGTCGGATGATCGTTTTGTACACGCGGAGCTTCGTGTTCCTGTGCGCAAGTTTCGAATTAATTATAGGGAGGACCGAGAAATATGTCTTATTGGCTAGTTGTATCCGTCGCTTAATTTCGTCGGTTTCGTTGGCGTCCTTTGATAAGTTACAACCCAGATAGTTGAAGTTGTCTACATACTCGATATTAAGGTCCCCCACTGTGATGCTTGAATTTGCTGGCGTCCTTGTTTTCGATTGCATCATGGCCTTTGTTTTGCTTTCGTTGATATGTAGACCAACTTCCTTTGCGGCGTTATTGAGGTTATGCAGAAGGCTTTCTGCATCACCCAACCTTCGAGACATGATGTTGATATCGTCGGCGTACGCTACTAATTGAGTCGACTTGATGAGTAGCGTTCCGCTGCTGTCCATATTCATGGCTCGAATTACATACTCCAAAGCAAGGTTGAAGAGCGTCGGCGCCAGCCCGTCGCCCTGCTTGAGTCCAGTACGAGTTTCAAATAGGTCAGTGAGTCGATTCTGCACTCTGACCTGCGAGACGGTATTAGTCATCGTCATCCTTGTGAGTCGCACTAACTTTGCCGGTATACCAAAATTCAGCATAATGTTGTACAGTACACTTCGATCGATACTGTCGTATGCCTGCTTGAAGTCGACAAAGATTTGGTATACGTCGATGTTATATTCCCAGCACTTTTGGAGTAGTAGCTTCACTGTGAAAAGCTGATCGGTCGTTGATCGACCAGGTCTGAAGCCGCCTTGATACTCGCCAATGATTCGTTCTGCATACGGATTAATTCTCTTTTCAAGAATTTTAGATAATATCTTATAGGCTGTACAAACTAATGATATGCCCCTGTAATTCTCACACTTCAGCTTGTCACCCTTTTTGTGGATTGGGCAGATTATGCTTTTGCGCCAATCTTCGGGGATTTCCTCGTCGTTCCATATTTTCAGCAGTAGCACATGTATAGCGTTGGTCAGGCACGTTCCACCATGCTTCAGCAGTTCTGCTGGGATCTCGTCAGCGCCGGGCGCTTTATTATTTTGAAGCGACTGTATGGCAAGACTCACCTCCTCTACTGTTGGGGGTAGAACGGGAGGGCCTGGTTCGGCTAACTGCTCAAGAGCTGGCTCCGCGGGGGATGTTGATGGTGCATTGAGGAGCTCTTCAAAATGCGAGGCCCATCGTTTGTTGACGCTTTCGATGTCGCTGATGATGTTACCATCCTTGTCCTTACATAGGCTTGTCCTGGGTCGATATCCGTTCTTAACATTATTTATAAGTTTGTACGCCTGTCTAACAGGGACGTAGCCAGGAATTTGTTTCGGGAGGGGTCCAAATTTCGATTTCAGAAATTTAATTTTATATCATTTTTTTTGTGTTGCTAGTGAAGAACTGTTTTATCGTGTTTTTGATGATACAGAAAAAATACATCTCTAAAAAAAATTTGTTGACATTCATGCCTTTTTATTCAATGTATACCGATTGATTTCATCTGCTCCAATTACATAGGGGATTTAAGTAGTTTCTGAATATCTAAAAAAAATTGAAAACAAAAGTGGATCAACGTATCTGATCCTTGAGGAATGCCTGATGTTGGTGGAAATTGATTTGAATTAGTTAAAGTTATGGTTACAATCACGGAACGGTTGTCTGGTTATTCTGTTAATGAGGGGCCACCGAAGTGAAAGTTTTTTAGTTTAACTATAGTAAAAGGTTAGATTTAAATTTATGAATCGGTTTGGTAAAGTGGGACCAATTTTTGAGAGACTTTAAGGTGTAATTTTAATATATGATTTGTAGTAGTAGATTTACCTCTGAAAAACCAAAATTATTAGTGGTCGAACTAGAGGTGTAACGGATGTAACCCTGGTCATCCTCCAGGTCAAATAATTGAAGAATTGACGAGGGAATGCTAGTTCGTAGATAGTTTTCAGTCTCAGCTTTGTCGCCATTTTTAAGTGTGGGCACGAGGCAAGACATAGCTTAAATTCCAGTGTTGAGAATAGAGTGATTGGTTAAATAAGCAAAGAAAGGGGATACCTTATTTTTTTCTGCAAATTTCTTTAAACAAATCGGAGAAAAATCATCTGGGCTGGTGTTATTAAAGATGTCAAATTAATTTATGTATTTTTTTAGAATCTTGGTCTTGGTCTTTTTTAAATTAATCAGAGGGGAAAAACTTGGAGACTTGAGAACTAAACAAATTGGAGGAATATTATATCAGCGAAAAATTAACGTACATAACGTTTTCATTTCAGTTGGTTAGAAGGAACAGCGGTCAATCAAATACCTTGAGTTATAAAACCTGAAGCTGTTCTTGAAAACCAATACTTTCAGCAAAATCGGATTCAATGTAGGTTTTCTCGGTTTTGTCCTCCGGGTATTGTAGAAATTTAACAAAATTTATCACTGACAAAGGAACAACTTTAGCATATCTAAAATAAATTAACTGTGAGAGAACTGAGAGAAGAGATTACTTTCCAAAACGGGGTAATTTATTGATAAAGCCAATAAGGACAAGAAAATCTAATGTTAACTGCGAGGTGACTCAAATAAACTCATTCCTAATTTCTAACACACGTTCACTTCTTTGCGGCTATCGCTTCTAACGCGATTCATAGCCAATATCACTTAGAAAACGCATTTCCAGCTAACCCAACGTTTTGACATGTTCATTATAACAGTTTTTATGTTATTATCCTCACTGAAATGTCAAAGCCCATTGAAAACATTTCGGGAGGGGTCCGGACCCCATGGACCCCTCCCCTGGCTACGTCCCTGCTGTCTAATGTTCTTACTGGCTAATCTTTGGTTTATTTGCTGTAACTGCTCGTCAAAATGTTTGCGTTTCTTACGTCTAATTAACTTATTAGATACTCGCCGAAGCTCGTTATATCTTTCTTTCTTGGCTCGGGATGCGCGTTGTGTGTATTGGCGATAGGCTTCATTTTTCGCCTCAATCGAGGCCCTGCATTCGTCGTCGAACCAGTCTGCTCGTCTGCGCCGGCCTTTATAGCCCACGACCTCTTCTGCGACCCCCTTGATGCTGTCTTTGAGCTCCTCCCAGAACTCATGGATGCCTAAATTGTTGATGTCATCAAGCATGGGCGACAGTTTTTCCTCTAGTGCTGTTGTATACGCAGCCGCCGTGGCATCATCAATCAAATTGTCAACCTCGAAGATCTTGGCAGGGTTGATTCTCGTTAGGTGCACCGAAGAGATTCTGCACCTGTAGGTTGTCTTCACCAAATAGTGATCGCTGTCGCAGTTGGCTCCTCGATAGGATCGAACATCTAGGACATTAGAAGCCCATCTCTTGCTGATCAGTACGTGGTCGATCTGGTTCACGGTGTATTCATCTGGAGACTTCCAGGTCTGCTTGTGGATTCGTCGATGAGGGAAGCATGTAGAGCTTATTACCAGGTTTCTGCCGCTCGCGAAGTCGATAAGTCGCTGACCGTTGTTGTTGTTTTCGTCGTGGAGGCTATGACCTCCAGTAGTTCCCCTATGCCAGCTTTCATTTCCGACTTTGGCGTTAAAGTCTCCTAGCAGCAGCTTGACGTCGTTTGATGGAAGTGAGTCGAAGAGTGTTTCTAGGTCGTTGTAGAACTCGTCCTTAATCGCGTCTTCTTTTACTTCTGTAGGGGCATGCGCATTAATGAGCCAGAGATTAGCGAAACGGGTCTTAATGCGGATCGCACATAGCCGCTCGTTGATGGGTTTGAAGCCGATAACGTGGTCCTTGAGCTGCTTATTCACGATGAAAGCTACTCCAAACTCCTTGTTGCCCTCCTCTTTACCACTCGTAAAAATAGTGTGCGAATTGAGGTCGTTAATCTCGCTTTTGAGCCATTTAGTTTCCTGGATTGCAACTATGCTCAGCTTGTATTGTTCTACCTGATCCAGGAGGGCCCTTAAGGCCCCGGGTCTATTCAGGGAGCGTACATTCCAGGATCCGAAAGAGTAATCAGTTGTTCGTTTGCGGGGTCGTCGTTGTTTTGTATCCGTCCAATCCGAGGCTTTTGTTTCAGGTTTCTTGACTTGAAGTTTTTCTTAGGATGAGTTGTCGGCACATCGCTAAACCATGATAGGGTTTAATCGTTGAGTAAAGGCCATCATGGGCATGCCTCGAAGATGCTGCTTTAGTGGTTGACTTAAATGTTTTCTGTCACCTATCACGTTAAGTAACCTGAGACGCTGCAGATGTTAATGCAGCACTCAGGCGCAGCGGTTACTCGGATAATGCGGGAAAGTAACGCCCCGTAGAGAGACATAGGAATTGACCGAAGTCCTTTTCCTATGAAACTCCTCCTGCATAGCTAAGGGTCCGCAGTTATGCCACAACTGAAGAAGATATAGGAATTAGCCGAAGCCTTTCAACCTTTATCTTCCCCCTTACGGGGATACTGCTTGTATGAAAACGTGATGAATGAATAAGCGATATGTGTTTACGCGTGTTGCATAAAATAATGATTACAAATGTGTTAAATGCTGGCTGGGTTCCAATACGCTCTTATCACAAGTGGGAATGTAAGGACAATAAACAAACTTCCTGGAAGAGGCAATTCTTTACACTATGCTCTTTGAGACGAAGTTGATCATAGACAAATTTCTTTTAATCCGAAAACTGGATTTCGATTTGGATTGGTTTTGGGAGGGACAACAAAAAGTGTTCATTCATTCAACATTCAGTTTTTTGTTTTTTTTTTCCATTTCTATTGTCGTTAAAAATAATTTCTTCTTTCAGATATGTACCTATATATGTATACGTAGTGTCCTCACATCTCATAAATAATGAACAAATAAATATTTTAAAGTGTTTCTATAGAAACACTATACACACTATAAGAAACTTATAGGTTTTATTGCTTTTAAATCTAATTATTAGTGAGAAGGAAAGTACAGCACATACTAATTTTTATGAGCACTGTGCGCGAGTAAACGCGTATTACTTTTAAGTTGAAAATCCAATAAATCATCATGTGCATTCGAAATGCCCAAATGTGTAAGTTAGTGTGTGTGTGTGTATTTACTGATTGTGATTACTTTGTGACCCAATCGAGATAATCCAACTTAATTATTCATTATAAAAAAAAAGCATGAAACACATGTTGTAATGTCAATAATTTATCAGATTTATTATTCTGTCTTTCATATCCATAAAATTTGACCTTTAATGAGTTCAGTGTATCAAGTTCAATGTCCGGCACTTTACAATGTACAAACTTTAATTTCAATCGTAATTTAGGACGTTGTTGGTTTATAGGAATTTAAGTTTATGTACTTCTATCGCCAAAAAACGATTCACGATATTCTGTAAAACAGCCTCAGTTTCCTTCCAGAATCATAGGATGTGCTCCTGTGGTTAGACCGATCACTCACTATTTAGCTGCTCAAATAATAGACGTACTAGTAAGAACAAGAGCCATTGAAAATGTGATCGCTAATTTAATTAAATTCATATTGATTTATTATGATTCTTAAAGAGACGGGAGTATTATACACCAATAAAGTAATTTATCTTGAACTATGGCTATGCGATGCATTTCAATTGATTTCAATTGATTAAATACCATTCATCTTACGCTTTAATCTTTTATTTGAGCAAAACAAATCTTCATAAATGGTATTGTATTTTAAAGTAGAAATAACAAGTACGATAATGTTAAACAGTAGATATCAGTGAAAGACAATAGACATAAGTGGCAATTAAATACTACTCGTATACAGGGTGTCGTACGAGGTACGACTCATGTTACATACAATAGTGGATGATAGTACAGCTCATTCTCTATCGGCTCTATCTTTAACCGTTATACAATTTTAGATTTTTTTTTTGGCAAATAGTGTCAAAAAGCTCGACTTGCTGAGCACACTCCCAAATCCAAAATTTGACATCACTTTCTGAAACTGAACAAAATTTTATTTTTTCCCAATTAAATAATTTAAAAAGCTTCCCACTACCATTTAAACTTTAAAGATATTCGAAAATAGATCTTTCATTGAAAATTTAATTGTAAATTCGTAACGGTACTTTGAAAACTAACTGAAAAATGTAGAAAGATGACAAAAGTGCTTCATTTTGTTGGCTTTCGAACGACATATAAAAATTAGGGTCTTAGGATTTGGAAAATTACAAATCTTGCATGTTAAGGAGAATAAACGTGGTCCTAAGAGAAAACCAAAGTAAACGTTTCCACAATTTTTATACGAGTTACGACTTAATTCATCCGCGTTTCGCCATATTCTGGAAACTGATGTCTAGCCCAACTTCCTAGATGATATCCCATTAGCTCTACTAGCAGAAATTTGGTGAAAAATGGACGGATGTCCGCAGGGCCGGCCTTAGCACTCTGGTGGCCCTGGGCCAAATCGATGATGGTGGCCCCTTACCTAATACACAAACAAAAAGTATCAAATATTAAGAGCTGCGGTTAGCTGTTTCTTAATCAGCCAAGAGCTTGCGGAATTCTAATCTTCTCTCATGATCATGTTTCTAGCATTCACTAAAAAATCGCAGGAACTTTTTTATTTATTTATTTTTGGGTTACGCATATCTCAATGAAAATGTTTCCAATTATTTCATACAATTGGAAGAAAACTTGCATTTGGAAAAATTTTGTCAGCCGTGTAACTGCTTTTCACTCGCCAAACATTCAAAATTTCATCCATCTGGCGGTTTCTGTGAGTTTCATAACTTTGTTAATTATTGGCTGTCACCGAAGTGCTCAGTTGGCAGCCTTAAACTCGAATTTTAATATTACAACATTTTGTGGAATTTTTCTATGCATTCCTTGAATTTTTCCAAAAATCATTTCTAAATTACACATTTCCTATTTTTGAGAAGTTGTCATAGAACCCTAGTTTTCTACGGAACCCCGTTTGGTAAGCACTGCGTTAGACGATAATTTTGTACACGCGGTGCATCGTGTTTCTATAAATAATGCTTCCGCCAGTTTTCTCTGCGGCAAACTCCAAACTTCACTTAAGGGTTTCACGTCGGTAACGTGCGTACGGTTAAGTTATCCTATTCATGATAAACACTAATTCAAACTTCTTGCGACCTGAAGGCGTCACGCCTTGTAAAGTAAAAGCATATCCAGTAAATAATCTCGATTTTAAGATTTTTGTATGGCCGCAATGCTCAGGTTTCGTGGTCTCTGAAGAAAGCATAAATTCAAGGGTGCGAATACCGTCATTCGAAAATTTTGATCTAGGTTTATTTTTCTTCTTTCTTCCCTTATTATACCAATCCGTGGAGTAGTGGCCTCTGGTGTCATCACTACTGGCTGTCGCCTATTAATTTATCATGGTATAATCTCAGGTTTATACTTCTCCGGCTCATAAGGGGAGGATTGTTACGGAATTCTTGAATAATGAATTCCACGGGCCACTCGCATGGCCTGCTAGAAGTCAGTCCAGATTTAACGCCGCTTGATGTCAATGTATGGGGTAGTGTAACAAATGAAATTTACGATAACCCTATAGTGTCCCGGGGACAACTACTACAACAAATTTAAACGGCTTGCAACAATTTGCGAGGAAAAAGAGAAGAGGTGTTTCAGGCATTTTAATTTTAAGTTCGTATTGTTGATAATTTTGCTTTTTTCGTTTTTTTATAAAAAAAAATCTTGTTTACTTAATGAAACACGTATAAAAATTGTGGAAAAGTTTACTTTGGTTTTCTCTTACACTGAAAAAAAAATCATCATAATATTAATGAACTAGGAGCATAGACTTTTTTCATTACCATGATGAATTAGTTCATAGTAAATAAACCTTCTCTTCCTTAAAATAATACAGAGTTCATCTATTTTACGAAACATCGGTCGTTAGTATAACCAAAACAAAATTTTAACTTAATGTAAAGCGATCATGAAAACAATGTACTTCTTACATTATCCCCGATAGTAAGTAAATTTGATGTTATTGTTCATTAATTACATGACATCATAGTAATGTGTACTACTATGAACGATGTCATTATCGCTTTAAGTGTATTTTATAAACCTTCGTAACGTATAGTATGTATGGTGTAGTTAGGTAGGGCGCATGTCTTCAAATCATAGGGTCCCGGGATCGACTCCCACTGTAGGTAGGTAGGTAATTTTTGATGATTATTCAGAGCAGAGGTAAAATAAATATCGTCAACACTTATGAAGCTGGATGCCGGCCTGCGCCAGTTTTTTTTTAATTGATGAACTCAGTAATTATATCAATAAACAAGTTGTTATTTTATGAATTTGTTCATAATTTTAATGAAATTTTTGTTCGTTGTTTTGATCAAATCAGATTCATTGGAATGATGAAATCCGTCTTCGATGGGATATCGGTGTAAATATTCATTACTTTAATGAACAATTTCATTGTTTCAGGGCACCTTTTTCTTTCAGTGTAGAACCGCGTTTTTCCCTTTTAACACCTAAGATTTGCAATTTTCCAAATCCTAAGACCAGTGGCGCAACCAGGATTTTGTCCTGGAGGGGGCTAAGTTCATCTACATTACTGTACATTGGATGTTGCTGTCGCAAGTTGGGGGATGGTGCTTTTTTCATAGCATTACAGTAGTTCCGTTGCATTCACGTCTTTTTTTTTCGATGTAAAATATTTCGTTGCGTCACATATTAGCAATAGCACTTTGCCAAGTTACTGATTCACCGCAATCAAAACAAAATTAGTAAACTTAAAAAAAAAAAAAAGATTGGGAATTTAGTGACAAACCAAAACTGGATCGAAGTTGGGCTAATGCTGCAGGAACATTTTCAAATTTACAAGGAAATGTATTGCTTCATATTTCATTTTGCGAATTTTACTTTCCCAATTTCTGGGTCTGGGAGGGGCTTTAGCCCCCTTAGCCCCTCCCGTGGTTGCGCCACTGCTAAGACCCTAATTTTTATATGTTGTTCACGGTTAAAGATAGAGAAGGGTCATGTTTCATGTAGAACATTAATTCCAAATGAGCTGTACTATCATCCACTACCATGTTCCATGAGTCGTGAGACACCCTGTATAGTCGTTTAAGTTTCCATAATAATACTTTTTATATTACTCGTACATTTGTATAGATATCGAAATGAATAAATGAACAAATAAAAAAAGATGTATGTATACAAAAGACCTATTTTTGCTTATTCAAATTTATCTTAGATAAGATGATAATTGCATTAAATATTAAAATTTTACGACAGGAATGACTTGACAGAATAATTTTTTATTTTAAGTAAATACGATAAATTTTATTGTTAGAAATAGAACATGTGAAAACAATACTTCTGTGATACAAATAAAAAAATTTTTGTGTGTTAATGTTTACGAAAGTCTGACGAAATAATAATTTATTTCAATTAGTTCTTGCAAATAAGTTTATATGCAAAAATTGTTTGAAACGTGATATACTCGTGGTACTTTATGTTTTTTTTTTAAGAATCACGCGCATAAAATGGTAGCATCGGACATGACAGTGTTCGATGGATTATACAATTATATCGTCCACGCAGCCCAAAATCTGCATCGCTTCGTTTAGCGTGATATCTACTCTAATATTGGCGACTTAATAAATTTCATTTCAAACGGGAATAGTCCCACAATACGTTTTCTTTTATTTCTGTATTTCCGGTTGTTTCGATAAAGATACATATATGAATAAAAGGTTTTCTGCAATAGGTGCAAAAAGGATGTTTCTTAAAAGAACCCAATTGGTGGGTTGGATTTGTATGGCAGCCCCATGATCCCACAGTCCAATCCCATCCGTTTTTATATATATTTTGTTGTATTAATAGAAGAACATTTTTGTGATGTTTGGTTTGGATTAGCTCATGAACAAAAAAGTTTTTCTTATAGAGAACTTAAAATGGGGGGGGGGGGGGGGGGGCTAGGTTTGTATGGCAGCCCCATGACCCCGATTTTAGCGATTCAAACATACAAACAGGCTGCAACTATAATAGGCATGTGCACAAAATTTCAGCTCTCTAGCTTTTATAGCAGCCGAGAAAAACGCACTGCAACAGACGGACAGATGGACAGACAGACAGACGGACATCGCTCAATCGACTCCCCAAAGTTGCATTTCAAATAGAAAAAAATAAAGTAAGGCTAATTCTTGTGGTTCTTGAATCAGTGGGCTCCCAGGAATCTAAAACTCATTTTGCTAAAAAAAAAATTTGATCGGAAAGGTCATATCATATATATCATCATCATATATCTATCTAAAAAATGACCATTTATACATAAAAAAAACTGTCCCAACCCTATTATACTGCATAGTGACTTCATACAAAAGACATTTTCTAGCTTAAAGATATCAGTCCAATGTAATTTATACGACAAGAAGGTCGTAATCCTAACCACATACGCAAAAAAAAGCATGCTAATACGTATACGACTTAGTTTCAGTCTTGATCAGTGACATTTGATTGCGATCCAGATAAATATGTATAATAAGTGCGCGCACTACATTAAACAAAATAAAGTGCAAAATACTCGTAGTTCTAAATGTATCTTATTACGCTAGTGGGCGAACCACATTAAAAATTATGTTTTCAGTTCAAATCGATCAGATTTCTAAACTAACCTCACTGTTATCAGTTGATTACATGGCAGGTCTTTTGCGGTTGTCGTATATTAGTGCAGTCAAAATATCCCATTTCAGGCCTCCAAATATAGAAAAAAATAGAGTAAGGCTATTTATTGTGGTTTTTAAATCAGCGGGCACCCAGGAATCTAAGACTCATTTTGCTAAAAAAAAATTTTGATCGGAAAGGTCCCAAAAAGAACAAAAAAGGATACTCTTTAATTCTTGACCGTAGGTCAGCATGTGGAGTATCAAATCAAATGGGACGTCGAGTACATTGCATATCCATTTGTTTCCTGTTTCAAGGACCCTCAACGGAATAAATCGAGATTAAATTAAAAATTATTGTGATTTCCGTGTATCTTTCCAAAGCCATAACTACGAGAATAATTGAAGTTGTCTCTACGTTTCTCACTTTTCCGAATCTATAATAGGTTAAGATTCTACCATTAAATTTGCTAAGAAAAAAATTATCGGAATTTAGGCTTAATTATAGTTATTTTTAAGGTCTACGTTTTTGAGATTGTTCATTCATATAATCGTAGGTTGCAAAGAACGAGGCTCTCTAGATTGATCAGGCACTTAACCCGGAGAAGAAAATGACGACCACCGATCGTCGCATCGTACCTACTTAGCACTCGTATGCATTTACTCAAGTTTGCTTCCATACATATTTGTGTACAAGGATACATTTTTATGTGCATAATTTTATTTAATGAAAAATAAATAATAATTATGTTTAAACTGTATGCATATCTATGGGGTATTCAAATATTTTTAATTCAGATGGGTGTCCATTACGCTTATTTTCTATTTGTCTTTTAGACTTACGTACAAAGTCGGTAAAAATGCGCATTCAAATAAATTATATAAATACAGTATTATGAAGGCATATTTCTTCTTCTTGATATTTAATGTTGATAAAATTTCTGAGATTTACAGCTCTTTTTCAAATAGGAGTCATGCTATGTGTATATGAGCTAGTTTTTCTTAAATGGTCTGGTTTTTCCAAAATGATAAGATACACCATGGAAAATATTTTTTTCTTAGAAATTGGAATGCGCATAATAGTTTTGCGTGTTTTATTTATAGAGAGTAAAATCAGTAGTGAGTGTAATCTAATAATATAAGACTTTGTAAATGTTTGCATAAAATAAATGCTCAGGTGCCAAAATAAATGCGGAAGTTTTACTGATAATTATTTGAATTGGATTTATTTAATTTGTAGTAGTGGTGTAGTGCACAAGTTCATGGGTTCAAGACTCACCCATATGACGGACTATGATCTCACTCAGATGTTAAACGAGTACCTATTTATGGGGATAAATAACACTGTTGAGCATGCTGCTGATCTCAACACCTCAATAAAAAAGCAGTTAACATCTTGGAAATTGGATGTCACTAACACATCTGCGGCCTTAGTCCAATGTTGGACTATCGCGCCTGTTATTTTGAATTTAAATATGTATTTTGAAAAAAGTTTAGGCAAAAGGGCACCGAATTCAAACCGTAAAATTTGTAAGGCAAAGCTTAGTAGTTTCGGAAAATAAACTGAAAGCTAATCTATATTTCTATAGCACGTGGCACCGTTTACAACTTACAAAAAAAAAAATATCCCAACAGTTATTGAAACTTCTAACAGTTTATCTACCTAATAAAACACAAACCAGTCAGTCGTGGAACAAGTCAACAACATTCTTCTCCTCACAACTTTTAGGACTTTTTCATACCCGATGATAATGATGCCACAATTCCAAGATAAATGCCGAGACACCATGGCGCCAATTGCCTAAAATTCCTTCATGCAATAATAAAATTTATCCAGAATGTCTTCAGCATGGTGTATTTCACCAAAAATTAGTCATATGTCTTTGATTGGTCCTTGGCGTCTTCAACGTTTGAGACAATCGCCTGTCTCAGTTCGACAATGGACCAAGAAGCAACAGCCGAACCTATTATAATCCTTCCTGAATACCGCACACTATTCAGTGTGTGCGACTTTTATGATTTCCTTGGAGACGCAAACCGATGTTGTCTCTTCGGCGCGAATACGAATATGGAAAATATCAAAAGTTTTATTTTTCCTATTTTATGAGAATATACTCTCTGAGAGCAAGAGACATGGTATGGTCTGCTTGTTTCGCCAAACTATGTACATGTTCATGTTCTATTCAACTTTGAAGGTTTTCTCAACCAATTTGTCTGCCTATCAAATAGAGCGACATGTTGTCTAGTCCTTGTCGCGATGACACATCACAGAGCAACATACTTTATATGTGTAGCTCGTGTCATATTGAATTGCTTTTCGACACAGCATTGGTAAATTATCCTGGGTCAAGGCAAATTTAGGAATTTTATTTCTATATTTGTCGAATTTCTTCAATTTATTGGATTTGACGATTTTCGTTTTATGTAGCCATACGAGATGTAATAGCCGAGACTACCAACAAATCCTGGTGTAGATTAAAATTAATCTAGTCAAAACCCTAAATACTAAATCGAATGGAATGTCACTAAATTCAAAATGCATCGTGTACCTAATGTACTTGCAAATTGCAGTACAATGTGCCACAATTGTTAATCGAATCGAGGATTTAATAAGTTCTGTCGGAAGTGTGTAAGGCTGTATAAAGAAGTGATCACACCAACGCGGCGAATTCGCGACGGGAAATTCGCAGCAGATTACTGCCAGTTCACAGCTGATATGAGGAGATATTAGAAAGAGATATGGAATGGGATTGATATAATCTATCATTTAGACATAACATGGCTAAGTTAACTCGTCAGCGTATCCTGGCAAATTTCATCGATTAATATGAAACTAATGGTAGAGTTCCTCCAAAGATGGGTTCTATACAAAATCCAAAAAAAAATGAAAAATCCACAAAGTTAAAATCCACAAAGACAAAATTCACAAAGACAAAATCCATAAAGTCATAATTCACAAAGTCAAAATCCAAAAAGACGAAATCCACAAATTCAAATTTACATCAGTTTGCTTATCACAATTGAATATTGAGAATATTTATGTACGTTATTACGTTACGTTATTACTAGACAATTACCAAATCCCGGAGCATATGCGCTTTAGCTGAAGACACGGAAAAGGATTCATCCGTGGCATATACGATTTAGCCGATGACACGGAGAGGAATGCACCCGGACCATAAGCGCTTCAGGTAAAGACAACTAAAGCGCATATGCTCCGGGTGCATCCTTCTCTGTGTCTTAAGGTAGAGCGCATATGCTTCGGGGTTAGGTAATTGTCTAGTTAAGCAACTTTTCTGAAAATCAATCTAAAACTTTAAGTTTTTTCTTAAAAGGTTCCTTGCAAAAAATCAGTGTTTTTTATAGCCAAAAAATTTCAATATTTAGTTCCCCCTGTTCTGTATGGAATGACTACATATTTTATTTGGCTAAATTGGTGGTATGTATTTAACCCTCGGATGGTTCAGTGGGGTCTGACAGACCCCAGAGAAATTTAAATCTTAAAATTTTCAAAGAAAAACTTGTTGAATGGTATTTTGATGCATATGTAATTTAAGTATGTGTCACATACATACGTTCATTTAAGCATGAATTTGTTTGAATTTGTGATTTTGTTAATAAGTTATAGCAGTTTGAAAGTGCTCTGGGGTCTGTCAGACCCCACGAACCATTTACGTATGTCTTTTTTACAAAAGTAAATTTTTCGTTTTGTGGGATATTTTCAAAGTATGTTATTTGGAAAACGATAAAATGTAATAATAATAGTGGGGAACGGTTGAAACTTTGTAATTAGAGTACATTTTGGAAACTAGATATGTTAATTTTGAAAGAAATGGAAAATTTAGGGTGTTTTGAATTAGGGGTTTTTAAATTTTTTACTCAATTCATTCAAAATTATGCCGCTTTTTATCTGGTTTTCATTTATGAGGATCTCCTTTCACTATTGTGTCATTATTTTATGTTTTTTAAGTCAAGACATAAATTAATGACTTTTATGAGCGTAATAATTAGGTGGGTATTTTACATAGTATATAAAGCTTCCTCAGCGAACTTGGCTATACACTTGTCGAACCTCTTCTAAGAAGGAGGAACTCAACGGGCAATATTCGCCGAAGCACAGTGCAAAATATTGAAGACATTTTGTGCAATGTACAGCTCCCCCCTTTGGGGGTCAGATGGTCCCCCAAAGAGGCAAAAATGTTTTCTATGCCCACGAGCAAATGATCGGAAGACAAAATACAATTGCAACGAGTGCAAAAAGCCAATCTGCGAAGACTATCGAGGAAAAAGCTGTGAAGAAGAATGCTCTAAATTTCGACTAACTTTGGATCCCGATTTAAGAAAAAATATTAATCTTAGCTAAAAAATGTTGATGTACTTATCTTTGTTAATTAGCCTTAAATACGTTTTGACTAATAAAAATAAAATTTTGTTAAAATTTTAGTTTTTATATTGATTTATTTGTGATAAGTTCAAATTACCCTCAAATTTGACACCACCTAATTTTTTCTTCCACATACTAAAAGCTACTGTCCCAATTCCACTTTTTAGGGTTTTTTAGAAAATTTTTTTCAAAAAACCCTTATGAAATCGATTTTGTCCGTCCGTCCGTCTGTCCGTCTGTCCGTCTGTCCGTCTGTTCACTAAATAACTCGCGCACGGCTCAACCGATTGTCATGAAATTTGGTACGAATGTGTAGAATGGTTACAGTCTTTGGCACATATACCTAAGAAGTTGGTAGGAAGAAGACAACAGGGTGTCCCGAACGTTTGAAAAAAGTCGACTTTTTTAGTTTTTATCGGAGATTGACGTATGGGTATTTAAATCAAAGATCTAAACGATTACACCTCATATCAGTTCAAATTTTCCAGTTTCGAGTAACGGTAAAAAAGTTATTGGCGTTTAAAGTTAAACTTCCTTTTCGAGCTCCGTTTTTCTAAACCGTTATAGGGATCGATATGAACCTTTGCACAAAGATTGGTCGGTAGGGCCTTATATACGTTAAATATTAAGACTGTTGACTTTTGCAAAGGAAAAGTAAATAACAGTAAATTTGTAAAATTTCAATTTGTTCGTGTGTAGTCCCTCTTAGGTTTC
The DNA here is from genome assembly GCA_949715475.1 of Microchrysa polita. NCBI lineage: Eukaryota > Metazoa > Arthropoda > Insecta > Diptera > Stratiomyidae > Microchrysa > Microchrysa polita. The sequence goes on from OX454420.1 coordinate 16,049,411, forward strand.
CAAATATAAAAATGCTGCTAAGGGTTTTTAGAAAATTACATATAGAATATGTCTACGAAGTTTCATTCGAATAACTGTATCCAAACCGGAAATATAGCCAAGTAAGTACTTAGTAAGGGCCTTTCACAATGCAAGCCTCTTAAGCATTTCTTCAATGTATATCTTTTAACTTGATGAAACAATGAACATGAAATTTGTTGGAAATGCATAGAATGGTAATAGTGTTTGCCACAAAAAATTTTGAAGTTAGTAGAACCAAGTTAACAGGGTGTCCCTGAATAGCTGCAAAAGTATACTTGTTCAATACTCATAGGAAAGCTTGCGTTGGCTCTTATGACAGGGAACATAATGGAATCATTTTATATAAGGTTGCTTTTCCTTGATTAAAAAACAGTAACAGTAGATTTACAGCTAATAATTCAGTTCATATATAAAGCCAAGCCATCCTTACGTTTGCCTGAGTTTCTTTTTGGTCAAAGGCCATCAGAAATCTTAAATCGTTGCCTTTAGATTTGCCTTGGAGTACTTTTATACAAACTGGGTAAATAGTAAATCTATTTTTGGATTGGTCTAATTAAAGGTGAAACAGAATGAAAGGCGCTAGCCTTTCATTCTGGAACGCGTTTATTTAGACCAATCCAAAAATAGATTTACAGGAAGCATTTCATTAATGTTGTGCACAATACTTATTTTTTGCTTATAAAATATATGTACAAAAAATATTCACTATGCATTAAAATTCTAAAAAACCCTCGTATTGCGGGCGCAGCCCTCTGTACACCGGTATTTTTTTATATACCACTTAATCAAAAGGCTTCACAGTTACTTCTAGTTCAAACAAATGTGCCAAAATGGCAAAAATTTAAGTCTTAGAGCGATTTTTGCCTTGCGGTCTGTCAGACCCCACTGAACCATTTACGTATGTAAAATCTACCTGAACCATCCGAGGGTTAAGTATAAAACTAATATTCCAAGTGTCCGGACCAGATTTTTTGCTGATCATTAATCAAACACTACAAATATGCAGTAGAAGATTCTTAATCACCTTCCGGGAAACGAAAATTCCAGTCTCCCCATCACCAATCGCTCTCACCTCTGGTTTTTAACTTAAAAAAAAAAAACCCTGAGCTTTCTCTAGCTCCGCCACTGGAAATTAACGTTTTGTCAATGTTTTGTCAATGGCGGAACAACTTTATTCGGGACCCTCCTGCCAACTTCGTGATATATATCATAAAACTTTTTTGATAAGAATGCTTTTAGTATTCGAAATTAAGTTTAACTATTTTCATTAAAATTGAAATACCGTCTAGTTCCTTGGGGACAGTTCGGTAAATTTTGTATTAGGTATTTACCCAGCCAGATTGGTCACGACTCCACGATTTCCAGTAAGTTGGAGTCCTGATTATAAATAAATCCTTAGCGTGGTACTTTTTCATATACATACCATGAAAAAAAAACCCTATGTGCCATGTGGTTAGAAAGCATAAATTTAACAAAATTATGTTATGTTAGAGTATAGCGGCTGGGACAACGCAACCGACACAACTTTCATCGGGGATGAAACATATCATCTTCCTTACGATATTTCAAACTAAAGACAAATTCATCGTTTAATCGTTAAAAATCAAAATCATGAGCACATCGGTAATAAATTCTTCGCGCCACAACACGCTATCACCGCAAATGCACAGTCGCTCATCTTACCATGGTTTTATTGAGCTGGTCTGGCCAGTTTTCGATTTAAATGGATTTTTCGTATAGTATGACCCTTCTCAAATTTCGGGGAAAAGGGTTTATGTAAAATCCTTCAACTTCATGGAACAAGTTAAGATTTTTTTATTCCATAAGATTTTTTTAAGTATTTTGGGATAAAATTAAGTTCTCTAGACGTATAGGGTTAGCTAGGGAGAAGAAGAATAGGAACATCTCTCGATTTAAAAAATCATTCTTGTGGCTTTTGGGCCCTAATTCTCGTGGGTCCCCAGCCACGCGGGACCGGGCCATCATGCGCCGCCTCCGTCTGGAGTACACTGCAACCTCGATTAGTCCAACTAAAAACGTGTGCCAAAATTAACACAAAATTTAACACTAGCATCTATATTTATTCATTAATTTTAACTAATTTAAAAATTCTAAAATTTTTAGCGTATCTGCTTTTTCTGTTATCCTGTGGGAAATATTATTTAGTATGTCCTTGGATGGTATACTTGGACTGTGACACTTTTGACGTCAAAACAAATGCTTAATGTATTGTCTCTCTCTGACCAGCTTCTCCTTAATTTCGACAAGTGTTTATTCAAGTCGAATTGATCCGCCAATTTTACCATAAAATCGTAAGTACATACTCGGGTCGTGTGTCCCTAGTTCATTTAAGCTGATAATGGTAGCGACACTACTGTAGTCCGACAGAAAATTATTGTCCTTCGATGTACTGAAGGCTTTGAAATTTAGCCACTAAACGAGCAATTTGTGTTAAGTTTTAATGATCGTATGATCGTTGATCTCTTTGATCCCCATTTGCCTTTCTTGGTTGTATCTGTTGTTGGCCCAGTTATGTATAATTCAGTTTATTCAGTTTAGTAACCTTATTGGGTGTCTGTATGACTATATTTATATTGAAAATACTACCACTCGTTTTTAGAATCTAATGGTTATTATTAAGTTTTTTTTAAGGCCAGCGACTATTCTTTGGCGGGGTAACTTTAACAACTTTGTTGTTTTTGGTCAGATAAGCACTACTTACTGCAAGTCGAACTTTTATATCCGTTCAATATTTTCGTGACCAAAACCGAGAAAAGCTGATATTGAGATAAAAACCACACTCAATAAGCTTGTGAGACACTTTCTTTAGGTATAATTTATTGATGATGTTTAAGTGCAAAAGTTGGAGCTCTCCAGTATCCACTTAAATGCTAAGAAGTTGAAGCTTCCCCGTACACAAGTAGTAGTTTCGGAATGTTTTGTCTTTATGTTAGATTCTGCAGCAGGGATTCCAAATTTAAATGTTTTTCAGGTACACCAACATTGAGTTGTACTACACTGCAATTTTCATATAAATTGCTTAAATAAAATTACATTAGGCAGCAAATATTCGCGGCGGTAATAATGATGCAAAATCGGCGAATATTTGCGTTGGTGTGAACTTCATACAACGCAGTGTGTTACAATTTTGACGCCGCGAATAATTCGCTAACGCCTCGGTGTGAGGGACGCTTAAGGCGATAATCATCAAATCTAATGAATGTATACTTATGTGTGATAAAAGTGAAAAAAGAAACGGACCATAATTTTTGTAAGTAAAGAAGGACCACTACAATTATAAACCTATCAAATCGAACTCATAAAAGTTTAAATTTAAAAAATTAATAATTAAAAATTTAAATTTAAAAATTTAAATTAAATCCTGCTCAATATTCAGCGAATCAAAAATTATTTGAAGTGACAATAAAGTTCTTTTTAGACTATATTTCCAGGAGCCAATCTGTGAAGCAATCTGATCGACAGCGAGTAAGGCACTCAGAAAGGTTCTCAGGTCGCAAGCGACATTCGGAAGTTATCATCAAATTAAAAAATTAAGGAAATGTAATTTTTACGAGATCTATCGGATTGGAAGTGAGATCTATGCAGTCTTTTAACATAATTAGAGAAGAGAATAAACCTGACTATAGGCTTTTAATTCCATGGAGCGGCGATGCTTTGAGGCTTTAAAACGTTTTTAATGCAAGGCAATATAAAATTAAAATTTTTCAAAAATCAAAAAGAAAATGAAGGCAAATAGTGCATGATTTTTCTATACCTACAAATGAGTACGGCTCAGATAGTTTATGAAGATTCGAAAACTTATGGTGATTCTTTAGGCTCTTAAATAAATTTTCGTCTGTTCTTTGACAAGGTCACGTTTTAAAGCTATACAATAGAACCAGTGCCGCTGTTTTCGCAGGCCAACGTTATCCTCTATTCCTAGAATTCCTTTTATATATTTTTCTATGCACGTCCCTGTCAGAAGCCATACAAGTTCCGATTCTATTTACTGTCTCTTTACTATCGTTACTGGTCGTATAGTGTTATCATATCAGAAATGGCATGTCCCGTTCAATTACTGAAATAAGCCTGGATGTAGATAGCGTTTTCAATTAAGAATCATATTTACACTTATTGCTAGGATAGCCTTGGCATAATTCCTATTTCTTTTTTTTTTTTTAGCAGGCGCGACAATCCAACATTGGACTAAGGCCGCAGGATGTGTTAGTGACATCCTATTTCCAAGATCTTATCTGCTTTTTGATGAGGTAATGAGATCAGCATCACGCTCAGCAGTGTTATTTATCCCCATAAATGGGTACTCGTTTAACATCTGAGTGAGATCATAGTCTGTCACAAGCTCGTGAGTTCGAAAAACACAATGGAACACGGTGAGATTCGAACTCATGAGCCTGTGCACCGAAGGTACGCGCACTAACCGCTCGACCAGCCAGACTATTTCTTAGCTAATAGAAAAAAAAACTTTTTTCAACAATCGTTACCTCAATGACCTCAAAACAAGCATCCAGCAGAAATTATATTCAAATTTATTAAAATTTTAAAATTCATTATTTTTATTTAGTAAAGATGCTATATATTTTAAGAGTAATAAATATTTACTAACCTCCTAAATTGACGAAACTCATAATTTATCGTATTGCTAAAATCTAAAAATATTCAATTCGCCTTCATAAAATTGTCGGAAACGTGTCGCATGGATCAGACATCAGACGTATACCATTTACCAACCATATTTATACGAGTACACAAATTTATTGATAATAAAACGAATAAATAGACGCTGAATTGCGGAAAGAAGCGTTCAGCTTTACGCCGGTATAATTATAATAAAATTTATTACACTATAGAAAAAAATACAAATTTTGATTTTCGCATCTTTGATCTTTTAGCGCGCTCAGATTTTTGTCAGTATAATAGATAGTCGACAATCTCTGTTGAAATGTTTTAGTAAATTTACGTAGATGCTAAATTGTTGGTACATATTTAAACATAATTTCGGCTAAATATATTTTTATAATTTACAATTGTTTGCGCGACTGATACACGCGGATCGGTTAATAGGCACAAAATGCATTTGAGAGAGTTGTACATATTAGAGAGATCTACTTTCGTAGACGTTGAGTTAGCTTCTTAAGTTGATGTATCATTTAGTTTATAAAAAGTAAAATCGATTTTTTTTTTTGACTTATTAGGCAATACGCGAATTACATAGGCTGAAAATCGACATGCCTGTAGCGTTTGAGTCACAAAAATTATAATCTCCTCGTGTGAAGAAAGGCTGTTAGTTCACTTAGCCAAAAATATTTTATTTTCACACACCACTATTCTGTGCTGGTGTGTCTCACGTCTCGTTCTCATTTCAAAAGTTACCAAAATATCGAAGTGTGACCAAATCTTCAAAATCAAACAACTAAAATGTTTACTTACCTTTGGAGGTTTGATCTAGGATATGGTGAATTCCAGGCTTGTCGAATAGTTCTAAGAATTACTTCTAAATCGGGCGCGTTCGTTTGATCTGAAAGAGAAACATATTGGTAAACAAAATTAGGCAATGTGGACTGGATCAAAATACAAAAATTAATAAAATAAAAAAAGGTCAAGATTAAGGGCGGAGTACATATAGTTGTCACTCAAGGAATAAATGATATTTATCTCAGTAAATAAAATACATAGTTTAAATCGGAGCCAAATAAAATATTAAAAATTAATTATAGTAGCAACATTTTTATGAACTGCTATTCATTGTAAAATTCAAAAGGATTTCCTTAAGTACATGCAAGTCGATTATGAATTCCGTTCGAAATGACGCTATTGGAGAATATTGCTTGTTCACACAGAGTCAGACACATGTGTTATGTGTTTGATTGAACACGCTTCTTTTCATAATAAGAAGGCCCTCCAAAAGTTTACTGAAAATTTGGTAAAAAAATAAAATGAAGAGTGATAGCATGCCGATTCTTCCTAGAGGTTTAAGTATGGCTTCCAATCAGCACAGATGCTCCGGGCTTGTCGTAAATGAGTAACACTTTTAGGTGTTAATTAATTAAAAGTTTGCTTGATAAAAAAGTATACGTCAGTACCTAGGTAATAACCAGTCTGTTTCAACTGTTTAAATTCTAGTATAAGGAGATCAATATTTGGTCCATGCACTCCTTTCCGTCTTATTTGTTTGGGGGGGATATCGTATGGTTTTTGTAGTAGATGGTGCCATAAACAATACTTAAAACCAAGAACCATTAATATTCAAAACATTGAACAATAGTCATAGTGGAGACTATGTTTAATATTCAATATCCGATTTTCAATTTTCAATTTCCCACTTTCAGCTTTCAATCAATATTCAGTTTTCATTTGTTAATTTTCAACTTTCCATTTACATCTTAAATTTTCAATTTTCCGTCTTTCGTCTTCCATCTTCCATTTCAATTTTTAATTTGTATACCCTTCGCTCATAGAGAGAAAGGGTATATTAACTTTGACATGAAGTTTGTAACGCATTGAAGGAAGCATCTCCGACAAAAAAAAATAAAAAGTGTACATATATGATCAGCATGACCTGGGGAGTCGATTGGGCGATGTCCGTCTGTCCGTCTGTCTGTCTGTCTGTTGCGACGAGTTTTACTCGGCCAATTTAAAAGCTATGAAGCTCAAATTTTGCACAAATGCTTCCTTTTGCTGCAGGCAGTTTGTATGTTTGAATCGGTAAAATCGGACAATGGGGTCATGGGGCTGCCATACAAACCCAACTACCCAAATTAGGTTCTTCTAAGAAAAACTTTTTTATTTGTGCACCAATTTCAACAAAATTTCACACAAATGTGTTTCTATTGATAACACAAAACATATGTAAGAATGGATCAAATCGGACCAGGGGTCATGGGGCTGCCATATAAACCTAACTCCCCAAATTAGGTTCTTCTAAGTAACATTTTTTGCACCAATTTCACAAAACTTTGAATTAATGTGTCTTTACCAAGCAACAAAAATAAAATTCTCCGAGTAAATATTTTTATTTGCCCACTTAAATCAACCAAGCCAAAAACTTTTGTCAAGACCGAAGAAAAAGAATGAGGAGGGGGATTAAATACAAGTCTAATTTCAATATTTCATTTTTCTTTTTACATTTTCTATCGATTTTGCACTTTCAAGTTTATATCTTCAATTTCTATTTCCTCCAATTTCTTTTGTATTTTCAATTTTACGGAAACTCATTGCCCGCATACTTAAAACAAGTGCCTGTTCAAAAAAATTTCGAAAACAGTTAAATGTTAGTTGGTAGTTTTGTGGAATGAAAATTGGCCTGAAAATAAAATTGGAGTGCAATAAGCCCTCAGTCATTAACAACCGTATACAGGCATACCTCGACTTAGGACGCTAATTGGTTCCAGGAAAATGCGTCCTAAGTCGAAAACGTTGTAAGTCGAATAACCACATTGCACGTAGGCAAGAACACAGTCACATCTCAAAACTCGGCACTTTTTACTTAATGATACAGTTTTATAAGAAAAAGGTGCATTCAAAATAAATTTGCATGTAACACATATTGACTAATTTGCGTAATATTTTGCATATGCCTTCTTGGGCTCTCTTATTGTGAACTGGCGAAGATGTCGGGACAATTTTTTTTGTGACATAAGTATTTAGGTATAGAATTCTCTTTTCTTATATAAGAATTTAATTTAGAAAACCTTGGTATAGAAAACTTCTTACTATTTGTTGAGATGATCGTTTTATATTTCAAGAAAAAAATCTCATTCTCATCACAATTGCTTAAAATTGTGCAGTTAGCAGTTTAGTTCGAGCTCAAGGTAAAAAACAATACCATATTGTAAAAGATTAAGCCCCAGCTAGTAAAAAAATCAGGCAGCATACAGCCAGTTATCAATCTCGAAAATATAAAAGGATCTCAAAATAAATGACCGTTTGGCAAATACCAAAGTGACGACTCTATTGCAGACGGTCAGTACAAAGTTCACTTAAATCTAAAGGTGATACGGAGCAAAATATAGCTTCATACTATTCGACAGATATTTAATTTATGAAAAATAATTCAAATTTCTACAGATATTGTAGAAAATTTGCAGAGGGTATTATATGTATTTCTTACATTTAAAGAAACTGTTCCTCATTTTTTTCATAAGTTGGGAAATTCTATGTAGAAAATAATATTTTTTTATAAACATAATTCAATGGAATCTAATAAGTAAGAAAGGTTATTTCGGAGTTACTACATCAACTACACTTTTAGTAAGTCGTGCAAACGTTAAAAAAATTAAATAAAAATTGAAATATTTATTTGCTGTCGTATCGTATAGCCGTGAATGGTGTGTTCGGCTTAATTTAAGACAGAAAAATTAAATTCAATAACAATTCATAATTTTATCGCTACCAATTTAAGGAAGTACTCTGCAAAGTCGTACTACCATGGTGTTCACGACTTGCTAAAACTCTCTATTGTGTGTTGTTGATTTTATGTATTTTCGGTATCAATCAAGTTTTAGGTCAGATTCGAAACGCTGAAGCACCTTATACATGCTTACGAGGTTATACTTTGACTAGCTAAGGGATATTGTTCATTTTCTATTACATCCACACTGTCCGGGGTTTGCCAAACCGCGCGGTACAAGATCCTTGTTGTACACAACATATGCCAGGCAAAGTCGGAGGCGATGCGGGAATTCAACAAACGTTATTTTTTTGTTGTTTGTCGTCTCTGTCTTTTCCAAGCGTGTGTTGTCCACAACTTTGATTTTTTGCACTGCGCGGTTTGACAAACCCCGGACAGTGTGGGCCGGCATTGTATGCTTCCTTTTCCGGCATAAGGCGCTCTTCGTTTCGAAAATGTTTAATTATTAAGTTTTATTGATTGATTAGGAACTGTTTGCCGCCACAGCAGCATTTTTTGATAGACTTATGCTGGCCTAATCCTTTACACTAGCATTGAAATTTACTTCTTTAATGAATCAGCTAATTTTCTTTGCCGAAACAAAATTCCTTCTTCAAATATCATCTCAACAAATAAATTAGAAGCTTTATTCCCCAGGGAGGAAACTGAGTAAAAACCGAAAAAAATCTGATATTTGCACGTCTGTTTTTAAACGATTCTTTTTTTTTCAAATCGCGTTGTAAGTCGAAACAAAAATTGTTGTAACTTGAGTCGTGGTTCAAATTGTTCACGCGTTGTAAGTCGAAATGTCCTAAGTCGATGCATCCTAAGTCGAGGGATACCTTATATAGCATTTTCAGTTCAAATAAATAACTCTCCGAGCCAGAAAGATGAATTTCCGAATCAACAAAATACGTTTCCGTGTCAAAACAAATAAATTTTCAATTAGCAAAAAGTTTATGTCATTCCTAAATACTAACGGATGAGGAAAGTGGAAGTCACTAATAAAGACTTATGTGAAGTTAGCCCGCACACATTCTCAAATTACTCTCGTAACGGTTTGTTCGCCGGCGGCTACGTTTGTCCGCGAATGTTCGTCAATTATTTTCGGTTGTTCGTCTCTAATTGTTTAATAATAGCAACTTTAAAATTCGGTGTGTGATCTTAGCCCGCCATCTGTAAATATAGTCGGATAGGTATAAATTTGGTATGAATCGAAAGCCAGGCGTTTGTTCGTTGTTTTGGGCGTTTGTTCGTCCTGGGAACGCAAGGATTCAGGAGTAATTACGGAAAAAAAGAAGTCGAGATAGTTCACACTCAGAATTTTAAAGTTGCTATTATCAAATAATTAAGGACGAATAAACGAAAATAATTGCCGAACATTCACGAACAAACGTAGCTGCCGGCGAACAAACGGTTACGAGCGTAACTTCACATAAGTCTAATGAAAGGGCGTTAAGCACTTTCCGTGAAATACAAATATGTATCAATAACGATTCTTTTAAATTATAACAAATGACTTACGAAAAAACATCCAACTGTAAAGGGAAGATACGGATTCAATTCTATGGGCGGAATTCATAGTTCCCACTTAAGTAATAAGGATTCCCTTAAGGAATAAGGGGTTTCTCTATATAAGTGAGCCCTTAAGGGAGCTTCGTATTCATAGTCATCACTTATTAGGGCGTTGCCTCATTATATAAACGATTCACTTATTTGTCGTATCTATTGAAAGTGACAAATAAAATATAAAAAAATATCAAGTAGTTAAAAATTCGAAATTTTTAAAAAAATTCAAAGTGTTTGAATGAGAATATGTCAACAAATATATGAGTTCATATAAGGTTACTAGATATGAACCTTAACGAATAAGGGAACCCTTTAGGAAAACCTTAAGCGTTTGCTTATTGAGTGACTATGAATAGCGACAGTCCCTTATAGGATCCCTTAAGTATAAGTGAGGACTATGAATTCCGCCCTATATCTTGAATTGTTTCTCGGATGTAACTTATTTGTTATTTTAGTTGAACTTCCCTCAACGGACATTTCCCATAAACGGACACTTCAATTTTCCACAAATCGGAAAGTAACTTCTAATGGCCGGACACTCTCATAACCGGACAGTACTTTTACACCCTTTCCGAACAAGCGAGTCTCTAATAAACGGACAGTTCCACAAATAAAATTCCGAGTTCTTACATCACAGATTGTATTTCGAGCAAAGGTTTTGCGATTAGAGGAAAATGGGTCTTTTGCGTACTAAGATTAGAGGTTTCCGAAATTTCGTTCGAATTTCAGCGAAAATTGCTCATTTTTGCGAATAGATGCGAATTGTTAAAATCTGTACCTACTTGATCCCCGAAAAATTAATTTTTCAACAAAAAGAATCAGTTTATGGAAAATTGTTCTTTGTCTCGGATTATTTTTTTTCAGAAGATTCCCATCAATGATAATAGAAACATTTCAAACTGCAAGGAGTTCGCGGAATCACGAGCGCAGTGGCTTTCCCAGCACTGAGCAAGCTGTTCATTCGAATGGTCGATGAATGAACTTTGGTTTCTTCCATGCCATTTTTCTGGAACGAGCTTTTCTCGTGGTTCGGCCAAATCTAAAATTAAACATAAGAGGCACCATAAGATCGTCATAGACCGTCCGATTAATTGAACAATCAAAGCTCATTTCTGTGGAGAATGCACATTTTCTGTGGAGAAAGCTCATTTTCCCTTGCGAATTCGGTAGTGGAACCTAAAAAATGAGCTTTTTCCATAGAAATGAGTTTTGGTTGTTCAATGGATTGGCTAATGTATGCGGACTCTTAAGAAAGAGAAAAGCCTAAAAATATTGGCATGACTCTGCTTCAGCAGTTTCTTTTCTTACCGTAACTCCGAAATTTCTAATATTCAAAATTACTTTTTTTTATTTGCGAAATCTCCGTAACTCTAAAAATATATCAACGACTGAAAATCATTTTTATCCCTCGGTGTAAGTGTTCACACCTTTTCTTAGAAATTCTCCTGTAATGTTGCCGTTTGAAAAAGAGTGAACTCTTATTAGAAATCACAAAAAAAAAATTGCATTGGAAAAAGTTTTAGAAACGGCGAAAACAATTGAAAGACGTTTATTTTGAAAAAGTGGTGAGTAGAAATTTATATCGCCGTTTTTGAATGGATTCGCAGAATGCATTCTAAATTTATTTAATAAAGTGTTATATACCTTTGTGAAATATTCTCATACACTTGCAATAAGCCGACAAAATATCATTCCCCAATAGTATCCACTTATGGGAAGTTCGACTGTAATTGCTGCAATAATTACAGAGGAACATATACGCCACCGCTAAGCCCGTAAAAATTACTGTCGCAAACGAAGAAATTATGTGGGTAAATGTAGGTAAAGTTAACGATAGATAATACCTAGAGAAATAGCTCCAAAAATATTTCTAAAATGCTAAATGTAAACATCCTGAATGAACTGGCCTATATCCTGTTTCAACCACTTTTAATAAGGAAGCAATCAATGGGCGACTCTAGCAAAGGCATTGTCCATTGTGTGGCATATTCTAGTACACTTAAATTTTGTTTTTAATTTTTATGCGAGCTTAAACTTTATCAATCTCACCCAAAGGACTTAAGCTTAATAGTTTGATATATGTATTAAATACAATTTAATTTGGATAGCAATTTAGCAAGTCCCAACACAACAGGATAATTTTATTGTGTTCCATAAGGATACGTACAGTACAACGTCCTTAGATTGTGGGCAGAGAGTTCTATCAATTTCTTTTTCTTATTGCATGAATGAATTTATGATTGTTATCAATGGGAACACAAAAATGTCTTTTCAAATTATGAGAACATAGGCATCCAAATTTAGAAGTGCTAACAACTAATTCTGACTAAATTGACTTTGGAATTTGTCAGTTGATCAACTGACCAAAGTACATACAATTGTTCGCGTATCCCAATTTATACTAATTTAATTTGTATTAGCAGCCTATATGGCCAAGAAGAAGAAAAAGAAGCGAAAAAGAATGTGCGTCATTTCCAATATAGACACCACAATTTCGCAATTGAATTCAATTTTTAAGGCAGTTATGCCACTACCTAAGCTCACGTTGTTATACATGCGAAGGAGACAACGAGCGCATGTACCAGGCCATTATGCTAGCTCGCGACGTGTTAACTTTCTAAAATGGACACAATTTGCAATAACCCTGTCCGTAGTATAGCTTTATGGGTACATACATATTTGTATCTTTGACACCTCCAAGCTCCAAGCCAACTTAGCTGCTATATCTAAAAACGTAGAGGCAATCTTAAAAACAAGCCTTCAGATTGTTTTGATTTAATAACACATATCTTACCAAGTTTAGAGTCGAGCAAGTTATGTGAACGTTTTGCTTAGATAAATGTGTAACGACCAATTCAGATTATTATTAATATTTTTCGTAATAGCGTTTAAACAGGAGCTAACTGGTAGAATAAATCATTTTAGTTAGATTGTTTATGAAGGCATCTAATTTATTTTTTAATAACGATTACAGGTGGATAAAAAATGTACTATAGAGCAGTGCTTCTCAAACGGGGTTCTGCGGAACCCTGGGGCTCCGCGAGGCCCGCCCAGGGGTTCCGCGAATTTTTTTTAAAAATATGATGTTCTGAAAATTTCAATAAAGCTGTAAACACAAACAAAAATCTGCAATTATTGCCATCATTTTTCGCATTAACTGTATTGCTCAGTTAAGGAATTTGTGTATAAATACATGAGAGACATAATCATAATAGTACACAGAAACACTATAGAAAAACTGTTGTGCATAGTTTACGTGTTCGTTCTGTTAGAAAGTTTCATGGCATACCTTCAGGATGAAAGTTGGCGCTGCATTTTAGAATATTTGGCAGACATTTTTTATTTTTTCACGTCGGTCAATTCAAGGTAAGGGCGAAAATATTTTGACTTATACTGATAAAATAAGTGCCATGAAAGGCAAACTATTAATTTCGAAGAGGCATGTTACAGAGGGAAACCTCGAAATATGTCTATCCCTCAATACCGCAAGTGATAAAATCAAAAATCTAATAGCATTTGAGCATTTGAAACCTAAAACGGTTGAAAAATATTTCCCCTATTGTTTAAGACACGCAGCAGTTTGATTGAATAAGAAATCTCTTTGTACCCTAGGAAAATTGGCATTTCACTTCGGAAAAATTAGGGGAAAACTGGATTTTTGCATGAGCCTTCCTTTTGAAGTCCTAAACAAGACCTTAAAAGTCCCCGTCTCTACGAGTGCCGCTAGCGGTGCTACAGAGGGTCAAAGACCCTCGAAAACAGGTTTTTCTGAATATCTCGATAACGGTAGCATATACAGAAAAGTCGTGTATGGTAAATTTGAAGCTCTTGTGTTTTTTCAATAAACTATGGAAATACCGAATACGTTCGGGCACTCCTAACGGTGCCAGGTGGTCTAACGGTATTTTTAATATATTTCTCGAAAATCTCTATAACGGTAACTCGTACTAAAAACTTTTGTATGAAAAATTTGTAGCCTATGGAGTTTTGAAGAAAACGACCAAATTTTATATTAATACACGCATCCCCAAAAGCGCTATGGGGGTTCAAACCTTAAAAAAATGTGTTTTTGGGGTTTTTCGTGAATGGCGCTAAGACTGGGGAGTATGCTCTATGGTCTTCTAGGAAAAATTTGTAGCTTCTGTGGCTGTCAGTAAAACGCCGAAAGTCCCCAAAGATGGGAGCCCCCCTTACGAAGCTATGAGGGTCCATTCAATTAAGCAGTTTTTGGGGAATATATCTATAACGGTAACGTGCACTGAAAACTGTTATATGGCGAATTTGTAGCTTATACAACGCTTAACTAAATATCCGAATTTCAGATCGATGCGTGCGTGAATTTCCTAGGGAGGCTTCCATCAGTGGGGACTTTTGGCCCCTGACTAACAGCCACAGGAGCTACAAATTTATCTCAGATTGGTTCTCTCAAGAGGTTACCGTTATTCAAAAATTTCCGAGAAGCGGTTTTTTGTTTAACTTCGACCCCTCATAGCTTCCGTGAGAATCCCCGTATAGATGAGCCGTTTTGGCATTTTAAGTTGAGGTTACAGAAGCAACAAATTGTTACAGGCCTCCCTCCCGACTACGTTCCCGTTATGAAGAAATTCACGAAAAATCGAAAAGTACCGTTATAGTACGATTCGGGCCCTCATAGCGCCCTTAGAATTGCACGCATCGATCCGAAATTTTGATATTTAGTTAAGCGTTGTATAAGATACAAAATTGCTTTATAACAGTTTTCAGTGCACGTTACCCTTATAGATATATTCCCCAAAAACTGCTTTATTGAATGTTTGGACCCTTATAGCTTCGTAAAGAGGGCTCTCATCTTAGGGGACTTTTGGCGTCTTACTGAAAGCCATAGAAGCTACAAATTTCCCCTGGAAGACCATAGAGCACACTCCCCTGTCTTAGCGCCATTCACGAAAAACCCCAAAAAACACCCTTTTTTAAGGTTTGAACCCCCATAGCGCTCTTGAGGCTGGGTGTATTGATATGAAATTTGGCCGCTTTATTCAAAACTACATATACTACAAATTTTCCATACAAAAGTTAAAGTTTTTAGTACGAGTTACCGTTATAGAGATTTTCGTGAAATATGTTTAAAATACCGTTATACCTCCTGGCACCGTTAGGAGTGCCCGAACGTATTCGGTATTTCCATAGTTTATTGAAAAAGTACAAGAGCTTCAAATCTGCCATACACCAGTTTTTTGTATATTGTTATCAAGATATTCAGAAAAACCTGTTTTCGAGGGTCTTTGACCCTCTGTAGCACCGCTAGCGGCACTCGTAGAGACGGGGACTTTTAGGGTCTTGTTTAGGACCTTGAAAGGAAGGCTCATGCAAAAATCCAGCTTTCCCCTAATTTTTCCGAAGTTTGGCCAAATTTTCGTTCAAATTTCCTGGCGTATTGTGGCATGTAATATTTAAAATTTCACCTTGCCGGAAGAGGAAGAATTAACGTCGCTTTCCTCTGATCGAGTTTTAAGATTAAAATTTGCAGAATGTTCGACTGAAGAATTTTTGATATCCGTCAAGGAAAAATTCCCTGTTTTGTAAATATCCTGCTATTGTTTTCAACTTCATATTTATGTGAAATCGGATTTTTAACTATGCTCAATATAGAAACAAGAAAACGTGACAGGCTCAGGAGCTTGAAGGAGGATATGCGAGTGCCTCTGTCATATATTCGGCCTAATATCACTGAAATATGTAAAAATCACCAGGCATGTAAATGCTCTCATATGCATCTAGTTTTGCTGGGTAACTACAAAAATCAGGAATATATGAAATATCATGCGGCGACTGCGACCAAAAATACATCGGACAAACGAAACGTAGCATCAACACCCGCTTCAAGGAACACATAGCACACATCAACAAAAATCAAGCCTCAAAATCAGCCGTTGCCTTGCATGCACTGGAATGTAACCACCGAAGCTGGAGCCACGAAAATGTGAACATCAAAAGAGCAGTAACCAACCCAGCAAAACTAGATGCATATGAGAGCATTTACATGCATTTAAACCAAGCAACATCAATGAATACATTGGAAGCACCCATTAGATCACCACTATTTAAACTAATTAAAAAGTAATTAACATCATACAGTAAATTTCCGATTGTTCCATATGTTAACATTTTTCGAATTTAACAATTTTTTCATTTACTAAGGACACACAACATTAACGTAACTTTTACCGCAACATTTAGATTGCACATTTGATCAATATGTATATGTAATTTCATTTTAATTTTTTGAATTTAGTAACATTTGTACTCGCTGAGGATGACAAACGTCGAAATGCATCCGAACCCATTATAGTTTATTATAAAAATAAAAGATTATAATAAACTATGTAAAGAAAGCAAAATCATAAAGGTGTAATAATTTATTTTAATAACTATTAAATATTGATACTTTTTTCTAATGACACATTTTTCTCCTTGTATGGGTACAATGAATGTTTTGTCTTATCTATCAACGCTCGTCTTGCCTTAATGACCCATTTTTGGGGTTCCACGAACTAATTCGACGATCTCAGGGGTTCCGCGTATTCAAAAAGTTTGGGAACCACTGCTATAGAGAGATACTGATCCATTGGTACGGCATACCTTAACAAGATGTTGCAGTTTGCTTAGCGTTATACATAATGTACATCTACAAGTATACAAGATCGCTGAACGCTGGGAACTGAACATGAACTTCTTAGTTGCCTTGTAACATTTACAAATTTTAATTAAAATACAACGGAGACTCGCTAGTTTGAACCTTCTATAATTTGAACATCCAATAATTTGAACGCTCATCTAGAAACACTACGTCTCTTATAATTTGAACTTTTCACCGAAATAACTCCCTCTATAATTTGAACAAGTTTTTATTTGTGTTTTCTAGCATATAACTCGGGGAATCACTTGATTAGCAATAAATTAGAACTATCCAAACAGGTAATGATTCTGTAATGATATGAATATGACATTTCGTTTAAACATACTAAACGGTTTACACTAAGCTGACCATACTCCAGAAGAGCCAATGCTGTACGCATGCTTGCCGAATTCGGTTCTCAGGCAAAGCCTCAGCCCCTCCCCTTCACGCCGATTTGGAGAAAGAATAATATCTCACGAGGAAAATATGTAAAGAACCTTGAGAAGGCATGTTTCGGTTGAAAGTGCGACTGCCACAAGAACAGATCAGCTGGAATTTACTAAGATAACTTAACATTGTAGCGAAAATCAGTATTGTGAGATAATCTAGTGATACAATAGGGTTCTCATTGAGCGGCATTACGGCATATGTTCATGTTGTACTAACTCGCATGACCAATCATGCTATTAGGTATGCAGTTATATACAAATTTTCTCGAATAAAATCACAACCATCTCGATCATTCATTCGCCGGACTATCTTTCGGTATTACTTCCCCCCTGTCTCAGCGTCTTTAAGTCCTGCTTCCTTCCCCGTTCTGCAGAACATTATTGTATGCTGCAGAGACAAACCACTCACTGTGGTCCATTTTTACCGCATCCAACTCCAGTGCGGGAACGATTGTTGACGTTAGCGCTCGGTATTGCAGACGAACATTCAATTCTAAGTTCACCCACAATCTTCCAGGATCGATCTTTCAAAGTTTAGAGCGTTTTCTCCATACTGATAATTTTAGACGATGGTATATACTTCTCAGTCCTTCCTAAGATGCTTTGTCGCCTGACGGGATCAGGCTACCGCGTATCATTCCGGAGTCTCTAGTCCAACTTCGATTAAGTAGGTATACCAACATTAAGGTGGGGATTATGAAACATGATCGCTAGTGCCACGTTGTTCGACGTTACAATATTTGCTTCACAGTGACAAAACTATTCTTTAGAAATTTCAGCTAAACAGCAGAATTGAAACAATTTCAAAAACTTGAAGAAACGGCCCATTTTTCGATCTCGTCAGCAGACCTCAAAGAACCATTTGGTGATAACTATACCTTAAATTCCTTATTTAGAACTTCTCAATTTAATTCTTTTCCCCTGTGCTCAAAGAAATTATCCTGACCACTGATCCCTCCTCCTCTGAAAACTTATCTACGCCACTGGTTCTCCTTGATAAATTTGAATTTGAAGCACAAACGAATGTTTTAACACGAAAAGCTATAATAGGGAAGAGTACTCGAAATATGATTATAGAATAAAATGGTAGCTTTCCTGGTACATTTTAAATGTAGCTTTGGAGTGGAGTCTGAGGAGAACCTCCAAAGCATTGGAAGGGTTGCTTATCCTGGCTGCGATATTTCTGGAGGATAATATGCAATTCTTCATGATTAAGGACATATTGTGGAAAAACAAAACTTTATCTAAAAACCCCTGGCAGAGTCTTTTCCTTAGTATACTTTTACCTATAGAGATTGACAGAGGAATCGGATAGAGTACAGTGGCTTATTATCCATCGTTTTGTGGTAGGAAAAATAAATTAAAATCGCATCTTTCGACGTCTGCAACTTTTGAAGCTTGGAAACGCTCACCATATATCGACCGTGCGGTGCTCTACAAGTCTGCCAAATTGAAAAATTCCGCTCAGGAACTTCCAGGTTATGGACAATTTTCGATTAGAAAAGTCAATATTGCGATTTGGGCAGCCGTAACTTCCGAACGCAGATAGGTAGGAGCGTGTCATTTGAAGCAAATGTGAGCGCCAAGTAGCTCTACAAGTTTGTCGGATTTTAGAAGGATCGAGAAGGGTTCCCGAGATATCGACAATGAACGATTGCCAAACATAAAATTGCGATGCTTTCGCTAAATATCGATCGTACAGGGTACAGGAGTAAAAAAAAGCAGACAAGATCGACCACAGGCTCACCGAAGAACTTATTTTATTCTGTATAGTGAGTCGTTGTGTGGCATGGCGAATGTTGTACACTTCGCTGTACATTTCCCAATGCTGTACGGCAAGTCGACCAAAATGCTGTACGTCTGGTCAGCTTAGTTTACACGTTACTACATTTGCGTTGTTTAGTCGTGCCTTAAATTTTTTATTCAAATTTTTAATAGCCCGTAGTGTTTATGTGTTAAAATGAATATTCATAGAAAGTGTCTCAAACAAATAAATAAATAAATTTTGCGTAACTTTTTTCGAAAATGTGTAAAACCATTTGTAAATATGAATTATTTATTAATTTTTGTTTCAATTGGAATCCTATTTTGTTTAATATGAATACTATACTACGAGTAATAAATAAATACATAAAACCAAATTATAAATTTGAAACCCTCGATCATTTGAACTCACTTGGTTTTAATTAGTTCAAACTATCGAGTTCCTCCTGTATCAGTTTTTAGATTATTTTTCATTGTATCATCATAATAGTTAATAATTTTAGTACAGTAATCAGGTATATTTTACTTAAAAAAAATACGTAATGGCTGAAATTTTGTGAAGATGTTAAGCAACGTCCCCTAAGTCTAAATCTGAGTTTTCGTATTTGTGGGAGTGGGGGAAGTTATAGTAATTTGCCTACTTATAGGGGAATTTGCGTTTTTCCTTAATATCATTCTTACTGGTATTCCTACAGTAAAGTGATGTATAAAAGTTTTGTTTCTAATCGAATTGTCTATTCAACGATACCTAAGACAATATCGTAGGGCAAATAGTTCCGTTATAATGACCGGTTAAAGGGAAAAATAGCACTAATAATCAGAATATTTGGCTTAAGTAAAACAAGTGATGACTGAAATTTGGTGGAGATGTTAAGAAACACGTCCTAAATCTTTACCTGAGTTTTCTATATAAACTATCATAATTTCCAATTAAAATAAATTTTCAAACCAGTGGCAAAGAGGCGAAAATGGTCAGAAAATTATGACATGCATTTTATTGCTCGAGGAACTTTAGGGTGCGATTAATTAGAAAGTTCTTACCATAGCGAGGTAGTTGGATCAACATTTGAAAAATACTTTTGTGAGCCTAGGTATGCAGTTAGTTTACAAAAAAAATCCTACTTACTATGGTATTAAAAAAATGCAAAACCCGTTCTTATTGGTCTACTTGACGTATGATTTAAATACCGTTTGATAGTTTATTTGATAAGAAATGAAAACTCTATACACCATTTTACTGTAGGGTCAACAATAAGAATGATATTAAGTAGGCAATTTACTATAACTACCTCCCTGATATATACGCAACTTCAGATATAGATTTATAACGCATCCCTTAACGACTCCACCGAATTTCAGTCATTACATGTTTTATTTAAGCAAAATATTCCCATTATTGGTACTACATATTTTCACCTTTAACTGGTAACTATAACGGAACTACTTCACCGATGAAATTAATGTAGGTACCTACCGTAAGATAGATAATTTGATTAGAAACCAAACTTCTATACATTACTTTACTGTATGGTCAACAGTAACAATGATATTAAGGAAAAATGCAAAATTCGCCTATAAGTAGGCAACATACTCCAACTTCCCCCACCCCCACGAATACGAAAACTCAGTTTTAGATAAAAGACATGTCCCCTAACATCTCCAGCAAATTTCAGCCATTACGTATTTTTTTTTTAAGTAAACGGCCGTTTTGTGTCTTTAAATACTGTACTATTAGGCAATAGATCGTGTTCCAAAATTACTACCTAAATTAAATTTTTCTTAATACATTTATACATATTTGAAGCTATTAGGCCGAAGTCCTTTAAGGGTGAGTTTGTTAAATTTTTAGCTCGCATAAATTTTATCTAAATTTTTATCATTAACTAAATGATAAATGTCATCTCATTTCTATGACAAGCTCACTGCTTTTCTCCTGATAAGATATCAAATGCATCACTTCAATTTAGAATGAATAATTTCTGTTTTGACACCAAACATTTGTAATGCTGCCAGGGAAGCTGTCGCGTCACCCTCCACGATGGATTTTCTTTTTCTATGCTACTAGTTCAAAGTGAATTCCTTGCTCGTGTTAGTCAGCGCAAACGACAAACAAACAAACAGAACAGGACAACAAAAATCTTAGTTCACAAGATAATGTTTTAGCATCTAAAAATACTGTTTTGTATGTAGTGTATGGAAAAGACAGCAAATAACATGCAATACAATGTGTGACACATGCCAAGTGACAGCAGCTGTCCTAATAATTGTAGTACGACCGGAGCACTTCGGGGGATGAAGCGGCTTTCCCCATATAATGCACGCCCGCCTTTGTGCACAAACGCTATAATTAGCTCCGGCTGCATATTAGTAACTTGTACAATCAAATGTTTTTTTGAATAACTCAACAAGATAGACAACAAACATGATTCAACATTCAACCGTGGCGTTGGTGGCGGCTTGGATGCACTTTCTTTGTAGCTTTGTAGCATTTTTTCTCCATCTACTGCGATGCTTGTTTGTCCAGGATTTACCATCTCGGGGGATCATAATAGATGCATCTTTCACAACCCAAAGCTGTATAAAGGCAACGACTTGGAATGGGTTGGGTGGCCAACGGCTTATAATGGATTTATTGGAAGTCCCCATACGCGATGCAATTGAACGTCATGAAAGCAACATGCACTTGCAGCAGACTGAATATATCTTTGAATCTTAAATGTGATGTCATATGGTCGGAGCATCTATGACTCATTCGTTGTGTAGGGTTTTCTGATGATTTTAATTTATTGTTTTAGATGGATGTACTCCGCGACACACCAGATGAGAGGAACTAAAGGACCCGGCATCCGTTTTGATTTGCATACTTTTGCAATGTGGTATTCATTTGGGAACTGAGTTGATCTTGAGCAGGAAATTCAATATACCGACACGTCAATCATTTCAAAATTAAATTGAATTGGAAATTGTGCAGAAAAGGGTCGGTATAGGTTGATTTTTAATTAATTTTGTTTTGCCCCGGAATGCAATGAATGACAAATCTAAAATGTCTTCTTATAGGTACGAAAACCTATAAAGGTTTTTTTGAATGAGGAGGATGTTTGTGGGTATGTGGTTGCGCCTTTGAACAGAGAAAATTGTTTTAAGGATTTTTTCTGTAAAGATTTCGCTTTAATCATTGTGGAAACAATATGGTATTCTGGGTGCGTTTATTTATTTGTAAAACTGATTGGTCACACATCTTTTGATCAGTTATGAGTACATAATGCCAGACCAACGATGAATTGGTTATTTTATTAATATTCGTGTTGAAGAAGCATTTTCCACCAATTGGGCCTGTCTAAACACGGAACAAGAACAATAAACTGGTTTTTATATCAAAATTAATTTTTCTATTCCTCCTCACGAATCTCAAACGGGGAAAAACACGCCTAATATTGTTTTTTGCCTTTATGTTTTTTTGTTTCGCGCTTGTTCTATCCCATACTTGATAAATTTTGACAATAACCTAAGGTATAAAGACCCGCTCTGTGGCTTACTTGGTTGAGACGCACTCTACGATGCTAGTAAACCAGAGGTCCAGATATAGAATTTCGGTGTGGCCCAAAATGTCCGTACATATGCGGATAGGAAATATAGGTATAGTGCTTGCAACATTATATACACTCTGAAATGATACGCAATGTAACGTTGACTCGGAATTGCCTATAAAGGTTTGTGTTCGTAGAGACGACCCATGGGCTCATCGCTCAGCGATCGTAGTTTGGCATCCAATTTCGAGCCGTATTTAAACATTTTTTTAATGGTTCTACTTTCCTAGTATCGACTATGGACTAATGGAACATATCTGCATAGAAAATATACTCATACAGTGCTCAAAACCGGTGGTTTAACTTCGATCGCTGAGCGATGATCCCATGAGTCGTCTGTACGAACACAAACCTTAAAGGTACGTTGTCCTCGACGCGGCCGCACGACAGCGACTCGCTAATTCCATATAAAAACTTGTTTCTCTCTCATTTTAATAACGAGTTTTTATATGGAATGAGCGAGTCGCTGTCGTGCAGTCGTGTCGAGGAAAATGTACTTTAAACGATGTAGTTAACGCACCATGGCCCCACATGGGGCTATACGGTACTGAGAATAAGAAGATAAAGACGAAAAAAACAAAATAAAATTATTCTTGTAATTAGCAACTTAAATAGAAGATAGAATGGCGAAACGTTGTCACCGACTACAAAATTACAAACTGCTAGTGTCAATGTGAAAAATATACGAGACCGAGGCTAATTTCGGGCGCGGCCGAAATTTGGATACCCTTCGCTCCCCTCGGTCTAAAAGTTTTTTTCGGGCGTACCTATGACTAGTGTTCAGTCCTCCCCGCTTCCATGCTTTTGAATTTTCTCATAAGTGCCGTGGCGAAGATTTATTGGGCGAAGCGGGACGTGAGTTTCTTATAAGAAGCAAAAAGAGGGGGAAGGAGGTTGTAGGGCAGCCCTATGGCCTTCCCATCAATTTTTACGTATGTTTGTGGCATCAATTAAAACCCATTTGGTTCAGATAGGTGGACAAGTCAGAAAGGTTTTCTTCGAAGAACCTAATTTGGGGGTTGGGTTTATATGCCAGCCCCATGACCCCATGGTCCGATATAATTCATTTTTGCATATGTTTTGTACCATCACTAAAAATACATTTCCATGAGGTTTAGTTGACACTTGTGTCCAAATAAAAAAGTATTTTTTAGAAGAACCTAATTTTGGGGGTCAAGGTTGTATGGCAGCCCCACGACCCCATAGTCCGATTTCACGTTTGTTATGTGGCATCAATAGAAATATAATTTTCTGAGGTTTGATTGAAATTGGTGTGCAAATAAAAACGTTTTTCTTAGAAAAATTTGATTTGGGGGGCTAGGTTTGTATGCTAGCCCCATGACCAAATGGTCCGACTCCATCTATTTATACATATGTTTTGTGTCATCAATAGAAACACATTTGTGTGAAGTTTGGTTGAAATTGGTGTATAAATAAAAAAATTCTTAGAAGAACTTAATTTGGGGAGCTAGGTTTCTATGGCAGCCCCATGACCCCATGGTCTGATTTGGTCCATTTTTACATATGTTTTGTGGTATTAGTACATATCATATTTGTGCGAAATTTGATTGAAATCGATGAGAAAATTAAAAAGTTTTTCTTAGAAGAACATAATTTGGGGGACTAGGTGTGTATGGCAGCCCCACGACCCCATTGTCCGATTTGGTCGGTTTTTACATATATGGTGTGTTACCAATTAAAACACATTTGTGTGAAATTTGATTGAAATTGGTGCATAAATAAAAAAGTTTTTCTAAGAAGAACCTAAATTTGGGGGGTAGGTTTGTATGGCAGCCCCACGACCCCCTTGTCGGATTTTAGCGATTCAAACATACAAACTGCCTGCAACAAAAAGAAGCATGTGTGCAAAATTTCAGCTCCATAGCTTTTAAATTGGCCGAGCAAAACGCGTCGCAACAGACAGACAGACAGACAGACAGACAGACAGACAGACGGACAGACGGACAGACGGACATCGTCCAATCGACTCAGCTCGTCACGCTGATCATATATATACATATTTCATATGGTCGGAGATGCTTCCTTCAATGCGTTACAAACTTCATGACAAAGTTAATATACCCTTTACGCTTAATAAGCGAAGGGTATAAAAATCAAAAAGATAAATGGTTACTAGTGATAAGACTTACAACAATAAAGTATTTTTACAGTTATATGCAATTAAAAGAAAGTCGAAAGTTGATGAATAAATTGCTATGCGATGTGATATTTTTCAAGTGGAACCTTGAAATCAAACCGAGAAATCAAACTCATTTTTTCAAGCTTAAACTGTGCTCTAAAAAAAACATTCCTCAAGGCGTTGCGGCAAATAATTTGAAAATGTTGTCTATATTCCACAACGGTATCAAATTTGCTTCAGTATTACCACTTTTATTGGGTATATCTTTTTATTTTTTAGGTTTTTTTAGTAATTTTTTTTTAAATACGTATGATTTTGTCCGTCCGTCTGTCCGTCTGCCTGTTCACTAAATAACTCGCGAACAGTTTAACCGATCGTCATGAAATTTGGTAGGAATGTGTAGAATGGTAACAGTCTTTAGCACGAATACCTTAGAAGTTGGTAGGAAGAAGATAACAAATCAAAGGACTCGACGAGATAGGCGTTTGAAGTTAAGCTTAGGTTTTCACCTCGGTTTTTCTAAACCGTTATAGGTACCGATATAAAACTTTGCACAAAGATTGGTAAAGTATGAGCTTATACAGGGTTATTGGTTAAGTCGACCTATTCCCTGCAACACGTTATAATAGGGTCAAAATGCAACAAAATGAGGCCATTAATGTTAGGCCGATTTTCAATGGTCACTGAAAATTGTTGCTTCTAGAAATGCTTGACAATTCTTTATCGAATATTTTGCAATGCACCCTATAACAATCAGTTGATGTTGATCCACACATTCATCAATAAAATGCAGTCAGTTTCTGCGCAGAGATAATTTTAATTGGATTTGGGTCTTTGTGGTCGTAATAAATGCAAACATCATCTGCAAAACAGGCTATTTGGCAGTCACTAGTTTTAGGAATGTCAGCGGTGAAAATGTTGAAGAGTATCGGGCTGAGGCATGAACCCTGAGGGACTCCCGCAGGTATGCTCATAGTGCTAGAGTGAGATTCACCCACCTGCACACAGAAGCTTCTATTTACTAAGAAGGATTGGACAAATTTAGTCAGGTACACCGGTATATTGAACTTAATTAATTTGTACAATAATCCATCGTGCCAGACGGAATCGAAAGCTTTTTCGATATCTAGTGCAACCACTCCCACAGATTCTTTACTCGCGAACGAATTCTTTATATACCTGTGAAGTCTGTAGATTTGGTGTGTGTTGAATGTTGTTTTCGAAACCCGAATTGAAAGTCAGGAATAACTTTTAGCCGTTCAATTTCCTCATTTAAACGTGCTAGTATAACCTTTTCCAAAATTTTGCTTATTGCCTGTAATTGCTAGGTTCTCTTGCATCTTTTCCGGCTTTCGCGAGTGGTATTACATTGGCGTGCTTCCAGCGGTTTGGAAAATAAGATATTTTTAAGCAACTGTTAATAAGAAAACTCAGCTTTACAACAGCCTTCTTAGGAAGGTTATTTAAGGCTAAATTTGAGATTTTATCAAACCCAGGTGCCTTTTTAAGTTTAAACGACTTAATAATGTTTTTGATTTCCCGTGGAGAAGATAAATGAGTTTCATTGAAGTCACTTGGGCTAGAAGCTAACTTATCAACTTTGTCTTTGACAATTTGATTGTATATGGTGCTCCCCAAATGCAACGAGATACTGTGTGCTTGCTGAAATTTGTTAGCAATTATTTCGGCTTTGTCTCGACTGTCAAACACCAAACTTCTATCAGAAGATCGTAATGGAGGAATTGGTTTACCACGACGGAACATGTTCGGTTTATGTTCGGTTAAAATATTGAAAGTGTACCGCATTTTAAATAAAAATTATTTTATTTTTTAGTGCAAATCTTCTTCATCTTTTTTCAATGCTTTTCCTGCGCCCTTTGCTCCGAAGCCCTAACTTTGTTAAAGCCTAAAAAATGATTTTTTTCATATTGCACGGAAAATGCACATTTAGGCATTTATATTGCACGATTTTGCACGTTTTGGGGTTTTTACTGCACGTTTTTCAATTTTTTACTGCACGAAAATCCGGGCTCTAGATATAATTTTTTGTGCTAAATTACATTTCCAAATTGGTGTCCAGCTTACATGAACAAAGACACATACTAGTCCATATAATTGTGGCTTTTCACAATAGTGCCATATGGATACTAAGGATATGTACAAAAAGATGGATATACAGGGTTATTGGTTAAGTCGACCTATTCCCTGCGACAATTAATTGGATACTTTTTGTTTTACGGAAATGCTTGAATTGGCCGCTACCGGGGTGGTAGTGCTAGCTTGACGGGGGTAGGTTTTAAGGGAAGGTGGGGCGCGACAATTTTTTTCAGGGTGGAAATCTCTTAAGCAGCCCCTGTGATATCTTACTGGACACCGTTAGCATTGGGGAGATTCTTGGAACTCGAATTTGGTTAACTGAGGCTCAAATGCACTCAAGGGTAGTTTTTAAGGGGAAGGAAGGGCGCGACAATTTTTGTTTTTCTTTTTCCATTGAATTACGACAAAATCGCGACATTTAATGCACTATAGCGTTTGTCAAAATTTTAAAGTGGTAGTGCTAACTTGACAGACTTGTTTTTATTGTTTTATGGATTTGTCGTTTTTTATCAAACGAAATTATGGTCCCCGAACAACTTGCAGCTAACTGTTTCAATTATTTCAAATATTTATATTGACATTGACACCTTTTTGGAAAGCTGACAACACGAGTATGTTTTCCCAGTGGTCTGCAGAGTCCGTGTCATATAATTTTTTTTAGTAATATGTACTATATTAAAAATCAACTTTAAAAAAATTTAAGATAATTTTTTTTTATTAAAAATTAAAAATTCCGAAATTGTGATGGGTTTTTGAAATTTTAAATGATTAAGAAATGTCTGCTATAGTGTTGACTAAAATCCAAAAATAAGTTTTAACCCATTACCTTAGTAGTTTTTTTAATTCTTACTTTAAATGGTAAAATTCGAGGTTATTTAAAAAAAAAACCGAAAAACTCAAATATCTCAGTGACCGTTGAAAATCGGCCGAACATTTATGGCCTCATTTTATTGCATTTTTACCCTATTATAACGTGTTGCAGGGAATAGGTCGACTTAACCAATAACCCTGTATATGAAGCGTTTTATTGACATAGAAGTAATTGGAGCGTACAAGAATTGTATGGTGTATCGAAGTGAAATCCGATGGAACTTAATGAAAATCAATACAGATACTTGTATGAAGTTGTATAGTGTGAAAGTGATTCCGGAATCGAATCTTTGATTCCTTTTGATACGATTGATACCTTTGAGAGAACTCTCGTTGAATTGTCATTGTCAATGTGATTGTCGTAAAGGATTGTCTCATAGTTTCATATAACATAGTTGATGGTCGTAAT
The DNA here is from genome assembly GCA_949715475.1 of Microchrysa polita. Taxonomy (NCBI): domain Eukaryota; kingdom Metazoa; phylum Arthropoda; class Insecta; order Diptera; family Stratiomyidae; genus Microchrysa; species Microchrysa polita. The sequence goes on from OX454420.1 coordinate 16,077,379, forward strand.
TCGGGCAGAGCAAATAGTGCTTACACATACACTCTAGTGTAATAAAACATAACTGTAGAAGAAGAAATATTTTGGACGGATCTGAAAATGTTTAGTATTCTACCTATAAACAACTGTACCCAGATCTCATCAAGATTTAATACAGAATTCCAAATATTCATAATTCTCTAAAAAATAAAAGTCTTTCAATTTAGCAGTTATTAACCGTAAAGTAGTATAACACCAATTAGTTGCACTTAATCGCCATAAAACTCACTTATTAAACATTCATAAAATTAATATGCAGAATAAATTGACTCGACTTGAAAGTCGCAAAATTGGCGTCCGACCATTTATATGATCTAACAAAGTCGGCCTTTAATTTGCTCTGCGATAAAGGTTAGTCATAGCACTAGCTCTAGCATCTCAAATACTCATGTCACAAGAATTTATCTCTCATGTGTGTATACGTTCAGTAAGTTTTTGATGAACGAGTTCTATTTACTTCACAGAATACATTTTTCCAATTTCCCAACAGAAAACGTGCATGCAGGACAGTATGCCTGATCGACTAACAAAGGAACACACTCATTGACAGACAGACGCCTATATTTTCTATAAGTTTTCAGCGACTTTAATGATCTTATAGCATTGGACAAAACCTCGTCTCGTGAGAAATATATTTATTTACCCGGCTTTCATGGCAGTCTATAAAATTGAAAATTGTAATTTCATAGTCTCAAGTAATTACTACAGAATAGAGAGTACATATAGTGACAAAATTGGCAATATACGAACAAAGTTTCATATGCAATTAATTAGTGTAGAGTTATTCTGATATTCTATGAAGTCATAAAAGCTCGCGGCTATACACAGCCCGCATATGAGGACTATTTTGTATTTGATTAAGTCTATTTTTAGAATGAGATATCTTATCATTGACTTTCATAAAACTGTCATATTTGCACTATTCTTCTGTCAACTGGAAAATCTAAATCTAGAATAATTGTCCACTGATTATAAATATCTTTGCAGGAATTTATTAGGTTTTCTGGTGCAAGGTTGACGTATGTATGTGATATTCTATTCAGATATACGAGTATCACCATACCGTTTGGTGAATATGATTTGTGAATTGGACGAAAATGGGCACGCCTATAAAATGTTAAAATAGAATAAAATTGTTCTAGTTGTATGACACATTGTTTGTTTATCGTGACATTGATAAGAATATATTAGAATACTCGTATGTAACGTGCTTCAATCTAACATATTTGAATTGAAGCCGGATATGGCTAAAAATCAATCAATCCAGAAATCGATGAGAAATCAAGGCGATAAGGTTATTACTCCAATCAACGGGGAGATTTTACCTTGCAAAAATTGGGGACTTCTCAAATTTTTGATATGTTATAAAGACAGGTGGGGTAAGTTAAAATCCAAGTTTGCGTCACTTTCCCCCTGTGCTCCCGCCGCTATCTTGAAAAAACCATCTAAAATCGGCTCTTTTATCAGTTTGCGGTCTATAACTCCTTCCCAGTCCGTTTGAGCACGAAATGTGCCGAGACAATCTTGTAGAGCACAGAATTTTCTATAAATTTCATCTGACAAGTCTTACTCTACAATCAAAATTGGCAGAATTATAGCGCAAAGAATATGCTAAAATGAGGCTATGAGTTATTGGTAGGTATACAACGCGTTTTTGTGAGTTTGAAATTGGCATGATTTTTGATATTTTCTCCATTTTCGTGGCGCTATAACTCTGTTAATTTTAATTGTAGAGTACAACATCTTAGATTAAATTTGTAGGATATTTTGTCCTCTATAAAATTGTCTTGGCAGATTTTGTGCTCAAATGGACTGTAAAGAAGTTACAGGCCAAAAACTGATGAAAGGGGTTTTTTGAAGATAGCGGCGGGAGCACAGGGGGAAAGTGACGAAAACTTGGATTTTAACTTACCCCACCTGTCTTTATAACATATCAAAAATTTGAGAAGTCCCCAATTTTTGCACGCTAACCCCTATTATTTCGTCTCTATTGATTGGAGTATACAGGGTGTCCCATTCATGGTGGAGAATATTTTAATGGGAGGTAGCCTGGCTCATTTGGGGAAAATTAATGTACAACGGGACCCCTCTATTTTTAACCGTTACTATGTAATAGCATTTTTTATCAAAATGCCCGACTTCCTGAACAAAATCAAAATGTGCCACACCATCAAACATTTCATCCGAGATATGACTTCACTTTCTGAAACTACATAAAATTTCCAATAAAACGACACCTCGCCCGTTACGAAGTTGCTCGTATCTTCCGAGATACACCCATTCAATTTTTAAAGAAATTTTAAAATTGGTTTCTCATCAAAATCAAATCAAATCAAATAATAAAATTGTATACGTACAATTTTAAAATTACTTTAAAGTTTGAACGAGTGTATCTCGCAAGATACGAGCAACTTCGTAACGGGCGAGGTGTCTTTTTATTGGAAATTTTATGTAGTTTCAGAAAGTGAAGTCATATCTCGGATGAAATGTTTGATGGTGTGGCAAATTTTGACTTTGTTCTGGAAGTCGGGCATTTTGATAAAAAATGCTTTTACATAGTAACGGTGAAAAGTAGAGGGGTCCCGTTGTACATTAATTTTCCCCGAATGAGCCAGGCTACCTCCCATTAAAATATTCTCCACCATGAATGGGACACCCTGTATAGAAAATGAACTAAATTGAGCTTGATGTGTTGTGTTGCCTCCTTTTTTGGTCCACGAAAAAATAATTAAAGTCAATGTTTTACATAAAATGGCCAATATATTTCGGGCGGCTGCCCATCATCAGGGTCTTAATATCTATGGAAAACATGACTATTAAAAAACATATTTAAATCAATATAAGGATAAGTTTGTACCTAATAAATAATTAATAAATAACACTATTAAAAACAAGAAAGACAGTGAACATTGTAAAAACTTTCAATTGACAGTAAAACTAATATAAACAAAAAAGGCTAGTGTCAAGAGAATGTAAAAAATTATTATCACAGATGATTTATTATAATGGTGTGTACACACATATATCGGAAAAATAGATATCACAGATTTTTTTAAAGGTCAGTCTTAATTAAATTAATATAGGTGTTGGTGTATTGTTTTTTATCACTTTTCTCATTACAAGCAACATCCTCAAATTTTATAATTTGGTTCACTTCGTGAATCTGTAATTTACATTTATTGCGTTGCTTTATTAAAATTTTGGCATCGTCGAAATTAAATGCGTGGTGTTCTTTTAGAGAATGTTTTGCAAGGGCGGAAAGGTTATCATTAAGTGATTTTTTACAATCATTTTTATGCTGACTGACTCTAGTGCCAAGTTTCTGGATAGTTTCACCAATATATGTCTTGTTGCAATCATTGCAATCGATTTTATAGACCACACCTGACTGCTCTTCTTTAGGAATCCGTGCTTTTAAATTTTTAAACATCACGCCGTTTTTTAGGCTAGGACGCATTGCGACATTGAGTTCGGGTATGAAATATTTGCAGGATCTCGAGATCGACTCACTAAGTCCTGGGACGTATGTTAGGGATGAATAACGCTGGGTGCTGTGATCGTTAGTTGGCTGTAGTGTGGAGTTACCTTCGGTGGATAAAAAGGCATAGCTTAGTCCATTTGGAGTATTCTTAGTGTTTCTTACTTCTGCAATCATTTTATCGATGATTTTCGCGGGATAGTTGTTGTTTGTAAGAACTTTGCGAATCCGTTTCAAATTTTCATTTCAGAACTTTTTGTGGCTTATTCTGAAAACCTTTCTTATAAAAGATTTCGCCGTATTGGTCTTCATTTTCGTTGGGTGGGTGGAATAGTAATTCAACAGCCTATTGGAAGCAATAGGTTTATGAAACCAATTAGTTATTTTATTACTCTCTGGTGCGTTGTTCGATGAAGAGTGAGATCGAGGTAATCAAGTTGTCCGTTTTGTTCAGCTTCATATGTGAATCTTATGTTGGGATCATATGCATGAAGTGCATCCAGCATTTGCGGTATTTTATCCCCGGGAATAGCCGTAATATGATCATCAACATAAGAGTGCCAAAAGAGTGGGATGAAGTCGATGTTGAGAAATGCTTCACCAATTAGGTCATCTAAAACGCGTTCAACCAATATCGGTGCCAAACTAGAACCCATAAAAAGTCCAGATTTCATTGACATAAATCGGTCTTTGTATGCGAAATAGTTACAGTCTATAAGGCAAAATCGAAGAAGGTTCAGCGTTATTCATCCCTAACATACGTCCCAGGACTTAGTAAGTCGATCTCGAGATCCTGTAAATATTTCATACCCGAACTCAATGTCGCAATGCGTCCTAGCCTAAAAAACGGCGTGATGTTTAAAAATTTAAAAGCACGGATTCCTAAAGAAGAGCAGTCAGGTGTGGTCTATAAAATCGATTGCAATGATTGCAACAAGACATATATTGGTGAAACTATCCAGAAACTTGGCACTCGAATTAGTCAGCATAAAAATGATTGTAAAAAATCACTTAATGATAACCTTTCCGCCCTTGCAAAACATTCTCTAAAAGAACACCACGCATTTAATTTCGACGATGCCAAAATTTTAATAAAGCAACGCAATAAATGTAAATTACAGATTCACGAAGTGAACCAAATTATAAAATTTGAGGATGTTGCTTGTAATGAGAAAAGTGATAAAAAACAATACACCAACACCTATATTAATTTAATTAAGACTGACCTTTAAAAAAATCTGTGATATCTATTTTTCCGATATATGTGTGTACACACCATTATAATAAATCATCTGTGATAATAATTTTTTACATTCTCTTGACACTAGCCTTTTTTGTTTATATTAGTTTTACTGTCAATTGAAAGTTTTTACAATGTTCACTGTCTTTCTTGTTTTTAATGGTGTTATTTATTAATTATTTAATAGGTACAAACTTATCCTTATATTGATTTAAATATGTTTTTTAATAGTCATGTTTTCCATAGATATTAAGACCCTGATGATGGGCAGCCGCCCGAAGTATATTGGCCATTTTATGTAAAACATTGACTTTAATTATTTTTTCGTGGATCAAAAAGGGAGGCAACACAACACATCAAGTTTAATTCTATTCCGATCCCGGCAACACAAAAAAAAAAAAACGTTTGGATAATTGATTGATTCACTTCAATTATTCAACATCAATAACTAAATTGAGCTTTTGTGTAAGGGATGATCATTGCTAGCAAGCTGAATATTAGGACAGAAAATAATGTAAGCACTATTGAGTTTGTTCATCAAGATGAACCGTGAAAATATGATTGATCTTCAAGTAACCACTTTTTGTTAATTACAGGATTTGCGCCAAATTTTAGCAACAGGTCGCCAAAAATAACATTGGGAGGCAAAATAGCCACAAAAATAACATTGGGAGGCAAAATAGCCACAATAAATTAATTTCAGCAAAAAGGTGGTTTTAAACAAGCTCATGCACAATACAGCTTGATAAATAGGTCAAAAATGGACTGTAATTATTATGTTGGAATTTCACTCCAGGTGATTTAGTTACCATAATTCCAAGATTTCCGTAGTTTTTAAAGCTTTGTCCTTTTTCCAAATAATTCTCAATTCATGTTCGGTAAAGCCCGAACAGAATGGGACAGAACAGTTTAATGAAGGGACTTAGTATTGTCCTGTACAAAAAGATGAGCTGTCTCATAAAATCAAATAAACATCCTCAAATTGTTGGTAGTCTTTGGAAATCCTAAAATAATCTTGCATAAGCCACTGACAAGTTTCAGTAATTTTTGAAGACTTGAGTTCAATGGCTGAATTTGTTCACCTTACCAATTTCACAATTTTTGTGTTGATACACATTGTGCTGCTTCGACATGCCCGCGGGCCGCACAGAACTGCGAAGTGGGCCGCGAGTTTGACACGTCTGCGCTAGAGGGACATCACTGAGAAGATTAGTGTTGCTTTGCTATTATAAAGGCAATATATGGTGCGGCGAAAGGACACCCTAAGGATAGAGTGTTTGAGGAATTTGTGATACAAAGTCGTATTTGAAAAGGATACACCCTATCTTTAATCCTGTTTCTGACTGCGATATGCTGACTGAATTGCATGCATCACTTTTTGAATCAAGCACTGAAGCCCAATGAATTATTTAATGAGTGCTTAACACATAGACTACACTGACGATATTTGTCTTCTCTTCCGCAAAATCATGGATCTTTCCGGTCTTGCGTTGGGTCTGAAGAGGGAGACAAGCAAGGTACCCAACCTTAGAATGCGGGGCAAATGGTATTTGGCAAATTGATACTGTGGCAAAATAAACAATGTAGAGGGCACATATTACGAAATATTGATACGTTTGCTACACATCCCATAAATCGAGTACAATTACGCCGATTAGTTGACGTGATAAACCCCTTAGTGAATTTTTAAAAATGAAATTAATATTAGAAAATGTGTAGACTTGAAAACAGCGAACTTTAATCGGAATAATGAAAATTTTTGGAGTGAGTGTATGTTTTGAAGCATGCCTCTTCGTTTTTCTAAATTTTGTGGTTATGTATTATCATTATTTCATAATGGGTGAGGTTATAAAACACAACGTTCGCGCAACGTTACCTTTAATTTCAAATCAACCGGCCGTTGCGGATCAGAAACTTCTCCCTACAAACAGATCCCCTAAGCGCTTAGGGGATCTGTTTGTAGGGAGAAGTTTCTGATCCGTAACGGCCGGTTGATTTGAAATTAAAGGTAACGTTGCGCGAACGTCGTGTTTTATAACCTCACCCAATGACTAATTCATAAATTAATAGAAAAACTTTAAAAGTTGGGTTTCTATGATCCACATTTACAAAAATTGCGGACTTCTGTTGTGAATACCAAAAGCATGATCCTGGTATGCCTCACATATGTAGAAATTTCATTTCTTTTCCAGGGAGAAAATATTTTCCCCTAGGGATTTATTCACGAATTTCATGAAGGATGCACTTAACATTATATTCTCTCCGACAATGACCCACATCATAACTTTCTAATCTGCTGTCCGTTTTGCGTTATCTTGATAAATGTTTACTTCTTCAACCTATCACACTGCCTTCAAATAAATCTCGTACTATACTCACGATGAAGAGTATTTATCTCTCAAAAATTATCCTTGACTCTGTACTCTCTGTATAGTCCTTTCCATTGTCATCGACATCGTGTCCAGTCAGTACAGTACGAGTGTTGTGTAGTATCTAAGATTGATAGCAAAAAGGTCATACAATTTCATTTGGCCGTCGTATTAAAGACGGGAAAGCATTGTTAATCCACTTTCAAATTGAATTTAATTATCATAAATTGAAATCTATAGCAGTCGTCCTCAGTGCGGTGGTGGTCTCATTGGATGGACTATAGAAATGGACCCAACCCGTATTCAAATCGCTGTTAATGTCAGATGCAAACTAGAATCGGAATGAGTCAACGTAGTATGTATCTAAGATATGCAGGAATATTGAAATGCTGATGAATTGAGTTTACAGTTATTTACTCTTAGACAATGGCGACGAAAGAAGGATAACTACGTCAATTCTGTCCTTGGGATGCAAATAAAGAATAAGAAGAAAAAAATGTAAATGATTTCTTTTTATTTTTGTGAAATTGAAATTCTTCGTCATAAAAATGGACGCGGATATTGGTTTTGATTGTTTATTTCATGAATTTCTAGTTTTTAGGCGTTGACTTGATTACACCTAAAAAAAAAAATTAATTGAACGGCATGATTCAAAGTGAAAAAAGCTAAAATATTTTCAGCGATTCTGTCCGTAGCGGATATTAATTACACTTCAAATCCACTGAATCATCATAAGCTATATTTAGGGCTACATTTGTTGCCAATCCCTAAGTATTGTTGCGATGGTTTCTTTTTATACCCGTCACTATGTGAAAGGGTATATTAACTTTGTCATGAAGTTTGCAACGCAAAGAAGGAGGCACCTCCGACTATATAAAGTATATACATTATTGATCAGTGTGACGAGAGAAATCGATTGAGCGATGTCCGTCTGTCCGTCTGTCTGTCTGTCCGTCTGTTTCAATACAAACTAGTCCCTCAATTTTGAAGCTATCGCGCTGAAATTTTGTATACAAGTTTCTTCTTAGTGTACGCTGTATATATGTCGGAACGAATGAAATCGGAACATGGGGTCATGGGGCTGCCATAGAAACCAACCTCTGAAAACTAGGTTCTCCTAGGAAAAACTTTTTTTTTTATGTATCAATCTTTACCAAACTTCACCCAAATATGTTTCTAGTATAGTCCCAAAACATATCTAGGAACGGATGGAATCGGATCATTACGTCATAGTGCTGCCATACAAACCAACCGCTAAAAATTAAGTTCTAAGAAAAACTTTTTCCTTTTTAATCCGACCTTAACCAAACTTTACCCAAATGTATTCCTAGTGAAGCCTCAAAACATCTAGGAGCGCATAAAATTGGAACACTGCATACAAACCAACCCCTGGATATTAGGTTATTCAAAGAAAATTGTTTTTTTTTATGTTCCATCTTAACCGAACTTCACCCAAATGTGTTTCTAGTAACACCTCAAAACATATCAAGGAATGAATGGAATCGGAACATTACGTCATAGAGCTGTCATAGAAACCAACCACAAAATATTAGGTTCTTGTAAGAAAAACTTTTTCTTTTTGAATCTTAACCAAAATGCATCCAAGTGTGTTCCTTGATTAGCTTTAACGCATCCAGGAACAGATGGAAACGAAATACGTCATAGGGCTGCGGTAGAAATTATTAACCCATTAGTGCATGAAATTCCCTGACAACATTTTTTGACTTTTGTCAATTATTATGAAATGAAGTAGCGACAGGGAAGTACTTTTTAAAAAAAAATTTCGAAAAAAATAAGTAATAGTAGATTTACAAGCCGTCCCCTATAAGTGACACTATGCACAGCGGTCAGTTGATGAATGAAGAAATTGAAACGACCAATTTGTATTGTATCTGGTGAAAATAAATCGTGAAATAATTTGACGGATATGGAATAGAAATCAATGAAATTTATAAGTGGCATGTAAAATATTTTCGAATTATCGCATTACTTGCTTTGAATCCTTTATTTTCTTTATAGTGAGCAGATCGATGACCTTATCTTCCCCAACTTCAAAACGTTTGGAAACGATATCAGAATATCTTCCCATATATATGAAATAAATACAAAATGTCCTCCGCTTGAATTTAGTGCCCAAAACGGATAAATTGATTGTTAGCTCCTTTTACGGTAATATGGAATCACCACATAGTTCGAAGTGCATTCCGCGGGCTCGGTTGCCTTTTGGACTATCAGGCTTGGTTGGAAACGCTGCTTTCCCGCTTTATGGCGGTTATCATCAGATATTACTACTACAGGCATGAATCCAAGCAGCTAAGAATTAGCACTTTTTCGTTTCAACAGCTAGCCCTTTTGAGGCCCGGAACCGAGTGGAAGGTCAGTCAGTAGCCAACATGCATCGAGGAACGCCGGAAGGTCTTTGTCTCCCTCCTCTGTGGAGATCGTACTGATGGTGAGGCCCCTCACAAAATTTCTCAATCCCACGACAAGGACGCAGACCCCACTGCGGGGTCTTTAACCAAAACAAACGTTTATTTAGTAATTTCAAAAGCAATTGCTGGATCGTCTAGATTGTAAATGCACCTCACATCAGCAGTGAAAGTCCCTTTTAAGATCCCCTGTTTCATTGCCATCAATAGCGGTGTACCAGAAATGTTGATGTTTTCAAAAAGACGGGCCACCGCTACTAATTTCTCCAAAATTTCCCCAGCTGTAAGTCTAGAAAAGTATTTCACCAACTGACCTACGTGCACAATGTCCCTTATAAGTGCGACATTGCAATACTTGCTAAATTACATAAAAACTATGACACCACGACATTTTTTCTTTGATTAGAAAAGTAGCCTACACACATTTTAACGATTTCAATCGAAGTACTAAACTAGCACTACAAAATATTAGCAATTTTTAATTTTTTCTCACCAGCCCTGAACCTGGCGATTTTTCAAAATTTCGCCACTCATTCTTTTCAATAAATAAGCTACACCAAGCAATAAAAACATTTGAACACGAGTTTTTTTTATAACAGATGTTAATAGTTGTCATTACATACACACTTCCAGTGCATAGTCAAAGATCTGATCATATAACGGGAAAAAGTGGGTGTCCCTTTAAAGGGACACTATGCACTAATGGGTTAATACAAAAGAACCTTAATTTTCATTCAAATGTGACGGGTATTCAAATTTCGGCCGCGCCCGAAATTAGCCTCGGTCTCGTTTTTAGGGTTTTTTAGAAAATATTTTTTCAAAAAACCCTTATGAAATCGATTTTGTCCGTCCGTCCGTCTGTCCGTCTGTCCGTCTGTCCGTCTGACCGTCTGTCCGTCTGTCCGTCTGTCCGTCTGTTCACTGAATAACTCGTGAACGGCTCAACCGATTGTCATGAAATTTGGTAGGAATGTGTAGAATGGTTACAGTCTTTGGCACAAATACCTTAGAAGTTGGTAGGAAGAAGATAACAGGGTGTCCCGAACGTTTGAAAAAAGTCGACTTTTTTAGTTTTTATCGGAGATTGACGTATGGCTATTTAAATCAAAGATCTAAACGAGTACATCTCATATCAGTTAAAACTTTCCAGGTTGGAGTAACGGTAAAAAAGTTATTGGCGTTTAAAGTTAAACTTCCTTTTCGACCTCCGTTTTTCTAAACCGTTATAGGGATCGCTATGAAACTTTGTTGAAAGATTGGTCAGTATGGCCTTATATACGTTAAATATTAAGACTGTTGACTTTTGCTAAGGAAAATTAAATAACAGTAAATTTGTAAAATTTCAATTTGTTCGTGTGTAGCCCATCTTAGGTTTCCAAATATGAAAATTCTTCTAAGAGATTTTAGAAAATTACATAGGGAATATGTCTATGAATTTTCATTCGAATAACTGTATCCAAACCGGAAATATAGCCAAGTAAGTATGCAATGCAATGCAAGAGAAGCCTCTTAAGCATTTCTTCAATGTACCTATATCTTTTAACTTGATTGAACAATGAACATGCAATTTGGTGGAAATACATAAAATGGTAATAGGGTTTGCCACAAATATTTTTGAAGTTTGTAGAACCAAGTTAACAGGGTGTCCCTGAATAGCTGCAAAAGTATACTTGTTCAATGCTTATAGGAAAGCTTGGGTGGTGTTCCCTGACATGGTATCATTTCATATACATAAGTTGCTTTTCCTTGATTCAAAAAACCGTAACAGTAGATTTACAGCTAATAATTCAGTTCATATATAAAGCCAAGTCATCCTTACGTTTGCCGGAGTTCCTTTTTGCTCAAAAGCCATGAGAAATCTTAAATCGAAAAACACCTGTAGATTTGCCTTGGAGTACTTTCATACAAACTGGGTAAATAGTAAATCTATTTTTGGATTGGTCTAATTAAAGGTGGAACAGAATGAAAGGCGCTAGCCTTTCATTCTGGAACGCGTTTATTTAGACCAATCCAAAAATAGATTTACAGGAAGCATTTCTTGAATGTTGTGCACAATTCTTATTTATTGCATATAAAATATATGTACAAAAAATATTCACTATGCATTAAAATTCGAAAAAACCCTCGTATTGCGGGCGCAGCCCTCTGTACGCCGGTATTTTTTAGAATTTTTAATTTAGATCAGGGTTGTTATTATAGGATGTGATCGATAAAATAACATATAAAAGAATATTATCTCGTATTAAAGTTTACAGATTTAAGAATAAAATAAAGATAAAATTATTTTCTTGAAGAACATCTTTGAATTTGCAAAGCGTCCTCCTAGGACCTAGGATATACGAAATGACTATGGATTCCGCCCTTAGTATAACAAAAAGGAATCAAAATTGTGATATGAAATAATCAGTAGGCTAAATGACCTTGCAGTTGCGCCTTACATACAACTAAAAATCCACTGATGCTGTTGGATATCTCTAAAGGATATACGGTCATCATGAATTCCTCCAGATTAATGCAGCTCTTCACATCTACAAGGATTTCAATTATATTCAGTTTCTGCAACTGAGATTCACTCTGATTCCGCATTCAAGCACAACAATGCAATTGTGCTGTTGCGGTGTGAGCCATTATCCAACAAAAAAGCATTGTTCCACGTACTGTACATGGTAGAGTGCCTTATTGCTACTTCCTTCCAACCGACTGCATGAGTTCAATCCAATCCATTTTTCAATCCACCTCTCCATTATGGCTAATCGTAGGCGCTGAGCTATTTCTTTCTTTATCTGTAGGACGTCCTTGTACGAGGAAAAAAATATTCCATTAACGTACAGCGAAAAGCCTTTGCACAAAGACCAATCGACAATGACTTGCATTCGCAGTCGAGTTCGAGGAACAATTTTCTTACAAACTAATTGCTGGCGAAATGTACTGCTGTATAAGTCAATGGCAATAATGCTCCAGCTCCATCTTGATGATAAACGCACAATTCCCGAAGTCTACGACTACTGACCGGACATGAATTAATGATTTCGTCAATGACCTCTTAAGATAAACGTTAATAGGATGTTGTGTCGTGTCGTCATTGTTTTTGCAACCTTCCGGTGTTCTATTCTTCAAGTAAATAAATTTTCTTCTTGCACTCCAAAACGTGTCGAGCGTTTTGCTTAATGATGCTAATGCAATTATACAGATGTTGAGATCCGAATAGTGTGGAATTTAATTTATCTAACCCATACAAGGGCTTGATGGATTCTATATACAAAAGTCTTTGTTGAAGCCCATTTTTGGATCGAATCAAAATACAATTTTATAAACAAAGAAATTTATTTACTTCAAATCATTCTATTTCATTCATAGAATATACTTAGGAAACTCTTTTCACACCACCATATTGCTCATAGTTCGTATAATTTAGCATGATGTTCTCAAGTTTCACTTGAACTCCTTTTCGATAGATCTTCAAGTCCCGCATAATCCCAATCCATTCGATTTTCTTAAGCATCTTTAAGGCGTATAGGTACTTAGCAACGTCTTTTTTCCAAAGTAGACCAGCCGCTGCTGGCAGACTTTACTGAAAAGCTTTTGAGTTCTAATGCTAGGAAAGAGGTGGGGCGCGACGCGACGCCGCGCCGCCGCCGCCTCTCGTATCGAGCCACTCGACTTGAATCCAATTAAAAACACTAATTGTTTATAATTCGAATACGGAAGTGAATAATGGCGCGAATGCCGAACGTGTCTGAACTCTGAAGTATCGCAAAGTACATACGAAGCGATGCCATCATACTATCTTAAGAAGTCTGACCAAAAGTATCTTATAAAGAGCGGATGACGTTAATCTTTCGCATGGATTCAAGACGCACTCCGGGTGCGTCTGATGAAATGGAAATTGTAATGAAATGGAAAATGAATGCTGCGCTTCCATATGATCTTCACGGAATGCGAATGAGTCAAGAGTGGTGAAGTGGATTTTACGCAATCATAGAAAATCTTTCTGGAATTTATTGAAAATTTACTGCTGGAATTTCAACGAAACTTGCTGATCAATATTATATCGAAAATGATGATGATGATAGTTCGGATTCGGGAAATTTTGGGCTACGATTTTCCCCGCAATTGAAGAGTAGGCGGTTTGGTTGAAGATTTTAAGAAATTCATAGAATGAGCACACTATGGGATTATGGTACACACACTAAACGTCCGCATGTAATGTGTAATGCTACTGTATAGTATGTACGACTCTGGCTAGACTCCATACATAAATCAGAAGTACAACACTTCAATTAAATTATGTGTTAACAAGTAAAACGATCCTTCACTCATTTCATCATAATCGAACCCTCATGTCTCTATTGCATTTATCTCTCTATATGGCAGACTCGATTACAATATTTTGTTGAGGATAATTGACCGTCTGAAATTCTGCACTAAATTACATGCAATTCACATTTGAAGTACATGTCTGCTGTGGTCAATTTATTTCATATATGATTAAAGTGTGCGGACCACACAGAAGCGAAATCGTACACACATTCATGAATGCAAAATACTCTTCAGAGATGCTGATAGCAAGCATATGTCTGTATACCTATGATTGCAAATAGATGATTAATTTTTTTTGTGGTCCTAAGAAAGACCCTTTCTTGAATTTACACTGCAGCTCCTAAGCAATGCTGATTTTAGTTGATCCCCACACAAACATAAAGCATTCGCGTACTCAAACCTCTAGTCACTGTATCGTATGGATGGGTTGCGGCCATTGAATTTAGAGAACATGGAATACGCTTAGACCAATTAAAAAGGGTCCCAACATCCAGGTAAACTTTTTTGGTCTAAATTTTTAGTGCAATGTCTAATCAATGAAAGTTCAATGAAACTATTCCATTTACTGGCCTAAATATTCGAGCTGTAAAATTGACAATTCCTGGTTGTTTGAAGTTTTTGAAATATTTCTGTTACGTTTTTATTTGCAATTATTAGCATGAATTGCTGACTGTTGTTTTTTTTTAGTTGTCTCATAACACCCTCGGATCGAGGATAGTGGGTGCAACGGAACAGGTGGTCGAGATCGTGAGGTGCACCATCACAGCTCGGACGAATATTTTGCTTGTCCGACCAGATATTGTAAAGACAGAAGGAGGAAGGCAATTGTGTTCACGAACTGGAAATATGCTGGTTTCATGGTGGAGATTATCCTGCCGGACGACATTAGGTTGTTGCATCTTGTAACCATGCTGGTGAGAAGCTAGCTCAGCATATGATAGAAGGACGGGGCAGATGAGTCGGGGATTAGAAAGGGAATGATTAGGCATTTGTTTACATTTGAAGTAGGTACATGTCTGCTGTGGTCAATTTATTTCATACAAGATTAAAGTGTGCGGACTTGCGGACCACACAGAAGCGAAGCTATGCAGCAAATGCACACGTTATGTACATAAATGCAAATTACGCTTTAGAGATGCGGAAAGCAAGAATGTTTCTTTTTGTGTGTGGTCCTGAGGAAGACTCTTTATTGGACTTACACTACAAATCCTAAGCAAAGCTGGTTTTTCGTGACAGAGCCCTGCACAAATATGAAGCATAAAGCGTACATCAACTTCTAGCCACCTGTGGCATCTGTGTCGTGTCAAAAACGACGGCTATGGATTCAAATACACAAAATAAATAAGTGCTACGGTTATCTAATATGGCTCACTTGGTTGAGTCGCACTCTACGATGTTAGTAATCTAGAGGTCCGGAGATCGAATCTCGGCGTGGTCCAAAAAAATTGCGTACATGTGCGGATAGGAAATATATAGTGCTTGCAACATTATATACACTCCGAAATTATATGCAATGTAACGTTGACTCGAAATAGCCTATAAACGGCTGAGTGAACGCACCATGCCCCACAGGGGATTACGGAAAACAGAGAGAATCTAATATGGAACCAATAGAACCTTTACTGCAGACATGTTACCAACATTCCATTTATCTACATGATTTTCGCGATTTTTTGAAGAGATGTTGAGATCAACGGCACGCTCTGCCGAGCTATTTCTCCCGATATGCGGGTATTGATTTTACATCTAAATGAGATCAGAGTCCATGTGTCACGAAATCGAAAACTATCATAAAATGAGTCCACCTACAGTGGGATTTGAACTCATGATAATCTTCTTCTTCCTTGGTTTGTTCTTTATACCGCTCCATGGTGTCGCGTCGCTCGACCTGCGTTGTAGGCACTATACACTATACTTCCACGAGTGCTAATTAGGCAGCGGGTCTCGCCTTAGCCGTTATCTTTGCCAACCAACCATAACTCTCTAATTGAGTGATTCCCAAACAGGGGGAGGCGTGACGATTGGCTGCTACTAAATCCATTTGATAAACACCGCTGAGAATATTTTAGGCGGAGAAAAAATAAAAAATCACTTGATATGGCTAATATGAACCGAACCGCATCAGCCAGCTATAGTCTTTGAATGATTTTTTATAAAAAGATTACGGATTTTGGTCGCTCCAATAATATCAATATAAATTTTGTTGCTCGACGTATCACTGAAGCGATGATGACGCTACGTTTGTTCGTGATTGTTCGTCAATTAAAATCGTTTGTTCGTCTCTAATTATTATTCAATAATGGCAACTTTAAAATAAAAAGTCTGAACTTAGCCCGCCATCTGTAAATATGGTCTGATAGGTATAAATTTGGTATCAATCGAAAGCCAGACGTTTGTTCCTTAACTTAACTTAACTTCACTTAAGTGAATTTTAGACTTATTTTAGACTAAAAGTTGAACTATAGAAGGGTTTTGTTGCCTCCAGGCTAGGGCAGTGGTTCGCGAACATATTAAACTCAGAAGAGCGAAATTTAGGCCCCTTTACAGTGCGAAATTGGTATTTTTTTCTAAAAGGTTAAGGGTTGTTTGGGAGATGCTAGGACTGACCTTGAATAAAAGGCGCGTGATCCAAGCTAACCGAAAGTTTTAGTATGACTCAATTGATATGAAAATATTGTCAAGCGTCATTGCACTTTCTCTGGGACTACATTTTAACTAATTAGTTGAAATTGACACACTCTGTGGCTCACTTGGTTGACTCGCACTCTACGATGCTAGTAATCTAGATGTCCAGAGATCGAATCTCAGCGTGGTTCAAAATTGTCCGTACTTGTGCGGATATTAAATATACAGGGTGTCCGGAAACTGCCGCATAAACGCACCGGATTGTGATTCCTCATGTGATTTTCAGCAAAAAAGTTGTACCCCCAATTCTTAACCCTTTAGCTACCACAGGCATTTGAAGATTTTTGCAAACATCATTTTTTCTACGACTAAAACCTCAATATCTCAAAAGCTGGACTAGCGAGAATAGCCAAATAAAATGATTATTACAGCCAACAAATTTACCTAAAAAATAGAACTAACCAGATTAAAATCGGATAAGAGGTTTGGTTTTTACACAACTTCAAAGTCAAATTTTTGTGATTTGACCCAAAAACAATCTATTTTTCCATCGTAATTTCCTCCAACTTCTGCCAAGGTGAGGTGCTCGTACGATTCTTTTAAAAATTGGTGCATAGTCTAACGATCATTTCTTTCTCGCACTATTTTATTGTAGCTTCGTTATTTCTAACAGTTTCAACGCCTTGAGTGCAGAAAACTAGGGTTAGGGTTAAATAATTTGAAATACAGGTGTCAAAAACCATCCCGGTCCCCGGTTTTCCGATTATTTGACGAAGCAGTTTGACCATTCCGATAGAAAATACCGGTTTTCCGGTCAACCCAGTCATTTTAATTAATATTAGTATAGGATAATAAAATATTTATTTACGGTAAATATGGTACTATTTCTTGTTTTATCTGCACTGTTTTGATAATGTCAAAATCAGAGATCACTTAAGATATCTATCTCTGAAAAGTCAAAAATACAATTTAATTAATTTAAATTATTTCCATTAGTGACGAAATTGATAGATGAAATCGTCGATATTCGGCTAGGCTCTGTAAAATTTGTATGTCCGATCCAACTAGGACTATACCCCAGGAAATTAAGCATTTCACTCAGGAAAATTAGGGGAAAACTATATTTTTGCATGAGCTTTCCTTTCGAGATCCTAAACAAGACCCCAAAAGTCCCCGTCTGTCCGAATGCCGCTAACGGTGCTATACGGTGGGTCAAAAAACCTCAAAAACATGTTTTCTGAATACCTCGATAACGGTAATATGTGCTGAAAAGTGTCGTAGCACTTGTGGATCCAGAATCAAATGTCAAAAGTCAATTTTTACTGACAACTCCTAACATTGCCAAATGATATTTTAACAAGGTTTCAGGAAACTCTCTATAACGGTAACTCTGACTAGAAACATTTTATGGCAAATTCGTAGCACATACGGTGAAGAAAGTGGTCGGGGGCTCAATCCTTAAAAAACGGGAACTTTCGGGTTTTTTGTGTGAATATCTCTGTAACGGGAGACTCTGTTGTAAAGTCGTCTACAACAATTTTGTTGCTTTTGTGGCTGCAAACAAAATGCCAAAAGTCCCTATCGATGGGCAAACACCTAAGGAAGTTATGATGAGCATCTAAATCTAAATCTAAATTTACCGTTTTAGGGAATATCTCTATAACGGCAATATTCACTAAAAGGTGGAACGTCTAAATTGATATAAACAATTTCAGATCCTACGTACAGTGCTTAGGGCGCTCAATAATTCAAACCATACAATAATGGCATTTTCTGTTAATTTCGTGAATATATTTATAACGGTAACGTATGCGGGAAACTGGTTTTCAATAAATGTGTTTCCTCCATAGATCAAAATACAATGCTGAAAAACCCGATCTGTACCTGCACTCAATGGGAGCTAAGTGAACTCAAACTTAAAAAAAAAACGTATTCGTTTAAGAGTAACATAACTCGTAGTGTGCGACAACTACTATACATAAACGCACCGGAAAATTATTCCATACGTGATTTCCAGCAAAAAAAGGGGTACAGGACATAACCTTAATTCTTAACCCTTTTGCTGCCGCAGCCGTTTAAGGATTTTTGATTTTGTTGAGTAAAAAAAAAAATCTCGGAAGAACATGTGTTTAGGGTGGGGTTTCTATGGAATGCCCATACGGCAATTGTCGTCGTAAATTTAGCTCGTTCTTACGCAAGTTTTGCAACGCCGATAGCGATGGCTTAATAAGAAGTTTGTTGAAAAACGTTTTCTTAGAAGAACCTGTTTTTAGAAGTGAGGCTTCTATGACAGCCCCATGATCCAATGGCCCGATATTTTTCATACTCGGATGTGTTTTACTGCATTGTCGCATAGTGTACCTAAAGGCTGAAGTTAACGCTGCTGAAACGTGATGTCGTATTTTAGCTATCAGGAATCAGCAGGGTTGAAAAGCCCAGTCAAAATATAAAGTGTTTATTTATTACCGAACTTTCGTACGTGAATGTCATAAACATGTCATTTTTGGCAACAATTTCCAAACAAGAAAAACAAACATTTTACCTTTGAAAGTATGTACTATCCATTTTAAAACTTGTTTCTTCGCAGTCCGCACTTACCTAAAAAAAAAACAGAAAGATGATGAAATTAGTTCTTTTCTTTTTTAAAATTTTTAATAAATATGAAAAGATAGTTTCTAGTTTAATACATTAATTTGTCACCTGTCCCATTCCTTTTTTTTTACCCACACGCCAAAATTTGTTGAACCGCGAAAAAGTAGACAGAACCCGAATGCTAAAAATAACCGCAAATCGACTCATTCAACACCAAGTAAACAATTTCCGATATTATTTTCCTTAATGCGGACTTCAGTTTATTTTCACTATAATGGATCAATTTGACAACTTTATTTTATACCGCCGCGCCGCGCCGCTCCGTGTATCATTCAGAATTTGCGCAGCTATAATTTTCTTGAATCACTGCATGTTCCGGATATGAATGACAGAAAACGTAAAATGTGCAATTTTATTTTTAGACTAAATTTATATTTTTGTTCCTGGGTAAACATAAACAAAAATGTCAAAATAAAAAAAATATATAAATAAATCGATTTGAGTTATTTAAAGAATTAAAGGCCCGTTATGTGTCTTCTTAGCTTAGTCACCACGTGCTTATAAATTTATAGCGTCTATTATAAATCAGTTTTTGTTTAATGTTGGTCTAATAATAATCCATTTTTAACAACCATCCCGTCAGCATCATTTTGACAAATATACGACGTCCAACAATTTGTCTACCAAGCACCAAAATTTCCACTAATATTGGTATGAACTTTTTGGTCAAAAATCTTCTCAGACTTTTTTTGAACAAAATGTCCTTTTGCACAAAATGTTGATGTTGATTGAGGCTTGCTTGCATTTTTGTTTAATGTTAATACAAGCAACCATAACAAAATTTTGTAAAATGTTTATGCAAAAGTACCTTTTGAACAATAATTTAAAGTTTGAAGCGATTTTCGTACAAAAAGTGCACGCAAAATTCAATTTCATGTCATAAATAGAGTAAAGGCGGCTAACAGAAGGTAGTACGTATAAGGTAATGTGGTAAAAAATGCCTGGGGATGCGAAGAAGCGAAAGTAATCCCGAAGTTGAGGAGTATCCAAATTTGACAAGATTGGAGGTCCTCCAGGCTTAACCAATGCCACATACCTTGATTTTATATCTATACCACATTTGTTGAAATTGGTAATTTTATATAAACGTCCTATCCCCGGGAGCCTAAGGTTAGGAGTCTTTCATAAATTTCCCCCCTGGTAAAATATTTATATTTTTCATAAAAAAGATAAACCAATTTTATTAATCTTATTTTTCTATAAAAAATCATCTCTAGAATGTGTCTTGTGGAATTTTTAACCCTCCGTAAAGTCTTTTGAAAAATGAGCATGACAATACAAGTGACACTCGTGCCACACCGCAGAAGATGCATAGAGCAGAGCCATTATACGGATGACAAAAGATGATTTTGTTGGAGTCATTCAGGCAGGACTATAATGCTCAATGCTTGAATATTATCATAAGCAGCACATGCATGGTAGTCTAATGCAGAAATAAAATTTGTGTCTGATAAAATATTTGCAACGATTTATCTTTTTTGGTTTTTGTGTCTCTAAAATAAACCAATATAAATGTTTAGACATAAATATACAAATAAATGAATGTTCATACCTAATATTTTGTGTGAATTGTGTTGAATTGGTGTGGAGCTATGCACAAAGTGTATGCAAAATTTTTCAATTTGAAAATTTATGGGAAATATGAAAAGTGACAATGAGTGCCATGTCCGCCTGCATTCAAATGAGGTTCGGCAAATTTTGTGAATTTCATAATGCGATGAAAATATGCATTTGGAAGATAAATCCAACTTTAAAGAGCATGAAAAACTATTATGGTAAAATTGGAGTACTTATATTATTTTTCGTTGCTCTAAAGAGAATATGTAATTACACAGTAACTGCTGGGTATATGAAAGAACTCATGTATACCTATATTTATTAGTGGAACTTATTATAAAATATTCCGTTCGTCCAATTTCATATCCATACCCGAAGTTTTTATTAAGTTCAAACTACTGCTGTCCGAGCCATAATAGACTTCGTTCAGAAAACAAATCGAATAAACATGTCGTTTGCGAAAGGATATAGGAAGGGATGTTATTAGCACGTTATATTGTCTTGTACTACATTACATCGTGCTAATAGGCCGAATTGCGTGTTAACATGTTCTAAGAAAGAAAAGCACCAAGAAAGTCGAAAATCGATTGCGTGTGCCCGGACACTGCATTAATAAATTTCGCAGCTTGAATAAAACAGCAAATAAAATAATTAATTATTCACATCGTGCAATAAAAGCAAACAAATATCCTTGAAAATATGTATGTGCAGGCAGAGGTATATAAGGATAACAATAATTTTTGTCATTATTACTGATAACATATTCTACGGCTGAAGCGATTAACCATTTGAATAACACTGAAGTTTGTGAGCAGGCAAACATCAATTTCTAAGGGATGATTTATTTTGTGATAGCTTATAATGGGTACAGCACTACAGTGGCTCAACCAGGATATTGTCCTGGATGGGGCTAAAACCAATCATATAACTGAAAATTATGACATCAGTTGCGAGATGCTGCTATTATCTAGTAATGACGCTATTCATTGGTGTTTCCAGGTTGCGTTTACTTGCGATATAAATCTTTTCATAGATTAGATTCATGAAAACAGAAGTGTAACAACATTTCTAATCGAATCGAAAGCCTTATTTTCGATCACTCTTTCCAACATTTCAATTTTTGCATTTAGAAAACGTAGATTGTGAACCAAAATATATGATCACTACACCTAATCAAACTAAACCATAACAGGAAGGAGACCTCGCAAATGCTAAAATGGTCCACTAAAATTAGTGCAGAATTTGTGAATTTCCCATACTATAAAATAAATAACAGGCGCGACAATCCAACATTGGACTAAGGCCGCAGGATGTGTTAGTGACATCCTATTTCCAAGATCTTATCTGCTTTTTGATGAGGTAATGAGATCAGCATCACGCTCAGCAGTGTTATTTATCCCCATAAATGGGTACTCGTTTAACATCTGAGTGAGATCATAGTCTGTCACAAGCTCGTGAGTTCGAAAAGCACCATGGAACACGGTGAGATTCGAACTCATGAGCCTGTGCACCGAAGGTAAGCGCACTAACCGCTAGACCAGCCAGACCCATACTATACATGAGAAAAATAAGTATTTAGGCACTAACGAAAGCCGTTGGGCTAAAGATCGCTATACTATACACTGTCCAATCGATTGCACACAATCGATCTGACGCCCGTACACACACTATACAATTTATCGTACAATCTAAAATGACAGTCTCACGATCCACACGACACAACACAATATAACGAAAATTATAAATATTTTGTGGCGATGGAAGACTGACATCCATTGCTACTTTCGATGGAGAATGACCGCCACAGCCACAACATGAAGAATGCCCACCGGATTATGTAAAAAAAATCAGCAACTGAAAATACATTATTGTCAATCAATCATACTACATATTGTATGAAAAATTGCATGGCAATATGTTCCACACGTCCAATAAAAAAAATAGGATTGGATGGTCACATACACCTTCCAATTTATCTGACGATCAAAAAGATTGTACAATCGATTGGACAGTTCATGAACACGCATACGAACTAAAATACAGCCCAAGGCCACGCCCGAACTAGTAGGCGGACCACGCGGTACGGGCACTCAGGCCACTAACTCGACCCATTGTACCCTTTCGTTGCGCTTTGACCAGCGGTTCCCAATCTTTTTCAGCTCCTGCCCCCCTTGCGAGATCTGCTGATCCTGGCGCCCCCGGAGAAAATATAGCCAAAACCGAAAATAGATGCAAAAATTGCCATGGGCGAGGAATGCTTTTAATTTTGGACATAAATTCGGAATCCATTGTCGCAATTTAAATTGTTTGAAATTTTTTTTTTTGTTAGTACACCCCATATTTTGGAACAACTGGAATTTTTAGGAAGTATTATTTAAATTTCATGATTTCTGCATCCTAAATTTCGTCGTAAGTCCGGCCGTCATCGACCGTATTTTTTCATCAAAAATCATTCAAAGACTATAGCTGGCTGATGCGGTTCATATCAGCCATATCAAGTATTTTTTTTTTCTCGACCTAAAATATTCTTAACGGTCTTCATCAAATGGATTTAGTAGCAGAGAATTAATCGACGAAAATAAATTTTGCCATTTTGCAAGTTTGCAAGAAAACCATAATTCATTAATGGCAAGCAAATCATAATTTATTAATGGCATCAATATTAGAGTTGTGCCCGAGCCACCCTTCCTTGATCGTCACGCCTCCCTAGGGGGGCGCGGCCCCTAGTTAGACGGTCTTTTGTCTGCGATTGATGTAGGATTTCGCGACGTGTAACACATTCCCAAGAGGTAGTGAGAACGCCTCGCTCTCGTCGATGAAGTAATCGCCAAGATATCTCATCCTTCACATAGAAAAGGCAACACAGGCATATGCAATGCTGTTTCTTCTTCTTCCTCACACTGACCACACATAGCCAATAGTGCACTGTTTCCCAACAGGTTGTCCCCGGACTGAAGGTGGTCCGTGAGAGACCCGTAACTGGTCCGCGAGATAATATGGGGACTACTAATGAAAAAGGAGTTGTAATCGTGGTTAATTAAAATAACAGGAATGCGCTTTGGAAAATATTGTAGTAAAGATAAAGTACTGAATACTTTTGTTCCTAGAAATATGATCGATCTAAAAATGCGATGTGTGCAGACCTTAAGTTAAGTTGCACAAAGCTCGGTGGTCTCAGTTTACATTGTACCGGTAATTTGCGTGGAGCAGTGTATTTTTTTCTCACATAATGTGACACTATTGTCTGTACCTAATTGTTTTTACATTAACTGGCACATTGGCATCACAGTGTCCAAATTTTGCAACAGTACCATTTGTAGACAAACCATAATCAACCATCTCAATCCTTCGTTAAAAAAAGTATAAATTAATCCGGTATAACCGCATCCAATGAATTTATTTGACAAAGTTAGGCGCCTTTAACTCTCAACGCTATAGGTGTGTCTGCCCTATTCTGAAAAACCCAAAGAAATGTCGATGTTACTGCCAGTGCTTATGCTTTAATTTTCGTAGCTACTACGGTAAAGTCGGTACTAAGTTACTCGATGAAATGTTTCATTGTAGGTTTTAAGTTTTTCTAAAGCCGGTCCAACTTAGCGCGGTGTTCGCGTACCACTCAAAAGAAAAACAGAGAAATTGACTTGTATCGTCATTTGCGGGGTTCAGTGAATGTAACCCAATAACGGTTCGTTGATCTTTTGAGCGTGTTTCGGCTGAACTGTTGCGTATGGTTCGGCCGAACTTTTTGTTCGTGTTTCGACAAAGCCTAATGTAGAGTCTGCTTAAAATTATTTAAATACGAGGCGGTCATAGAGGAGGAATGTGGTATTTTTCTTCTGGTGTCATAAGTTGACCACTTTGTTTACATTACAAAAATAATAAAAATGTCTAAAACCTTGTAAAAAAAATCACGAAATTCCCTTCATGAAAAATATGGTGGTCCGTAGTGATTCATGTTCAAGCAAAGTGGTCCGCATTTATTTGCGAGTTAGGAACCACTGCAATAGTGTCATCTTAATTTTGTTTAGGTGGTAATTTAAAGAACAATGACCTGTCACTGGATCTGTGAGGGTCTTTATGTTCCCTTTCCAAATATTGAGCAGGAAGAACGCCACATGTCACGTAAGTGTGGCGATGAAGGCTTTAGTCTGTCGGCAGGAATCTATGTTCTCCCAGACTCCAGCATGGATCGCAGCCCTTTTTAGGATAAGTTTGCTCACGAGCGATGGTATGCCGAAAGCTGACTCCGAACCTAGCATGTGTGAGCTAGAGCCTTGTCGGGCGAGTTCATCTGCCATCTCATTCCAGTGATGTTTGAGTATCCGGGCACCCACACCAGCTGTAGCCCGTTTAGTCTCCCCAGCCTTGAAAGGGCTTGATGACAATTCCATACTAGCTGGCTTGATATTTCTGAAGAGTCCAGCGCCTTAAAGGCAGATTGACTCTCTGAACAGATTCGAATTTTGCGGCCGCGCGAGTTGTACCGCATACATTCATATGGGTTGCGACTATAATGGCGTAAATTTCTGCTTGAAAGATCGATGAGATGATCGCAAGAGACTGTTACAGCTAAATTCTTGGTTGAGCCGAAAAGATCGCTGAACCAGCCCTACCATACATCACTGATCCATCAGTGTAGATAATTATCTCTAACGAAGTCAGCGGTAGGCATCGACCATTACCCTCCTCTTCACTTCCACATCAAGTGGTGGTAATTTTAGGAGGGCCTCCAGTGCCGCGGACGCGGGACAGCGCGATTTTCATTGCCCGAGTGATGCTTAGACAGCCCAGTCTCTGCACATGCGTCAGCAGCTTCTTGCTGACGCCTACGCCGACTCTAGGCCACCTAACAATGCAAGCGTATAGCAGGATGGGTGATATGATGGAAGTATACATCCAGTGTAGCCGTTGTGGGGAAAGCCTCCAAGACTTACCTAGTGCACTTCTACAGCACCAGAACACCCTGCAGGCTTTTTGACATTGTTCTTAAATATGGAATTCCCACGTAAATTTGGGGTCCAAGCGCACCCCGAGATATTTGACTGTAGGAGATAAATGAAGTTCGACAACGTGTAGCCTGGGTAAGGTGAAGTTTCCCCAATTTCGGTTTCTGGTAAAAATAACCAAGACATTCCATTCGAAAGAAACAAAACAACGGGTTTTAAATTCGCTTTAATAATTACTTTTTATTTTGTATGCATTTCGGGCAGTCTACCGCCCATCATCAGCAACGCGATTCTGAACCCGGTGTTTTGTTTCTTTCGAATAGAATAATTTCGGGATTCGCGTGTATCGTTTTTCCAATATTTGAATTGTGATAAGCAAGACAGTCTTCTCGGTGTTTACTGATAGCCCATTTTGTCTACTCCATTTGTCGATTAGGCGCCCTGCAGGGGGGTCTAGGTCCTTGTGACATCAGTCGAAAAGGCTGTGCAGTGGGACAGAGATCGTTGGTGAGTTGCGACACCACGTACCTAGCAGCGCAGGGAGGCCCCTGGTATGGTTGATACGCCATGGCGCCGATTTATACAAAAACCATTCGGGCGATAACGTTCCCGAGCTCCCTAGCTATGTACGGGTAGCTCTTGACGTGACCGACCTCCTCCCATGACTTACGGGAGGAAAGTCACTAAAGGCCGAGCACAATAAACGGTGTTCCCTGGTGGGGGGGTTCACCATACGGTTAATTGTGTGAGCTTCGGAGCTGGCGGCTTCGCATAACCCGAGCCTCGAAGGGGCTAGTTAGGGAGAACGGCCTTGGTATAAGATGCCTACGCGCCTATATCTAACTAGTTTGTGGATTGATGACCACACGGCCCGAATCGCATTGCTGACTAGTATACTGAATGGGCCACCCGGATGTGAAAAGCAGCGCTACGAGTCTGCTTTAAGCAGACGAGTAATCAAAGGTCCAACGAGCCTGGGATGTGCACATCTGAATTTGTACGTGAGGCTTAACCAATAGGGAGCCGAAGGAGGATCACACCTGCTATAGAGAAGTCTTTAGCGAATAGTGTACCTCGGGGATGGGTGTGCCCAGGGGACCATGGTCCTTGCCCATCAAGGTGTTGGCCTCCAGGTGGCTGTAGGTTGTTACCCGAGTCATGGAGCTGGTGATGCAACCCCGGGGTTGGGTTCCTGAAGGTGAGTGCATTCAGCGGATGGAGAAATCCCCTTCTGACAATAAGACCTTGTCAGTAAACGCCGAAGGTCCAAACCGCCCGAAGGACCGGGAGGTAAAGGCCGAAAGGCCAGGTGCTCCCCTGACGGTATACTTCGTATACGGTAAACTTGTCGATTAGCCGTAGTGTCGATTGCATTCGGTCACAGGAGCCACATCAGAGGAGAGAGAACTCCGCTCTGAGGGGACCCTCTGGTCCACCCTGCTTCGATAGTCTTTGATCCAATTGTTATAAGAATATTCATTAAAGTGAGCATGTTACCCATCCAAATCTCTGTCAGCAAAGGGTCGATTTCATGCTCGTTTGCCGCATCACAGATGCTGGTAAATGAGGCATTATCGAACGCTCCTTGGATATCGATGAATGCACCCAGTGCTAATTCTTTCTGTGACCAACTCGTCTCGAGCTCACCGACCGAGTTCATGAAGGGCATTTTCTCTCGATTTACCTTCCAGGTAAGCATGTTGCCTGCTGTTCAACTGATAGGCCGAAAACCCAAGAAATTCCATTCCCTCTTTTAGGAGATCATGGAAAAATCCCGTCAGGACCGAGGGATTTGTAGCTGCCGAACGAGTTTTGTAGCCACTTGACTGATTCTAACGTAACTATTCTGCCAGTCTCGTGGGTGGGGACTGTTTATGGTCTCCCTTAGAGCTTCCCTGTCTGCTTCCTGGAAAGTGCACGTCAAGTAGGAGATTGACGGTTTTCTCTTCACTCTCCGTAAACGTTCCGTCCGGTAGCCTTATAGATTGCTCAGCATTTGGTTACTATCTTTAACGAGGATTCGCTTAAGTTTGGCCGTAGCCTGTGTCGAGTTGATTTCTTCACAGAAGCGTTTCCACGATGATCTTTTTGCGGATCGTATGTCCTTTTTGAGGATTCTTGGGGCATGTTGGTAATTAGTCCAATCCGCGGACAAATTTGTCTTCAGAACACTATTAAGAAGTTTCCTTGTAGCCCTTCCCTAGTCCGGATTCCACCAAGGCGTAATTTCCTGGTTTGGCAGGCGCATTGGTCAGCTTTGCTCGTAGGCATCTACTATACTATACTACTATATAAAAAGTGCCGCCTCTTCAACCGCCTCAACAGATTTGACTCGGCGGCTTGGTGACGGCAAGGTGGTCCGCAAAATTTCTTTATATTCCGACCAGTTGGTTCTGCGGGGATTTCGAAAAGGTTCCCCAGGTGTGTGACCTAGGTTCAGTTTGAAATCAATGCGACCGATCCGATAACGTGATGTCACTGGATACCTCCCATTTGTGGACCATGTTTGTCAGACCTTTAGAAGCTAATGTGATATCAATCACTTCTTTCCTTGTAGTTGTGGAAAATGTAGGCTCATTGCCCTTGTTGAGAATCTCGAAATCAATCGTAACTAGATACTCGACGAGTTCGGATCCTCTTGAATAGACGTCGGTGCTTCCCCAACCTACATGATGCGCGTTAACATCGCACCTGGCGATTATGCCTATCCTTCCGTTAAGCGTAGTCAACCGCTTTGATGAAGCTCTCTGTTGGAACTTCGTATGCTGAAATCAAAACGACTACTTTAATCACAGTGGTGTCACCATCACTTAGATCATTAGGTCACGGTTGACCACAATGCAAGAGCACCTTACTCACCAAGTTTTCAATTTCCAATAACTTCAATTGGAATGAAAAACTCAAGTTGTAGTCGATTTGCCAAAAAAAAAACAAGTTTTGGTTCTAAAATATTTAGAGCTTGGTGAAAATTTGTTATCGAAACAGGCGAATTCTGGCATAAAAATGTTTCTAAAATGATCTAAAGCATGTTTAAAACTTACACAGTCCATCGAAACTGGCGAATAATCCCAATTAACACGATTCAAAACGCCCCATCAATACGATTTAATGTTTTTATTAAATTAACAACGAAAAGCATTGCTTCATAGCTTAGCCTTAGCCCCTCTCGTGGTTGCGCCACTGCTACATTAACCAGTGCAGTGCTAGCTTGCTAACCCTCGAAGCACAGAGTCGTGGTTTCAAATCCACGCAACGCAAACTTGTGATTATGCATTTAATTTTTAGTATAATGTGCAAATACACATTAACGGTTCACAATAGTGTGAACCTATTGAGATCATCATAGTGAGTGACTACAGTTCTGACATAAAAATAGTCTAATTTCACTAATAATAGAAGATGCATAAATACAATTTCCAGGAAAAGCACTCTAAAGCAACTGACTCGTCTATTATCTCTCCGCTAATGACAATGAAATCACAAATTAACGTACATTTCTGCATATTATAGCCTGAAAGAGTGTAATAACTTCCATCGATCAATAAACAACAATCATTTCACAATACATATTCACAATACAACAAAGTCTTTGTCACCACTTAGACGCCACAAGAAATAGTGCAGTCAAAATATCCTAATTCAGGCCTCTAAATAGAAAAAAATAGAGTAAGGCTAATTTTTGTTGTTTTTGAATCAGTGGGATCCCAGGAATCTACAACTGATTTTGCTAAAAAAAATTTTGATCGGAAAGGTCCCAAAAAGGATAAAAAAGGATACTATTTAATCCTTGACCGGAGGTCGGCATGCGGGGTATCATATCAAAGGGGACGTCGAGTACATTACATATCCGGTGTTTGTTTCCTGTTTCAAGGACCCTCAAAGGAATAAATCGAGCTTAAATGGAAAATTTTCGAGTTTCCCGTGTATCTTTCCAAAGCCATAACTACGAGAATAATTCAAGTTGTCCCTACTTTTATCACTTTTCAGAATCTATAATAGCTGGAGATTCTACCATAAAATTTGCTAAGAAAACAGTTGATCGGAAAGCTTTGAAAAAGGACATAAAAGGTCACGAATTTTACACCTTGATCGAACGTGGGCATGTAGGGTGTCATATCAAAGAGGACGTCGAGTGCATTGCATGTCCGGTGCTTGTTTCCTGTCTCAATGGAAATACGTCGGGCTTAAATTGAAAATTACGGCTTTAGAAAGATGCAGATACGGGAACACAAAAATTTTTAAGTTGAGCCCTAATTTCTCCTTTGATGGTCTTTGGAACAAGTAACAAATGTCAGATATGGAATGTACTTGACATCCTCTTTGATATGACACCCCACATGCCCACGTTCGATTAAGGTAAGCTATTAGTGTCCTTTTATGCCCTTTTTCAGAGCTTTCCGATCAACTTTTTTCTTAGCAAATTTTATGGTAGAATCTTCAGCTATTATAGATTCTGGAACGTGATAAAAGGAGTGACAACTTGAATTATTGTCGTAGTTATGGCTTTGGAAATATACACGGGAAATGCGAAAATTTCTCATTTAAGCTCGATTTATTCCTTTGAAGGTCCTTGAAACAGGAAACAAAAACCGGATATGTAATGTACTCGATGTCCCCTTTGATATGATTTCCCGCATGTCGACCTCCGGTCAAGGATTAAACAGTATCCTTTTTTGTCCTTTTTGGGACCTTTCCGATCAAATTTTTTTTTAGCAAAATCAGTTGTAGATTCCTGGAAGCCCACTGATTCAAAAACAACAAAAATTAGCCTTACTCTTTTTTTTTCTATTTGAAATGCTAATTTGACTGCACTAAAAGAAAACAATCTTTTAGCACACATTTGCCATTTAATTCAAATGAGCATGCGGAAGAAGTCTGATCAATTTATCAGTGTAAAATGAATACTAAAATCTGGAGGTCATCAGCGTACAGGTACAAATACAAAATGCTCGGATGCGATGGCCTTAACAATTTATTTATTATTTTATTCTTTATTCAATATTGCTTTAATATGCATCCCACATCCCACTCATACTGACCATTTATACGAGCAGCAAAATATTCTGTGCAGTATGGTTAAAAGAGCCTGTGCGGTAGACAATCAGTCTAGCACACCATCATATCTTGGAAACTTTTCTCCGTCTTCATCGATTATAATAATGTTTGATGAAAGTAGAAAAAAAAGAAGCAAAAAACAT
Organism: Microchrysa polita; assembly: GCA_949715475.1. Lineage (NCBI taxonomy): Eukaryota > Metazoa > Arthropoda > Insecta > Diptera > Stratiomyidae > Microchrysa > Microchrysa polita. The sequence continues at coordinate 16,108,220 of OX454420.1, forward strand.
TTTGATGAGGAACATCTGTGCCTGATTACTTGCAGATTTCTAATTTGAATCACGAACAATCTCCGGCTCGGTCAGGATCCTGAATACATCAGCCGAGGCACCATCTGTCCGAACGTATACAACTTGTTACACGTAGAGGAGAGCGAATAACAATTCACAATGATCGATAGCCATTACGTGGTCGATTGGATACAATTTTATCTCGAAGTCGTCGACCCGCTCAATCCATATATACGAAACCAGAATTTTCAATTTAAATTAAAAGCTTCAACACACTAATTTGCATCAAGCATTATACCATGCCAACTAAAAGTTTTTCTTGCCAATTTTCCAAACTTTCTCCGTTTTCGGTTCAAGGTTTGGACAACGAAGAAGAAAGCCGGCAAATTATAATCGAAGAAAATATACTATACACTACTTCTATACAAGTCGTTTCTCTAATCTTAGCAAGTCCTTGCATCCTTATCGTCATCATCGACGACGACGACTCGAGTACATTAATAACAAAGTACTCTCTCGTATACTTTAGAATTTCATCACAAAATTCCCTACAGCATAAAGATTATGATAAACTGCCACACTATGTCCTCGAACCTCGACCATATCCTTGATATTTTGATATTTTCTTGCCGATATAGTACGAGAACGTATACATAAACGATAGACGGATATAGAGAAGGGAGAGAGCCAGCGCGCTAGTCACACAGGAAAAGATGAAAACTATCCGGAGCACGTTGCAAAAGGATATGGTAGCCGCTTTTATACTATGTACTTGAAAGTGCTTCATCTGCACTAATCGAGTGTTCATTGATGTACGAGATAGTGTGGGTATGATGATATGACGACCACGATACTTGTGGTAGAATAGTTACTCACTCGCGTTTGCTTTAGAATAGACGACGATACGCTCTGGGTACAAAGGCTCTATCGTCTTGGAGATTGTAGGAGATGGAATGGAATTGAAAGCGACCTTGATGCAACAGAAAGGAAAATATTGCAGATAGTTTCATAGATTAATATTTGAGAGACGGTGTTTGTGGCTTGTCGGTGTGCTTAGTTTGGATCAAGGACTTACTATCTAAACTTTCGAGGTAAACTGTTTCATTATACCTACAGTAGGTAATAGCAATGATTTTTATTTTATTTAAGAATTGCGACGGAATCACACAACAATTGCACATTAACACATCTCTATCCGCAGATTTTAAAAACCAGAAAAACCACAACAAATCATTACCAACGAATAATTTCGTTTTATATGCCAAAATTGAAATCATTAGGAAAAATGGAAATATATATTAATTTCAATTATACACACACTAATCCACTCTGGCATTTATGCAGTATATAAAAATTCATGATCAAAAAAGCCTTCAAAGAATGGGTACTTACCAACTAATTACACTATAATAATGTCAAAAATCTTCCACTAACTTACTTAAATATAAAAACAGAGAATCCTTTGAATCCTTTAATTACAATTCTATTCTACAAAAAATAAGTAATATTCCATCAGGAAAATTATTGTTGTAACGTCGATAGAGCGCCACAAACCATTAAATGCATTAATGTTACATTATGTTAGAATTAGGGAGCAAATTAGAAAATTTAAAACCACTCTACTTTGCTTGGAGTCCCATTGAAGTTATAGATATGAGCTTCCCAAATTCGAAAAATATACAGGGTGTCCCGCGTTGGGTGGTCAATACTGTAAGGGTTGATGTTTCAGCAAGAAAATTCCCAATACCATCGGAATTTTTTTTACCGTTACCTTGTTATCGCTCTTTTTGTGAAAGTCATCAAAAATCGTGAATTGTCTTGTCACGCAAAATCGTAATTTGCAGCACTCCTGATGACTTAATCCAAGATTTGATTTCAGTTTCAGAAACTACATAAAATTTCACAAAAACTGAATTTTTTCCTGTTGCCAACATTATCGGCATTTTCAAGATACAGTTACTCAAACTGAATAGAAATTTTAAAGTAGATTTTTCATCGAAAATTCAAACAGTAATTTCATAACGGTGCTTTATATGTACAACTCTGCCAAGTTGATAAAAGTTGCTTCAACATGTTGGCTTTCCAACAGTATATCACTTTTCATATTTACATTGCGGGATTTTAGAATTGCACATATTGGATATAAAAAAAAAACAAGGTAATTATTTTCTTATTGGATTATTTAAACTGAAATTTTATTCATTTATATTTTATATTTTACTATCGCAATTTTGAAAATTTGTTAAAAAAAATGAAAATAAAGTTTTGAATATGAGAAAGAACCAATAAACTAAAAATATTAACTAATGATTAAATGGGTCTGTTTGATGAATTGGAATAATGCTGCTGGAATTGGCCTTCTCCATTTTGTATGCAGACTCGACACCTTCGGCGCATGGAAGAAACGTCCCGAAGGATTTCAGGAGGGGTTTCCTTAATGTTGTCACAAGCATCATTAATACGCTGCAGCAGCTGTCCCGGGACGTAATCGGCTCGGAATAGACATTGCTTTTTAAGTTACCCCATAAATAAAAATCTAGGGGAGTAAGGTCGGGACTTCACGCAGGCCACGCAACTGTTTCAAATCTGCCAATCCACTTTCCGGGAAATTCGTTTTCCAAATATTCTTTGATAGGTCTCGCATTATGAGCGTCAATCTGCCATAAATAGCAAATATTAAAATTTAACCGTTATAAGTACCGTTGCATTTGCCAAACAATGTACCAAATTTCAAATATCTTACCGTTCTGGTCAAAATAATGTAGCGAGATTCTATCCCGAATTATAATTGCCTTTGTATGTCTTTTTTCGAGTCAAGGGAAAATTGTTAACGATTCCACTCAAACCATGATTTTTACCATTCAATGCGTGTTTACTTAAAATTCTGCAATGTAAATAAGAAAAGTGATATACCGTTGGAAAGCCAACATGTTGAAGCAACTTTTATCAACTTTGCAGAGTTGTACGTATAAAGCACCGTTATGCAATTACTGTTTGAATTTTCGATGAAAAATCTATTTTAAAATTTCTGTTAAGTTTGAGTAACTGTATCTTGAAAGTGCCGATAATGTTGGCAACAGGAAAAACTTGAGTTTTTGTGAAATTTTATGTAGTTTCTGAAACTGAAATCAAATCTTGAATTAAGTCATTAGGAGTGCTGCAAATTACGATTTTGCGTGACAAGTCACGATTTTCAATGACTTTCACAAAAAGAGCGATAAAAAGGTAACGGTAAAAAAAATCCGATTGTATTGGGAATTTTCTTGCTGAAACAAGTTGCGCTATCAACCCTTACAGTATTGACCACCTAATGCGGGACACCCTGTATACTACAAAAAAATAAATGAAGAACCAGTCATATTCCATCAGGGATATTATTGTTGTAACGTCGATAGAGCACCCCAAACCATTGACCGTATTAACGTTACATTACGTTAAAATTAGGGTGCAATTTAGTTAATTTAAAACCACCCTACTCGTTTAGAGTCCCATTAAAGATATAGATATGAGCTTTCCAGATTCGAAAATATGTTCATTATATTTGGGATGAAAGTGTTGATTATTTAAAAACAGGTATCCTGTTTTTAATCATGAAATATAATGGCCTTTATGGAATTAACGATTTTCGCAAGGGGATTTCAGAATTAATGCTTCATGGACGGAATTGAAAGAAATATCATGGAACAGACTCAGACCTCGAAGTATATTCGTTGAAAGTTGAAATTGTATTGTTCATTGGTCTTCAAAAACCGTGATTCAAAATTGTTGAATAGTGTATACGAGTAAACTATGCAGACACAAAATTAAACCCAGGGTAATTTTGGGTACGCCCCCAATTTTAATACTCTTCAAATTTGAATGAAACTAAGTTTTTTGGGCTTATCATTTCTACTGCAGCCCTATGACTAGATTAGATTAGGTACAGGAGCCACCAGATTTGCACCCAGCGCACTTAGACCAGAATTTGGTCTATTGTGATACCACCGAGAGAATCGTGTCTCTACTAACTGCCTATGCTAGGAACCAGCCCGTGCTAACAATATATTTATTGAGCAGTATTGGGCTCATTACCCGAAGATCATCGGTATCGTAAAAATACCTTGAGCCAACGCCTCCGTTTCTCAGCCAGGGCGGGACAGTGACAAAGTAAGTGATACACACTCTCTTCCTCTTTTTTATTGTCATCACAACTTCTGCAAAAGTCATTGTGAGGAATTCGGAGTCTTCTAGCGTGCCCACCAATAGGACAATGCCTCCCACCACACTGCGAATATGCTTTCTGCCCAAGGAAAGTAGCATGGTAGAACGGACATTGTCTAGCTTCTACAAAAAAACATGGATTTGATTATTTTGGGCTATGCGTGCCGGCTAGCTCTGTACATGGGTATAAGGTATGCACTCATCATGCTATTAGCGCGATTAGAACTTAGTCTTGTTATAAAATAAATCTTTTATATAACAGTTCGTTATAAACATGTTCCACTGGTAAAAGTATATCTCGAGACTGCTTTTGACTTATCATAGCTCATGGGATTCCTTTCTTCTAAAGTATATGAACTGGATTGACTGTGCTAGGATTTGAATATGGAAATGAACTGCCTGCTTTATAACCCAAATTTGTGCAGGTCCCAGGACATGTCCACACGAATTACATCCATGTATTTTTTTGTTTATCGAATGTGGTACTCCACATAGTCTTCCGTATGAAATGGTTGACCCTAAAAGCACATTTTCTGAGGATCCTGACCGTGGGCTTCCAAGACAATACTTGTCATAATCAAATGGTTTAAGAGTTTGGATATTAAGGCGCAGCTGCTTGAGTCCTTGTGAAAGTCCAAATATCTCACAAAGATGTCAAGTACTGCTCGTTTTTTTAGTGGCGTGTCCTAAGGACAAAACAATAGATATGTTCAAGTATACTTGCCAGCTAAAAAGACTGGGATTATAAGAAGCAGCTACAGAAACACTAAGCCCTGAGCAGTGTGAAAACAAAATGGCAAAAACGATCCTTCTAAATCAACTATGACAGCTCCGTTTCCTTGGATTCTAATCAGGACTGATTAACCTAGCTTTCATAAAAAATGGCAGTAAATGTCCTGAAAAAATGCATCGGTGACATAATTTGTATGAAAATTTAGGTTATTTGGACCTGTTCTGGGTCCAATAAAACGCACCATCATTACCCCGTTTTTCGGGCACGGAAAGTCGAAAAATCCTTAATCCCTTAATCCAAAAAATGAAATACGGGGCAAACAATGGATGATTCAAGGAAAAACTCCATCAAAGGGTTAGAGACAACTTTTTATTGCATTAAAGTCAACCAAATACTTTTAAATTTGCCGGGATGCGAAAGTGACGTAATCAAGTTAAAACTGTTAACATAGTACATACATACATGAATGCATTGCAGTGTTTGGAATCAGGATTCGATTTTGCCGTACACACTTACCTGTACTCTCTGCAACCCTTAAATTTGCAGCACGAACTGAAATTTGAGCAACTGGAGAGAATAGTCGGATGTCTAAACATAACTACGGTCAACTTGGATGAACTTTATGAGGAATTTTGTGTAATTTCGCCCCTAATTAATAAATATGTTCAGGAGATGAAGAGATGCCGTTGAAGTGATAAGCCCTGACTCACGGACAAAATTATTTACAGCTGTCAATAATAACAAAATATGATTCGAATTTTGAAACTGGTCTTTTCAATCCTAGCAGCCTATTTAAGAACTCTTGATCAGTTCGTCCCAACGCAGGTGACGAAATCGATAAGCTTCTCTAGTGGCTAGGTACCAAAACACCTGTTTTGGACGAGCTTGCATAGGATTTCAGTACATTTTACGTCAAAAACGGCCAAAACCCTTGTTCAGCTCAAACGAGTTTTTGGCTGTTTTCGACGTAAACATACTCGAAACCCTATGCGAGCTCGTCCACTATCAGTGGACAAAATCGATAAGGGTTTTGGGTAATTTTGGCACTAAGAAGCTAATCGATTTCGTTCCCAAGCAGGTGACGACCTGAACAAGGTTTCATAAATACGCGCCCCGGCAATAATTCTCCGTCCCGGCAGAATATTCTCGCTTTACGGTAACGCATGAACAGATAGCCGGAACCGACTAAATATGTATTCACACTGTAAAGGCTGACTCTCAAATAAAATCCAATTTTAAAATGACATTGAAAGATTTCTATAACTTTTTAGTGCAAAATTAAGAGTTATTCGAGACTATGCCACCAAATAAGAAATATTGTTACAAAAGAAGGCATATCGGCATAATAATAGTTTTTTTTTTAATTTTTGCCGCGTAAAAAAATCTAAAACCCGCATTTTATACGCTGGTGACCCGTAAATCGAAGGCAGGCAGGTGGTCACCCTAGGTGTACCATATATGGTACGTTGCAAAATTTGTGCAAACAATACCTTTGGTGACTTTATTTGTTCAAATAAAGAATCTCAAGAACATATTCCAATTTACTCACCAGTATTTTTCCTTTTCTGAATAACGGTCAATTTCGCAAAATTATTTAGCTGTAAAGATTAGCTTTTAAAATTTCACAAAAAATAACGTCCATCCACTTTGACGACTCACAGACAATTCAAGGACAGCTTCAGGAAGCCAAAATTGAATTCATGTGAAAGCCTATTTTGTCTACTTTGGGAAAAAGTAAAAAAAAATCAAAAATGTAATAATCGCTAGACTTTTACAGGAATCTAGCCAAGTACCATATATGGTACACTATGCATTTAAGGATTAATAATTGTTGTCATAGATTTCAGTTACACACCATCGACCACCTGTAAAAATTCCTGGCTACGATTATGATATTGGAAAAATTTGCAGGCTTGTATATTATTAATATTAATAAAGCTATTAAATCGAGAGTGTGTTGTGTGTAGCCATTATTTTAAAATTTAACAATAAAGTCAGAAGTCATCCAAATTACATCAACTCGCTTCCACTTCAACGCTATGTACGAGTACTAGTGACATTGATCGAGTAAAACCAATGATTTAAGTCATAATGTCCACAAACAACAAAAAATTGTATATGTACGTAATTGATACACGTACATTATTATCTAATCCCATTTAGCATTAGTCCAGACCAAATCAATTTGAGCCGATGTTTCGTTGTGTGTTTTCACAAAAAAAAACAGTCACAAGACAGAAATGTTAATTAGTTTCTTTATAGCCATAGTGTCGCCAATTGGTGGTTAGGCTAGACATAAGACGTAACTTACGATACGACACTCGACACATGAGAAATCGACTAAAACCAATGATTGATACTAATGGCACTCGGCTACGAGAGCTGTGTAATATACTTGCCTCGACACTACACATGAAAAATGTAATAACATTGAAACAAATTGACATTTTCGTTATGGATGTAATTACTCGTATAGACTCTGGGCAACTGGTTTTCGATATTGACACTCATTGGAACTACTAATTAGTATACTATGGCCATACGAGTCAGAAAAAATGTTTTTTTTTTCAGAGCTGAATCATGCTTTGCTGGATGCATCTAACTAAATCTTCTTCTTCTTCCTTGCCTCGTTCTTTATACCGCTCCATGGTTTCGCGTTGCTCGACCTGCGGTGTAGGCACATCGCCCGTTTTGGCGGTAATATCTCAGCATCTAATCTAAATCTAATTATTACAAAAATAGGAAGCTAGTAATATATGGTATTTCTCAATTGAAAAAATCCCTATTCCAAATGAAAGAATCCCTATCCCAAATGAAAAACTCCTTATCTCAAAAGAAAAAATCCTTATCCCAAATGAAACATCCTTGTGTATGCATTAAAATAAAATGAATTTAGGGCGCAGTGTTGCCAACTGGAAATTTAGAAAACGGCTAAATTTAGCCAGAAAACCGGCTTTATTTTTTTTTCAAAAACGGCTAAATAAATTTCAGCCTGAAAAACGGCCAATAAACCGGCTAAATCATACAAAACAATCACATTACGAACAAATATAGTAAAACACCGATTTTGATAATTTTATTTCTTTCTGGAGAATTACCCGTAAACTATGCTTTAGGCAGATTTCTTAGTTTTATTACATAATGCTCCAATCACTGGCATTACAGTCAAAATTTACTTTGTTCTGAGTTAGATAGCTCAACTAGTCAAAGTTGTTGTATACAGGTCATATATATACTATTTCTCAGTCACAACTTTGGAATTTCAAATTCTTAACTATCGGCAACCAAATTTATATGTTTCCATTTATAGAAGATACACTTTTTAAAATTTTAGTCAAATCCAAAAAGTGCAGTGCTCAAATATTCACTTACAGTTACGATTTAAGCTCCCGAAATATCGAATTTGATGTTCCAAACATACGAACTTGATGCTCCAAAGCTATGAACTTGACTGAGAAATGGTATAGATTTTTGCTAAATTTGTTCCTACAAACCCAACAACAAAATGTATTGCATTTACGAAAATGTATAGGTTCTATGAATCGTCAGACGTAGTGCAAGTAGCTTGCCCAGTAAAGTACAAAAATTAAATTTCAGAGAGTATAAATTGCGGAGGCAACTTACCCCCTTCTTCAGCACTTAACTTTTGTGCTGAAGAAGGAATTGCCCACCAAAAATATACTCACTTAAATTTAATTTTTGTACTTTACTGGGCAAGCTGCTTGCACTACGTTTGCGGATTCAAAGAACCTCTTTTTGTACGGCAGCCCCATGACCGCATGGCTGCTTTCCATACATTTTTACGTATGTTTTGTGCCGTCAATAGAAATACTTTTGTATGAGGTTTGGTTGAATTTGGTGGACAAATAAAAAAGTTTTTGTTTGAAGAACCTAATTTGGGGGGTTGGGTTTGTATGGCAGCCCTATGACCCCATGGTCCGATTTCATTAGTTTTCGCATATGTTTTGTGACATGAATAGAAATACATTTTCATGAGGTTTGGTGTAAATTGTTGCCCAAATACAAAAGTTTTTCTTAGAAAAACCTAATTCGGGGGGGGGGGGATACATACATTTCCATGAGGTTTGGTTGAAATCGGTGCCCAAATAAAAAAGTTTTTCTTAGAAGAACCTAATTTGGGGAATTCGGTTTGTATGGCAGCCCCATGACCCCATCGTTCGATTCCGTCCATTTTAACATACATATGTATTTTTTCTAACATCCATAGGGATCCATTTTTATGAAGTTTGGTTAAAGCGCTGTTTTCACGATGGATTTGTCGTCCAACTTTTGAGCATTCAAACAAGTTGGACACCAAATCCATCGTGTAAACAGAAGTTGGACAACAAGTTTGAACGAGCATTCAAACAAATCCACCGTGAAAACAGAAGTTGGACAACTTGTTTGAGATGCATTGATTATAGTCTAATCGAAATATAAATATACTTTCTAATAATAAAGAATTAATGCGCCTGATTACCAATATCGGTGCGCTATCATCCAATTCTGGCGTTCCGTTGACTTTTGGAGCACGCTGTATTAGATTAGATTAGATTTATTGTGGGCTGTGGCTATTAGGTAGCCCTGGGCACTGCGACCGTTGGTCTATTGTGCCATTGCCCAAGCTGGAGTTAGATGAACTCATCTAACCGACATCTTTCGATGAACCGATTAAGCTGACCTATGTTCAAGGAGGCAATATCCTCCTCTAAAGGGAACATAATGCCGAAGCATTCCAAGCGGCGCATTGCTAGCCTCTCACATTCGCAAAGAATGTGCGCAGCTGTTTCGTCGTCAGCCTCGCAGAACCGACAGCTTGCGTCGGTAACAATGCGCATTGTCTTTAAATGACCATTCAGACGGCAGTGCCCCGTAAGGAGCCCGCAAATTATCCTAACCCTGTTTCTACTCATGTTTATTAGACTTAGGGTGCGTGTAGGTGAATATTTGGCAACGAAAAGTTTTGACTGCCGAAGCCCGGGAATAGTTTCCCAGTGTAAGGTGGCTTTGGCTTTTTCCCATTCACTTATTGCATTTCTGTATGTTCAGAGTGGTATCCCACAGTAGGGTTCTGGACCAATGAGAGGGGTGGCAGATGCTCTCCTTGCGAGCTCGTCAGCCTGCTCATTGCCTACGATACCCGAATGCCCAGGTACCCAGAAAAGGGTAAGACTGTTACATAAGCCTACCTGTTGGAGGATTTCCTGACAACACCACACGAGCTTTGATGTGACAGTAAAGCTCGTCAGCGCTTTCATTGCCGCTTGGCTGTCAGTAAATATTGCTATTTTCTTGTTTATGTAGCCCTTTTCGATGCATTTTCTTGTGCACAGCTCGATTGCGTGTACTTCTGCCTGAAACACTGTCGGTCGATATCCCATTGGAATAGAAAGACTAATACCTGGGCCACTAATTCCTGCGCCAGAACCTGTATCAGTCTTTGAGCCGTCCGTGTAAAAGATGATTGTACCGGGGTGGAGTGCTCTGAACCTGTCAGTCCAGTCTTCCTTCGCCCAAGTCACTGATTCGAATTTGGTGTTAAAACGTAACGTTTTAACCAGATAGTCTGATGGCATACTAAGTAGGTTGTCATTACTTATCCATCCTGACTGCACCGAGTTCAGCACGCTGTATACTCATTCGGGCATGTTTCCTTCAATGTTTAAAATATTCACGAAAAAATAAAAGAAAAAGCAAATATATTTTTCCTGAACTAATACGTATTGCAAAAACTGATAACATTTTACAACCGCTCCAACTTTCAACTACTGTTTACACGGCCAACAAGTTGGATAGGATTTGTTTGAGAGAATATCGTACGTGTAAACAGCCTTCCAACTTGGATAAGTTTGAGGGAAAAGTTGGATGCAAACAAGTTTGATGCCATCTAAACGCGCATTAAGATTGGTTTTTAAACAAAAAAGTTTTTCTTAGAAAAACTTAAATTGGGGGCTAGGTTTATATAGCAGCCTCATGACCCAGTGATCCAATTTCGGTGATTCAAACATACCTACAAACAGCCTGCAACAATAAGAAGCACGTGTGCCAAATTTCTGCTTGCTAGCTTGAATACCCACCGAGTAAAACGCGTCGCAACAGACAGACAGACGGACATCACCCAATCGGCTCCCGAAGTCATGCTGATCATATTATGTATACTTTCTTCTTCCTTTAATGCGTTACAAATTTTACGTATATATAACCTTTCACTCTATGAGCGAAGGGGATAAAAAATTCATAAAATAATTTTAGCCGGTAAAACGGCCAAAGAAAATCAATTCCGGCTAAAAATCCGGCCAGCCGGAATTACAAATTTCTTCCGGCCAAAACGCACCGTTTCCGGCTAAATTTGGCCCGAAAACGGCTAAATTGGCAACAATTAAGTGTTTTAAGTTGTTTCTTGCATTGAATTATGAGGTGTGGTTGATGTTATTGAGGATATGAATACGATCAGCTTCGTGGGGTTGGCTAATGCAATTGCCGTGGTTGGATGTTTATGCAATTTTCTACTCGTACGTAAAGTTCCGTGTATGTGGCTGACTTTTGATATTCATTACATATGCATATCGATCATCATCAAATTTGGTAGGAATGTAGAATGGTAACAGTCTTTGGCACGAAATACTGAGAAGTTGGTAGGGCAAAGATAACGAGGATAACGGTAACTCTGTTACCGTTACTTTAAACTGAGAAGAAGCAACTGAAATGAAATGTAAAAGTCAAATCTTCGGGGCACCCTGTTATTTTGGCCCTACCAACTTTTAAGTATTTCGTGCCAAAGACTGCTACCATTCTACACATTCCTACCAAATTTCATGACGATCGGTTCGGTTCGCGAATTATTTAGTGAACAAATTTTCTAATCTCCGGGACACCCTGTTATCCTTGTCATACCAACTTCTAAGTATTTCGTGCCAAAGACTGTTACCAATCTACATTTCTACCAAATTTGATGACGATTGGTATGCGTATGTAATGAATATCAAAAGCCAGCCACACACAAGGAACTTTACGTACGAGTAGAAAATTGGGATAGGGATTTTTTCATTTGGGATAAGGATTTTTCAATTGGGAAATACTATATGTACAAATTATATAGCTGAAAAATGGCATTTCATTCGAGTTTAGTGCTGCATTTACCAAAATAATAGTCCATTCAGCCAAAATCCACCAGGGTTCATCATTAGACTTTTTGGTTTAAGGATTTTGAGCGAGTGACTTTGAGCGTGGATATAGGTACTGGTACTTGGATACATAAGGTCCTTTTTTGGTTAAAATAATGTCCTTTAAAAATATATTCTTTGCGTGTATACCTAATTGAACTCCCTAACCCAATTGACATCAATCATTAGATTCAACACTATATTTCATTAATGTCGATATATAGGCGAGGTCACGGTCAATCACACAGATTTTCCATTTTCGGTATTAACAGTTCGTTGTCATCATCATGCAAACGTCAACATTTCTATAGCGATTGGGTCATTCATATACTCCCGTCTCCGCCAAAGCCGCACCACAGCTTGTCCAGTCGTCATCGTGTCTTCCTCTATGTCTATTCTATTTTCTGCCATGTCGGAACAAATCCTTCACCTGACTATAGCACGACCTGGGCAAAGCCTTAATTGTCCGGGTTGAGTCATTCATTCGACCAAAGTTGGATGACGCGACGCTGAGGTGGTTTTCCGTGATTAGTGAAAACTATCTATTCTTCTACACTACAAGTATACGACTGCGGTCTATGTCTACTACAAGCGTAATTTTATTTTACAACCGCCAAATGAGCATCGCGCAAAAAAAAGAAAATCGATTTGTATCTCGTTCATGTCTAATGAAAATGTATGTACATATATCCGTACATACAGAGAAAAGCGAGGAGAATCAGATAAAATAGACGAATGCTGACACATCTATGCAATTTCGAGGAGATTTAGTTTTTCATTTTCTTAAGCACTCTGAACTTGCAATTTTGCAATGCCCACGTAAAGATCTTCCCTTGAAATGAACGGAGTAATTGCAGTGTTTTTTTCTAAGGACGAGTATAGTCATGAACAGTAATTAACTATTTTTGTTCACATATGTTGCAGGCGGAAGATAGTGTGACCTACTTTTTATGTCTTGTACACAATGCACACTACTTAACTACCTACTTGGTGTCATTCAGGATAATCTTTATCCTTGCAATATTGAAGCCAATTTAGGTGGATGGATAGTGTGGCTACATATTCGTAAGTAAAGTACCCTGATTAAGTTCGTAATTACATCGAAACTGTTCGCTTTAACTACCTGTCTACAATGTTGGCGTAATTCACCGATGATGTGGAGTATTTTTGTGGGAAATAATTTTCATAGGGCAAATGGATCGTATGTAACGGCAAAAAATCATAAACTCAATGTTAATTAATTTAGAATAAATGTTGCTATTGACAACATAGTACATGGCATATCTCCGTTTTATTAAATTTTGTCAATTCACTCAACCAACTTGTTGATAAATAAATAAATTAAATAAAACATACCCACAAACAAATCACACAATCCGCCAGTATGCATACAATTTAGCACAATGTTTTGCAACAATAGTACTCGAATGTATCCTGTTCTATTAAATTAATGTGTTACCCACCGCAATTTATTTTCATCGGTCGACGGTCGCTATAACTAGTAAAACCAATTGAAATGTATAAACAAATTGGCAGACATGTCGATAGACATCTGTTGAATTGAATTGAGTTTTATTGACAATGATACGTTGTACAAAACGAATATTATTTCATTGATTAAATTCTATTGTATACAAAACTGTCTGTTTAAGATCCGTCGAGTAAGTATAATGCAACACATAGGTATGTACATACTGCTTGCTATCTCTCGTATATATGCACATGTAACATTCACGTGTCCAGCCTACGCGCTTGGTTTTAAATTCATCCAGATTGACCATATTGCCATTGAATGCATCATGTGTAGTAGAAGTCGTATTCTCATGCATACTCTTCTGTAATTACATACTTATAGAAACCACTCAATTAGAACTAAAGGGCAATATTGGATAAATATCCAACCAATCTGTTATGTAATATATGTAAACCATTTTCAGGACAAATTCAGCTTTTTCTCCACACAAATTAACTATAAATAAATAACAGGCGCGACAATCCAGCGTTGGACTAAGGCCGCAGGATGTGTTAGTGACATCCTATTTCCAAGATCTTATCTGCTTTTTGTTGAGGTAATGAGATCAGCATCACGCTCAGCAGTGTTATTTATCCCCATAAATGGGTACTCGTTTAACATCTGAGTGAGATCATAGTCCGTCACAAGCTCGTGAGTTCGAAAAACACCATGATCCACGGTGAGATTCGAACTCATGATCCTGTGCACCGAAGGTGCGCGCACTAACCGCTAGACCAGCCAAACCAGAATGCGTCTTAGCGTTTTTAATTTCTAGTTTTTGAGCAATTCAAACGCAACAACCTTTATTTAATGAATTCGAAAACGGAATCATCTCCATATAGGACTAGATCACTGCCATCTTGATAGACAGGCCGGACTGTCGAAATTCGATTTCGAAAATTAGGGTTCTTAGCGCCTGTGGTTGTTTCTATTGCTATTGTTGTAATACGTGTTACTTTTGGTTCTTAGCGACATTTTTATCAGCTGATAATCTGGCTTGTATATCTAGATGGCGTTGACTAGATACGAAAACTGAACATTTTTCAAAGGTTCGAAAGCTCCCGCTAGAAAGATGTTACTGCAGTGATGTAGAATGTAATGGCCGTTGGTCCGATAAACAGGTGGTCGCTTATTACGGGGAACAAGATGCATGAAGTTGGAGGGAAACGAATTCCGTTCGGTCGTTATGGAAGGTGGTCGCTTAATACAGGTTTCACAGATAAATAACGGTTCTTTGTACTTAGTACAAATTCGATACTAATTTTTTTCTTCACCTCCTGTAGGCCGTTACATCATCTATTTCTTTGTTCTCTCCTCGGCGGCATTTAAAGGCAAATATCAGTATCCATTCGTAACCTGATTTCAAAAACAATAAACGCTAAAAACGAAGATCCTTTTGACACTCTTTCTACATCTTCTTTGCAGCATTCAACTTCAAATGGATTGCAGAGAGTATATTGAATCGTTCACCAATAAAAGAGTAGATACAATCGAAGCTTTTAAATCTATTGAAAATCTCTTGACTTTGTATTAGGATTAGTGTGAAAAGCCCACAGTAGGTATACTTACACACAAAACGCGTATAGACCTACGAATAAACTGGTTATCCCACAAGATATACAACAAAGATGCTTGAAAATGCATCTTCTTTTAAAACAATTCCTTTTGTTTCTAATACAACTTTTCTCTAATATAAAACAAAGTCGATAGTGAGTGATACTATTAGAAGACTACTGGTACAATGATTTGTATAGTCATATTCATCCCGAAAAGGCACTTGCTGACGAAGCTCCTTACCTTTGACTATAAAGTACGATGAGCTTATGATGACTTAAGAAAAAAAATCGTTTTGAGTTGAATGGCTCTTGACACAGAAACCACATCGAGTATGACTATGTACATTGACTTCATATTGATGGTTCATTCCCACCCACTATGTTAGAGGACATTACAATTGTACACGGGACATGTGAATATTGGTCACTTGTGGACGATTTGGATTGGATATCGAGCGATAAATTTATTCAAATTACTACATAATATGAATGACCCTCGGTCTAGTATGTACATATGAAATAATTGTGAATTATTTAAAAAAATAACTCGTGATGGTGGACAAATAGTGGATGAATTGTTTATTCGACTTTAGCCGACCTGAAATTTACGCATTCTCGGTTATGAAATCGGTAAAACAACAATCTGATCAAAAAATCCTTCTTCTAAATATTATCGTTTGCGTCCATTGATACGTCCTAATGGCTAGACACTATAAACATAAAACTAAACGTTTGTGTGGCTGTTATGAGTGATCATCGCTTTGGACCGAGATGCACATCACGTACCAAACAGTACCTAGGTATTCACGCAATAGAATATTATTTTATTTTTTTCGATATGGCCAGTTTTGGCCAGAGGATGGAAGTTTTCTCGATTGTCATAGAAGCCTATAAGGTGTAAGAAAAGAGAGAAAAAGAGAGAGGAGGGTCAGAAAAATACGTGTCAAAACATTAGCTGATTCCGAAATTCCTTTAGTAATGTAGGATTTCCACTAATAGTAGGTCAATGTTACTAAACAGTGAGGCAATTACTATGGTGGTGAAGGTGTTTCAACTGAACTATCAAACTATAAGCTAATGTTCAATTGTACTTAACGTTTGTATAATTATTTTGGGAAAGAACAGGGCAAATCTGTCAAACATCGTTAATGCATATGAATTTAAATTTTTATTAACGCATTTAGAATTAAGGCCGTCGGGGTGTTTTCGTCCATTGTGACAAGTGGTGAATTGCTCCCCTCCTACATAATTCTAGATGAAAAATCCATCAATGAAAAAGATAGAGATAGATAGATAGATAGATAGATAGATGTTTATTAAACAATTCATTTTTCAATACAAATTTTGATACAATGGTTCTAAACAGTCATAGGGTGTGGCAAAGCCGTCTGCCAGACTGGGTTGACTTAAAAATTTATTACAATTAATGCGTTTATTAAACTTAGTTTTTTGTTGTTTCGTTGATTATTATTATTCAATGATTATTGTTATTAGGCTCGACGATTAATGTTGTTAATTTATAACTATGTGGTTATAGGCTTTAGTTATATTATTACGTGGGGGTACCGGATGATGAAGTTCACGCAACTCCGTATTCTGCATGTTCATCGACCCGCATACCCCCGTGTAAACTATTATAATATTTACATTAATTCATTAATTATACGGTATCTGTATTTTAGCGCTGTATTAATGAAATTATAAAGTGCGTCCCAATCAGATCCATTCAATAAATCGATAACCTCCAAATAGCTTAAGTTGTCCTTTCCAAGGCATGATCTTCGTATTTCTCTCAGGATCGGGCAAATTCCAATAAAATGTGTTGTATCTTCCCTGGCTCTCAAATTGCATAAACTGCACAGTATCGGTAAGTCGTTGCGATGTGGGATATAGTTGAGCGGCAGTAATTCTCCCCTTGCTCTAAAAATTAATGAAATTTTATTAATTTGGTAGTGGTTCATAAAATACGTGTAAGGTTGTAGACTATGATTTACGCTGGCATACACCTCCCGGTGTTGTGTAGTCGTTGCTCTTCCAATGGTTTCTTCGGCAAGCATGCGCCTTACATTCTCCCATAGTGCGCGGAGTAGCTGTGCGGCATCGGTGGCATCATTCCAATTTAAATGCACTCCAGTTTCATGGAAGAGCGTTTCCAGATCACTGTAAAAAACGTTTTTATTTGCTAGGGCATACAATAGAACCTTCTAAGGCAATCTTTCGTCACTCATCTCTGTCACTTTTGTAAGATATTTCACATGTGCGTTGAGGGTTTCCAAGAATAACGGAGATAACCCAGTTTCCAGTAGGAGCATATAATTCGGCGTATTTTCAGGTAAATGGAAGACACGTTTAAGGTAATACCTCTGCAACTTTTCGACTTCTTCATATTTTTTCGCCCCCCAAACCTGAGCACTGTACATTAAAATCGATTTGGATGCTGCCTGATAAATGTTGTACTTGATAGTGTGCGTTAGGTGTTGATTGTTGAAACAGTTTTTCCATACCGTGCTTAGAGCACACTTCGCTTTTGCTAATTTTTTCTCGAGGTGAGTGTTCATGTTCAGGTTGCTGGTTATTAAGACGCCGAGGTACTTATACTCTCTAACAATTTCAATTTCCCTTCCTTGGTAGGTCCATATCTCATTTTGAGCTAGTCGAAAGCGTTTCTTAAAAATGATCATTTTGGATTTCTCGAGGTTTACTGTTAGCTTCCACTGGTTACAAAATAGCTCGATTTGGTTAATGACACTTTGCATTTCTTCTGGTGATTTTGCAAAAAACACCATGTCATCGGCGTACATCAATCCTTTAAGTGTCATTCCAAACGCTTCAACACCTCCTGGCATATCATCCAATATATCGTTCACGTATAAGGCAAAAGCGTCTGGGCTTAGCTTACACCCTTGTCGGACACCTGCGTTTGTAATAAATTGCTTTGACAGTTACTTTCCGTTCCAAACCGCCGCTGTGGTATCCGCATACAGATTTTCGAAAATTCTTCCGAATTTACTTGAAATACCAACATTGTATAGCTTGTAAAAGAGCGAATGTCGGTCGATCGTGTCGAATGCTGCCTTAAAATCTACAAAAAAGGCGTACAGTTTACGTCCCTCATCCAAATGCAAGCGGGCCAGATTGTAAAGTACGAAAATATGGTCGTGTGTCGAATACCCATGACGAAACCCTGCTTGATTTTCCGTTATTACGTTTTTGGAGCATAGCCAATCTGTAAATCTCGCCTGTAAAATCGTCGTGAAGATTTTCCCAGATGTATTTTGAAAAGAGATTCCACGGTAGCATGAAGGATCAGTTGCATCTCCACTTTTAAAAATCGGAAAAATTACTGAATCTCTGAATTCCGCCGGTATATTTCCGCTATCATAAATTCGATTGAATTCTTTACACAAAATATCATACAGCTGCTCGGTTCCATATTTGTAGAATTCGCTCGGTATTCTATCGCTTCCTGGGGCTTTCTGGTCTTTGCATTTCGTCAAGGCTGATGAAATTTCCTCTTTCGTGATCGCTGCATCCAAATTGCTATCGATCCAGCCGGGCCTGGCATATTGTATATCGTGATTCCTGTTTTTAGTTGTTTGCAGGTTTTTGCGAAAGTAATCTTCGAGTTGACTTACTTCAATTCCACTTCCAATTGTGTAGCTGTCTATTCCGTTCAAGCGCCGAGCTACTTTCCAAAAATCTTTCGATGTGGTGCATCTACCCAATGAAAAATATATAGCGTTATTCGCCAACAACAAAAGATTCATTTGCCAGAATTTTCTGTGAAAAAATTGAATAGGGTGGCATTGGGGGACGTTGAAAGCTATGTAAACTGTGGTTTACATTGGGCATTTATGTTATTCCATATTATTGTCGCCGGTATTGCGGAATGAATCCGATATGAAAAAGATGAACTAGGCGGAAAAAGTAGCATAAAAGCAATCAGATGGTGGACATTGGGCGATTTCAACCTATTGGGGTATATTCCGGATTGATTGGGACCGATGCTCGGATTATCGAATTGTCCGGATTTCCAAAATACACTGATAAAGACTCCAGACTTGTCTATAATATATCATTCATGCTAAAATTCGAACTAAATTTATTAAATTTAACACCAGTAGATTCGATCAGAAAAACTTATAGTTTTGCCAGTTTTTATAAATTTAATTTAATTTAAAAACTCTAATTTAATTTTGAACTTTACTGATAAATGGCCCTAAATCCGGATTATCAAACAAATAATCCGGGTTTTGAGGTCCGGATTGGCCGGATTTTACACTAGCATGGCTTCGGTACATAGGTGGGAGATTAGTCTTACTCATCGAGAAAATTTCTTTCATCGTTTCCGTAATAAAAAATAAATAACTCATATTGCCGTCAACTATTTGTATTTGAAAAAGATTCCACTCAATCCCAATGTAAACTGCAGTTAACACACTATTATTTTCCAAACCCATCTATTTTTTCCTTTTTTTCATTGAAAATGTATTTTTAGACACAAATAAAGACGAAAAATAGCAATATTATTTTTTCCCCCGAAGGAGTTTAATTTGAGAATGAAAGGGTTAACGAACACCTTTCATTTATGTAATTACTACAAATTAATACGCTGCTATAGAAATTCCCCTCTCAAAAGAAGTTTTATCTAAGAAAAGCTTTTTCCTTTTGGGACTAATCTTCACCAAAATATGGGGAATGTTTCCCTGTCGAATTCGTTCGATGGGTTACCCCAAAAGTAGGTACTTCTGAGAATTTTCCCTAATAGGGCTGCCCATGGATCTATTATCCCGAAAGAAAGTGAAATATGTTCACATTTTGGCCGTGTCGGAAAATACCCTCGGCCTCGTTTTTTTTTTTTAATAACTGTGAAAATCATCACTTATTTGTTACAAGCTGTGAGAGCTCGCTTCGCTCGCAACAGAAGTCACAAAAAATGGCGAAAGCAGCTGCTATCAAAATTTTGTTCAAAGTATAAGGTCAAAGGATGAGAAAAAGAGCATTGCCAAAATTTTGATGTTTTGCTTAACCGTCTGCAAATTTAACAAGTAGAGGAACGGGAGAGGAATTTACTGAAATATACCAAGTCGTTCAAAAGATATTGACACAAGCTGGCAAAAAACTGCTAATTTTTAAAAATCTTCATGAGCTTTACGACGGAGATCATTGAAGGGGTGAGGTGGTGGAGTGTAGGTGGTGATAATTTACTGAAGTACGAAAATTCGATTTCCACCCTAATTTTGCAGATGTTTCAATGCGTATTTTGGTGTTGAGCGTGTAAATAATTCAATCAATCTGGAGGCAAATGCATGTGAAGAAGACCTGTCTTTTTAATGTTGCTTATCCCGAATTTTGTGCATGTTTCATAAGTTATTCTGCTATAATGGAGTAGAGACCAATCGGGTGGAGCTAATCTATTGAAACCCACTAATCTGTTTCTTGGGTTGTTTGACTATTCAGAAGTATTTGCAAAAAGATTTGTTTTCATAATTTTGCTCATTGCGCATTTCCTTCATCTGTCTTCCAATAATCATTTTGTTCCAATAATCAACCACTACTAAAATCCACTTATATGTTCAACACATTTTGCTAATTGTATTTTTTCGCTTGTTTCAATGAATCTACCCTCTACTGGGAAGAGACCAATGATGATTCGCTTAAAAAATGTTCAGAAAAGTTTGTGGAAAACAAAGGTCTGAATAATTTTGCTCATTGTGCATTTTTATTTTTGGAGTAGAGACCGATTCGGCTTAGCATTTTTACCGGAACCGCTTATCCGTTATCGCGTTATTTGGTCTGCAGTGTAGGCACGTTGCTCGTTCTGGCAGTAATGTCTCAGCCTATTTTTACAGCCACGTCTATTTTGAATCGTGACATCGCTGAGACCAATGCGTTGTTGTTGCTTTCCCATTTGATACATTCAGATTTACTCAGATCCGCGAATTAGTTCAGGAGATATAGACAAAAGTATTTTAAAAACTCCGAGAAGTTTTCCCTTAAGCTACAGTCAGACCATATACAAATAATACATATATGTCCAAAGCTCACTCAAAATCGGGTACACATTTTTTTGGCCATGTCGTCCGATCGGCACCCAATGTCACAAATACGACAATACAGATACACGTATACAGGCTATTAAAGCTTTGCTCTTTTGCTACACAGTTCAAGTTGAAGAGAGTTTAGATACTCTGCCAGAGCAGGTTTTCGTGCATTTGTCGACTTCATGAGTGTATCTTCTTCCACTGTCCCATGCCATGGGTCGGCTTACGCAAAAGTATCTGCGCCTGCGAAAACTGCGTATTGAAAAAAGATGAAAGATGATTTGATCACAATGCATTTCTTGAGGTTGCGGAACAGGTAGCCATGCGTTCATTGACCTCATTAGTGCATTTCGTAAGTTGCATGCCGCGCTGTTAATGCAATGTGGTGGTAGCATGCGGTAGAGTGAGTGGATTTAGTGCAGGAGAAGGTAACACAACTTCCATACACATTTGAAAAGAGTTATATTTCTATACAGAACATCAACTGAAAATTTGTATGCAGGTTGTTCTGTCTGGTTCTGTACTCGATTCAATTAGAGGGATATGAGAACGAGAATGAGTTGAGTATTGATCAAATAAAAATACGATATTTGATCGGCAAAAATCGTATATCGCTGGATTTTTGCAGGATGGTTGGTGATGCTCATGGCGTCCTGATTATGGAAAAAAAAACTCCCCAACGATTGGAGGGCTCCAACCTTGGAAAAAGGGGATAGGGGAGTATTTTTTTACTTTTTAGCAAACATTTCAAAACCGACAAAATGCATATACAGAAAAATGGTCTGAGAACGAAAAAAAACACATAAAATTACCCTTGCAATTGTATATAATACATTAGGATTTTAGTGAAAAATTTGTCGCTAGACTAAAAAATAAATTAGAATATTTTCATTTTAGACTCTTTTAAAAACCTCCATAGCTCTGAAAATTCAAGTACGCCTCCCTCCTTTTCAAGGCTGCAAACCTATAATCTGTTGGGACTCCCCATAATCAGGAGGCCATCCCCAAAAATCCATCAATGTAAGATTTTTGTCGTTCGACGTCCATATTTTTTTTTCTTCGGCTATAATAAGATCATATTGATTAAATTGTTTGAAACAAATCAGAATGCCCACTTTAGTATGAAAGTTTGTTAACGAAATTTGTATCAGAAGTCTGAAAACGCAAAAGTCTCTATTGGAGAGTAAGGAATATATGAGTTTCAATTTTGGATTGATTTTGATATAATTTGAATAAATTTTACCAAATTGCAGATCTTTAGGGGCAGTTTCAATTGAATTGAAATAGAGCTAAAATTAACCCTAGTTTTCTGCACTTAAAGGTCCATCTAGATTAGTCGCCAAATGGCGACACGTACAGCCAAATGGCTGTTGTAATTCCATCCAAACTAGTCGCCATTTGGCTATGCGTCCAGTTTTGATATTCAATATGGCAACTCAACCAACCGCTTGTCAATTTCAAAGTGACAATTTTACAACTTTTGTTCGATCTTTTGTGTGAAATTGAATAATTATTGAATGGCCATGTAATAATTCAAACGCGCAGAGTCCGATTTTGATAATTAAATTTTAAAAAATCACCAAAATGAAATTTTGGTTATGTCATTTCCTGTCTCCATTTGGCTGCTACAGTGTGGCTGCTAAGGAGCAGCCAAATGGCTGCACGCGATGCCAGTTTTTGAACGCGCAGCCATTTGGCTGCTAGTCTAGATGGACCGCAAGGCATTAAAACTGTTAGAAATAACAAAGTTAAAATAAAATGATGTAAGAAAGAAATGATCCTTGGACTATGCGTCAATTTCGTAAAGAATCGTACGAACACCTCGCCTTGGCAGAAGTTGCAGAAAATTGAGATGGAAAAATATTTTGTTTTTGGGTCATCAAATCACAAAAATTTGACTTTGAAGTTCTGTAAAAACCAAACCTCTTATCCGATTTTAGTGCGGTTAATTTTATTTTTTGGATAAATTTGTTGGCTTTAATAATCATTTTGTTTTGCTATTCTAGCTAGTATAGCTTTTGAGATAATGACGTTTTAGTCGTCAAAGAAAATTATTTTTTTTTTTAATTTTCAAATACCTGTGGCAGCTAAAGGGTTAAGCTAAGGGGGTATGTTCAATACAACTTTTTCACTGAAAATCAATGAGGAATCACAATCCGGTGCGTCTATGCGGCAGACACCCTGTATATTTTCCTAACTTACGACTAATGAAAAAAAAAAACTATCGGAAAATTGGTTTTGATACCGAAATTTATACTTTTAGGCCCGTATTTATAAACATAGCTTAACTGAAGGCGACCTTTAGTCAAGTATACCGAAATTCAAAAAAAGAGATGTCATTTCCAGTAGTTTATATTACAAGTCAATTAAGTCATTTAAGGCGAAACTCAAGGAGACCTTAAGCTGTTAACACAATTGTAATATAATAATAACTCAAGGTAGGTAACTAGCTACATTGACTTCAAGTGAGGTGGACAATTGCAAAATTTCAAGGTTTCCTTGAAATCGCCTTAAGTCAAGGATGCATTGACTCGAGAAATTAAATTATTGCAATGAAAAACTACTGGAAATGGCATTTATATTTGAAGGTAAGGTATGTTTAAAAATACGGGCGTTAGTTTTGGCTAATTTTTGCTATGATTGTTGCCACGGCCGGTCAAGAAACAATAGTCTAGACGGGAATGCATACATGCAAATTTAGAGAAAGTATTGAATAAATTGGTCGCAACATGCAGGAAGAGCTTCTTACAAAAATCATATATGCAAAATTTTAACTTCCTTTATTCTGTCAGAAGTTATGGAGTGAGTAAAATGCCCGAACGGAATAACAAAGAAGGTATTTTTTCAGAAACTCCATGTCTATGACCCTAAAAATCATACCTACATTTATATTAATTATTATCGTCTCCATTAGAGACTTTTCTTTTTGACACCAAAGTCTTCATAGCCTGCTAAATATCTCCCTTTTCTGATTATATAAAAAATATTGATAATACATAATGTATGTGCTAATATTTTTGTAATTTCTGATTATTTACTTTTTATTTTAATAGTTTATTGAACAGAGTTAAATGTAATAATTAATGCATATTTCACTAAAATAAGGTAAATTTAAGAATAGACTTCTCCTCACGCAGTGTATAAAAAGAGGAGAAGGCAGACCATTTTTCTGTGTCTCTTACCTTTTTTTAAATAATCGCAAAAAAACGAAAAGAGTCCCCCTTTCCCCCTTTTTTTAAGGTTGCGGATCACTAATCGGTTGGGACTTTTATTGCCATAATCTGGGGACCATCTCCACCAAAACCATCTTTATACAAAGCCCGGAAGCAGAACACGTTCATATACTTAAGCGCCAAATCATAGGCCTGTTCAGATCGAAAATTTACATTGCGGTAAAGGCAAATCGGGTTGGGTCGCGACAAACTTTACACGAAAAGTATTGGTTCCCGGTCGATTTTCGTCGCGAAAAGTGGAATGTGTCGTGAATTAAAGTGTCTAGAATGCAGTGAAAGAACAAAATCCCGACAAAAATTGAATTTTCCACATGTTTTCGCGATTTTTATCAGAGCAGACACAGTTTTTTTACATGCGCTGTGCTTGTGTTAGTGCATCGTGCAACGTATATACGACATGTTCATAGGCTCGTTTTGTGTGCATGTATTGCTGCTTCCCGGCTTCTAGTGAAGGTGGTTTTGATCTCCACCCATAATTCAAAAAAATTTCCGATGTAGGATTTTTGCCGAACAAATATGCCATTTTTCTTAAACTTGTCGCATCGCTTGGGTTGCTTGGAATTGACTCTCAAATATCATATTTAAATATCGGCTCAGATAATCTGAACCTCAAAATATAGATACACACGCCACAGACGAATTATAAATTTCGTAGGCGCATGCACAACGTGTTCTCGTGTCGTTTCCTACTCTCTACCCTTTGTCTTTGTCCACTTCTCATGCGCCGCGGTGCAATACATTGCACACCACACAAGACGCGGGCGGTACGTGGCAGTGAATGAATTTCATAATCATTTCTGTGTTCATAACATAACATATGGTCCGCAACGGCAACTTGCCCTCTTCCTCGAACCCACTTGGTCCACTTGTCATGCATCACGGAGATATCCATCACACACCACGGAAGTCGCAGGCAATGGCAAGCGATGAGTGATTCTTAAAAGATACTATGAAAAGAGTCTCTTGACTCTCTTGAACTGGAAAACGTTCTCTCAAATTCACACGCACACAGGCTCATGCGATTCGCTTGAAAGCTCTAGGATATTTCAGATACATTTTCATAGGAACAACATTTTGTACCAATTTGGACATATATGTATTATTTGTATATGGTCAGACCGTGCTAGTACTAGCTACTAGTGCATGCATACAAGAAATCTTCACGGTGACGACGACGTCAACAACGAAACAGTGTCATATAAATGGGTGACTACGCGTTGTTACGACGTTCGTTACCGAGAGTGTGTGCAACTAGACGCGTGAATAGTCACCCTATCTACCTAGGAATTAGTTGTATGCGCGAAATTACCACGGTGACGACGCGACGTCGTAAACAATCAAAAAAGTGTTATGCAATTTTACTAGTAAGTAGTAAAATGTATTTAATAGTGGAATAGGACATGTTCAATTATTCTACTGGGAAGTGAATATACACTACAATTATTTCTCGGTGGATTTCGAATTAACGGCTCAACGGATCCACACGAAATTCAGTGGGAATGTGTATAATGGTAGGGTATTTGCTACGAATACCTTTGGAGGAAAATGTTAAGAGGGTGTCCCAAAGGAGGTGCAAAAGTAGATCATTTTATTTGTCATCGGAAAAGGGTGGATATCGACATGAAATTCAGTGTAAATTTGTAGAATGGTAGGCTATTTGCTACAAACACCTTTGAGATTACGAAATATCAACAGGGTGTCCTAAAAAAGGTGCAAAAGCTGATTATAATCGGGAATAAATTCTGTTTGAATGTGTAGAATGGTAGGGTATTTGCTACGAATGCATTCGAGATTACGAAATGGTAACAGGGTGTCCGAGACGAGGTGCGAAAGTCGATTATTCTATTTGTCATCGGAAAAGGGTGTATCGGCTCGTATATCGACATGAAATTCAGTGTAAATTTGCAGAATGGTAGGCTATTTGCTACAAACACCTTTGGGATTACGAAATATCAACAGGGTGTCCTAACAAAGGTGCAAAAGCTGATTATAATCGGCAATAAATTTAGTGTGAATATGTA
This sequence comes from Microchrysa polita, assembly GCA_949715475.1. Classification (NCBI taxonomy): domain Eukaryota; kingdom Metazoa; phylum Arthropoda; class Insecta; order Diptera; family Stratiomyidae; genus Microchrysa; species Microchrysa polita. The sequence goes on from OX454420.1 coordinate 16,134,683, forward strand.
AAATGATAGGGTATTTGCTACGAATACCTTTGAAGTAAGGAAATGTTATCAGGGTGTCCCAAAGGAGGTACAAAAGTAGATAATTTTATTTGTCATCGGAAAAAGGTGTACCGGCTCGTATATCGACATGAAATTCAGTGTAAATATGTAGAATGGTAGGATATTTGCTGCATATACCTTTGAGATTGGGAATCGGAACAGAGGTTAGGAGGTAGGTTATTTGCTACAAATACCTTTGAGATTGGGAAATGCTAACAGGGTGTCCTAAACGAGGTGCAAAAGTAGATAATAATCGGCAATAAATTTAGTATGAATGTGTAGAATGGTAGGATATTTGCTACGTATACCTTTGTAGTCGGGAAATGTTATCAGGGTCTCTCAAACGAGGTGCAAAAGTGGTTGTCATAATCAGCATACCCAACAAACAATAGCTAACAACACAATACAAAAATTCGAAAAACCTGCGGTTACAGAAAACATTCACAAAAGGTGACTGTTTGCTGTGCATTTTCGTCGAAGGGTCGTTACCCCTATTTTTACTACAGTATGTATCTGCGACTAGTCTCATTTTAGCATTTCAAATAGAAAAGATAGAGCAAGTCTTTTTCACTTCCTCTGGCACTGTGGTTGTTTTAAATAGGAAACGAGTAATTAATATGCAATGTATTCCATCTCTTTTTATACGTCTTCTTCTTCTTTATATGCCAGTCACAATTATAAATAAATATGATAAACATGTTTTTTTTACCAAAAACAGTTTTTAGACACCTGGCCCTCTACTGATTCCAAAACACTAAAAGTAGCCTGGCTCTGCCTTTTCTATTTGAAATGCTAAAATGACACTAGTCGCAGATACAGACTATAGAAAAAATAGTGGTAGCGACCCTTCGACGAAAATGCACAGCAAACAGTCACTTTTTGTGAATGTTTTCTGTAACCGCAGGTTTTTCGAATTTTTGTATTGTGTTGTTAGCTATTGTTTGTTGGGTATGTTGATTATGACAACCACTTTTGCACCTCGTTTGAGAGACCCTGATAACATTTCCCGACTACAAAGGTATTCGTAGCAAATATCCTACCATTCTACACATTCAAACAAAATTTATTCCCGATTATAATCAGCATTTGCACCTTTTTTATGACACCCTGTTGATATTTCGTAATCTCAAAAGTGTTTGTAGCAAATAGCCTACCATTCTACATATTTTACACTGAATTTCATGTCGATATACGTGCCGATACACCCTTTTCCGATGACAAATAAAATAATCGACTTTCGCACTTCGTCTCGGACACCCTGTTACCATTTCGTAATCTCGAAGGCAAATACCCTACCATTTTACACATTCACACTGAATTTCGTGTCGATCGGTTGAGCAGTTAATTCGAAATCCACCGAAAAATAATTTTAGCGTATATTCACTCGCTGGCTGGGTGCTAGTCGAATTGAACATGTCCTATTCCACTAGTATCTAGGAAATGTGTCTGTTGACTAGCTACTAGTCAAATTGCACAACAGTTTGTTGATTGTTTACGACGTCGTCACCGTAGTAATTTCACGTTTGCAACTAACTCCTGTATATAGGGTGACTAGTTGCGCTTCTAGTTGCATCACACTTTCGGTGACGACGTCGTAACAACGCATAGTCACCCATTTACATGACACTGTTTTCGTTGTTTATTACGTGTCGTCGCCTATGGTGATTTCTCGAATGCAACTTTACTAGTACTAGTAGCTCGCCAAATGTGACTGTGGCTTTAGGGGAAAAATCTTAGATCATGTATATGGCTACGTTATTGCTTACAAAATAATCCACATTGCATCAGCCGTTATCTCGTCACTCCAGACGCCCAAAAATCCTTTCAAACCGATTACATACAGTACCCCAAATATCGACTTTCGAACGACAACCATAATGCCCATTCTCAGTTTCCTTACAGAAGTGTCCTTTTTGGTGATCCTTTGAAAACCCATAATGGGCTTGTGCTGATTTTAAGGGGCTCAACTCACCGAATACTGTATTTTGATATGCATATCGACTATAATGCATTCCCAAAGAAAATTGTATAGTAAATTAAATAATCGTTTACCTTAATCTGCAATTCAGTGAAGGTTCCAAAATACTATTATTACCGACAGCAGCTTGCTCGATATTTACGAATAAACACGTACAGCATCTACTAAGGTAAATGTCAAAGAGAGTACTTCAAGAAACTTCACCGGACACATTTTCCGCCAGCAAAAAATATCATCCGAAAATGAATCCATCCGATAAAGTCGACCTGGTCAGGATGTTTTCAGAAATGCTCGATGAAAAGCTGGATGAAAAACTCGATACGAAACTGAAGGATTTAGCTCGGAAGGCAGATATCGAAGTACTTGTCGCGAAAATTTCTCAACTGGAAGAACGTAATGACAGTCTGTCAAAAGATGTACAAAAACTGAATGCAATCTGCGAACATCAGGCCTTGCAAATCGAACGACTCCAGAAGAATGCCACTGCGAAAAACTTAATCGTTAAATTACCGGCTGACAAACACTCAAATGAAAACACGACTCTACAAAATCTTTGCACGGTTACCTTAAAGTGCTGTCCTAGCTTGGAGTCTGACCAAATTCAGCGTCTGACAGGTTTACCAGGCCAAAGTGGAACTTTTCGAATAACGCTTCGTAATCGCCAGCAGGTGATAATGGCATTGAAAAATGCCAAACAACTTAAAGATACGGGCATTAGCATACAAAAAGATTTGCCGTATGAAGCAAGAATGAAGCGAAACTGTCTTTTTCAAATAAAAAAACAAATAGCCGAGTACAACCGAAACATTAAAGTTCACATCAGAGACGATATTATGATGGTCAATGATAAGAAATTCACTTGGAATTTTAACGAGAATAAACTCCAACATGATAACAAAGACGGACAAGCCGAACTGAATTTAATATTGGAAAATACTAAGATCATGACTGATAACAACTGCATTCCCAATAATAACTCTCCCGCACTGAATGAGATACGGCCCAATATGCTTGAAAGTGCAAACACTCTATAGGATAGTGCTGCCGTCTGCAAAAAACGTATTTTAAAATTTCTAGCGTATAATGTAGCTGGACTACGAAATAAAACGATGTATACAGGCTTCTATGAATATTTAAATAGTTTTGAAATAATAATTTTATTGGAAACATTTATAGTGGATGGATTTGAATTGTTTCAGAGGAAACTAATGGACTACGAATTGAAATGGATTCCAGCGGTGAGGATACGGGATAAAGGCAGACCCAGTGGAGGATTGCTTCTTGCTTTTCGAAAAGATCTGAAAAATATTAACGTACATTGCAAATTTAAAAATGTTGAAGACCTTTATTACTTTGAGTTTAAAGTTGAAGGAAAGGAAATGTTTATAGTGCCTACCTATCTTAATTGCAACCACTGGACAAATGATTACAACAAGTTAGTCGACTTATTAAATCAATTGGATTGCAACGATATTTTAATAATGGGAGATGTGAATGCTAGAACAGGCGATAATCAACCGATCGCGAATCAACTGCAAGGTCTGACTAGGAAATCGAAGGATAGGACTATCAATGCGCGTGGAAAGAAAATGATAGATCTAATGAACTCATATGGAATGAAGATTTTGAATGGCTGTATGACCAGTGACTTCGAAGGAGAGTGTAGTTACATCGGTTCGCAGGGTCACTCGGTGATCGATTTATGCCTGGCCGGAGGGGACTGGTTTCCCCTTATTACGGACTTCATGGTGGACAGCAAACAATACTCCGATCATCTCCCAATAATCACCACGATTGGGTTAGAATGCATCGGTAGTATAGCAACGAAGCCAATGAATCTGCTTCCAAAATTGATATGGAACGAAAAACACGCGGCACAATACAAGACTAATCTAGATCGAATACTGATTGAAGCGCCTAATGCTAATGTCGCAGATGTTGCAGAAGCAATAAAAAAGAGCTCGGTAATTGTACATCAACCGAAGAAGAAATTCAAGAATCCCTGGTTTGACACAACTTGCGAAAAATTGAGAAATCGTTCATTTACTTGGCTAAACATATTTAGGAAATGCAATAACGATTTTAGTAGAACGATGTATATTCAATCCAACCAAAAATATAAAGCATTCTGTTTAAAAAAGAAAAATGAGTTTTATCGACGCCAGGCAGAGTTATTGGGTCAATGCACTTCATCGAAAGAATTTTGGAAAACAGCTCGCCGATTGAACGGAGTGGACAGCTTCACAATTGGAAAAGGAATCGAAGTCAGCCAACTAGTTGAACATTTTCGCAAAAACTTGCAAACTATAGAAACCGAGCACGACATTCACTATGCCAGGCCTGGATGGATCGATGACAATCTGGATTCGGAGATCACGAAAGAGGAAGTCTTAGCAGCCCTGGCAAAATGCAAAGATCAGAAAGCACCAGGTAGCGATCGAATACCCAGCGAATTCTACAAATACGGTACCGAACGGTTAACAGATATTCTCTGTAGGGAATTCAACCGAATTTTTGATTGCGGAAATATACCAAACGAATTCAAAGACTCTGTCATCTTTCCTATATTCAAAAGCGGGGATACAAGTGACCCGGCATGCTACCGTGGAATTTCCTTTCAAAATACTTCCGGAAAAATCTTTACGACGATTTTACAGGCAAGATTCGCCGATTGGTTGAGCACAAATAGAGTAATAACAGAAAACCAAGCAGGTTTCCGCCAAGGGTACGCGACACATGATCATATATTTGTCCTTTACAATTTAGCTCGCATCCATTTGGAGGAGAAACGCAAGCTTTATGCATTTTTCGTAGACTTCAAATCGGCTTTTGATACGATTGATCGTCACTCACTATTTTACAAACTATATAATATTGGCATCTCTTATAAGTTTGGAAGAATGTTTGAGAATATGTATGCGGATACCACAGCGATGGTTTGGAATGGAAAGGAGCTATCAACGCAATTTAATACAAACGCAGGTGTCCGACAGGGTGTAAGCTCAGCCCGGATGCTTTTGCCGTGTACGTAAACGACATAATGGAGGATATGCCAGGAGGGGTAGAGGCATTTGGAACCGTGTTCAAAGGGTTGTTGTATGCCGATGACATGGTGTTTTTTGCGAAATCGCCGGTAGAGCTGCAAAATGTAATAAATCAGATTGAATCATACTGCGCGCATTGGAAATTGACAGTCAATCTCGATAAATCCAAAATTATAATCTTCAAAATGCGATTTATACTAGCACAAAACGAAAAATGGACCTATCAAGGAAGGGAAATTCAGGTTGTAAAAAAATACAAATATCTCGGCGTGTTAATAAGCAGCAACCTTAATATGAGCCCCCACCTAGAAGACAGGTTAGCGCAATCTAAATGGGCCCTAAGTACAGTATGGAAGAATTGCTTCAATAATCAATACCTAACACACACTACAAAATATAAAATTTATCAGGCCGTATCCAAATCCATAATGATGTATGGTGCGCAAGTCTGGGGAGCGGAAAGTTATGAAGAAGTTGAGAAGTTGCAGAGGTATTATCTGAAACGAATCTTCCATTTACCATCAAACACGCCTAATTACATGCTGCTACAGGAGACAGGCATCCCGCCGTTATTCTTCGAAACCCATCAAACACGCCTAATTACATGCTGCTACAGGAGACAGGCATCCCGCCGTTATTCTTCGAAACCCTAATCCAAGGTGGCAGCAATGAGTGATGAGAGACTGCCGAAGATAGTCTTACTACATGCTCTTGAGAACAAAAACGCATTTTACACCGATCTGGAAACGCTTGCCAGCAAAACGGGACTGTATTTTAATTGGAATGAGGCAACAGAAACATCCCATATACTTTGCCTACTACTGAGTAGTGTTAAGCGAATGCTAGCAGAAGAAACCCTTGAAGAAGCAACATCTACGCAGCACCGGGAAATTTATGCCAACGTAAATCATGATCTTCAATTTAATACATATTTTATGAACCACTTCCAAATTAATCAAATATCATTAATTTTTAGAGCAAGAGGCGAACTGTTGCCGCTTAACTATATCCCGCATCGACCTGACCTGCCAATTCTATGTAGCTTATGCAATGCCAGAGCCAGGGAAGATACACGACATTTCATTGGAAGTTGCCCGATTCTGAAAGAAATAAGAAGGTCATGCTTTGGAAAGGACACCTTAAACTATGATGAAGTGATCGCTTTGCTAAATGGATCGAACTGGACCACGCTTTACAATTTCATAAATGCAGCTCTGAAATACCGCTACCGTATAATTAATGAATTAATGTAAAGATAATATATGTATGTATAATAGTTTACACGGGGGTGTACGGGTCGATGAACATGCAGAATTCGGAGTTGCGTGAACTTCATCATCCGGCACCCTCTGGTAACGAATAATTCATGACTATAATTTATTAATAACATGCCGTAATGAGAACCATTCACAAAAAATTAAGCTAATAATCAATGTATAAAAAATATATTTAAAAAAAAAATATTTCAATTAAAATTTATAAACACTTAATTTGCAAATTGTACATACTATGTATGTAATAAAATTATAAAAGTCAATCCAGTCTGGCAGACGGCTTTGCCACGCCAACTGACCGTTTAAGGAAATTTTGTAACATAATTTGTACTTAAAATGAATTGCTAATAAACTTTTATCTATCTATCTATCTATCTATCCCAAAGAAAAGGGACCTTTTTTGTCCAAGGACATCTTTCTCATAACAAGTGCCGACACCAAAATAATAAGGATCGCACCACTTAACTTCCATCCGAGTTTCATCCAAATCGCTCCACAGGGGAGCCAAAAGAACCAATTGAAAGATAACTTTTCATTCGCTTTAACGGTGAATTTACCGCTATTCCCGCAACTCATCAGTGATTGTCAATTCTTTGTAAGAGCGATCAAAGGAAAATGTATACCAAATTTAGTAATGACCAAACCACTGAAAGATTGATTTAAAGCTTCGTTAGGTTTTCGCTATGTTTTACAATGTCACATTTTGTCACGTAACAACCCAGCGTACGCATCCTAATTTCCTTAAAATAATCACACGTGTTTTACTATGTTCCAAATAATTATCACCAAGCTAAAACAAAAATTGTTTTCGACACTAATAAAAGAAAAAAAAATGTTTCTGTGGGGACTCGAACACACGCACCAAACCGGGCGGATACCCAACCAGGCTACATCGACTACAGATTGGCCCGATAAATCTAGCAATCATCACATGATCATGTTCGAACATTTTGCAGACGTACGTACTGTACGGATACAACCATTGTTACGTACTGTTTCATTTCAACATTCAACGTTCAGTAGCTGTACAACCACTGTCAACGTCCCACAATGTTCCGAACACAGAATATCATTCTTCCGTTGCCCAGAAGCTCTTCGACTAACGATGACGACGACGACAATGACAATGACAATTATGTTCTGACCATGGTTCGAACCCCCCCTGGGACATCAGATTTTTTTCCTTTTTTTATAAATATTTTGAAACCGCCTCAAGTAACACCTCTCGAACGACACCCATAATGCCCATACTTTGTTTCCTATGTTAGAAAAATGTCCTATTTGGTGGTAATACCCTTTAACAAAATACAAAATCAACTTGTCGTGATTTTACAAGACTCGTCGCAACGGATTCTGTATTTTGATATCCATATACTTTCGCGCGCTGTCAAAGTGACTGATTTCTTTCTGACTGAGTGAAGATTATTTTGCAAATTAGTTGTGCTATTTATAAACAATCTCGGTAAAAGTGGTTTCCAATTGACAATCTTGTTGATCTTGTTGTGCGCAATTAAAGTGCAGTGTCTTAAGACAAAGACATACATTCCCGTCCGTCTTATTAAAAAATCACTCATGCTGTATTGATTTGAGTGAAGTTAAAAGCTGACGTTTTCATTTGTATTGTGACATTGAGTGACTTTAATCTGACATTTCGAATTGAGCGAAAATCGTTGTACAACAGTCTGTTCAAAAAGAAAGTCATGGGAACTATCAGCCAAAGCGACTGCAGTTTTTGTCAAAAAGTGCTAAAAGAGGAAGATGTTTATTTCTGTTGCACTTATTGCAAGCGATATCAACACTGCGATTGCACTAGGTTGTCCAGAACTCAGATTTCGTCATTGAAATCTACAACGAAACCATCACTTTTCGTCTGTTCTATATGCATTGAGAGGGACAATTCGCTGAAATCCCTCAAAGGTGCTGTTGTGGAGCTGAAAGCTGAAATTGCTGATCTCAAAAAGGAAATCGATGCGATGAAATTGTCGAAACCTGCCGCTGTTAGCGTTGATGACATTATTGGCGAATTAGAGGATCGTAGGAAAAGATCGGCGAATGTTTTAGTACATGGCCTCGTTGAAAGTACTCCTGAGGCAGATTTGGTTAAAACTGTTGAACTTATAAATAAAATATCACCATCTTTAAATATCCAATCTCAGGACATAAGATGCAAACGTATTGGTAAACCAAATGCTTCAGGCATAAGATTACTAAAAGTATTCACTTCGAATCCAAATATGGCTCTCTCTATATTGAAAGATAAAAAAAACCAACAGTCTAAACAACATCTGAAGGCTAACAATTTGAAGATATTTTCGGATCTAACTTGTAAACAACGCGACCACCTCAAGTCATTGCAATCGGAACTTGATGAATTGAAGAAAACTGACCCGAATTTAACAATAAAGTACGTGAATAGCATACCTCAGATTATATCGCGTCAATCTACAAAAAACTAGAATTGCATATTTATTACCAGAACACTCGTGGAATTAGATCAAAACTATCACATTTGCGTAGCACTGTTTCGACTATACTATACGATGTTGTTATTTTCACCGAAACCTGGTTGAATGAAAACTTCCACTCATCTGAATTAGGCTTACATGGATATACCATCTACCGATGTGATCGTAACAACGCGACTTCTAATAAACTGCATGGAGGAGGAGTACTTATTGCTGTCAAAAACTCAATCAAATCAACATTATTGCAATGCAAGTACAACAACTTAGAACAGCTGTTTGTTTCAATTGACACAAAACCTATACGCACGATCATTACAACCACGTATTTGCCACCTGACGCTTCACCGGAACATTATCAAATGCACGCAGATGATATTCTCAACATGTCGGAGACTTATCCCACCTCTAATTTAATCGTAACTGGCGATTATAATTTGCGAAATGTTAATTGGTCAGCTGATACATGGTAACTTAATAATAAAAACGTAAAAAGTATCGAAATCATTGAGGTATTCTCTTTTCTGAATTTCCAACAATTTAATATTTTTCCAAATACTTGTAATAATATTTTAGACTTAGTTTTTTCTAACTTAGATTCATTGATAGTTATAAAATCAGATGATCCAATTTTACCACTTGATATTTACCATCCTGCACTTGAAATTGATGTGAGTTTACAAGCTAAAAATTATAAAATTAGTAATAATAACCTACACACTGCATTCAATTTTAAAGCTGCTGATTTTAATAGTATTAACACCTCTTTGAGTGTATTTAATTGGTCACAATTGCAAATTTTATCAATAGATGATTCAATACAATATTTTTATGATGTTTTAAATAATTTAATTGAATTATATGTTCCGAAAGTCCACTTAAGCCAAGCAAACTATCCTAAATGGTTCTCATCTGAGTTAAAAGAGTTGATCATTAAGAAGAAAACTGCTCATAGAGTATACAAATCAACTGGATATTTATCAGATTATAAAGCATTCTCTTCGTTACGGTCATTATGTAAAAAACAATCTGATCTTGATTATCAGCGGTATATTTATCAATTAGAATCTCAAGTCCCTAATAACATGAAGAACTTCTGGAATCATGTAAATTCACGTAAGGCTGATAAAAATTTACCAAATACCATGTCCTTCAATGGACTTTTTAGTTCAAATTTTTCGGAAATTGTAAATTTATTCGCAAATAATTTCGCAAACGTATATTGTTCAGATAACACATCTTATGAACCTCCTTTAGCTAACAACTCATTCAATTTGGCACATATTTCCATCGATGCTGATTCCTTGTATAAGAAAATGAACGATTTAAGTAATTCTAATAACGCAGGTCCAGATGGACTTCCTTCGACGCTTATAAAAAATTGTGCATATAATTTGGTTTTCCCACTGCTCACAATCTTTAATAATTCACTTAATTCTGGCTATTTTCCTTCTATATGGAAAACAAGCTATGTTTTTCCAGTTTTTAAATCAGGCGATAGAACTGATGTAAAAAATTATCGACCGATTAACAGACTCTCGTGCATTCCTAAATTGTTTGAAAGTCTCGTTACAGACCTAATTACACCGTTAGTTAGACCACTAATCATTGCAAATCAACATGGATTTTGTTCTGGAAGATCTGTTGCCACTAACCTTGTGTCATATGAAAACTATATTTACAAATCATTTAATAATTTCACACAAGTCCACTCCATTTATACGGATTTCACTAAGGCTTTCGATAGGATAAATTTTGAACTTCTATCGAAAAAACTGGAAAAATTTGGATTTTGTGGTTCGATTCTTTCTTGGTTAAATGATTATGTTAGCAGCCGGTCATTAATTGTGAATATCAATAATTATTTGTCTCAACCAATAGTTCCAACATCTGGTGTTCCCCAAGGATCACACTTAGGTCCACTTCTCTTCCTAATTTTTCTAAATGATATTAATAGTGTGTTTCATGGCGTTGAATTCCTGCTATTTGCGGACGACTGCAAAATTTTTAAATCCATTCAAAATTATGATGATATTTTAATTCTTCAACAAAATTTGAATTCATTTTATACTTATTGCAGCAATAATAAATTAGAACTTAATATTTCAAAATGCAATTTCATTGTCTTTAATCGATTTACAAGTATGTTTCCTTACACTTATTCATTTAACAATGTTTCTCTAATGCAAGTAAACTTGATTAAAGATCTTGGAATTGTTTTTGATCAGTCATTAAATTTTAATGAACACATTAACTATGTTTCTGAAAACGCACGTCGCATGCTAGGCTTTATAATTAGAAATTCGTCTGATTTTAGAAATATTCATGCTCTAAAATCGTTGTATTTCTCTTTAGTGAGGTCTAAGTTAGAATATATGACAGTTGTTTGGAATCCACACTATAAAACACACACAATTAATCTTGAAAAAATCCAACATAAATTTTTCAGGTACATCGGTTTTAAAATGTCCATATCGTTTGAAAATATTAATTATAGTGAAATTCAGAATATTCTTAACATCAATACTTTAGAAAGCCGAAGATATTATTATGATACAATGTTTTTAATAAATATATTAAATGATGTTATTGATGCTCCTGACATATTGGGGGAACTATCTATTAGAGTACCTAGCCGAAGTACAAGGAACCAACATATTTTTCATTTACATTATTACCGTAGTAATTATCTTATGAATTCGCCAATTGAACGATTTAAAGCCACTGGAAATTTAGCTAATACGCGCTTAGATGTATTTAATACTAAAAAAGAAATCATAAAGCACTATGTATTGAACCTTTTTAATCAATAACTTTTAATTATACATTTAGTTTTGTTTGCATTATTGGATAATTGTATAGTGGAAGCTTGAATTAATATCTATTATGAATTTTATTAAGTAGTATATAAGATATCACGTAAGTCACTTAGATAAGCAACTATCATGTATATTTTATAAAGGACATTTGTCCGTTGATATAAATAAATAAAAAAAAAAAAAAAAATAAAAAAAAAAAATAAATATCCTTATACATAGCGTCTATAATGCATTCCCACAGAAAAAATGACATTTTGTGTCCAAGGACATCTTGCTCATAAGAAGTGCTGGCACCAAAATATTAAGGATCGCACCACTTAACTTCCATCCGAGTTTCGTCGACATCGGTCCACGGAGAGAGCCAGGAGAACCAATTGAAGGATGAATTTTCGTTCGCTTCAATGGCGAATTTACCGCTATTCCCGCAACCCTCAAATGACCGGAGTTACTACGGCAACATGAAAGAATTAAATATAGTTCTCATCGTATTCGGCAAGAAGACAAATACCGTGGAGCAAATTAACTAAAATCTCCTAATCCGTCCAAAGGGACCAAGAGATAGAGCTGTCTCCAAAATTTTACTCATCCATACGTATTTCAGGTGAAGAAATCGCAGCTAAATATTTACAAAAATACGCTAACCCCTAAGAAAAGTGACCAAAAGGTCATTTTGAATTTTATGCTTATTTCAATAGTTATTCTGGTGTTTTGGGGTAGAGAACAATATGTTCGGGCAAATTTATTGAAATAAACTTAATCTCTTAGGAGATATAGGCAAGGGTTTGCTCATGAGCTCAAATTTGCTCATTTTCAATTTGTTGCAAGTTTACGTAGCTATAAGGTAGAGATTAATCCGGTGGTGCCCTAAACCGTCCCAGAATTGGCCAAAGGATCAGAAAAACACATGCCTTGAACATTTTTCCCATTGTGAATTTTAATTTTTTTTTATTTTTGAGTAGAGGCCAATGCGGCGGCGCGTAGCAAATTTACCGATATCCGCTTATCCGTTGGAAGATAAATAAAATTGTATTATTTTGTATGTGAAATTTTGTGCATGTTTTAATACTTATTCAACCATCCGAAGAGCAGTCCAATCTGGTGGTGCATATTTACTCAAATCCGCGGCTTTGTTCAGGAGATATAAACAAAAGTATTTGAAAAAAAATTTTTTTTCATAATTTTGCCTATTGTAAATTGTTTGCATGTTTCTCCCAGTGTAGACCAATCCGCTGGAATCAGTTGACTGAAATCTGAAAATTCGTTCAAGGAATACAGAAAGAAATATACGAAAAACAAATCTTTCTAATTCTGCTCCTTGTGATTTTTTTTCGCGTGTTTCAATATTATTCTGATATTCAGGAAGAGGACCAATTCGGCAGGATAATCATTCAAAACTCCGCAAAGACGTTGAAGAAATATAAAAGAAATATGCGAAAAAAAAAACTCATTGTGAATTTTTGCTCATTGTGAATTTTCTGCTTATTTCAATGGTTATACTGCTATTTCGACCGGAGTCTTGTATAGACCCATCGAGTGGTCCGTTTATAAAGGTTATTTTGTATGAAAAAAAAAACAATTAAAATTGACCGAGGGTGTTTCATTTAGAAGGTGGTCCGATTAACAGGTCTGACTGTATCCAAATCTGATTTATTGAATATGGTAGGACTGCCTACCCTGCAGGGCAGGGCTGTGCACGCCACAGATCCGCAGGGCCGGATTTCTCATATGGGCAACCTGGGCAGCTGCCCGGGCGGCAGATTTTGAGGGGCGGCAAATTTTTGAAGCTTTCTTTGGTTTTAAATTCTATGAAAGATGGACTTTGACTCAAGGAGCAGTTGACATAATAAGGAAAAAATGTTAATTGCTTTCTAAGTTATTCTAGTCAGGTGACGCCTTAATCGAGGGTGCCAAGTGTTATGATACTTCGCCTTTAAATTTTTATCCTTCACGCAAAATTCTACTGGAAGCATGCATTCCGAAAGGGGTAACTACTTTGAACAATGACACAGATGTCACTATTCAATTTTACATCCGACAACGGAGTATGTGTCCATGTGACACAGGATATCTGTGTGGCATGGTACACGGTTTTTTGGTGAGCTGTGATACAACGGACCCGAGCAGCATAGGGAAGCCCTGAGTATTTTGTGCATTGATGACCACTCTGGCCAAGTCGCATTGCTGACTAGTATGCTGAAGGACCCTCATCCGGATGTGAAAAGCAGCACTATAAATCGCTTTAAGCTGATGGTTAAACGAACCTGGGGTATTCACGTCTGAATTTTGTAACGATCCACTCGAGAGAGTTGCATTTCTTTTGTTAGTGTGTCGTCTTGTTGATACACTAACTAAGAATTGATGCTACCCGATTAACCCTAGAGTGGGCGCGTCTTTATGAGAAACGTCAGTGGGCGCGTGAGGAGCATTTTGCCGCTCCTTTTCAGTGACCATTTTAAGTAGGAATAAGGCAACTGAATTAATTTATTTTCTTCAGATTTAAGTAAAACACAAATAAGCAATGACAAATTAACATAATTATTGGAATCTATTTTGAGAACTTTGGTTTATAAAAGATTTTCGAAAACGCAACGCATTTTAATAGACTTTTAATATATTCTACATTATCGTATATGTAATACTCATAAAAAAGGAAATTAACAGCGTTATTATAGTTAGAACAATAAATGCACCATAAAACATACCCAAAATTCCAACTTTGTCAAAAATATGTTTTTTTTTTTATATGAGATATTTTTACCTACGTGAGAAGGCGCGCGATGAGCAAATTGCCGCCTGATGGTAACTACCACCTTCTCCAGCCCCACTCCGCCCACTGACGACGTACAGCCTTTCGGCACGAGTTCTGGATGAAAATAGGGGCAGCTACTGAAAAGCGCAAACTTAACGAAGAATTATTTTACGAATTATTAAGGTTTTTTTGGTGAGGGCGGCAAAATGCTCATAGCGCGCCCACTCTAGGGTTAAATACAAGTGCATATGATTGTATGCAAAACTTGCTTGATGGGTGTCGTCATCAAACAACTCTCCCGAGTTGCCGGTTTTGATCCATCGTGTCGTGGTGTGGGTGGATGCGTGTCACGGCAAGCGGGACAACGAAAAAACTCGAGGAGTCGGGTTTTGGACCTTGCCATGGGAGCATTGCGCGGCGCGATTAATTTGATCAGTTTGGTTCTTTATGTTAAGTTTTTTTTTTGTTTTTCCGATTGGTGAAGAGTGTGGTGTACCAGAAGTGCCGTAGAAATCAGTGGTGGCATTTAAAATTGAAAAAAAAAGGAATTAACAGCCACAGTGCCGCAGTTTCCCCGTTTCAAGTGTGAGGTTATGCCGCCACGAGGTGCTGGTGCTTGAGCGAAGCATCACGGTTGCCCCAACGCCACCGGCGCCCTATGGAGAGCTTGGCTCCCGATAAGTACCCCATTTGTGTTTGAAATGTCGCGTAATTAAGTGTTTGTGATTTTCCCGATCTCCGTTCCAGGGGCGTATTTTGAATTTTAAGGGAGGCCCCCCATTTTTGAATTTTTCTTGGCCATGGGGGCCTCACGGTCGGGATTTTTTTGTAAATTTATTGTTGTGGGTGCAGACGGCCAGGGTCCAACGCCATCGGGGCCCTGGAGCACAAAATTAGAATGGCATTTGAACTGGCCGACGCCGTTCAATTTAGATTTCTCCATTTTTTTTTCTCCCTGTGTTTGTGTTCGTCCTACCTTAGGCATGTATGTAGTGGACCTGAGGCTGCGAGCGGCACAAACCCCGCCCACTTTGCCGAGCCTGAGCTACAGCAAGCACATGCCGCTGCTTAGCTCGTAGAAAAGCGCATTACCTTTCTTTTTATTGTTTGAGTTTGCCTTGCCTGTACGGCCTTAGGAGCTTCGTCCTCGTTGGCGCATGGTGCCGGTCCATTCCGTTACAATTTAACGTGAGGTTTAACCTTTAAGGGAACCGAAGGAAGATCGGTCACACCTGCTATTGGGAAGTCTTTAGCAAATAGTGTACCTCGGCGATGGGTTTGCCCAGGGTCCATTATACCTTACTATCTCGAGATGACTGGAGGTTGTTACCCAAACTGGAGTTGCGACCCGGGGTTGGGTTTCAGAAGGCGAGTGTATGCATCACACGAGGAAATCCCAATTTAACACTTAGATCCCGTCAATAAAATGCCGTACGTCAAAGCAGTCCGATGGAACGGGTGGAAAGAGCGTAATTGCTTAGGCACTCCCCTGGCAGTATGATTCCGTAGATGACTCTCAATATTCAATTTTATTGGAAGCCTCGAGCAATTAACTTCTGAACCTACATCACGTCCATTCAGTTTTTCTCCGCTTTAAATTGGATGAGAATCAACAGTGACGAGTGCACGATTTGGTTTCGGGAAGGGTCCAAATCTCTCGGCATTGACTATCATTGTCTATATTTTCTTCGTATCATGTTTCCATCGTGTGAATCGGTTTAAGTTAATTTTTCACAAATTTTAGTTTTAAATTGTCACGTTTCAGTGTAGAAAAATTAAAACTTCCACTCACAATAAATCGTTTAAGATTACAAAAAATCAGCAAAGCGTATAATAGCGGTACCTAATGACTCTTGCTGAATAACATTCCGAGCTTGCATTTTAAAAATTTTCGTTAAATTTATTTTTTATCCCAAATATTCAAAAAATCTCGAAATCAGAAGTTAGGTTAATTTCATTAGACAAAGGACATCTCAAAAATACTACGAGGTGTGACAATGAGAATGCTTTCTTAAATACTTTCTGAAAGGACCTTTGGTTACGTCCGCATCCAGCAAAACGTAGACATGGGTTACTGGGAAAAAATTAAATGTTCATATCAGATACGTGCGTTAACGTTACCATATGTCTATGCGAATCCTACTAGTTTCAAGTTAAACTACTGGCTGAGGGCGGCCATTTGCCTACTGCCCAGGGGCGGCATACAGGTTAAATCCAGCACTGCAGGACACCAAAAAATACACATAGCGCAATTGACTGCGTAATACATATTTGCATATTTATCGAACTTTGGATAATTTGAATAGTTTTCTGAAAAATTTGGTCATCATTTGGTGAAATGCACACTAAAAATTCAAAAACAGGACATAGAAGGATATTCAACGATGGCAAGAAAAAGCAGGACTGTTCTGCCAAAAACAGGACGGATACGACCATTAAGTATACTCTGTAAAAAATTAAATTGTATACTCCTGAAATCAATCTGGATAGAGTTTGGAGCATGCAAAAATATAAGAAAACAAAAAATTTAAGCATTGTCTACGTTTTCCCTTGGTATCTACCAAAACCAGTGATGGGTTGGCAAACTGAGTACACTCGAAAACCTATAGAAGCCTACAGTCGTGAGAGGCGGTACTTTCATTATTCAAACGAAATAAATAAGGAAATAAAAGTTTAGTGACCGTCTTATAAAGAATATCAACTCAAAAACCAAAAAAAAAACATAATAAGAAATTTGGCCGTACAAAACTCCTCAGAAGGTTGTTTTACGAACTTGCAAGTATCATAGCTCAAACATTCATCAACTAAAACTCAAACAACCAAAGTAACTCTTCAAATATCTAACAGCAGCTACATAGCAGTAAAGAAAGCAAACTCAACTGAAACAATTCCATACTCCAACTAGGTGGGTTATAGTTTTCCCAGCTATTTATAGCTCAGCACACTAACTTGTGAGCTTGTGACGACTATCGATTTTGCTTAGCATTTTGCCCGTTGGCAAGGTGCTCCTTCGACACCACACAAAACGGTGACCATGCCACGAAACTCGCGCTCGTCCCGCGCCACCTGACAATATTCACCTGTGCCATGCCATACACCAGCTAATTCTTCTTGAATCCTTGCGACCGATTTGTAGGGGATGAATAAATTCCATTTGAATATGGTTAGGCAGAGGCGAGGCACAGCAGTTAGTTATAATGTGCTAGTAATGGCGACGTTGGTTGATTCAAAAACAAATCCAAAAGAAAATAACGTTCTATGGGAGCGGATGTAAATCCCGCAAATCGAATATAAAGTCGATATCGAATGACAACAAATTGCATTGGTTGGCCAATGAGAAAATGCAGTGACATTCGTTCTAACGGCTTACCTTGGCACAAACTGGATCCAGTGGTAGTCCTTGGCGGTTGCAATCAGAACACAATGCAAAACTGATTCTAGGTTATAGAGTAGAGTAGAGCTGAGACTAGATTTGTGAGTTGCTGCAACGCGTGATACACTTTCCAATACAATTTACGAACACGTGTGTAGTAGAACAAACTTAAAACTTCTATTCAACAAATTAACTCAACTGGAAATCACAATATTTTTGGGCAATGCAAACCGAATAGAACTTTCCGTCACGAAATTATTAAAAATTAAGCCGCGGCAGTTTCGATTCTTTTGTCGTTACACGTTTACTTTTTGCAATAAATTATACTTTCGCCGGGGTCTATAGGCGCGAAAATCTCTTTCGGGTACAAGAAGGATCTAATCTTATACCGCAGAGTTCAACACCAACTACCAACTGCGACGTACCGGTGCACACTGAATGGATTCTAACGTTCAAAAGTCAGTCAACGGCTTTCAACTGTATAGTATAGTGCAACACTTCAACATCAACCATCATAATAATTTTAACAAGAGCAGCAACAACAACAAAAAACAACAACAAAACAACTTTCAATATTCAATCCCCAAACGGACGTGACTACGAGACATTCCACCAAACACAGACGTTGGCTCTGCTGTCTGGTGGAGCCAACACTCACTGTTCAGCACGCTCCAAGGAAAACTGGAAAACCTGTACGAACGGTTGGTAAACGGCAAGGGCACACATCAGAATCTGATTTTTCCACAATGTTCCGTGCCACATAAAGAGAAAGCTTCTGAAGTTGCACGTGGTAGGAGTAGTAAGGATAATACGCCCATCCTCCTTGAACCACCCACATTTTGTCAGTTGGTGATAAGAGCATGGGATCACATGGAATTCCGCTATAGATTTTCGATAGGCAATCTTTTTCATTGCTTGCCAGGAAGAATTTAATTTCCAGCCAATCTTCCTGGAGGCATAAGGCATAAGAATTTTAACATGGAAATCAGAGCACGGTGCGTACTATAATTATATGATTATCAAAAGTCCATAGTAGAAAGGAATGAAACTCCCGCGCAAATGTTTGTCATGTTCATGTTAGTAAAGAACCGCTTTGGTCTTGTATAAGCTGCTACACCTGCTTGCTGAGAGAAAGCTCCCCACAACAAACTTGTAGAATGGAGCAAAATACCAAAGCAATCGACATCATCGAATAATGCAACAACAAATTGTAAACAAAACCACGTGTTGTAGACGAAGAGAACGACCAAGTTTTCAGATAGCATGTGCAAGCTTTTAAGAGAATTTTCTCTTATCAAAAAAACATTTGAAAGCTTTGCAAGTTTTGAATTTTCAGTGGTGCCAGTGTAGAGTTGTTTATGAGCCTATTTTACATGAAAAAAATATTAATCCGATAAATGCAGAGTGTCCCACATAGTAAAATGTAATTTATGTATGCAGTAACGGAGAATGTGAATTGCCTAAGCAAGGAAGACCAGTAAAGATTTCATACAATTTTTCAATAACTTTCATGCATCGAATAAGTATGATGTGGTGAATAAGACCGGGTCCACTTATCACAATTTTTACGTTTAAATTGTCGAATTTGTTTGACCGTGCCCTTCCGTGCCGAACATCTGTCAAAATTGGTCCAATGAAGTTTACATGTAACTACGCACAGATTGCACGACATGAGACGGAAGCAAAATGGCATCAGCACGTAACCTAGCCTTCTGTTTCGCACTTAAAACGGAAAATTCACAGCAAAAGAAAAAAAAACATTTAAAATAATAAAAATCAGGAAAACATTGCAATCAGCGCCTTATAAAATTTGCTGACTTACTTCAACGAGTGCTTGCATTTTCGATTTAATTTTTCACGTTAAAAAAAGATTTTTCGAAATTGGACCCTAGGGTGATTGAACTAGACAACGGAAACCGTCTAATGCTACGGCATTATTCGATGAGGTCATAGTGTCCCTTTCACAATTTTACCGTAGGCTTACGTAAAAATTGAAATTTCTGACGAAAAACAGATCAGGAAAACAGGTTTTTTTTTCGGTTTGCTGTTTTCCCGTCAAGCGTCAAATATGACGCCAATAGATAGTTTTATTTCTTATCAGGTTCATGAACGAATGATTTCCTAAACGACAAAAACAAACTTCAAAATTGAAAAGCCATTTAGAAAAATTGAAAATGTACGACTAAAGACAATGCGTGTGCATCATTTGTTGTTGTCGTCATTTTTGAAAAAAAATTCAGTGGAGTCCGGACCACCTGGACTCCTTTACTATCAACGGCCCATTTTCATAATAATATACGTCCCGATACGTTCTGCCGACCATGTGTTGTACTACTTTCAAATTTAACCAGTGGATGCGGGCGACAATTTTGCTACTGCCGTGGGGCGCCACAGAGGTTAAATCCGACCTTGGCTCTTCAATTGTGCCAAGTTTCAGAAAGATCGAGAAAGGTTTCCGATTAATCGAAAATGAACGATTGTTAAACATAAAAGTGCGATTAGCTCGCTAAATATCGATCGTACTAGGATACCAAGAGTCTAACTTAACACAGTTTTACACCTTGAAATTAGACAAGAATGGTTACAGAGGCCTCACATAGGAGCTTATTTTGTAGTGAATTAGGTTTTATTGCGGCTGGGCAATGCTGAACATTTTGCTGTACATTTCCCAATGCTGTACGACGCAGTTTAAAATGCTAGTCTGGTCAGATTACCTTAGCCCCCTCCAAGATAAAATCCTGGTAGCAACTGTCGAGTAGAGTATTTTCCACTCTACGGACTACTCTACCACCGTGCTAGTCAAACTCTATTCCACTGCAACCGTATTCAGAAATAGAGTGAAAAGTTGCTTCTTTTGACACTGAAAAGTCGCAGATTTGTCTAAAAATTTACTCAGATTTTATGCTAAAATCAGATTTTTCGCTATTTTCTTTGTTCGTTATCCGAAATTTCGTTCGCTAAGCGAGACATTTTCTATCCAAAAATTTCGTTCGTTATACGAGGGGTTCGTTATCCGAGGGTCCACTGTACTTAATTAATTTTCCCTCTCTGGTCAGTGGTCAGATAGTTCAGCCTGTTCATTCAGAGAATTTTCTTTTGTCCTAAAAAATACGAGACAAATCGCCGTATGCCAAAAATTGTGCATACGAAATTCTTGCGGAAAATTAGTTTAACTTTTCCGCAAAGTTAGAGTATTTTACAAAACCACTTGTCACCAAGATAAAATTATCTGTACGTATAAGGAAAAACCTAAAAAAAATCATTTATGTAAATGTAAATGTCCGCCCATTCTCCCCATGGTTAGTGGTTAGTGGCCATAGTGCATTTGCGGTGATAGCGATTGTCCAATTTGTCATTAGCTTGAACCAGTGTTTTGCAAAAATTTTGCATAAATGCAGAAAAAACCAAAGATTTGTGTAAACAAATACCAAAGCGCCCAAAAATGTCTTTACAATATTAAACGTGTCACGAAAAAATTTTAACTACGCCGATAATAGTTTAATAGCGGAATATCACTATCCGAATTTCGAAGCTGTCTACAGGGACGTACACAACAGCTCGGTAACCTTGCAAATTAGGCTAAAGGAAAGGTTTTTTTTTCAATGAGGCAGCAGCGGCATGCACAGCGCCGCATTTCACATAGATGCAACCCGGGCAAGTGCCAGTGGCGGAAAATTTTCAAAATTTTCTATTTGTTTTAAATTTTGGGAAAAATTTATTTTGAAAACTGAAAAAGTTCGCTATAATTTATTCTTATTACGTTTATTCGCCTCAATCCATGGCGCCCAATCACAACCTCACCTTAAATTGTATTGTGACTGCACCCTCCAAAGTTATCCTGCTAGTAGCATTCACTATCACTAGAAGCGGCCTATCGGGCAATTTGGTTAAACTTAAGCTAGAAGGTCTATCAATTTTTCAGTAACATGTTTGCATGGAATAAGTGTGATGTGGTGAATCAGACCAAATTAATTTTTCATAATTTTTAAGTTTTGTCGAATTGGTAATTTTATTTTGAGAACAAAATAGAAAAATTCACAGCCAAAAAAAAAGCACACAAAACCGAAAATATTCAATTATTTTGTAGGGAGGGATCGATGAGTCGGACCTGCACACCATTCATATTTTGTAAGGGCATCTATCAGCTACCATTTGACACAAATTTGAAGTTTTTCGCAACATTTTATCAAAAGATATGTCTGAATACAGTTTTATGAGAGAGGTAGAAGTAGAGGTAGTCAGACTTTCCATCAACTTTAAAGAATTAGGAATTGATCAAAATTTCAGACAGACAGACAGGCATGGCTTATTAATCGAATCAGCGACCGACCCTGATCATTTACAGAGTGTCCCATTCATGGTGGAGGATATCTTAATCAGCGCCCGCTCTAGCACTTACACCGCCGTAATCAGTGGCGGAACAACTTTTCACTCGGGGCCTTCCCGCCAACTTCTTGATTGGGCCCCCTACACTCAGAAAAAAAAAGCACCGTGAAATTTCACTGTGCTTTCGATTGATTAATCAATTGATTGATTAATCAATTGATTGATTAATCAATCGAAAACACGCCTGAAGGCTGATCCACACTTTTAAGTCATCAGTCACAATCATTTCCCATACAAATTGACAGATTGCCAGTCAATCAATTAACCTTCAAGCGGGCGCGCATCATTTTGTGACATAATCGGGAGCGCGGCGGTAATTTACCGCCCTGGTCTTCCCCCTCCATTTGCGCTCAACTGTACAACTTGCATTCTCTAAATATGGTAAATTGAAAGAAGAGCATGTCCCAAATAAGTTATCATCATAAAAACTATTATCTAGTGAACAATAAAACAAATTCTGCAGTTTTAGCGAAGCACGTCACTTCAGTGATATTACACAGAGCGCACACATTTTGAACACAACTATATATACAAAAATATACCATCCCCGAACGTTTGATGACCGCTGGAAAGGTATGGAAGGTAAAATTTACCCAACATTTTATTGTATCGTATGTATAACAGTATGACTTAAGAATACATACTTCTCCCACCTCTATCCGGCCAACAGGAGAAAAGCTATGCGTGTTTATATGTTCAGGGCGGTAAATTACCGCCCGCGCGCCGCTTTAAGGTTAACTGACAATCTGAACTTGTATGGAAAATGACTGTGACTGATGACTAAAAAGTGTCGCTCGACCTTAAACGACCTCTTTTGAAATATGATTTTGACGTTACAGTGTTTCCACTAAAATTAAGAACGTCGTACTAAAATAACTTTGTTAAGAGCTACTTTGACTCTTTACATTCTTATATTGGGAATAGCGTTCTTGCTGCAACGTTTATTAAATTAATGACTTCATCAATCGTTATTTTAATTTTTTTTTAAATAAAAACGCTCCGGCAGCGGAGCATTAACATCTCTTTTTTTTTAATTTTCATTCTATCAAAATCGAAGAAAATGTATGAATTTTCCAAAATGAAGAATCAAAAAAATTGATTCGGACGCTTCGTGTGTGGGCGGCCTAAGTTTGTATCTTGCTAGACAATTGAAAAAAAACGATGTTATTAATTGAACTCTATCCCTTGTTTCAGCTTTAAATTTAAATGTGCTCTAATTTAAACCTTTCAATTTTAAGAAGGTTTGTACTAAATATTAAGTTCAATTAATACAGCAATCTGGGCAAGACTCCTTTCAAACCAAATGTGGCCTCTGCACCACAGCCCTAATGACCGTGTATATACCGCAAGCAAGATCAAATATTTTAGTTTTCAACCACATACTCGTATACAGGCCGTGCTAACTAGTTTGAACTAAGTTTAGTACCACTATTTTGTTCCTGTTCGACAGTTGATGACAATGTGGATTGGAATTTAGTCCGAAAGTATAGAAAAGGTACTATCAACTAACATTTTTTTTAAATAGTTTATTTGCAGAGGGACCTAAAGAATCTTTTTGCCCATATGGTACTGCGGGCAAGGAAAAGAGTGGGTCGGATTGCAAACCGCGGCTGCAGTTACAGCAAATAGCGCAGCCATGCAATTTGAGGATCCGGATTGTCTCATGAATTTTCAAAGATTTCAGGACATATTAAATGTGTTTACCCAAGGGACCTGTTGAAAGAGTAACACTAAATTTAGCATTTGTTTTGACTTCGAAAAGTGTATCCCTTCTTGTCTACAAAAAATATCTATACTTTTCGCAGTCGTGCTGTTTTTATGGGTCGAGAAATCTTTCATGTGGCTTTTGGGCCCCTAAATCTCGTGCCCCCCCCCCCTCGTCACGCGGGCCCTTATGCGCCGCCCCTGCGAAAAATGATATCACCGGAGCGACCGTTCAGCTATCATATCAGCTACTCTTAAGCGCAATTCACTACAGTTATAAAGTTTGTTTAGTATTTAAAAATTTTAAAGCTTGATGTAAAAAATCGAAAATGAATGCGAAATTTTGTTTTCCACTAAAACACTCAAAACATTTTTAGAAAACTCTGCCCTTAAAAATGTTAGGCCAAAAAATTGTGCTCGCTTTCATTACTAACCTCCTGCAGTTGCTTTCCATAAATTCCTTAAAAACTTCAATTAGCCGGATTGCTTCAGGCTTTTCAATGTTCATGGCTTATTTTCATAAATGTGCCATCTCGACATTTTTTAAAGAAGTTCCGATATTAGCATGTCCGAACACAAATTAGGGAGCTCTGCAATGTTTTCTATGGTTCGATCCCTCATCTTGCTAAAATCCAAACCAGCTTCTTCGTAGTTTGCCCTCCAATGCAAGATGAATCAATTTTACAGATTGGTTTAAAATAGCGCCGATACGGTATTCGGCTAGTCATTAAACTCTTTCTTACATTTCACGACTAAAGAGGTGACCTAAGGTCAAAGAATGGCCTCCATTGCTTTATTTGTACATATGTAATTTGGTTCTTCTAACAAAATGGATTGTAACGTGTCACATCTTCCCTAAACTACATATACAAGTGGAAGGTCTTTTGAAAGATAAGGTTTAATCAGTTAGGCTACGGCATAAAAAACACAGCTATATAGTACCAGCCAATTGGGTGAGTAGCTGATTCTTCAAGCAAGTTCATGAGGCATCACTATAGTATCGGGCTGCCACAGGAACGCTCCTCGAAAATGAAGTATTTCTGAGCGAAATGCTTTTTAAACAACCCCACCTCAACACCTATCACACAAAAAGCGAATCTGATTTATGCACCCTTACAATCATCTGATTTCTTTCGCATGCAAATTAACTGAGAATTCATCCTTCTTGCCACAACTTAAAACAATCTTTCTCGTCCCATCATCCTGGCATATACACCATATCAACAGGATGCTCACACATTAAAGTGACATCAACACAGGACAAAAGCAACATGTTGTATAATCAAAATCACTCTTGCTTTTACTTACCTTTCTGGTTGCCACGAAACTGGATCAATGGTGGTAGCACAAATTCACGCCTCCATGTATCTCGTGGCCATGGAATGAGATGTCCTGAATGACGCCTGAAATCATCCCCGTGGCTACTTGTTGTGCGGCTCTGATTGCAGCCTGAGGAATTCATCTCCCAACCGCCACCGTTTCCTCTGATGCCGCCGTATCTTTTTTGGGGTTGTTGGTTCTTTTTACAGGGTGGATTCTTGGGCTTTGTGCGTCTTCGATAGCCTCGTTTGTTACAATTGCAGTTGTGCTTGCCGTAAATATAGCCTTCGTCATCATCATTGTCGTCTGAAACAGCCCTGTGATTATTGCGACCATAGCTCGATGATGGTGTGCCATTTTCGTAGGACTCTTTTCGGACGGGCGGTGAAACGACACCAAAAGGATGCGACAGATAGAACATACATATTGGGGCCGGGCTCTGTAATTTGAAAGAGATTGGGCGGGTGTTTGATTTTCAAAAGGAAATTGATATGATGATTTACATGGATATATAGGGTGGCCCATGAAAGGTTTGCGTTTTATAATCGCTATAAAAAACAACGAGTATATACATATTTTTCAATTTTTTTTATTTTATTGGATAGCCTTAACATTGCGGTTTATGTATGAAATACCACTTCGTTCATATGGCTGCCTCGGCTGGCTTTACAGTAGCCCATTCGGTCGACCCAATTTTTAAGCACATTTTCGATGGTATGGCCCTCAATGGCCCTGATGGCGACTTCAATCTCGTGCTTTAGGTCGTCAATCGTCTCTGGGTGGTTGGCGTAACACTTATCCTTGACGGCACCCCACAAAAAATAGTCCAACGGGGTCAAATCGCAGCTGCGAGGCGGGAAGTTGACATCGCCGTTTCGGCTGATTATGCGATTTTCGAACGTACCGCGCAAAAGATCGATTGTGACGTTGGATGTGTGGCACGTAGCGCCGTGATGCTGGAACCATATGTCATCTATGTCTTCCTCTTCCATTCGGGGAAAGAAAAAGTCTTCCAACATGCCGCTATAGCGGACACCATTAACGGTTACGCCGGATTTTCTGAACCCCAAATGCGACAGTTTTGCTTAAACTTAACCATTTCATAGACCGCAAACCTTCTACTAAATATCTGACACATTGACAATGACATTCGAAATATCAAAGGCAAAATTATCGATAGTTCAAAAAGCAAACGTTAGATGGACCACCCTATACATTATGTTTGATAATAAAGAATGATGAAAGTGAAAAATCGTATAATTTGAAAAAATTAAATGACGTACACTCTAGCCCTATTCGACTGACTGGATCATTGATCATTGATCCTGTCCAAGTCGAATGAAATCGGATCAAAATTTCCCATATCGTTAACAGCTGACTATCGTGTCATCTGGCCCCAACGCGATATTCGAAATTATAAATTGCATTTGTAATTATGCACCGTGCGAGATACAATTAAAAGGATAAGTAGCAAGAAATATTAAAATGATTAACTCTGAATAAAGTTTACAAACCAAAAATACTGAATAACAAAATTACATTCGGGAAATTTTAGGGAAAATGTTCGCGGAGACATCTAGGGGATTAGTTTGGCAGATGATCCAAGCCATACCCTGGATCAACTTCCAGGTTTATCATTTTGTATGGGATTTCCAATAAATCTGGAAATGATCCAGTGAGTCGAATAGGGCTTATGTCAAACGAATTGAAAGTTTTCGTATTCCTGGAAAATGCAGGTCCTGTTCTAAGTATACATATCTAGTAGTAATAATTCAAATAATGTATTTATTTTAAACGTTTGTTGTTATTACATCAATTATGTTTAAAAAAAATTAATAAGAAAGATGTGTGCGGACACAATTTGCCCAACTTGTTATTTTTTAATAAGAAAACAAAACAACGATTTATGTATACATATATGTACGAGGGTAGTCTGATAAGTACCCAGCCTCCCCGCCTGATGGTGTCAGTATCGCAAGAGCAATTTACTATCGTGTATACATTCATCTAGACTGCAACTGTCCAAATTTCAGCCGGATCAGACTCGTTAGTTTTGCTTTGGCCGCGTGTGAAAGCGTGAGGGTCCGCAAATTTTAGAAAAAGAGCAATATCGGTCAGTGATTCGATTCTTGTTTTTTGGAAGGGAAATCCCGCAGCGAAATCAAAGAGCGTTTGGATGCTGTGTACGGTGACTCTTCTCCTTCGATGGTGACCGTCAAAAATTGGTTTAACGACTTTCAACGTGGTCGCAAGTCGGTTTTTGATGAGCCACGTCCAGGTGCCCCGAAAACGGTTAGCACGCAGGATAACGTGACAAATATCAACGATCTCGTATTGGCAGACCGCCGATTGAAGGTGCGAGAAATAGCTGGGACAGTAGGCATTTCAAAAGATCGCGTGGGTAATTACCTGCATGAAATTTTGGGCATGAGAAAGCTGTCGGCGCGATGGGTGCCGCGTTTGCTCACATCGGACAACAAGCGCAACCGTGAGACAACTTCAAGGTAGTGTTTGACGCTGTTTGAGCGCAATCTGAAGGAATTTCTGCGTCGTTTCGTGACAGTCGACGACACTTGGGTACACTGGTACACACCAGAGACCAAGAAGCAGTCGAAACAGTGGACTTCATCCGGCGAACGTGCTCCGAAGAAGGCGAAGACTGTCCCATCGGCCGGAAAGGTGATGGCCAGCGTTTTCTGGGATTCACAAGGTGTGATCCACATCCGCTACCTGCAGAAGGGCAACACGGTCACAGGGCTATACTATGCCGAATTATTGGGCCGATTCGACGCCGAAATGAAGAAAAAACGGTCCCACTTGGCAAAGAAAAAAACGCTCTTCCACCATGATAACGCACCGGCTCACACCTCCGCCCGCCAACGCCAAACTGGTCGAATTGGGCTACGAACTGCTTCCCCATCCACCTTATTCTCCACAGTTGGCCCCGTGCGACTTCTTTTTGTTTCCAAACTTGAAAAAGTCACTCGTCGGGCAAAAATTTCAGTGGAATGAGGAGGTAAAAGCCGCCACGGAGGCTCACCTTGCAGGTCTCGAACAAACGTATTATTCAGACAAGTTAAAGAAGTTGAAGCATCGCTGGATCAAGTATATCGAGCAAAAAGGAGACTATATTGAAAAATAAATCGCCACTTTTTGTTTTTCTTTTGTAGGCTAGGTAGGTACATATCAGACCACCCTCGTATGTATCTATTTGACCTAAAAACAACAAACACATTTCACGCTCTATTTCCCACACAGCTACAGGAACTACGAAACCATTTGGAACACACACCCCACCCCAATCACATTTTTATTTGGAAACTTATGTTCAGAGCGTAACGCGTCCTGAACATGTAGGTATGAACGTTTTTAGTATCTAAGGGCATGATTAGTAATAAAAATACGTGTAAAGGTATGCATGTAATTGGATTGTGTAACCTACCTGAAGAACCGTTTTAAAAACTTCACTGACCGTACTGGCCGTTGAACCTCGCTCATCGATTCCCATCATCCGGATGGGCAAAATGTCTATCACCCCGAAACGCGTTAATAATTCGCTTAAAAACTGGCTAAAATTTTACGGAAAGTTAGTACGAATACAATCACGATTTAAAACTAATTAATTTTCTCAAAATGTTGCAACTGCACGAGTCAATCCATTTTTCACAAATATTTTTTTTTTATATGTAATTTTCCTCATAGGTATATATAATTTATAGATATCTACACAAACATTTGTTAGATCAATTATTTTGTCATAATTCAACTAAAGGAATGTTACGCGTTCCCTAGGGATCTCCTAGGAATTCCCGAACACTTTATTGATTTTTATATGAACACTGAAAAATTATGAAATTTCAACCACTGAAAATTATTTCCTAACAAAATCATTCCCTATAAAAATTCTTAAGCAATCTAAATTCCACAAATATTTAAATTGTTCAATTTTATACATTTAATTTCACATTAACTTTTAATTAAAATCTCACATAATGCACATACATTTGAGTTAAACACCAAAAATTCCGCAGCATATCTGCACGAAATACCGACACTGAATACTGCTGGCTTCACTAAATAGGTAGCCCCGCAGAACCACCCTTGGCATCGCGGTGTGGACAAGAAATAAACAATTTCCGTTGCTAACATCAAAAGACTTTGGTCGCTAAAACAACAGGAAAAAACATCAAATCAAAATCAGAAGTTGTGCTGCATTATCCACACCTAAATAATTCTGGAATCCGTAGAGTAGATTGTTAACAAGAAATAAACGTTGGGGTGGAGTCGATTTAAAGCCCGAATAGACCCAGATCATATATAGATAGAGGGAGGCTGTCTATACTAATGGATTTTGTCAGAGATTCTTTTTGTTTGGATTGCAATGCAATTCCATCATGCATCATCCATCCGCGAGTTGTAGTATATTTATGCATCACTTCAATCATCTTAAAGTTTATGCATGAGTTGATTGCTCATCTTGAAGAGATCTGGTGGGGTGCTCCATTAAAAACTTCATCAGTGCAATAAATCCGAAACGTGTGCAGCTGTTTTTGGGTTGTGATTTATGCACTTTTTTTTTTTTGAAGGAGGAATTAAAGTAGTGGCATTGAAGTTAAAGCTATAATAAAATTAAATACGAAATATTTTTAATACATACTTGTAGATTGTGTGAAACAACTACTAAATCCAACTATGGGATTCATTAGGACTGTGGTGTCACGTATTGGTTGGGCAATATTGAAAGGTTCGATAGGACAATTTGTTTTAGCAAAAACTCCATCCATAAAATTTTCTACAAATATTTTTGTAGAAGTCAAGGAAAATCAAGACTTGTTTTGTTAAATCCATGCCTGTCAAGCCCAACAATTTTTACAACCTCATGATCATAGCTTAGAATTTTCTTAGGGAGGGGGCGTAATTTATTTAAACAACAATTTACTTTTTTTTAATTTTAAAACTAATTTTATTAACGGACAACCCAGAACTACCTTCATCACTTTTAACGATAAATGATACTGATTGCGTCTGGTTCGCCTGCAACTTTTGTTTTTAGACCTTAGCTAGTCTATGCTTTTTATATCCCTTGGATGTCGTATTCAACTTGTGTTTTGAAATAAATAGAAAAAGATAAGAACTGTTTACTGTTTTTCTTCTCAACCAAAGAGGCATTACTTATGTATTTCCAAATCCATCTTAATATAAATTAATATTCAGGTCCCCAAGGGAAATTTTTCTTGTTCTTCTTATCGACACTAGCGACACTTATCTTACCGTCCGCCATATAGCGGACACATAACGGAAAATATCGGAAATATCAAAAAATTTCCCTTGGGGACCTGAAAGCGTAATGTACCGGTACAACACTGTACACAACGACAACATAGTTGGCGTGTCACCGGATTGAATTCGGTGTAATAGAAAATGTTTGTTTATTTTCCGTAGTTACGCCATATTTTGCATAGCAACGCCATCATATTAAAGGCGAATCAAAATATTCGTTTTATATCAAAAATACATGTACAGTAGAATCTCCGTAATTGGCCACCCAATATGTGCAAGTATAAACGAACATGATAAAAAAGACCATTTATATAAAACATATATTGTTTGTTTATTTTCTAATACAATTTTGTGTATTTTTCTTTTTGAAAATTTTTTATTAATAATTTTAGAATTTAGTTGTCTTATGCGAAAAAAAAACATCCGGGTTCTAAAAAACCTTCACCTTTTCTTCACAGGCAATTTCCCTTTCATTAGCAATTAAAATCATTTTTTAAAAATAATTTTTACATAATTTCAATTTTTCCCCGTTCGTCTCTAGGAATATATTATTCAATTCCTCTATGAACCATCATTTCCTCTGTTGGTTTGCAGAGTCCACCTTCGTCCAAATTAGGCCAGTCAATTACCGATTTTAGGTCGCAAAAAATTGCTCGGGTCTGGTTTTTTGGGATATTGTTAGGATAGATACCAGAAGTGTACCACTAAGTTTGCAACTTCGAAAAACCTGTGCTAACCCCGTGACCCTCAAAAAACCTCAAAATTTTCGGACTTTTTTCATATTTATACCCTTCGCTCATAGAGTGAAAGGGTATATTGTTTTTGTTACGCCGATATTATGTAACACCTCAAAGGAGCCACCGGAGGTATGGCAAAGAATATATATAAATGATCAGGGTCGGTCCCTGAATCGAATAAGCCATGTCTGTCTGTCTGTCTGTCTGTCTGTCTGTCTGTCTGTCCGTGTGTCTGTCTGTTAGCACGATAACTCCCGAAATAATGAAGCTAGCGGTTTGAAATTTTGGTCAAATGTTTGTTTTGCTAAAATCTTGGACGGTATTGAAAATGGGCCAAATCGGACCACGGGTTCCCCTACCTCCCATACAAACTACCCCACCTTGATATTTTAATTCGGTCATAACTTTCGGTAGAATATCGCTATCGACTTGAAATTTTGATCAATGTCTCATTCTGACATATACTTTGAGTTGATGGAAAGTGGATTAGGTCCGACTACCCCTACCCCTACTTCCCCTACAAAGTTATATTCAGTCATATCTTTTGATAGAATGTCACGAAAAACTTCAAATTAATATCAAATGGTAGCCGTTGGATGTCTTGACAAGGTAATAAAGATGTGTCAGGTCCGACCCATCTACCCCTCCCTCCCCAACAAAAAATATGAAATTGAATATTTTGGGTTTTGCGTGCCTTCTAGGTCTGTACATGGGTATAGGGTATACACTCATCGTGCTATTCGCACGATTAGAACTCGGTCTCGTAACTTTGTCATTAAGTTTGTAACGCATTAAAGGAAGCATCTCCGACCATACAAAAAGTATACATATATGATCATGACTTGGGGAGTCGATTGGAGCATATCCGTCTGTCTGTCTGTCTGTTGCGACGCGTTTTACTCGGCGGGTATTGAAGCTAGCAAGCTGAAATATTGCACACGTGCTTCTTATCGTTGCAGGCTGTTTGTATGTTTGATTCACTCAAATTGGATCACTGGGTCATGGGGCTGCCATACAAACCTAGCTCCCCAATTTGAGTTCTTCTAAGAAAAACTTTTTTATTTGTGCACCAATTTCAACCAAATTTCACACAAATGTGTTTCTATAGAAAACACAAAATACGTGGAAGAATGGATCAAATCGGACCATGGGGTCATGGGGCTGCCATACAAACTTAACCCCCCAAATTAGGTTCTTCTAAGAAAAACTTTTTTATTTGTGTACCAATTTCAACCAAATTTCACACAAATATGTTTCTATAGATAACACAAAATATATGCAAGAATGGATCAAATCGGACCATGGGGTCATGGGGCTGCCATACAAACTTAACCCCGCAAATTAGGTTATTCTAAGAAAAACTTTTTTATTTGTACACCAATTTCAACCAAATTTCACACAAATGTATTTCTATTGATGACACAAAACATATGTAAGATTGAATCAAATCGGACCATGGGGTCATGGGGCTGCCATACAATCCAGACCCCCCATATTGGTTCTTCTAAGAAACATTTTTTACACCAATTTCACAAAACCTTGAATCAATGTGTCTTTAGCAAAGCAACTAAAAAGTTCAAAACGAATGGAATCGTACTGTGGGGTCATGCTCCGGCAACCCCAATAAAATTTTCCGAGTAAATATTTTTATTTGGCCACTAATTTCAACCAAGCCCAAAACTTTTGTCAAGACGGAAGAAAAAGAATGAGGAGGGGGATTAAATGCAAGTCATAGGTACGCCCGAAAGAACTTTTAGCCCAAGCGAAGGGTATCCAAATTTCGGCCGCGCCCGAAATTAGCCTCGGCCCCGGGGTTGGCGAGCGAAGCGAGCAGGGGGCGAAGCCCCCTAGTTTTGTTTGTAATTTCTAAAAAATGCTTCTTACAAGTAAGTCGTCCACTGCACTTTTAAAGCTAAGAAAATCTTCTTTAATTTGAGTGTAACTCCAGCTTTGTAGGTGCAAAGGATCCCAAGATACAGCACTTTAAAAAATGTGATTTTTTTGTAAAAAAGTCCGAAATTGTATTATAGGAGGTTTGTATGACAGCCCTATGACGTAATGTTCCGATTCCATCCATTCCTAGATATGTTTTGAAGCTTTACTAAAAAACACATTTGGGGGAAGGGTGGTTAAGATTGGTCCATAAATGAAAAAGTTTTTCTTAGAAGAACCTAATTTCCAGAGGTTGGCTTGTATGACAGCCCTCTAACGTAGTGTTCCGATTTCATCCGTTCCTAGATATTTTTTTTAGGCTTAGCCAGCAACATACTTGGGTGAAGTTTGGTTAATATTGGTACATAAAGAAAAAAGTTTTTCTTAAAAGAACATAATTTTCACGGGCAGCCCTATGACCCCATGGTCTGATTCCATTCGTTCCGACATATATACAGCTAAGGAACTGGTTTATAACTTCATGTCACATGACTTTCTCTGTAAAATGCGCATTTAAGCCAATATTCCGCTCGGAACATGACTGAAATTAAAATTTCGAACTTTTTTTCAAAAAACAATGTTTAAAGTGCTGTATCTTGGGATTATTTGCGCCTACAAAGCTGGGGTTACACTCAAATTAAAGAAGATTTTCTTAGCTTTAACAGTGCAGTGGACAACTTACTTGTAGGAAGCACCTTTTAGAAATTACAAACAAAAATATGAAAAAAGTCCGAAAATTTTGAGGTTTTTTGAGGGTCATGGGGTTAGCACAGGTTTTTCGAAGTTGCAAACTTGGTGGTACACTTCTGGTATCTATCCTAACAATATCCCAAAAAACCAGAGCCGAGCAATTTTTTGCGACCTAACGCCTTATTTTTCGGTTTATTGACTGGCCTAACTCTTGACTAAAATTTACAATAACGCAACCAAAACAGATAATGAGAATTCGCGGCGGTGGGTAAGGTACGTGGAGGAATCCATTGTCCGTATGTGTTTGAGACACGTCTCCTGAGTCATGACCAGTTGTGTCGCTGTTAAGGTTCGTTTGTGAGATTTTTTTAACAACAGAACAACGAAAGCTCTTTCACCTTATTTAGAAGCTCAAAACATGTTGCGCTGCAACATTTCTCAAGTGAAAGTCTTCGGATAAATTGCTCTATGCCCTTTGATTGGATTTCAATATTGTGGCGCCCAATTTTGATGATGCCATTTTATTAATATTAGCCTGAAACGATCGAATCTGCAAACCTTTTTTGTGAAATCGTAACGGTTCTCTAGATATTCAATGTCAAAGTTTGACTTTTCGATGAGGCAAGTTCAGCATTTTGTTTGGAAAAGAGGATATTTCCGCTTTGGGGCAAGTGTTTGATGCAATCAAATCTACGTTTAATTATTTCTCAGTCCCACTACAAAAGTAAATTTTAGCAATTGGGTTGTATGTTGATAATGTGGAATGTCAAAATATTTTGACGAACACAAATTGCAAAAAATTAAAAGTATACCTAATGTTATTTTCAGAACACTGCTGATTCACATCAAACTAAGGCAAAAAATGCCCCGAATTTCCAATTAACGGCTGAAAACCCCATAGAAATGTCAAACTTTGACGTTGAATATGTGGAGAACCGTTACGTTTTCTCAAAAAAGGTTTGCAGATGCGATCGTTTCACGCTATTACTAATGAAATGGCATCATCAAAAATGGCGCCACAGATACTGAAATGGTGCCCTAAGGGGCGTCCGGAACGGGATCGGTCTTGTTTTATTATTTCACCACCATTAAAACGTGAAAATCACTCGTAGACTCTGGTTTTACTTAAAGACGGTGTTAAGCATTACAATGGCTTCCCCGGCCAAATTCGCCAACAAACTAAATTCCATATCCACACGTTTCTCTCGGAAATCGATCACCCAGAAATCGGAGTTGTTTCACTAAAAAAAACCTTAGGGGCGAACAGATGAAATCACAGCGATACAACTTCGTACACTAACTCAGGAAACCTGTCCCTAACGGATATCCCGCTCCAGCCAATCGCATCAGAAAAGCCTATTGTGTTTCCGGTGTGTTGTCCAAAATCCTCCAAAGCACTTATCTCATTATAAAAACCAAACCTGGGCGGTTCCGCTTCCTATTTCGGTCAGCTTGTATGGGAGCAGCACTTGGGAAGGTGCCGCTATGTTCACCGAAAAGCAGAAAAATTTCCTTAATTTCTGTTACTATCGAATTTCAAGCCGATATAAAATTTCAAATGTAGATCTCAAATGTTTATTGGCGAATTGAATCGCAAGCGAAAGTGGC
The DNA here is from genome assembly GCA_949715475.1 of Microchrysa polita. Taxonomy (NCBI): domain Eukaryota; kingdom Metazoa; phylum Arthropoda; class Insecta; order Diptera; family Stratiomyidae; genus Microchrysa; species Microchrysa polita. The sequence continues at coordinate 16,170,078 of OX454420.1, forward strand.
AGAACTAACTGGAAAAAATGTGTCCATTAAGGGACTTTTCAAGAAACTATATGTTATGACACGTAAGTGCAGTAGATGCACAATAAAGGGTTAAGTCAATCTATAGTGATTATGAATCACTTTTTCACACTTTAAATAGGAACCTACATCAAAGAGATAATAAGAGATAATAAGTGTGTGTTCATGTTTTAGGGCTTTCAGGACTTGTTCATGTTTCAGAGTAGTCTGGGAAAACATAAAATTGTTCACATAACCGGGTGTTCACGTATGACGCAGTTCACATTAACGCGAGTCTACTGTAATTAAATTGCACTGTTGCAGAAAGGGAAAACATTTAAACCATCATTCTTTATTTGTCCGTGATATCAATATTTTTTTATTTGTTTTATTGTATTCACAAACATTTCACTTTTGTTTTAAAGATACATTTTCGAAGAAAAAAATACAGGAAAAACTAAACTCCTCTACATTCTATTTTAAATTGTTGTGTTTCTTCACTTAATTAGCATTTAAATACAGAAATTATTATTTTGTATTATTCAATAGCTAGGTAAATATATATATATAATATTTGTATATATATGTTTATGTATTTATACGATTTTCATATACATATATATATTTTTATTTTTGATCACAGATGAATATGTATTTTCGAAAATAACCAATATTTTCTCTTCTACTTTGTTTAATAATATTAATTGTATATTGTGTTGTATGTATTTGTTGGGTTGTGTGTGTTTTTTTTTTCGTATTTCTTAATGTTTTGGTACTATATATTTGCAATCAATGATTTTGTATATAAATGTTTCTTACTGTTACACGTGCTTCGTCAATGAATTTTATTTAGTCAAAAATTGTTTTTGGCTTATTGCTACAAGCGCATTGCAAACTCCATTATTGATCCGTCGCATTAGGAAGTTCACTATACATCATGATAATGAAAATGAGCAAGATTGTGGCAAATGAGAAGGAAGTGTAACTACGTTTTGGAAAAGGAGAAGATCAGTAAACTTGGGATTTTTTTTCATTTGAAGCAACTATGAGTTTGATTTGCTTTGAAAACGAATAAAGTGGTTCTAGTAGATGTGATGTGCCAGATATCTAAAATTTTTGATAAAGTGCAATTTCTAATTTTTGAAAAGTTAGTTTTTGCTGAATTACTACATAAACTTTGTTTTGAGAATTTAAGAGGAAAAAAAACACAATTTTATTATAACCTAAATGAACTTTTGTATTAAAAGTGGCACGTACTAATTTATTTTTCTGTATTATTTTTCTAATTCCTGAATATACTGATATCTAAGATACAAGTTTACAGTCTATTTAAGTCTACCAAGTATTCTACTTTAGTTGTTGAGAACAATGAAAAATTGGAGAGTGAATTTTAGACACATCTAAAAAAGGAAAAAAAATGAATTCATGATCTTTAGCGGTAATGGCGTACTATAACCTGGAATAGTAATTGGAATAGAGATGGAACTCCATATAACATTAAAATCTACTGAAAAACATTTTACCTTTGAGTGTGTGCTGTAAGTAACGTGTACATCCAGGAAGATATCTTCCTGTATGTACATGTTACTTACAGCACACACTCAAAGGTAAAATGTTTTTCAGTATATGTATATTTTAATATTATATGGAGTTCCATCTCTATTCCAATTACTTACTTTATGCTATAACTTCTTCTGGTTTATCTATGAAAAAGATGTAGGATATATCGCTAAGCAATCATTTCGCAATTTCGTCACCCCTGAACAACATACAAACGAAATTTGAATTTCATTAATTTCATCCATTTCGCACTAAGCTAATCATTTAATCAAATTTCGACAATATAAATATTTTTATGAATCTTATTTTCTGTGTTCTAACCATTCTGGCTTCAGTTATATTTAGAATTTTCTTTTTATTTAGTTTCGTAAGCAAAAACATCAAGCAAATGCTTGTTTGTTCGGGTTCTCACTTTAATTTTAAAATCTACATAATATTTCAAATAACGATGAATAGAAATTTTTATTTGCGCATATTTACATATTTAAAAAATCAAATAATAAACTTTCCGTTCGCTTAATGGTAATTTTGGTACATTTTAAAAATGTTTTACTAAGAAATTTCGGGCATATTTTTTGATGGTGTGCAACTATTATTTACAAAACTTTTCTTTCTTGCTATGCAATGGATTGAAACTTGTAAATCTTAATTTTTTTTATGTACGTATCTATGTATGTTTGTATTTCTACCGTTATGATTGCTATATTTTTTTTTGTTGCTGAGTTTTTGTATTAGTATTGTACATAATTGGTATTTTACTTTTGCTTCTTGACAAAGATGATTACAGAAAATTGTAATCATATTTAAATGTACAATATATAACATGAATACATAAATGTTTTGTATACATAGTACTACATAATGTGAGTGACCAAATGGTTTTTTTTTTTTATTTAAATCTTGCTTTATTCGTATATTATATGTAATATAAATGACAAGAATGTCCGACATCCCCGATTGGAGTTTTGGGATATTTTTCATAATTATTTTTTTTTTTCATTATATTGTTGTAACAATTCTGTTCATTTAAACGTGATTCGGTTTCACACTATTTTTCGACAATTCGTCCTTGTAGTCTACGATAACTGCTGATGTGCCATTACATTTACTGAATTTTTGTTCCTGTTTTTTTATTGAGAAAAGAAGAATTAACACTTGGTTTATGATGAGAATTTCAAAATATACTTACGCTCGGTAGACTGGGAGTTTCACATCGAATTGGATCAGATCCTGCTCGCATTTTCTTAGAACGATATCTTTTGTATTTTCCAATAGCTGGTAGAATGATAAGAACGCCGCCCGATATGGCAATAAAGATGCCGGCCAAATAGAATGAGAGATTGTAAGTACCCGTTATATCGTAGATCCAACCTGAAAATAATAGACAAACGAAGCAAGATTAAAATCGGAACCGAACAAACCATCTTAAGGCTAATGTTTCTAAATTAACGATAGGGCTGGGAGCATTATCAAGGTTTAAACAGAAGAATTGTCATCCGTTTCGATTTACGGGCACATTTTTTTTTCTTTGAACGCATTAGAAATCAAATCGAAACCAAATTTTTTTTGTACAATATAAAATCAACAATTTCAAGCTCTTCCAACAATTTCTCTAAAGTATACAACAGAGTCGAAAAGACCCATATGGAGTTTCAGAATATGTAATACAGGGTGGCTGATGAATATTGCTACATTAAGAAACTCAAATAACTTTTTATTAAATCCATGTAAATTATTTTTTCTTTATTCAATTCAAAAATTAAACATTTTAATTAAGTTACTTGAATTGGTTTTGAATATTATTGAATTTAAATGGCCTCCACGCTCAGTGATGCATGTACGACATCTTATCAAAAAGTTGTTCATTACTGCATGTAAGGTAGCAGCGGGAATTGCCTCAATTATCGTTCGAATTGATAGTTTTAAATCGTTCAAATTTGTTGGTTTTGTCTTGTAAACTTCTTGTTTGCAATAACCCCATATAAAAAAATCAGATGCAGTAAGGTCAGGAGACCTTGCGGGCCAACGGAATGTGGAGTTTCGTGAAATCAGCTTATTGGGGATTTTTTGCTGCAATTCTGTCATAACTGGCCTGGCTATGTGTGCAGTTGCACCATCTTGTCGAAACCATACGGAGTTGAAAGGAATTTTCTTTCACCATAGTTCTGGATAGAATAACTTTCTCAACATCTTTAAGTAACGGACTCCAGTGACCGTAACAGTAAGATCGTCTTCTTCAAAAAAGTATGGGCCGACAATACACTTTGATGAAACTGCACACCACAATGTGATCACGATGATAAGACCTTCTTTCGACTGTCCCACGTTCGGCAAAGCTATTCATGAGTCTCATTATTGTCCATCTATCACACTAAAAAATGTTGGTATAAATTTTATAAATTTTCTTATCTATATAGGTCCATAGGAAAATTTGTATTAAATTTATAAGTTTCAATCTTATAAATTATATTTATTCTATAAACGATAAAATTAATAGGAGTTATAGTGTAAATCCAACAATACTAATGGTTTATTTTTATAGGAAATCATTTAGAAGTATTTTATAAGAATTTGGTATAAAAATTATAAAGAATCGATAGATCCTGGTTATAGGACAGATTAAACAAATTATAAGAGAACAGGTATAAATCGAAGAATACGACTGGTATAACTTTCAGAGGTAATCATTTAGAAATAGCTTAGAGGAATTTGATATAAAAATTATAAACAGTAGATGGTCCTGCACTGAACAAAAACAATAGTACCATTGACTATTTTCCAAATTAACCTAACTATTTTACCCCATGATTCTCAGCCTATCATGTCATAGTCAGTACAACTATGAAACCTAGTTGATTTTTCACTTGATTGCAAAAAAAAAAATCGCGAACGCTGGGATGGTGAGCGTAGCGAGCAGAGAGCGAAGCCCCCTAGTAACTCATAAATCTTATATCTCATTGACCTCTTCTATATTTTATTAACCTCTTTACGCTCTAAATTGCATAATAAATTACCTACCTACAGTGGGATTCGATCCCGAGACCCTATGATTTGGAGACCAACGCCCTACCTACTAGACCAACCACCAACCAGACTCTATGAGTGATTAAGTTTGTAATTTATACCATACATTGAACGAAAGCACGCGCTAAAAACAAACGTGGTTTAGCAACAGCATAATCAAAAACCGCTATGCGTGCACTTGAATCAACTAGAACAAACGACAGTATTACTCCAGGCGTTTGGTAAAATCAGAGTGCATGCCAGGCACTGTCTGAGATTATTTTAGAAATCTTAAATTTAAGTTTGCACCACTTGGAAAATTTTCTAACGGTACTTATCAGGGTTTTTGTATTGTTTGGGTTTTTTGTGTATATCTCCGCTCCTGATGGTTGAACTTTCAAAAGAAAGACACCAAATTGTTCGGTACAAAATTGCCTTCATCTTTTGTATACTGACTGTTCATCTAACAGCAGTAGATAAAATGCTACAGCGTGTCAAAGTCAAAAAACCCGTTTTTTTAATCAGTTTTTTGCAAATAAGTCGATAACGATGAATTTTCACGCAATTATTGATCAAAGATGACTTGTAGCTTATTGAATTCCGTACAATCCAGAAAAAAAATTAAATCGAAACGATCATCCACAACCGAGATATGCATAAGAGAAAGTCGACAATCTGAGATAGCAATACATTCTACGGGTATGTCAAAACATTCAGTTGGGCCTTACTTGGCGGCCAATTGTCTTTCGCTGCAGATAGAGAGAGATGATATGTTCATTACGCGACACGCTTGCGAACAAGGACTCCATTAGCGGGTGCTTTTTGTAAATGAAAGTCAATTTTACAAACTTCGGTTTTTTTTTTCGAAATAGTTTTGTTTGTTTGTTTAGTTTCGCCATGAGTTTAGGTTTCGTTTGTGCAAAATCCTTAAACGAAGGTGATGTTGTTGAAGTGAAAAAACGAGAGATGCATTGAACGTGGTCATAGGGAGCATGAAGAAATTTTGAGAAATGTGAATAGTGTTCTAATGAATCAATCATGTCGGAAAATTCAATAATTCAACAGTAAGCTGAATTTATTTTTGACGAGACCACAATCTTCAGTGGTATAAAGCAGGAGGCATTGTTAGCCAATTAAAGAAAAAAGAAACGATTTGTTGGTATACTATACTGCAAAAGTATTTAAGGAATCATGGTTTCTTAGTATCCCAGGCTGTAGAGGATGCGGATACACAAATTGTTCAAACGGCTTTACGCATGTCGTCCAAGTTTGACTCAAGTTTCATCGTTGGAGATGACGTTGATCTGCTGGTTATATTGTCAGGTATTGGATATCATGTCTAGAACGTCTATTTTAAAAAAATTGAGCGAGGAAACGAAAATACAATTTTGTATCCATCAACAGGTTTCAAACACCAAACTTTTTCAGAGCATATACTTTTTCTTCACGCCTTCACAGGGTGTGATACGACTTCGGCCGTTTTTAGATATGGGAAAACTAGGCTTCTCTCATTTTTAAAGAAGAAGGAACATACTCGCGTTTTACATCACTAAGCGATTTCCGCTTCAAACTTTTTGCTCGCGCAGGAACGAAAACTAAAGCGGATCTTGCTGCTTTGCCCTCCACCGAATCAGCCGCTGATCATCATTCCTTACGAACGTATCACCATATACAGACATGGCTCGGCAACGTTTTAAAACCAGAAAACTTGCGCTGGAAGCGAACCCAGTTGGGATTGGAGCCTGTGATGAATTCGGGAGAAATCACACCTTCATACTTCCTAAATATTATTTCTTGCTCTTGTAATAAAAACTGTGGGACAGCATGTGGTTGTAGGAAGGCAGGGCTCGCAATAACTGTAGAGCTTGTTGTGGGAAAATATGCTCAAATGTCGCAGTCATAACCGAAGACATAAATGATGCAGATCGCTACGATGACATTTATGATCTTCCAACTTTGGTCCCCCTTCCACAACCAAGTAGATTCTACTGAAGAAGATAATAAAAACGTACCCTCATCACTAAATAAGCCATCCAAAATAAAAAGAAAGTAAATTACTTTATCCCATTGGTGAACTGCCAGATTTTCGGGAAACCTTCAAATTCAATTCAATTTCCGCTACTCTATTACAAATACAAACAGATACCAATTTCGAAGCCTACAGGGGTAGCTCAAATAAAGAGCGCAACTCACCATCCTAACTGCATCTGCAACAAATTATACCTATAAGTATGTACGAGTATAACGCATAGTTACTTCGGAATGCTCACTTTCTTTCGGGTATATCTCGGCTGCAGCTGACCGTATCGACTTAATTTTTTTTCTGGATTGTAGGGAATCCAATAAGGTACAAGTCCACTCTTATTAATTTTTGCGCGAAAAATCACCGTTATTGACTTATTTGCAAAAACCTGATTTGAAAAACTGTTTTTTTCAACTTTGACACGCTGTAACATTTTACCTACTGCTTTATAGTGAACACTCGCTATGCCAAAGATGAAGGAAATTTTGTACCAAACAATTCGGCGGCATTTTTTTGGAAATGCTACCATTAGCAGCGGAGATATACGCAGGAAACCCAAACAAGACAAAAACCTTCATAAGTACCGTTAGAAAAATTTTCAAGTGGTGCAAACTTAAATTTAAGCTTTCTGACTAATACCCTATCGTTTTCTTAAATAATCTCAGACAGTGCCTGGCATGCACTCTGAAGCCCGAATTCACGACAGATCGCCTGAAGTATATGGGTTTATTATGTGTGCATGGCATCTTCAACGCAATTCGCACAAAATTTTATCCTAGAAAAGAATAAAATAAATATGAACTTAGTATAGATGAGCCTTTCTAAACCATTTTGTATAAAATTTATCCGAGTTTTGGTATAAAACGCAACGAAAAGAAAAGTTCATAAGAACTTTAATAAAATTTATACCATTTTTGGTATACACTGACTTTATACTTTCAACGTTATAAAAATGTATTCTAAAATTGGCATATATAACTTTATATTAAAAATGGTATAAATAATTTTATCTTTTATCCCAAAATTTGTTACCGTGTACTAGGAGGTGTGCCACCGAATGTGCGCCTATATTCCCTTTTGACGCGTATTACGGACTCCAACGCGTGAAAGCGGCGCACTATCCAAATTCTTATTTCGATGTCCCAATCCTCCATAATCTTACATTTTAAACATCGATTTATAACAAAAGAAAGAAATGAAGCAGATTACTCAAACAGAAATAAATTTATTATGATTTATTTTGGTAGCAGCTTTCATCAGCCACCCTGTATGACTGACCGTTTTGCACATCTCACACGTAGTAGTATTGCTATTTTAATTGCTTAGCTTAGTGTTGATACATTTTTTGTAGTTGGAGCCAATATCAGTGGCCATCCTACATCCCCGTCACTTTGTAAGTGAAATTTTGTCGTGAAGTTTGTAACGCAATGAAGGAAGCATCTCCGACCATCGATAACTTAAAGCTCAAAAGTGCTACATAAGTCCATTTTTTCGATTTTGCGATTTTTGCATTATAATTATTTATTGTCAAATTCTTCATCGAATTTTCAAAGCTAAAACAAAATTTGCACATCTAAGTCCAAGGTACGTCGCGGACTATGGTCACACCAGTGCCCAATTGTAGGGATAAAAACCTTGCAGAGCTGTTTATCTCATCAGCTAAGATGGTGGAAATTAGGTGGCGAATGTCAGTTATCTATTAATTTATTATTTGAAAGAATCGACACATTTCAAGAATAAAGTGAAAGTGACTCAAATCAACATGCCCCCGATGTCAATAGGTGTAACCAAAACAGCTAAGATGACAAGCAGAATAAAAAACTGCCAAATGAAAAAAAAATTATATTTTGTATATTAAAGGAGTTTAAAATTTTGCCGCCGACAGAAGCAACGTTTCCCATGGCATGGATTGTGATATTGGCCAGTTGCTTCCACCACTGGAATGAAGAATAGTGACAGAGAGCAGGTACATCGTCCCCTCTTAAGCATCACAACTTTTGCAGTAGTAATTGTAAAGAAATTGTGTCTGAGTTTCCCATCAAACTGCATAGATGATTCCTGTCCAGAGAAGCAATAGAGTAGAAGGGACATGATCTTTTTCCCGCGGTCATTAACAATTTCGAAAAATTTCGACTGATGAGCAACATGTGCTTCATGGATACGAATGGATAAGAACACAATGGAATGCTCACGTCTCATGCTGAATTTACGTTTTAAAAATATTCTTAATTTTATACAAGATATTCTAACGACGACAATACCAGTAATCTATCGCCATGTCCATGGCGGTTAGAAAACGAAGTGCTTAGTCCGTGCCATATGCATATGGAGGCCCTTCCAGGACTAAGGCAGTCGAAGCTTTTTGTAGCAACCTACCTAAGAAACGTACTCTGGAGTTAGTTAAACTCAGTAGGAACAGGCCTCCTTACAGGCCACTCCCGTCTGAACGGGCATTTAAGAACCATGCGCTTAGTCGCAGACGCGACCTGCCGCTTCTGCGAGGCCGATGACGAAACATCCACTCACATACTTTGCGAGTGCGAAAGACTGGCGATGCGACGCGACGGGAGGAGTGCTTCGGCATAACTTTACCTCTTAAGGAGGACATCGCCTCCCTTAGTATGGGACAAATCAATCGATTTATCGACAGATGTCGGTTAGATAAATTTATCTAACCTGTAGCGTGGGCAAAGGCACAATAGACCACCGGTCGCAGTGCTTATGGCAAATCTGCCAATGCCCTCATTTAATCTAATCTAATCTAGTCCGTACTTTTCACTCTTTTTTTCGTTTGTTCTTCGAAATCGTAACGATTGCTTGTCAGGTTTTAATTTAATTACCCTTTTAACACTGTAACCTGTTAGGAAAGCTAAAATTATTCGCCAAAAACTAGTTATGTGAGTTGGGAACAAGTTTTAAAGCTATATTTTCGCTTTTTTCAAATACTTAGGAATGTACTTAGCACTATAATTGTGCTCTAAGGGATCGATATGAAAAGTATACAGGGTGTCACACAACCGGTTTAATATAGGTTAAGGTGACCAGAATCCCAACGACTCAATGTTGTACACGTGCTTGCGGAATTCGGTTTTGGGGTTAATCCTCAGCCATTTTAGGATTTCTTCAAGCGTTGTTTTTCAGATAGTGCGACTGCGATTAATTTAGAACAGATTACGCAGAAAATTTTGTGATACAGCGGCCCATCAGAGGTTTGAATTTGAACAATACTGCACCATGCTACCCGGTATACCGTTATGTAGGACTTTTTCTCACAAACATCTCGTTCACTCATCTGCCGAATCATCTATCGGTATTACCTCAACGTATTTACGTCCTGCTTCCTCGCTCTGCGGAACATTACGCTATCTGCTCTAAAAAAAGACAGAATTTCTTCTTTTTATCGACACTAGCGACACTTACCTTACCATAGTTGACATATAGCTGAAAATATCGGAAACATAAAAGTTCTCCTTATGAGGACGGATAGCAGAACAAGCCTTAAAAGCGGATCCTACGGAAACTGCCTCTACAGGGCGGACTGCACCCGTTTTCTACGTGGAAACGGCCAAAAGTTTCCAATATACCTCCCTGGCAAGAGCCCTGAAGGTTCGATGCAGGAAGGTTGTGTTTGTCTGTGTATATGTGTGGATTCGAGTTATGTGTTTTTTCGTCATATTGGGAGCATTACATCTCGGCGCGGCTGTTCTCAATTTTATTAATTTGCGCCGGCATTGAAACAAATCCAGGCCCAGAGGTATGGTTTTGTAGTGTTTGCGGCCAACGAATTGGTACGAATGCCAGGTCAGTGCAGTGTAATTGCTGCTTGGAATGGGTACATCTCAGGTGTTCTGGCTTGAGAAGGGTTGGTCAGCACTCCACATCATATGTTGCACCGGGATGCATAAACACAGGGCGACCACGGGCTGCTCCTAGCCTTCCACCTCCTCCTCAGCCCCCAGCACCACCAAACAATATTATCAGCAATGCTAGACCTAGTTTAACTCCTGCTCCTCCTCCAGCGGTTTTCACTCCACTGTCCTTATTGCAGTTTAACTGCAACGGCATTCACCAAAAAATCACCGAGATCACTCACTTCATGAGTGTAAAAAGAATTCTGATTTCTGCCATCCAGGAGACTTTGCTCCATTCGAACTCGTCTCTTAGCGTCCATGGCAATTACGTTATACTGCGCAAAGATAGACCAGCCGCCAGGAATGATTCTCACCCTGGAGGTGGACTTGCCTTCCTAATACACAAGTCCGTACATTACTGTGTATTAGATGTAGATGTCGACGGTACGGCGGAAATGCAAGCCATCTCAGTTTCATCAGGGAGTACTAATATCGAAATTTTTAATGTATATGTTCCACAACACTCTAGTTGCCCTTCTGGCTATCGTTTCGATATTGGTCCTCTCCTATCTGGAGAGCACAGGATCATTCTTGGTGACTTTAACGCGCACCATGAGCTCTGGCATTCTGACCTCAACAACGATGCCAGGGGTATAACTATTGCCGAATCTCTAGACGCCTCAGATTTCTGTCCACTCAATGAAGACTCGCCGACCCGAGTCACAGGCACTTGCAGTAGCTCTCCTGACTTAACTATTGTAAGTGCCAGGCTAATCAGTGTTACTCGATGGGAGACGCACACTGCTCTCTCGTCCGATCACCTCCCAATCATAATAAGAATTGACAAACCAGCAAACCTGACTAAGTCTGAGAAGCGAACGTTTGTCAATCACAAGAAAGCCGATTGGGAAGGTTTCAAAGCATACTCGTCGGCGAAGTTCATCGAGCTACCTACACCAACTAACGTTCATAAGGCCGAACGAAATATTAGGAACGTCATTGCCAAAGCAGCGGCACGTTATATTCCTGCTGGACGTATCCCGAAAGTTCGACCTAATTTCCCTACCAGTGCCGCCAGATTAGCCGATGAACGAGATAACATCATAACGCGCTCACCCAGGTGATCCCAGAATTCAGGAGCTTAACTCCGAAATCAATCGACAAGTAAAAGACTATCGGAAGGCGAAATGGAACGAGCACCTCAATGGCTGCAACCTCAATAAAGGTGTCAGTAAACTATGGTCTACTGTCCGCGCCCTATCCAATCCTAGGAAAGGAAAGGGCAATAATGCCATCAAATTTGGCCATAAGAGCACCAGCGATCCCCTTCAGTGCGCAAGCCTGTTCAATAAGCAATTTATTGAACATCCCAAGTCCGATGGCTTAAAGCGTAAAATTAGAAGACGGATTCGCAGTAGAAATGTTGACACTATACCATCGTATACTGCGGACCAGGTTAAAAAAGTCATTGAGAATGCTAAAAACTCAAAGGCCCTCGGACCCGATGGCATTTCGATGGCCATGTTGAAACATCTCGACCTTCCAGCCATTGAGTATCTCACGGCAGCCTTTAACTTGTCGATCTCTAAGCTTGCCATCCCTGAAATCTGGAAAACAGGACGGATTGTCCCCTGTCTCAAACCGGGAAAAAGCGCTGGTCTCGGTGAATCCTACCGACCCATAACAATACTTTCACCTGTCGCAAAGGCGCTAGAGGCCCTTATTCACCCCACTCTTGTTAAGCATGATAAGCTAGAACCTCACCAGCACGGCTTCAGGAAAATGCATAGTACCACCACAGCCCTCGATGCGATCACTACACGCATCCGTGATGGGCTAAACCACAGACGTCCTTGCCACAGAACGATTCTTGTGGCAATTGACCTAACGAGTGCTTTTGACAATGTCAATCACTCGATGCTTCTCGCTAACTTACTGAATATGCATATCCCTGCTCAAGAGATCCGTTGGATTGCAAACTATCTAGCTGTATTCCTTCACTGAGTTTCGTGGCAAACGTTCTAAGCTAAGGAAAATCAAATTAGGAGTTCCACAGGGTGGGGTACTCTCCCCCACTCTCTTCAACATCTACATGTCCGGCCTTCCTACACCACCGGAAGGAATCGAGGTGATTTCCTACGCAGACGATTGCACCGTACTTGCCACCGGGGAGGACAAGGATGAAATGCGCCTCCAAATTAATCGCTATCTCGGACGATTACAGGCTTTCTTCCAAAGCCGAAACCTCACCATCTCCGCGTCTAAATCTTCTGCGACATTTCTTACCACCTGGTCGGTGGATTGTCGGTGGGAGGTTGATGTACGTATTGGCAACAATCCAATTCCTACCCTAAATCCTAAAATTCTCGGGCTCCATTTAGAGAACATGATGACGTCAGCTCATCACGCAGCATCCGTTTGCGAAAAGATGCGCAGTAGGAATAAAATCCTAAAAGCACTAGCTGGTAGCACCTGGGGCAAGGATAAAGAAACCATGCTAGTCACATACAAAGCGGTGGGTCGAGCAGCTGCTGATTATGCAGCCCCAGTTTGGTCACATAGTCTATGTGATACAAACTGGTCCAAAATTCAGGTCTGCCAAAATGCTGCTCTACGCACAGCCACAGGTTGCCTCTTGATGTCTGCCCAGGATCACTTACACCAAGAGACAAAATTGATGCCAATACGTGACCACAATCTCCTACTGTCCAAACAATATCTTGTTGATTGCTACCGTGAGAATCATCCCAACAACAGTCTCATGGACCGAATTCCTCCACCACGACATGTCAGGCGTGATTTGCGAGACCTAGAAAGAGAGGTCCAGGGATACAAGAGGGACCCTTACGACGATGATGCATACCGAGCTGCCATCGCTGAAATTCACACTGCAGAAGTGAGTCGGTCTATTGCGAGATTAGGTGCGAATAGAGTCCTCTCAGTGCGCCCTCCACCCATTTCGCCTGAGGAGATTAGGCTCCCGAGAGCCACCAGAGTGACATTAGCTCAACTTCGGTCGGGCTTTTGTTCACGCCTCAATTCGTACCTTTCTCGCATTAACCCGGACATTCAAAACATCTGTCCAAACTGCGCTGGCGCTCCACACGATGTGGGTCACTTGTTTCAATGCCCAGTTGCGCCCACTGACTTAACCCCTATCTCACTGTGGGAAAACCCTATCGCAGCAGCTATGTTTTTGTCCCTTGACATCACGGACGAAAGCATCGACGAACCATAACTCGAATCCACATAGATGCACAGCGGTTCCACACCTTTCTGCACCGCTAAAAGAAGAAGAAGAAGAAGAGGCCTTAAAAGCTTCGTTTCGTTTATTGCAACAAATAAACTGTAATACCTCATTGGGCTGAGAATTCTTAAGCTGGTGGTGGCTTTCCATAGGCACCGTTTCAATGTAGCCACAGAGAAAAGTTTGAGGAGAACCTCAAGAGCGGTGAAAGGGTGCCTTATCCTGTTTCCGATATTTTTGGAGGAGAATATGCATTCCTCCATGATTACATTAGTGATGCTTAGCGCCATTTTAACGGATTCAAAGGCCATTATGGGCAAAAATCTTTATCTAAAAACCCTTGCAGAGTCCTTTCTTTATTATGTTTTTTTCCTATAGAGATTGATGGGGAAATCCGGGCAAGACCGAAATTTTTTTAATATCGTGATTTTCTCAAAAGTTGAAATTGTCGGTCAAGAAAATATTGTTAGGCAAATTTTAGAATAGTCTGGCTCGTGTAGTGGTCAGTGGTCGGATAGTTATAAATTTGGTATTAATCGAAAGCCAGACGTTTGTTCGTTGATTTGTGCGTTTGTTCGTCCTGGAAACGCAAGGTGTAATTAAGAAAAAACAGAAGACCAGACACAAACCGTTGCGTGTTTTTTATATTCCAATTCAACTGGTATGAATATTCCAATTCAACTGATTTGAATATAAAAAACAAGCAATGGTTTGTGTCTCGTCTTCTGTTTTTCCTTGCGTTTCCAGGACGAACAAACTGGCTTTCGATTCATACCAAATTTATACCTATCCGACCATATTTGCAGATGGCGGGCTAAGTTCACACTTCTTATTAGTTGCTATTACTAAATAATTAGAGACGAACAAACGATTTTAATTGACGACCAAACGGTTCCGAGCGTGACGAGCGACTTCATGTGACAGTTAAAATTGTATTCTGTAGCTCAGAAACCATGCAATGAAACGCATGCAAATATGGGATCCTCGCAAAAGAAAAAAGAGTCTTCCTAAACGGAAAGATTTCTGATCTACTTATGTTATCGATTCATGATACTCACACGTAGGTATCTCTATTCTGGATATCAAGGGCCTGAAAACTACAAATATTTTAGTTTGCCATGAGTGAAACGTATGTATTGGGACGCAGCCTACGCACCCCCGTCAGTTACGAGTGGCCACTTGCTGCAGTCCATTTGTCCGTGCCACCTGGCTGGAAACTATCACCGTCATGCATTCCGCGGCAGTGTATGGAGCGGAAAAAAGGCATCTGGCATAGTTTTCCAGGCTACAGTCTCAGCAGCAGAAAATTTTACGAAGTGCCTGAAATCAAACTCGCATTTTTACGCCTTCACGTGTATAGTGCAGTGATTTTTTTACTGCATTGTTAAGGATTTTTTTTACCATAATCATTGGCCCGAAGGGGGGGAGGGGTACCGCTTGTTTGTGAATGTTTTTGACGATTTATGAATAACGAATTTGTCTATCTGCTGTACTTCGGGCGTTGTATTTCTTATGCCCGGTGACAATTTACTTTATCTGTGATTTTTCTTGTTTAGTAAGCGTCGTTGTCTTCTCTTCTCGCATTCGAAAGATGTATTTAGTTTGAATATTTTTGTTTGAATTTGGGTAGCTTCTTCTTCGAATATAAAAAAAATAAAAGCTGGATTTTCCAAGAGCCTTGCTTCGTCTATGACAAGTTCGTAGTTTCTGCAGCTCCAAATGTAGGTTCATCCATTTTTAGCGTTCAGTGTTTTTTTTTTAGATATTTAGACGCTTGTGGCAGCTAACAGGTTAAGAAACCGAGATCCGTTGTAAAGAAAGGACTTTGATCATCCGAAGAAGCCTAGGGGACGGAGCCAATGCTTCTACAATCGTGCAGGTTAGGCAACCAAGATAGGGCTCCTCAACAAGCGAGCGCAATGCGCTTGCTGTAGCTCAGTGCGGGAGTGACGCATGGGGCGGAAAGCATGATATTGCGCAAGACGAATGGCTTCAACTTTTCATACTGACTTTATGTAGTCAATCCGAAAAGATGATTTGTGGTGACAATTTTTTTACGTGTTACAGCAAAAACCACCAAACAAAATTACATAACCAACAGACAAAACCGAACTTCTCTGTTTAATCTCTATCTGTAGCTCCATCGTATCGTTTCCCGGCTTCTTCGGGATTTCATTCTCGAGTTTCTCCGGGAGGAGAACAACACCTGTCCTCATGTCAAGACATTTTGAATCCTCCACTCCTCTAGACTTTTTAGCAAGTTATTATAAATATGATTGATTGCACTTACCAGCCAGTGGTGGTCCAACTAAATTCGCCACGCCCTGTACAAGCAAAAGCAAACCATAAGCATTTGTGAAACGTTCCAAAGTTATCAATTCAACGAGAATAATACTGGTCAACGAATAGTTCGCGGCAATGAAGAAGCCAAATAGGCCTGAACAGCTGCAAAGCCACTGAAACAAAAAACATCGAAATATGAAAACAAGTCCTTAGATTTCAAAAATCTTATAGACTTACAGTATACGAACTAGACAACGGAACCAGAGCCGTTATCAAACCGCAAAAAGCCATACAAATCGCATACACCACTCCGGGACTAATATTTTTCATGTCACCCATCCACCCGAGAGCAATCTACAAATAAAACCCAAATTAATAATTATTATCCACTCACCGACTCTCATTTTCCAAACTAATTCTTATCTCACCTCTCCAAACATATTGACAATCCCAATAATACCAACCAGCATCGATGCATCCGTCTCGGCTATGCCCAACTCTATGGCATTATCCGTCAAATAAACATACGGCACGTCGTACCACGCGTACAACAACAAATTCGAAATGGCAAAAAGCACAAAACGTATATCCGTAAAATAGGAAAAATCCAAAATATCAACAAATAAATTTTTAAATTCGGCTATGCCCTGTTGCCATTGGGACTTTTCTTTGGCAATTGTTGTCATCGAATTACGATAAATATCCGGACAGGATGAGGCACGCAGACGATAACGATTTATGTTGAGCATAGCACCGCGATAGGTGAGCGAATGTCGATGCATACGCAAATCTTTGAGGTAGGATGAGGAGGGCGGAGCGCGATGCTATAGAGAAACAAAATTATTTGATAAGTACTAAAAAGAAGAGAGACAGGTGGGAAGAAATTTTCTTATTGCACTTACGGGATGATGGTGATGATGACTCTGATTCTTTCGAAGCCACGACAGAAGAGCTTGTTCATTTTCGAATTTGTCCTTGTTCGATTGGAACTTTTTCTTAGGGAGTTTTGGCGGTGGATCGGGATTCGACGGACTTAGAGTCTCTTCGGGCGTTGCAATGCCCATGTAAGATGAGTGCGGTTCGCTGAAGCTTCGCGAATATAAGAGGCCCGGATAGTTTTGCATGAGAAGATTGTGAACATTGCGATGTGTCGATAGAAGTTCAAGGACTTCAACAGGAACCTAAAACGATGCAAAGGTGTGAACATATTAATTAAAATTCAAAACTCAATGAAAGTCCCTAATCGATGCGCCTGAGTACAAACAAATCCAATTCACTGAAATTCTCCGCAGACTAAGTGAAAATCGATAGTTCTAATTCGACGATAGAACCATTCAAATGTTGTACGATTCACTGCACATCCATTCGTTGAAATTAAGACGGAATAATTAAATCGGCTCGATTTGTGCCATTTATTGCTTAGAATCTCGCGGGAATAATGAATGTATGTTTGTTGGAGCGCGTTAGTGCAAACAATTTAACAATGCCGTTGCACAATGACTGGCTTTAGCGCAAGGATAAATTAGTCTTCAATTAAGGAAGACAACAATTCAAGATGATTTAAGTGAATTGAAGTGAAATTTGTCTTGAGTCTCACCTTCTCGCCATTCTTCACAAACGTAGGCAACGTCACCAGCGAACTAAACAGCCGCGGATCAGCCAAATCGTCCACCTTCACCCCATCAATATCAATCGGCACATCGCCATTCTGCTGCTGATTTAGCACACTCGCCGTACCGCCCGTATTCGTACTATTGCTCACCGAGAACGAATCAGCCGACACGCCCAGCTTACTTCGCTTCCGCTCCTTTCGTCGCAACTTGGCACGTTTCGTCGTCCACTCCAAATCACGCATCAACATTCCGCACACGCTCATGTTCAAAAAGATGCCGGCCAGAATCAGTGTCGTTCCCCGCCATCCGTACTCCTCCAACAGCATTTGCGTCAACGGGGCAAAAATAAACGTTCCAATACCGCTACCACACACTGACAGACCCGTGGCAAACGACCGTTTCTTTTCGAAATAGTACGCTACGATGACGACCGCCGTTACATAACACAAGCTCAGACCGAATCCGGCCAAGATGCCGAACGTTAAGAAGAGCATTTCCATCGAATTGGCAAATGAGGAAAGGACAAATCCGGCACTGGCCAGAATCGATCCGGCAATGGTAACTTTGCGACATCCATACCGGTCGGTAAGAAACGACGCAATCGGGCCCGACAGCAGTGGTATGGCCATGAAAAGTGAACCGATCCAAGCCGTTTTCGCTTTACCTTCACCGAAATAGGCAAGAAACTCCACGTAGATTACGCCAAAGCTAAACGTTACTCCGTCCGCAATCAAGTTGACCATAAATGAAGCGAAGACAACCACCCAACCCCATCCACCGTCCGGGGCACGAGCTTCAACATATTGTCCGATGGAGCTCACATCGTCCGAGGAGGATGACGACGATGTGGAAGAGGATCCTGAGTCGGACGATCCCGAGCCGGAGCTTTGTGACGATAAACTTCTCGTTGGACTTCGGTATTCTGTCTTTTTACTGGACACCGACAGATCATGATCGGCAGGCTTGAATTGAACATGTAATACTGGCCGTTCGGTTTCCGCTGAACCTTCCGAGACGCGATCATCGCCTGGCGTCGTTGTGCCATTGCCTAGTTTACCTGACTGAAAACTTAATCTATTGCTACGATTTTTCGGGTCCTTTTGAAAGCTATTCGCCGAAGGACTCTTGACAATACTCTTGGGTACTTTTTCGCCCGTATGCTCGCCATTCAATCTGGTCGCTTTGCCGTTTTTATTATTAATTACTTTTATCGGCGGCACTGTATCGTTTATCAATAAACGTACGCGCTCCGAAGGATGAGATTCGTCGTCGTCATCATTGTTGTGTACACTTGAACGACGACTGTTATCTACATAGGTCTGATTAATATAATCGTTGTACTTATGACTGTTTTGCATTACAGATGGAAGATACTCGTGATTGTGATCGTCTTTCGTACTGGCTAATAAAGGATCTGTCGCCGAAGCGTCATCAATATCGTGCAGTGTCGTAGTCGCCGACATCGACCCGACCGTATCGGCCGGCTGCGATGACGATTGCGATGAACTAGAGCTAGCCGAAATGGATTCTGGTAAATTTGATTTGTCCTTTAGCGTATTGGCATGTAAATCAACTACATCGTTATGCATCCTAAGTCTAGTAACGTTTTCGCTATCACTACTGCGGGGAAGGACATCACAGCCATTGACAACTGAAGTTGACGTCTTAACTAAACGATCAACGGCGACGACGTTGTCCTCTTCGCCGTCCGTACGATTCATTGGAAAGTTGCAACCATTTGTCGATCCTGTGACATTGTTAGGCGGCGTTCGTACCCTTGTCGTTCGGGGACTAGTCGGTTTTACATTATGCACGTCGCCGTTACAAAGTGTGGTAGGCACTGCCGTTGAATCGAGCCGCTTTCCGCTGCTGATCCTTGTTTTGAGGGGATCGTTAGATGTGTCCGTTGTTGCTTTCTCGCCAATGCTATTGTAACTAGAATTAGTGTTGTGTTTATTGTGGATAATATCTGATGAAGAACCATTGTTGTCCGTTTCAATGGATCCATCATTTCTATTGGGTCGATTGATATCCATTCCGATAAGTCGCGACTAAATTGACGCCTAAATGAATTCAAAAGTGAGGCTATCATGCGGAATACCTAAAAAGAAAATAAAATAACAAATCAGTGTTAGGTCTTGGAAATAAACTGTATTTTGGTATAAAATCCACCCAAACCAAAATCAAGAAGTCTCGTCAAGACCTTCCTCGCAAAGGACTCTTTCGTCGGGCTATGGGTGCCCGGAGGAAGTTTCGGCAAGAGCTTCCCTACAGGGCCCGTAAATACGTTGCCCCATCAAAGGCGCGCTCCCGCATCAAGAACAACGGTTATAGGGTCCGTGACTATATATCGAATGTCGAGGAGTCTCAAAGGACCGACAAGCAAAAGGCGTCTCTCGCGTGGGCTTTAGGCGTTATTGCGGATCTTCCAGTTGAAAACCGTATCGTTAGCGACAACGCTCAATGGAAGATTAGGCTGTAGGGGGGAAGCGATCAGCCTCCATGTTTAGGTATTCTATTGGCAAGGCGGGAGAGGTTTGGCCTGGTGCTAAGCTGGAAGTCGTGACCAAGGACAAAATTCCATCGCGACCTAGGGCTCGTGTATTGCTGCCACCATTTATGTCCGACAAGGACCAAATTCTGCAGATGATCCGTACATACAATGTAGATATTCCAACCGACAACTGGCGAATCATCAAGTTGGAGGAGTCGGTGGACAATCGCAGCTGTGCGGTTCTACTTATCAACAAGGAGTCTTTGGCCCCGTTAAGCAAGTCAGGCGGAACTGTTAGGTTCGGCTTCATCAAATTAAAACTTCGCGTGTATAAAAGCGACATCAAAAGGGCCCTCGAGCCTGCATCTGTCATCACTCAATCAAGGGATGAAGGGACGGTTGCGGCTGACGGTCCGGCTCTCGCAGAGTTAAGGTCGACAGATCAAATCGCGGATGATGACCGCTTATCGCTCTGCTCGGACTTGGCCGATCTGGATACTACCTCTCAGCCGTCTCCGATGCTAGAATCCCTCGGTTCCCACACGGATGAGGAGACGGACGTCACCGTGGTTGAGAGAGAAGCCTCATGCTAAGATTTCTCCAAATTAATCTTCACCACTCAAAAGCAGCTTCGGCTGCTCTTATTCTTCGTTTATCACAGACAAAAGAAGATATTGTTTTGGTTCAGGGACCCTGAGTGAGAGATGGGCTCGTTCAGGGTCTGAGGTGTCCTGACTATACAATTTTCTGCGTTACAGGACGGGATAGACCACGATCCTGCATTCTTGTTAGAAAGACCGTCAAGGCTTTCTTACTACCGAGTTTCAGTAACAGTGACTGTGTTTTAGTCAGCTTGGAACTACGGGGTAGGGTATACTGGGTCGCATCCGCATACATGCCTCATGATGCCGATCACTTACCTGCCTCTAATTTAAAAGAAGCCATAGCGGCAGCAAAGGCGTTGGAAACTGATATGATTCTAGGATGCGACTCTAATGCACACCATATCATTTGGGGTAAATCTGACATCAATGAGCGGGGCGAACTGCTTCTCGAATATATAATGGGAACCAATCTTTTCGTATGTAATGTAGGCTGTGCGCCGACTTTTATAACAATAAACAGGCAAGAAGTCTTGGAAATCACTCTAGCATCAAAGAATGTCATATTTCTTATCAAAAACTGGAGGGTGTCTCCAGACCACTCCTTTTCTGATCATCGTTATTTACAGTTTAGCCTTGCTGAACATCCTGATGCAGTTCCTTACATTGTGGATCGCAGAAGGACCGACTGGCCCAGATTTCGTATTGCCCTTACCGAAGAGCTACCAGCATTACCGACTCTGCCCCACAGCGAGCAACAGCACGATGATATGGTAAATACTTTTACGGCGTCTAATGAGACAGTGATTTTTGAGTCGTGCCCTGCTATCTCATATTCTGCCAAAAAAAACCGTCATGGTGGAGTCCCAAGATTTCCGAATTGAGATCAGTGAGCAGGAGAAGTTTCATTAAGGCTAAAGCTTCTAGGACGGAGTCGGATTGGATCTCCTACAAAAACATCTCAGTTCCTTCAAAAAAGAGGTAAGAGCGTCCAAACGCAATGCCTGGCAAAGCTTTTGCGAAAGTATCGAAGGGTCATCTGAGACTTCAAGATTTAGGAAAATGATGACATCTAATCCTGATGGATTAGAAAATGATTTTCCCGGGAAGCTCGGTAACTGCACCACCTGAATTCCCTATGAGTCACACAGCACCGTGTGATATAGTGATTCGAGCTTATCTCGGGAGAAGATATTGTGGGCCATATCTAGTTTTAAGCCGTTTAAATCTGCGGGACCTGATGGCATTATCCCTGCAGACTTGCAGCAATGCTTATATATTACCTATCCTTGGATAGAGAGCATACTAAGAGCATGTCTCCGTCTAGTTTATATTCCTCGCGTATGGAGGCCTCTTCAACCTCTTCAGTCTCTCTTCAACTTTGCTCAAACTACTTGAACGACTTGTGGATACACATCTACAAATTACTATTCCGCCACATCTCCTTTCAACGGCACAACATGCCTACGGGAAAGGAAGGTCAGTGGATACGGCTCTGCACTCTCTAGTCCGATACATTGAAAAATCTATTCATCGTACTTTTCTTCTCCCATGGGGTAGTCTGGCTGGTCGAGCGGTTAGTGCGCGCACCTTCGGTGCACAGGCTCATGAGTTCGAATCTCACCGTGTTCCATTGTGTTTTTCGAACTCACGAGCTTGTGACAGACTATGATCTCACTCAGATGTTAAAAGAGTACCCATTTATGGGGATAAATAACACTGCTGAGCGTGATGCTGATCTCATTACCTCAACAAAAAAGCAGATAAGATCTTGGAAATAGGATGTCACTAACATATCCTGCGGCCTTAGTCCAATGTTGGATTGTCGCGCCTGTTATTTATTTTTATGGGGTATCACAATGGACCAATCTTTCGGTCTAAGTGCAGTAGATGTCAATATAGTGGCCAATGCACCTAACGACCCTAAGTCGAAAAAAATCCCTTCAAAAATAAATCCTAACAAAAGAGAAAATGGACCATGAACACGCAGGGACTCCTCTGCTATTAAAACTTAAAAGGCGGATCTGCAACGGGCTGATTTTGATCGGGTGGAATTTGTACTAGATAAAAAAAAGCGCCAATAAGACTCACCTCAGAATTAAAAAGCGTAAACTTTTTATTTTTATTTACAGGCACAGTGAAATCCGGCGATAAATGATCACCAAATATTTTTGATCGTCCTACCAGTGGCGTTGCCATGCGGTACCCAACTTATATGTTTTACGACGATGAAACTGCAATGAAAAAAAGAAATGAAAATTATAGTTATTTATTTCTGTTTTTTTTTTTTTTTATATAGACAAAAGTTTCAAATGGGCGGAAAATCATAACGTTACAAAAACAGCGAAACTTGGGAATTGGAACGGTTAGTCCAGAAGTCCTAAATGGCTTCCCGCTCCGCTCCCTTATCGTACAAATCGGGAATGGCAAAATGTTGGCAATGCAATATCGAGCATTTGTATGCAGAGTAAAAAATGTTTCGACTGTCACGAAATGGGACACAAGGCCGGATTTTGTGATAGCAAGCCACCTCAGAGGAGATCCTGCGGTAGCGTTGAAATAAAAGTCTGCAAGTCTTATCAGCTTCCATCTCCGCTCGCAGATATGTTGAACCAGTAATCACTGGTAAAAACATAAGGCGTCAACTTGACTCTGGATTGGACTGGACTATTCTTGGCATGCGCTACTGGGACCAACTGGGAAATCCTCAGCTTATAAAGTGTGTGTGGCGAAGAAATCGATATTCTGGGTATAAATTTGAAGCTCGCATGACACTCAACGATTGAGAGGCAAGTAAATGGTGCTACGTAGCTGAGCAAGAAATCAGTGTACTTGGAAACGACTGCATGGAGTCCTTTGACCTCTGGTACACCTCACTCTCTACAGTCTGCAACAATATCAAATCATCAAGGAATCTGATATCATTCGAAGCTGAGATTCAACAGAAGAATGTTTTTAAACATATCAACAATGCTCTGAAAACCGACTTCGCTTTAGTTCACTATGATCCGAACAAAAAGCTTATAGTGGCAGCGGACGCGTCAAGCTAAGGAATTGGAGCTGCCATTCATAATACTGTACTGAACTACGATTTTACCATTAAATGTGTAAGCGCCAAGAGCTAAGCATACGCGGATTTCCTATCTCGATTAATCGCAAATCAGGAAAAACCGGAAGAAGAGATCATGATTGCGACGATTGGAGCCCAATAAAACACGCCAGTGGAGGATTTTCCCATATGTTTCACCATACAGTCAGCTCTGAGGCTCTGAAGGAAAAGACTAACGAATGCCCAGCCATGACCCGTCTCCGAGCTTATGTTGAGTCTGGATGGCCACCTAAGCAGAAATATATCAAAGATCAATTTCCGAAATTCTTCAAACTGCGGGAGTCCCTCCTTTGCCTACAAGATTACATCTTCTATGGTGATAGAATCATCATTCCGCATTGCTACCGAAAAGCCACTTTTGAGCAGCTGCACGATGGCCATCCTGGCATTAATCGCATGACCATACTCGCTCAAATTAAGGTGTACTAGTTATCTCATGGAATTTGCCTGGTCAAATTCCCATGTCGTAAACCTATTTAAACCATTCCGCATATGGTAATAATAAAATGTAATGATCATTTTCCTAATGACTGGGACTACCACCCTCGCGTAAATGGTTTAGGTAAACATACGAAACATCATAAACAGATATCCAAACAGACTCCTTAATGAGATGTTTATAATGATCTTCTCGGAAGGATCATGGGATATATGTTTATGATGTAGAGATAAATGGTTCATAGGGAATATATGGATTTTCCCTATGATATCATTAGGTTAAGATTCATTATATAAGACAGTAGATCGTAAGGAATAAGCCAGTTGTATTAGTACCCTCGGACTGTATGGTCCGACCCTATACAATAAATAAAGAAAGTAATAGTAATAACCAAAGCAGTGTTATATTTTTACTTAACTTACTAGCCGGGAATGGAAGACGTCATAACACTGATGGTGCAACAACATTGTCAAACATGCACTACAACAGTACTTCCCAACCGGTGGGGCGCGCCCCCCTAGTGGGGCGTGACGGTTGGCAAAGGGGGGCGTGGGCTGAACTCGAGTGTTTATGTGATGGACTATATTACAACGGCCATGACCTGGTATAATTCTTCAAATCATCATTAAAATTTGTAAATCGCTACAACCGCAATATATTAGCGAAGAGCCTCTGCCCAAAGTCTGTTTGATTATGATCGCTGAAATTGTTTTAGGAATATAGACCGAGGGAAAAACCAGGAGTGCACTACCTGTTGAATGAAATTGAAATGATACTTCATAAAATACTCAATAATTTCAATATTGCTTGTTGGCGCACCGCTGCGCCAAAAAAAATTGACCTCGCCAGGGAAAATTAGGTTTTGGTCTAAAACCGGATCTTCAGGCAATATTTTCAGCGCGCAATAACTGTTTTATGATCATGATCATGCGGCCTCATTCTTGACCCAATGTAGTAGGGATATAGGGCCAAATCTAGCTCTCCAGAAATATTCAATTCAGCTGTGGCCGCTACGTCTGCTACGTTTTCTTCACGTCGTATCAGTCAAACTCAAACGTTGCCCCTTGTTTTATAGTTTAAGTGTGGAATCAATTCAATATTCAAATGAGCTAAATGTAACCTTTGGAACTGCTCATAAATTTAAATTGCGAAAATAGATTCCAAGCTGATCTGATTAGTCCAAAATATCTGTGAAATTTTTCCAATGATACAAATGTTCTCTTATTATTTGTCAACGTGGCGAATTCTTAACAAAAGAAAATAATGAGCTGAAAAATGCCTTCTTCCGTTTTTGAGCAAAATTTTCGTTGGGGGCGCCAGATTCTGCTAACCTTGCAAGGGGGGCATGTACTAAAAAAGGTTGGGAACCCCTGCACTACAAGTTTCAAGTCTCCGGCTAAGTGTGAGCTCAAGGCGTGGCTGATTCCAAACAGGCCATGGTCGCGCATTCACATCGATTTTGCCGGGCCAATCAAAATGGGTTTTATTACTCGTCCCCAAATTTTTTCCTGACGGGACCGATTCAGTAAAAATGATTTTTCGTTTGAAAAGAAAAACATTGCTGAATACTACGTATCACTTAAAGCAAATAGAAAATGAACAATTTATCAGCTCTAAGTCGGCGTACATATACGGCACGTACATACAATGTTGTCGCATTACAGCGCAAAAGCTTCTTCATCAAAAGAGGAAGGTTTTGTGCTTTAATAAAGGAGAAGGGAAAGGTCTTACGCCTAAATTGGAAAAATGACATGAAATGACCAAAGGGGCCCACGCTAGGCACAAAATGTGATGTGTGGACGAGAGGATGAGGCCTAATGTACCCCGAACATCGCCATCGAGGCGGCTCTACAGGCGGAGCGACAACATGCGCTCGCTTCAGCTCTAAGTCGACCTATTCGTAGTGGGAATGTGCCGCCCGTAGCCCACTTCACTGGAAAAGAAAAAAAAACAGGTTGAGGCTATATCACCCTCCTGTTGCCCCTAAAAGTCTCCAAGTCACTTGATTTTTTTTTGCTAACAAATTACATATTGACAACACTTATTTAATAGCAATCGAAAAAACTGTACCGGCCACATGAGAAAAGACTCATTACTCATTACTGCACCGATTACTCCAATCAATAGAGACGAAATAATAGGGGTTAGCGTGCAAAAATTTGGGACTCCTCAAATTTTTGATATATTATAAAGACAGGTGGGGTAAGTTAAAATCCAAGTTTGCGTCACTTTCCCCCCTGTCCTCCCGCCGCTATCTTCAAAAAACCATCTAAAATCGGCCCTTTCATCAGTTTTTGGCCTGTATCTTCTTTACAGTCCATTTGAGCACGAAATGTGCCGAGACAATTTTGTAGAGGAAAAATTTCCTACAAATTTAGTTTAAGATGTTGTACTCTACAATCAAAATTAACAGAGTTATAGCGCCACGAAAATTGAGAAAATATCAAAAATCATGCCAATTTCAAATTCACCAAAACGCATTGTATACCAGTAGCTCATAGCCTCCTCTGTATTTTAGTATAGAGTTCTCGAAGTATGTTTTGAAATTTGTTAGTAATGATTTTTGGAATTTTTAGCATATTCTTTGCGCTATAACTCTGCCAATTTTGATTGTAAAGTAAGACTTGTCAGATGAAATTTATAGGAAATTCTGTGCTCTACAAGATTATCTCGGCACATTTCGTGCTCAAATGGACTGGGAAGGAGTTGTAGACCGCAAACTGATAAAAGAGCCGATTTTAGATGGTTTTTTCAAGATAGCGGCGGGAGCACAGGGGGGAAAGTGACGCAAACTTGGATTTTAACTTACCCCACCTGTCTTTATAACATATCAAAAATTTGAGAAGTCCCCAATTTTTGCAAGGTAAAATCTCCCCGTTGATTGGAGTACGATCCCGGTCCTAACAAATTGTGTAGGTACAGGTCAAACAAACAATTTTATTTTTTTTGCGGCAACCGGGAAATTTAAATAGTTAAAGCGACTGTCACAGACACAAATTTTCATGGAATTTGCTAATCCCCTAATATTTCCCCTAGGAGGCTAGGAGGTACCTAAATAAACCCTACATTTAGGGGAGTTTCCCCTAAATTGGCAATATTGATGTGACTATCGACGACTACGGGTGTTTTCCTACAAGCGACCACGACCATGACTTAATGAGACCCTTGCACGACTTTTATGTACCCCAAGCAGCCGCAGCTTATACCACGGTCACCACTTAGCGATGCAGGATGTTCAACAATGAGCGCGATCATTGCGACGATAATATTTGTTTGTGTTCGTAGGGACGGCTCATTTTATGGTTGTGCAGTGATCGCAGTTAAACCACCGTTTCAAAGCACAAAATGCACGTATTTTCTATACAAGACAAGGTAGCCACATTCAAAAAATATGCAAATAGGGCACTCTACGAACACAAACCTTTGTTCTACACATGGCACACGATCATCGCCTGACAAGCTCAACCGACTATCGCTTGGAAGAACACAGCTCCAAGTAAAATATTTATGCAAGCAATATTCAGTTCCAGTCGCCAAATATGAGTCGGGTCTTAAGGTACGTTGTCCTTGACGCGGCCGCAGCGACTCTAGGGACTCCAGCGGCTCTAGAGCGAGTTCCCTACCCCAAGCAGCCGTCGCCCGAAGCCCCACAAACAAGCAAGTGCACCACGTTCACCATTCGTGCATGCACTATGTACAACAAGAGTCCCGCGACTGCTTTCTATATACAGACAGATTCGTGTATCAGCCGAATCAGTACGACTATTGTGCGAAACAACTACCCTACCCCAAGCAGCCGTCGCCCGAAGCCTACAAACAAGCAAGTGCACCACGTTCACCATTCGTGCATGCATTATGTACAACAAGAGCCGCGCGACTGCTTTCTATATACATGCTATTCGTATATCGGCCGAACGAATACGACCGTTGTGCGAAACAACTACCCTACCCCAAGCAGCCGTCGCCCGAGGCCTACAAACAAGCGAGTGCACCACGTTCACCACTCATGCGGGCATTATATACAACAAGAGCCGCGCGGTTCATTCATTGTGAAGCTATGCTAAGCGATTATCAACTAAAAAAAGTTTTTATATGCAATGGCCAATGGGCGAGCCACAGTCGCTAGAGCCGCTGGGGCCGTGCCGAGGAAAACGTACCTTTAAGGCACGTTGTCCTCGACGCGGCCGCACGACAGCGACTCGCTCATTCCATATAAAAACTAGTTTATCTCTCATTTTAAAAACGAGTTTTTATATGGAATGAGCGAGTCGCTGTCGCTAGAGCTGCTGGGGTCGTGCCGAGGAAAATGTACCTTTAGAATAAGCAGACCAGACGAACAGCATTTTGCTGTACAGTACAGCATTTCGACCTGGCGTATAGCATCCAGAAGCGTATACAGCAAAATGTACAGCATTTTCGTTTTCACACAATGAAACCTCTAGTCATGAGCAATCCAACGACCTCCTGCTTCGAATAGTTTCCCACATCACGAGATCAGATCTCCAAAAAGAGCAAATCAATTTTTTATTGGCTGCTAGGATTCAACGGATAGCCTCCACCAACATTTCTAAGGACCACTATTATAGGGCAAATAATGGTATCAGGCATCGAAGCCAACGAGCTGGCAGACGAACTAACTAGAGCAGTGTCTGCTAGCCCCTTCGTCGGCCCAGAATCCTACTGCGGGATACCACATTAGCAAAATATTTGGCTTAAAAAGTGTGCTGAAAAAGTCGGAATTGTCGATTTTTAATGATGAATTAAATTTTTTTATTAAATTTAAATAAAAAATATTTTGTTTTTTAATATGCAAAGACTACCATCGTTATCTGCTATATTTTACAATATCATTGGAAATCCTTCGTAGGGGTTAGTGGATGCATTTTGCTGTAGGTACAGTACAGCATTTTGACCTGCCGTGCAGCATTGGGAAATGTACAGCAAAATGTACAGCATTGCGATACAACTCAAGGAAACCTTATATTGATGTTGAATAATTGAAGTTAATCAATCAATTATCCAAACAAGGAAACCAAATTCACTACTTAATAAGTTCATTTCGATAGCTCGAGAGCCCTTCCCGATCTTTCTGAAATTTGGCACACTTCCAGAGCTTACCTACTTGGCGTTCAATTCTTCTTCTTGCTTGCCTCGTTCTTTATACCGCTCCATGGCTTCGCGTTGCTCGACCCGCGGTGTAGGCACATCGCCCGTTTTGGCGATAATATCTCAGCATATTTCTACAGGCAGCTCTATTTTGGATCGTGTCATCGCCGAGACCAATGCGTTGTTGTTGCTTTTTCATTTGACACATCCAGGTGTTCTTCGGTCTGCCTCTGGCCTTGGGTCCATCAAGTGGAACTTCCATTGATATCGCTTTCTTTGCTGGGTTCTCAGGCGGACGCCGTTGAACATGGCAATACCAATCCATTTGTCGGTCTTCGAGCTTTTCGGTGATTGGTTGGTCTATGGACAAGCTGCCTCGGATGTAGCTACTCTTGATGTGGTCCCTTTTCGTTACACCAACTGACATGCGTAACATTTTCATTTCATTCGCTGTCATTTCTTTCGCGTAACCTTCATACATGGTCCAGCATCCTGATCCATACATGAGTGCGGGACGTACAACCGTTTTGTACATCTTGCCCTTTAGCTTCAGTGTACTTCGAAAACATTAGAAAGGGATTTTCCCAGATCATCTATCCTCAGAAACTATATTAGCCCGAGGAGAGTGGAGGGTATCCAAATTTCGGCTGCGCCCTAAATTAGCCTCGGTCTAGTTAGGGTTTTTTAGATTTTACAAAAAACCCTTATGAAATCGATTTTGTCCGTCCGTCTGTTCACTAAATAACTCGCGAACGGATTAACCGATCGTCATGAAATTTGGTAGGAATGTGTAGAATGGTAACAGTCTTTGGCGTGAAATACTTAGACGTTGGTACGACAAAGCAAACAGGGGGTCCCGGAGATTTGAAAAAGTCGACTTTTTTAGTTTTTATCAAATCAAAGAACTCGATGGGTACATTTCATATCAGTCGCTTTTTTCCAGTTTGGAGTCATGGTAACGGCGTTGCAGCTAATAAATCCAGTTAATATGTGGAGCCATGATACATAGTAAATCTATTTACGCGTTTATTTAGACCAATCCAAAGATAGATTTACGAGTAGCATTTCATTAACATTGTGCATAATTCTTATTTATTACCTATAAAATATATATGCAAAATTATTCACTATGTATGTATCCAAAATCTAAAAAACCCTCGTATTGCGGGCGCAGCCCTCTGTACGCCGGTATTTTTTTCCTTTTAGAAAAGGGACAAACAATTTAAAAA
This sequence comes from Microchrysa polita, assembly GCA_949715475.1. Lineage (NCBI taxonomy): Eukaryota > Metazoa > Arthropoda > Insecta > Diptera > Stratiomyidae > Microchrysa > Microchrysa polita. The sequence continues at coordinate 16,200,634 of OX454420.1, forward strand.
TTTAAAAATACTGTCTTACGTGAATATATCGTTCGTGTCCTTGTTAGTTTGTTTACCACTGTAATGAGCATTGTTTTGACTCGAACAGAATTACAGCGACTTGAACACCCGCTCCTTGATGGAGCTACTTCACCGAGAGAATCATAGCACCTTATGAGTAAGAATCCTTTAGGAATATAGGAAGAAGCCCATTCAAGAAAGCAAAGTCCCAAAGTGCATTCTCTTTACTCGCTTACTGACTAATATTACGAAACTAAAGGTACGTGTTCGTAGAGACAATTCATGTGATAATCGCTCGGGGTTCGTAGTTTTGCATCCGATTTCGAACGGTTTTTAAATATTTTTTGAATGGTTCTACTTTCCTAGTATCAACTATGGACTAAAGGAACATGTCTGTATAGAAAATATACCCATATAGTGCTCAAAACCGTTGGTTTAACTTCGATCGCTGACCGCTGAGCGATGATCTCATGAGTCGTCTCTACGAACACAAACCTTAACATTTATTAAAGCATATTTTCTGTCGCAGCAATATAGTTTCATAAAATCAAAAAAAATATGTATTTGAGCATTTTTTTGTAGATCAATACCATAATATCTCTAGATCAAAGAACGAGCTTTTCATTGTACATATATGGCAATTAGAACAAATTATGATCACAGATAAAAACCGATAAAAAAGACTAAAAAGAGGCCAATTTTATTCGCGGCCAAAATTTTAATATTATTCACATTTGAATTAAACTGAAGCTTGTTTTTGGCTTGCAGTTTCTATCGGAACCAAAGCCCCATCTATTACAAGACGGGAAGCAACGAGAGTAACTGGGGAAATTAGCCCAGGTTTGCCTGTGTAACGCAATGTAAATTTGCAATCTTCTCAATCCCATGTTTGCCTGTCAAAGAGAATTGAGAGTATGAGAGTTTTCTAGTTCCTGGCTTTGAATAGAGGGCTTTGATCGCAGCTCTACGATCTAGTGTTCCGATTACATACATTCGTCTATATTTTGAGGTTATGCTATTAAAGTTAATATTGAAAATAAAAATTTCAGAAGTACCGCATTTTCATGGTGGCGCTTCTATGGCAGCCTTATACACACACTTGTGGACAAACTTTACATAGCCGGAGATACACACTCCATCTGTGCATTGCAAACTTCGGCGCTTTAGGACAATATTGTGGAATAAAAACCAATAAATAAAGATTACAAAATGTTTATATTCCATTTAATCATTTTATGATTTTAAAACAAACTTAATTAATGAACAAAAAAATTTGTGTTTCCGATATTTGCCGCAATATGGCAGATGGTACAGTAAGTGTCGCTCGTGTCGATAAGAAGGCAAAGAAAATTCACTTTATGAAAACGGCACCCGTAATGTTCCAATGAAGACATTATACATTTCAGACCCTTATTTGCACCGACTATTCCGAGCATTTCTACAACTATAGCTTCACTATACGAAATTCCATCCACACATTTGCTATCATCTTTTCTCGAGTCTCATAGCCATCATTGAATGTCAAATTCAGAGTTAAACTACTTTTTGGCCGGTAAAAGAAGCCAATCATCGGCACTCTATCTATCAGCAAATTGTAAAGTGTGATGTTTCGCGGCCCCTTAAACGGACAATGTACGGCCGTTTCATTTAGAGTTGCTTCTATGACATAATTCATAAAAATTGACAGGAAATGCGCTCCCATGTGACCATTCTTTTCGCACAAATTAAATGCTCGATTCATTACAACCGTATGTCGTTGTCTCTTTCCTTTTGGCATAACCTGCGTCAGGATCATTCTCATTAGCATTCCTTCTATAGTTCGTTTTATATACATTTCACTATCCGTGTGTCTTGGATCAACAATTTTGCACACTAGTTTAACGTATAGGGGATTGGCGATGCATTTGTAGGTATGCAGGCGGATTCCGTATTTCTTAATTGGATGAGGGGAAAATGTAGGATTAAAATTGAAGTCTAATCGATATTCAAAAGGACAAAACCTGTGTTAATGCTGAGTTCACAAGAAGTATAAGCAGAAAGAGTCGAATCATTCCGATTTTGACTGAAACTCATGCACACTGGAGAATGAATGTGAGTTCGTCATAGTTATTTCATATTTGGATAATGGCTTACATGTAATTACATACTTGAAAAATTCGACTAATCCACTCACTCTAATGATACTGATAATTATGATTCGTTCCTCTATGATTTCACAAATTATGTCACTTCATGGGCGTAGCCAGGGGGGGGCAGGTAGGGGCGTACCGTATAGCCCCTTGTGGGGCCATGGGCCTTAACTCAGCCGTTTATAGGCAATTTCGGTCAACGTTACATTGCATATCATTTCGGAGTGTAATGTTGCAAGCACTATATATTTCCTATCCGCACATGTACGGAAATGTTGGACCACGCCGAGATTCGATCTCCGGATCTCTAGATTACTAGCTTCGTAGAGTGCGACTCAACCAAGGGAACATTACGCTATCAGCTCTCGCAAGAAGAATTTTCTTGTTCTTCTTATCGACACTAGCGACACTTATCTTACCGTCCGCCATATAGTGGACACATAGCGGAAAATATCGGAAACACAAAATTTCTCCTTATGAGAACAGATAGCAGAACAAGCCTAAAATTGAGCTATACTGTTAATACTTTGATAAACTTAGAGGAAATCTTATTAAAACCGTTAGCCATATTTCAATCAATACAGGATTTATAAATATTATGAAGATGCTTCTTTGCTAAGATGAAAGTGACAGACAGTGGCGCGACCACGGGAGGGGATAAGGGGGCTAAAGCCCCTCCCAGGCCCAGATATTGTGAAATGAAAAATTGCAAAATTAAATATGTAGAAATGATTTTAATTGCAGATTTTATAAAAAAAAAGAATTACTGTTCTCAGAGCATAGATTATTACATGTTTCGATGTTTATGCAAGTAGCAACATCCTTACCACTTGGAAAAAAATACAACATTTGATCGGCAAAAATCATGTATCTCTGAATTTTAAAAGGTTTATTTGGCGATAGGCGGTCCGCAAATCAGTGAAAAAGAGGGAAACCCAGACAGCTGATCCTGCGGGTTTAACCCTGGCATAAATATGAAATTCATGTTCTCAGAATGCAGTCTTGAAGACTACAATATTCGTAATTTTCAGGACTTACATATCTGGGTCGGAGACCTCACGTGGGATTGTCGTTAATCAATAACATAATCAGATCCTGCAATATCTCGTTTCTTTAGTCTTTGGAATATTTGAAACTCACTGTAAGCGTAGTAATTAGTCAAATAAAATTGAATGAAAACTTTTCATGATGACTTTCAACCACGTTTTCCTGGCCTAGATTTTTCCCAATCTTCGAAACTCTCTAGCAATAAGTACAGAGCTAGTGGTTTAAAAAAAATGTAGGCGAGTTGCATGTATACCAGAAGTAAAAGTCAAAACACGAGCAAGTGCAACTTTTCATTAAAGGGCGAACAAGGTTATTCTCAATGGTATTTTCTTAAAATTTGAATCTAAAATTGCAATGCTTGAAGAGTGATTCAAAATTGGCTTTTCATGATAACAACAGAAAGAACGAGCCGATTACGAGTATGACATTCGACTCGCGTTTTCAAGACCATATAAGTTACGAAAAAAATGTACATCGAAAGTAAGGTTCTTCTTCTTCTTCTTGTAGCGGTGCAGAAAGGTGTGAAACCTCTGTGCATCTATGTGGGTACGATTTATGGTTCGTCAATGTTTGTGTCCGTGAGGTCTAAGGTCAAAAACATAGCTGCTGCGATAGGGTTTTCCCACAGCGATATAGGGGTAAGATCAGTGGGCGCAGCGGGGCATTGAAACAAGTGATCCACATCATGAGGAGTACCATTGCAGTTTGGACAGATGTTTTGGATGTCCGGGTTTATGCGAGAAAGGTGCGAATTAAGGCGTGAACAAAAGCCCGACCGAAGTTGAGCTAGTGTTACTCTAGTGGCTCTCGGGAGCCTAATCTCCTCAGGCGAAATTGGTGGTGGGCGATCTGAGAGGACTCTATTCGCACCTAAACTCGCGATAGACCGATTCACTTCTTCAGTGTGGATCGCTGCAATGGCGGCTCGGTATGTAACTTCATCGTAAGGGTCCCGTTTGTATCCCTGAACCTCTCTCTCAAGGTCTCGTGAATCACGCCTGACATGTCGTGGTGGAGGAGTTCGGTCCATGAGATGATTATTGGGATGGTCCTCACGGTAGCAACCAACAAGATACTGTTTTGAGAGTAGGAGATTGTGGTCACGTATTGGCATCAATTTTGTCTCCTGATGTAAGTGATCCTGGGCAGACATCAGAAGGCAACCTGTCGCGATGCGTAGAGCGGCATTTTGGCAGACCTGAACTTTGGACCAGTTTGTGTCACATATGCTATGTGTCCAAACTGAGGCTGCATAATCAGCGGCCGCTCGACCCACCGCCCGCATGGTTTCTTTATCTTTGCCCCAGGTGCTACCAGCTAGAGCTTTTAGGATTTTATTCCTACTGCGCATTTTTTCACAAACTGAAGCTGCATGATTCGCAGACGTCATCATGTTCTCTAGGTGAAGCCCGAGAATTTTGGGGTTTTTAACAGTAGGAACAGAATTGTTGCCAATACGTATATCCATCTCCCATCTGATGTCCTCCCACCAAGTGGTTAGAAAAGTCGCAGAGGATTTGGACGCAGAGATGGTGAGATTTCGGCTTTGGAAAAATGCCTGTAATCGTCCTAGATAGCCATTAATTCGGAGGCGCATTTCATCCTTATCATTCCCTGTGGCGAGTACGGTGCAATCGTCAGCATAGGAAATCACCTCGATTCCTTCAGGTGGTGTGGGAAGGCCGGACATGTAGATGTTAAACAGAGTGGGGGAGAGTACCCCTCCCTGTGGAACACCTAATTTGATTTTCCTAAGCTTAGAACGTTTGCCTCGAAACTCGGTGAAGGAGTGCCGACCAGCTAGATAATTGGCAATCCAACGAATCTCTTGTGCAGGAAGATGCATATTCAACAAGTTTGCTAAGAGCATTGAATGATTGACCTTATCGAATGCATTTGATAGGTCTATTGCCGCCAGAATGGTTCTGTGACAACGACTGCGTTGATTTAGCCCATCACGAATGCGTGTAGTGATCGCATCGAGGGCAGTGGTGGTACTATGCATCGTCCTGAAGCCAGAGAAAGTATCGTAATGGGGCGGTAGGATTCCCCGAGATTTGCGCTCTTCCCTGGCTTGAGACAGGGAACAATTCGACCTGTTTTCCAGATTTCAGGGATGGCAAGCGTGGACATCGACAAGTTAAAGGCGGCCGTGAGATACTCAATGGCTGGAAGGTCGAGATGTTTCAACATGGTCATCGAAATGCCATCTGGTCCGAGGGCCTTGGAGTTTTTAGCATTCTCGATGACTTTTTTAACCTGGTCCGCGGTAAAAGATGGTATGGTGTCAACATTCCGGCTGCGAATCCGTCTTCTAATTTTGCGCTTGAGGCCGTCAGACTTGGGATGTTCAATAAATTGCTTATTGAACAGGCTAGCACACTGAAGAGCCCGCAGGTTTTTGTGTTGCAAAATTCAATGGCGTTGTTGCCCTTTTCTTTCCGAGGATTTGAAAGGGCGCGGACGGTAGACCATAATTTGCTGACACCTTCATTGAGGTTACATTCATCGAGGTGCTGATTCCATTTCGCCCTCCTATAGTCTTTAACTTGTCGGTCAATTTCAGAGTTAAGCTCCTGAATTCTGGGATCATCAGGGTGAGCGCTTCTGATCTGATCACGTTCATCGGCTAATCTGGTGGCACTAGTGGGGAAGATAGGCCGAACTTTCGGGATACGTCCTGCCGGAATAAAACGTGCCGCGGCTGTGGTAATGACGTTCCTATTATTTTTCTCGGCCTTATGAATGGTGATAGGTGATGTTAGCTCGGTGAACTTCGCCGACGAGTAAGCTTTGAAACCATCCCAATCGGCTTTCTTGTGATTGACAAACGTTCGCTTCTCAGACTTGGTCATGTTCGCTGGTTTGTCAATTTTTATAATAATTGGGAGGTGATCTGATTTGAGGGTGGTACGTACTTCCCATCGGGAAGCAGCGATTAGGCTGGCACTGACAATAGTTATGTCAGGAGAACTACTGCAAGTGCCCACGACTCTAGTCGGCGACTCTTCATTGAGTGAACAGAATTCTGAGGCGTCAAGTGATTCGGCGATAGTTATACCCCTGGCATTGTTGTTGGGGTCCGAATGCCAGAGCTCATGGTGCGCATTAAAGTCGCCAAGGATGACCCTGTGCTCTCCGGATAGGAGAGGACCAATATCGAAACGGTAGCCTGAAGGGCAACTGGAATGAGGTGGTACATATATATTAAAAATTTCGATATTAGTACTTCCCTGATGGAACTGAGATGGCTTGAATTTCCGCCGTACCGTCAGCAACTACATCTAATACACAGTAATGTACGGACTTGTGTATTAGGAAGGCAAGTCCACCTCCAGGGTGAGAATCATCCGTGGCGGCCGGTCGATCTTTCCGCAGTATAACATATTCGCTATGGACGCTTAGAGACGAGTTTGCGTGAAGCAACGTCTCTTGGATGGCGGCGATGAGAATTCTGTTGGAACTCAAGAAGTGTGTGATCTCATTACAGTTAAACTGTAATATAGATAGTGCAGTGAAAACTGCTGGAGGAGGAGGGCCAGGCGTAAGACTGGATCTGGCATTCCTTATCATATTGTTTGGCGGTGTAGGGGGCAGTGGTGGAGAAGGTGGGCTGGGAGCAGCCCTGGGTTGCCCGGAATTTATACAACCTGCCCGAGTGTTGACCTTGTCTTCGTAACCCTGAACACCTAAAGTGAACCCATTCCCTGCAGCAATTACACTGCACTGATCTGGGATTCGAACCGATTCGTTGGTTGCAGACACTACAAATCCATACCTCTGGGCCTGGATTTGTTTCAACACCGGCGCGAATTAGTAAAATTGAGAGCAGCCGCGCCGAGATGTAATGCTCCCAATATGACGAAAAAAACACATATATCGTACCCACACATATACACAGACAAACACAACCTTCCTGCATCGAACCTTCAGGGCTCCTGCCGGGGCTCTTGCCAGGAAGGCATATTGGCAGCTTTTGGCCGTTTTGAAATAACAAAACGGGTGTGGTCCGCCCCGTAGAGGCAGTTGTCGTAAGACCACAGAAAGTAAGGTTGAAACAGCATCATTACATGCATGCTCTAATATCTAATGTCCAGTAATGTGGATAAACTTGACCACCTCCAGGAGAAGATTCTGGTTGCGCCACTGGTGACAGACGAAACAAACTGATTTCGCAAGTGGAATATGCAGTCCGATATACAAAAATTTACTGAAAATAGACAAACTACTGGAGGCCAGTTGAATGCAGGAGAAAATCATTCTCATCTCCATTTTAAAAATTTGACTCTAAAATTAGCAAAAAAAAAAGAAATAACAGGCGTGGCAAATTTGCTAACAATATTTCTGCGACCGGAAATTTCAACTCCTAAGAAAATCATGATGTCGAAAAAATTTTGGGCTTGCCCCCCCCCTGACCGAAATCCTGGCTACGCCCATGTGTCACTTGATTGGAAATGTAATAGACTTTAACTAAAAAGGAGAACCAGATTAGCCAGCCGCTGCTGCGATATGTTTTTCCCACATTGAGATAGGGGGGGGGGGGGGGGTAAAATCAGTGGGCGTAGCTATAGACATTGAAACAAATTCTCATATCATAAGGCGCGTCAGCGCGGTTTGGATAGATGTTTTGGATGTCTGGTTCTGTGTGAGAAAGAAAGAAGCCAGAAGGAATTTGTGCTAATGTCACTCTGGTGGCTCTCGAAGGGGGGGGGGGGGTCTGCAGTTACACTCCAATGACCTGTCACTCGAAACAATTCTACAATACCATACTTTAGGGAACGGGCCTCGTCAAAAATGGTGAATCACTTTTTTTTTGCAGGGATGGGCAAACAACTATTTTTATTGGGGACAAATGAGCATGGAAAATCAAAGCGGCCAAGTCAGATCACAGAAGCATATTTATGGTGACCAGTGATATCATTAATTGAATGAAATGTTGTATAAGTGCAACTTTGTTATTTTCAAACAACTTAAATTAAACTCTTTGAAACCTTAGGAACTGTGAAAAACAGTTTGCTCAAACAGTGCTTCATTTTGTATGTATGTAATGTATACAACGTAATTTGTAACGAAATTCATTATTGCTTCACTATACGAAATCCAATCACCACATTGCCTATAAACTTTTCCTGAGTCTCATAGCCATCGTTAAATGTCATATTCACAATAAAACTACTTTTGGGCCTGTAAAAGAAACCAATCGGAACTATCGTATCCACAAGAAGATTATCAAGTGTCACATTTCGCGGCGCTTTAAACGGACAATACATGGACGTTTCATTTAGAGCTGCTTTTATGATATAATTCATAAAAAGTGAAATGAAATGCGTGCCCATGTGACCATTCTTTTCGCACAAATTGAATGCACGATTTAGTATAACCGTACGTCGTTGATTCTTTCCTTTTGCCATAATTTGCGTCAGGATCGTCCGAAGCAACATTCCTTTTATATCCTGTTTTACATAGATTGCGCTATCAATGTGTCTTGCATCGTTCAATATGCACGTTAGTTCAACGTAGAGGGGATTTGAGATGCATTTGTATGAATGTAGACGCATTCCGTATTTCTGCGAGGAAAATGTTAATTTAAATTGACTTTTAATTGATATTGGAATGCACAAAACCTGTGGTAATGTTGAGCTGACAAAAACCATAAGCAGAAAGAGTCGAATCATGTCGATATTGACTGAAACTCATTCACGCACTGGTTATGTATTTAACGTTTGGATAATGGCTACCTACATGTAATTATTAGAAAAAAATGCGCTAAATACATTCTGATGATTATTATTCTTTCCTACGTATAGTATAGTACAGATAGCTTAAAACCCAAACATAATAAAAAAAAACAGAAATTTTTGATGCCAAATTGTTGAATACACTGCACAAAACACACAGTAAAAAGTTACAATAATTTGCGCCATGTGTTAAGAAAGGACGGGGTGGCAAAAGGGTTAAAATTCAGTGTTATGCAAATATCTGGAAAACTATGAGTCTGACCTTAAAATGTCCCGAGAACGAAATAAACTGCATACTTACTTTTGTAATGATATCTAACACTCCAGACATTTTCACAGAAAATTATACCCTAGACCCAAAAGTATAGAGAATTTACATTTTTTGAGTTTTACATTTCGCACTGTAACTCTTGATAGAATAGACCTAGCCATATATTACCAACAAAATTTATTTGATTTGCACCAAATATTGAAGTGCTCCGACCATTGATGTCCCCTCACTCCTCCTAACATTTTTCAAAGGCATGCCTGTAGCTTCTTTTCAATTCGAGCCGGGCAGATAAAATTTGGTGGGGTGCCTAGTCTATGCCCCATTATACTCCCCACCAAAAATTAGTACCATCCGATAAAAAATTCTAACAAATTTCACATTTTTCACTTCTAAATTCTATTTAAAATAGAAAAAATAAATTTATCTCTTAAAACGTCATTATAACAGTTAATTGTAGTCTTCTGAATGTATGTTCAAAAGTTTGTACCAAAGCGTACGCTAAGTATCAACAAGTTGGGTTTGAAGGTCAGTGATACTAGTTCTAAGGCTATTTACGAATATATCGAGCAAGGCCAAGGTGTACTAGCAACCTTCAAACCCGATTTTTCCTACTTGTAAGGCACGCTCTGGAAAAAACTTTTCGATATACATTCAAAAGACTACAGTTAACTGTTATAATTACGTTTTAAGAGATAATTTTTATACCCGTCACTATGTGAAAGGGTATATTAACTTTGTCATGAAGTTTGCAACGCACAGAAGGAAGCACTTCCGACTATATAAAGTATATATATGTATTATTGATCAGTGTGACGAGAGAAATCGATTGAACGATGTCCGTCTGTCTGTCTGCCTGTCTGTCCGTCTGTTTCAATACAAACTAGTCCCTCAGTTTTGAAGCTATCGGGCTGAAATTTTGTATACAAGTTTCTTTTTAGTGTACGCTGTATATATGTCGGAACGAATGGAATCGGACCGTCGGATCATGGGGCTGCCATAGAAATCAACCTCAACCTCAAAATTAGGTTCTTCTAAGAAAAACTTTTTTCTTTATGAACCAATCTTAACTAAACTTCACCCAAATGTGTTCCTACTAAAGCCTCAAAACTATATAGGAACGGATGAAATCGGAACACTACGTCTTAGGGATGTCATACAAACCAACCCCTGAAAACTAAGTTCTTCTAAGAAAAACTTTTTCCTTTTTAATCCGACCTTAACCAAACTTCACCCAAATAGATTCTTAGTAAATCCTTAAAACATATGTATATAGGAAAGGATGAAATCGGAACACTACGACATAGGGCTGTCATACAGACCAACCAATAGAAATTAGGTTCTTTTAAGAAAAAATTTTTTCTTTATGAACCAATCTTAACCAAACTTTACGTCATAGGGCTGTCATACAAACCAACCCCTGAAGAATAACTTTTTCCTTTTTAATGGAAATGGGTTCCTAGTATAAACTGACCAGACGTACAGCATTTTGACCTGTCGTACAGCATTGGGAAATGTACAGCAAAACGTACAGCATTTTCCATGCCACAATATGAAACCTAAATCACTCCTCGGTGACGCCTGTGATCAGTCTTTCCTGCTTTTACGATGCAAAATTGGGCCCTGTATGGTCGATATTTAGCGAGATAATCGCTTTTTAATGTTTGGCAATCGCTCATTTTCGACAGGTCGGGAACCGTTCCCGATCTTTTTGAAATTTGGCTCACTCTCCAAATTACACGGTTCAACCTATCCGCAATCGAATGTTATGGCTGCCCAAATCAGCGTTTTGAGTTTTCTATTTGAAAATTGTCCATCGCTCGAAAATTTGGAAAACTTTCAAATTCAGAAAACTTGTAAAACACCGTACACTATTTGGTGCAAATTTCAAGGCTCCAGCTGTCAAGGTTCAGAACTTACAGCCGTCGAAAGTTGCGATTTCAAGTGTAAAGTTTGACTCATACACGATCGATATTTATAATATAATATATTTATAATATATATAATAACACTTCAATCATTCACTTTCGATAACTCGGGAACCAACGGAAATTCCTGAAATTGGCACATTTGTAGAGCTACTTGGCGCACATTTCCTCTATAAGTTTCAAGGTTCTACCTATCTGAGTTCGGAAGTTACAGCTGCCCAAATTGCACTTTTGTGGTTTTTAATTGAAATTTCATCCATAACTTGAGCGGAATTTTGAAATTTCGCAGACCGGTAGAGCATCGCACTGTCCATATTTGGTGAACGTTTCGCGGCTTGATACCAAGACTCTGAAGTCACAGCCGTCAAAAGATGCGATTTGAACTTATTTTTCCTATCACAAAACGATGAAAAATCCGCCGCTGTACTGCATCCCCTCTTTTGGAAAATTCACACTAAAGAAGGGAGTCTGTATGAGTTTTAGATCAGGGTTTTTCCCTCAACATGTCCTTCGAATCCGTTAAAATTTTTTACACCAGGGGACAAGCCTATTCAACCATACATCCAGAAATATCGCAAAAAGGGTTAGCCACCTCTTCACCGCTTTGGAGGTTCTCCTCGGTCTCCATAGCTACATTGAAATTTTGCCTGGAAAGCCACCACCAGCTTAAGAATTCTCGGGTCTCGGCCCATCTCATTGGGTTTCGTTTATCTATTGCAATAAACGAAACGAAGTTTTTAAATAAGTAGGTACTACTTGTGGCCATCATATGAAAAGCCAGGTGCCACATCATACGACAGTCCTTACAGTTAATTTTGAAACCTTCTTCTTCTATTTTATATGTGTGTAAGTATAATCTTATTTGAAGTACTCTTTTTGTGTTTTCGTGTTAAAACATACGTTTGATCTTCATATGTTGATGATTTATTTAAGGGGTCCCTGTTTAATATTAACAGAACTTTGCCTTCCCAAGAAGAAGATATCACTCATGAAGGCAAGAAGAATATGAGGTTATTATATGGCATGCATACTTGTCGTATCCGTCCTGTTTTTGGCAGGACAGTCCTGCCTTTTCAACTTTAACCTGTCGTCCTGCCAAAACGCTAAAAGTCCTGATTTTGTCCGGTTTTGTCCTGTTTTTGGACGTCGAAATGGCATCTCACCAAATGACGAATATGTCTTAATTTAATGAAGACTACGATTAAATGTTAAAGAAATTCACAAATAAAAAAATTGGCTTTTACGACAGTCGGTTGTTTGATGTAAATCGTCGCGGAGCTAACCACTGTTAAAAGGGCCAAGCGCTGCGAAACCCCCCTTCGCATCGCCATACGATTATTGCTCTTTACTTAGTCCAGTTCTTGACAAATACTATTTATGGAACAGGATATTGAAGACATGGTGAGGATATGCAGTTTCCTAAGATTAATGCCCAAACAAGCATGAGTATTAAATAGAATTCTCCTCTAATCAAACGACACCAAACAAGCCTTTCAGTTTCCAAAAAATCTACACTTAATGCTGAAAAATTCGAAAGTTACGCAAATATTACAGACGTATTTGTGTTTCTTGTTGTCCTGCCAAACGACGACTTTTACTGCGCTTGTCCTAATTTTATCGAAAAAAATATACGAGCCTTAGGCGTGCATCATGACCTCGTGAGATGTTATTATTTCACCAAATAGGCGCGAATAGGGTGGCGAGAATATGGCTGAGTATTTTCCTGAAAATCGAATTCTGCGAGAACATAATGTGTACAGCATTGTACCTTCGGGAGTTTGGTCACCTTATCCTAGTAAATCCTTAAAATCCTGTAATAGGAACCAGCCCCTTCAAGTGTCTTCCTGGACTAGCATCCAGGAACAGATGGAATCGAAACACGTCATAGGGCCGCGATAGAAATTGTTAGCACAAAAGGAGCTTAAGTTTCATTCAAATGTGACGGGTATTCAAATTTCGGCCGCGCCCGAAATTAGCCCCGGTCTCGTTTTCAGGGTTTTTTAGAATTTTTTCAAAAAACCCTTATGAAATCGATTTTGTCCGTCCGTCTGTCCGTCCGTCCGTCTGTTCACTAAATAACTCGCGAACGGCTCAACCGATTGTCATGAAATTCGGTATGAATGTGTACATAGAATGGTTACAGTCTTTGGCACAAATACCTTAGAAGTTGGTAGGAAGAAGATAACAGGGTGTCCCGCTGTTTGAAAAAAGGCGACTTTTTTAGTTTTTATCGGAGATTTATGTATGGGTATTTAAATGAAAGATCTAGACAAGTACATCTCATATCAGTTAAAATTTTCCAGTTTCGAGTAACGGTAAAAAAGTTATTGGCGTTTAAAGTTAAACTTCCTTTTCGAGCTCCGTTTTTCTAAACCGTTATAGGGATCGATATGAAACTTTGCACAAAGATTGGTCAGTATGGCCTTATATACGTTAAATATTAAGACTGTTGATTGATTGTTGTTAAGGAAACGTAAAAAATTTGTAAAATTTAAATTTGTTCGTGTGTAGCCCCTCTTAGGTTTCCAAATATGAAAATATGCTAAGGGTTTTTAGGAAATTACACAGGGAATATGTCTACGAATTTTCATTCGAACAACTCTATCCAAACCGGAAATATAGCCAAGTAAGTATTTAGTAAGGGCCTTTCACAATACAAGGGAAGCCTCTTAAGCATTTGTCACTGCATATCTTTTAACTTGATGAAACAATGTACATGAAATTAGGTGGAAATGCATAGAATGGTAATAGTGTTTGCCACAAATATTTGTGAAGTTTGTAGGACCAAGTTAACAGGGTGTCCCGGAAAAGCTGCAAAAATATACTTGTTCAATACTCATAGGAAAGCTTGCGTGGGCTCTAATGTCAGCTGCAACGCGTTTATTTAGACCAATCCAAAAATAGATTTACAGGAAGCATTTCATTAATGTTGTGCACAATTCTTATCTATTGCTTATAAAATATATGTACAAAAAATATTCACTATGCATCAAAATTCTAAAAAACCCTCGAATTGCGGGCGCAGCTCTCTGTACGCCGGTATTTTTTCTATTTTAGATAGAATTTAGAAGTGAAAAAATGTTAAATTTGTTAGAATTTTGGTTGACTTTGTATGGGGAGTACCCTTAGTTTTTATCGGATGGTAATAATGCAAGCAATTATGGAAGCATAATAGGGCTTAGACTAGGCACCCCACCAAATTTGATTTTATGACGCTAGGTCTATTCTATCAAGAGTTACAGTGCGAAATGTAAAACTCAAAAAATGTAAATTCACTGTAATACTTTTGGGTCTAGGGTATAATTTTCTGAGAAAATGTCTGGAGTGTTATATATCATTACAAAAGTAATTTTATGTAGTTTATTTCGTTCTCGGGACATTTTAAGGTCAGACTCATAGTTTTCCAGATATTCGCATATGAATTTTAACCCATTTGCCACCCCCTCCTCCCTTAACCTATGGCGCAAATTAGTGTAACCTTTTACTGCGTATATTGGGCGGTGTATTCGACAATTTGGCATCAAAAATTTCTTTTTTTTATGTTTGGGTTTTGGGATATTTTGAACCAATTGTACTATACTAGTAATTACCTACTCAAACTAATTACATAATTAACTGAAAATAAAAATAAAAAATTAATTATGGTAGATCAATTTTTACTAAATGCTCATCAACACGTGTGTTTTAATGAGTATATTAGGTTCCACAATGCCATATGACTCAAACACACCGTTAAAGATTGGCGGATAATCCTCAAAGAGAGATGAATACGAGGAAGACCTTATGGTTCATGGTTACGTTCAATTTCGCAGATATGAAAATAGCAATTCAGTTTTTGCAGGGTGAAATCTTTCAGTTGCGGATGGAAGTTTACTGAATATGCTATTCCTTAATTGCAGTCTGCTGGTCAATTTTTCTGCTTTGTAAAGATTTATTCTGTTATTGAGGGTGGAAGTCAATTCCGGGAAGGAGGGAGCGTTCCATTCAAGGGATATAGGCAAAAACAGGAGAAAATTATAATATATTTATGGAATGCATTAATTGTGAATTCAGGATGTATAGACAAAAACTGGAGAAAATAAGCAGCATCAATTTGACTTCTAACCAAATTTCCGGATGAGTCCCTTTTATCGGGTGTAGCGATTCGCTAATCCAACAAAAGGATTAGAAAATGACTTGTATTTCAATAGCTACTCGGGCGGGACTTATTCTGGTGAGGGACAGAATTACTGAAAACCGCTAATCCGCTCAAGATATATAGACGAATTGGAGAAAATACGGTATCCTAGTAATTTCCCAGATGTGCCGAGAGCTACTTTGTTATTTGAGGTGTAAACCATTAGGAGTGGTTTCTGAAATCCGTTCCGCGAATATATAGGCAACTGGACCGTGGATTCAATGTAATTTACTGAAATACGGTAATCCAATCAAGAAATAGTATAGCTATAGGGTGAAATTTACCGAAATACGCTAAACCGTTTAGAAGAAATAGGCAAAAGAATGTGAGGAGCAATATGTCCTCATAATATTGCTCATTGTGAATTTTCAGCATATTTCAACATAACTTATTCCGGTATTTAGAGTAGAGAGCAATAAGGTGTAGCGAATACACTGAAATCAGCTAATTCCTTCAGGTGCGTTGTGGGAGACACAATCTGATTGGGAAAATTCAGTAGACTGCACTCATTGTGAACTTTTTACATGTTT
Source organism: Microchrysa polita (assembly GCA_949715475.1). Classification (NCBI taxonomy): domain Eukaryota; kingdom Metazoa; phylum Arthropoda; class Insecta; order Diptera; family Stratiomyidae; genus Microchrysa; species Microchrysa polita. The sequence continues at coordinate 16,216,451 of OX454420.1, forward strand.
GAAAGTTTATTTCGCTACTTAGGGCAAAATTCAATTATGTGGTGCACATTTATTAAGAATCTGCTTTTTCGTTCAAGCGGAATCACCAAAAAAAAATGGCAGCTGCCTTCAAAATTGTGCTCACTGTAAATTGTAAGTATGTACTTTGAAAATTCTCTGTTCAGAAAAAAAAGGTTTCCGGAGGATTAGAAAAAGAAGTACTTTGAAAATTCTCTGTTTAGAAAAAAATGTTGAAAAAAGAAAACAACTGCCTGCATAATTTTGTTAATTGTGAATTTTCCGAAGTTTTCAATACTTATTCTGCTCTTCCGGGTGGAGACCAATTCGGAAGGGAACATCTTCGAAAATCCGCTAACACGTTCAAGAAATGTAGACAAGTGGAGTATGTGGAAGAGAACTCATTGTGAATTGCAAGGCGGGGCAATTAAAAAAAAATCATAAAATTATATAAACTCTTAAACGATTACAGTTACTAAAGTAATTCATAAAAAATGTGAAATAGGAAAAAAAATGACCTTTCTCAAAATTTTCTTCCCAGGAAAATGGGTGCCTTCAAAATGTTGCTCATGATTTCAGTAGTTTTAGTTAGGTGATTTTGCATGTTTTTCGATTATTTCGGGAGAAGAAAATTTACAAAATACGCCAAACTGGGTGGGTACCAATCCGGTTCGGTAAAATTAATGAAATCAAAATAGAAAAATTGCAAAATAGCTACCTTCAAAGTTTTCTCATTTTCAATTGTTTTGCAAGTTTACGTAGCTATGTTTCAACTATTCTGTGTAGAGACCAATCCAGTGGAAAAAAAATTACCGTAATCCACTAGACCATTCCGGTTGGCCACGTTAGCCCAAAGATCAGGAAAGCAGCTGTTTTGAAAATTTTTCCCATTGCGAATTTTATTATTCTGTTATTTGGAGTAGGGACCGATTCGGCGCAACAAATTAACCAAAATCCGCTTATCAGGGGATAAATGCAATAATATGTGAAAAAACAGTCTTCATAATTTTATTCATTGTGAATTTTCTGCATGTTTTGATACTTATAATGCTATTCGGGGAAGATTCCAATACGGTTATGCAAATTTGCTTAAATCCGCGAATTCGTTCAGGAGATATAGACAAACGTATTTGAAAAAAGAACTGTTTCCTAATTTTGATCATTGTGAATTTTTCGCATGTTACAATATTCATTCTGGGTGCAGAACAATTCGGTGCAATCACTGAAATCCAGCAAATCGTTCAAGACATACAGAAAGAAATATGTGAAAGAGAACTGTTCTTTTAATTTTGTTCATTGTGAATTTGTTTGCGTATTTCAATAGTTACTGTGCTATTAATGGAAGAGACTAATTTGGCGGGAAAATTTTTAATAAATCCGTTAGACGTTCAAAAAACATAGGTATGGTAAAAAAAAAATAGTCATTGTGAATTGCTGCTCATTGTGAATTTTCTGCATATTTCAATCCGGTGGGGTCAACTCACTGAAATCCGGTGATTCGTTCAAGAAATACATAAAGAAGTATGCGAAAAAGAATTGTCTTCATATTTGTGAATTTTTTATGTGTCTCAATAGTTGTTCTGTTACTTGGGATAGAGACCAATCCTGTGGAGCAAATTTACTGAAATCCGCTGTTATGTTAAAGAAATACACGCAGAAATAGGCGAAAAAGAACCCATTGTGAATGTTTGCTCATTGGGAGTTTTTCGCATGTTGAAATAGTTATTCGACAGGGGATAGAGTAGTAGGGAAGAAAAAGTTACATTTTTCAGTTTACTCAGTATATTTCAAAAATTGTCAACTCTATAGCAAAATATTCCGAGTACGTAATAAACTACTACATAAAATTTCCTTGCACGTGAACAAATGGTGATCGTTTTTAACACTAAGCTTTTGGGGTCGTTTTCGATTCCTTGCACTCTTTGCAGCAGTTCAACTTCAATTCGGTTTCTTCACGGATTCCTTCAGTTGTTTCAATTTGCACCATTGAAGTCCAACAACTTGCAACTACGAGTATCATTTTCGTTTAGGTTTGCGATGCCTTCACTGCCAACGCTCTTTCAGAGTTTCACCAGCAAATCTATATGACGTTTAGGACACTCAATCACTCGGTTTTCATTATAAGTTTCTGAATGAGCGAGTTCCCAGAACGGCTCCAAATGAAGTAATGTTCGATAATGTTCATGGTATCGTGTTAACCGATCAATGAATGGAATCAAGGCAAATAGGAGAGGTCAAGGGCATTACATATGATTTTATGGACATGTTTGTAAAATCGTGCGCCACTATTAGACGGAGCTGTCTATACGCGATGGCCGCCAATGAAATGAAATGGAATCGTGTGATCACTTTGAGCGTGAGGCCAAGATAAAAATATTTTTTCTTCCTAACTGGTCATCTTAAATGAAGCCTGAATCCAGCACTTTGCACTACAGACCGAACAGCCGGTGAAATAGTGGTGTTTCTAGGTAAATCCGTTCAGGACGATCCCATGGGCCGAAAAGCCTTGTTGATATTTTAGGGACTCAGACTCGGATACAGATTTTCATCTATAATAGAAGATCGGTCCAGCAGTCTTTTATTGGCTAATTTCGATGTTGGAATTGAGGAGACACGTCTCGTTTAGAGCGGAAAATTGCTCTTCCATAACGACATCGCAGCGTCTCATCCATTAGGCCAGTCAATAAACCGAAAAATAAGGCGTTAGGTCCACTGCACTGTTAAAGCTAAGAAAATCTTCTTTAATTTGAGTGTAACCCCAGCTTTGTAGGCGCAAAGGATCCCAAGATACAGCACTTTAAACATTGTTTTTTGAAATTTGTAATTTCAGTCATGTTCCGAGCTGAATATCGGCTTAAATGCGCATTTTACAGAGAAAGTCATGTGACATGAAGTTATAAACCAGTTCCTTACCTGTATATATGTCGGAACGAATTGAATCAGACCATGGGGTCATAGGGCTGCCCCTGAAAATTAGGTTCTTCTAAGAAAAACTTTTTCCTTTATGTACCAATATTAACCAAACTTCACCCAATTATGTTGCTGGTTAAGCCTAAAAAAATATCTAGGAACGGATGAAATCGGAATACTACGTTATAGGGCTGTCATACAAACCAACCTCTGGAAATTAGGTTCTTCTAAGAAAAACTTTTTTCTTTATGGACCAATCTTAACCACCCTTCCCCCAAATGTGTTTTTTAGTAAAGCTTCAAAACATATCTAGAAACGGATGAAATCGGAACACTAGGTCATAGGGCTGTCATACAAACCAACCCCTGATAATCAGGTTCTTCTAAGAAAAACTTTTTTCTTTATGAACCAATCTTAACCAAACCTCACCCAAATGTGTTGCTAGTAAAGCCTCAAAACATATCTAGGAATGGATGGAATCGGAACATTACGTCATATGGCTGTCATACAAACCTCCTAAAATACAATTTCGGACTTTTTTACAAAAAAAGCACATTTTTTAAAGTGCATTATCTTGGGATCCTTTGCACCTACAAAGCTGGAGTTACAATCAAATTAAAGAAAATTTTCTTAGCTTTAAAAGTGCAGTGGACGACTTACTTGTAGGAAGCATCTTTTAGAAATTACAAACAAAAATATGAAAAAAGTCCGAAAATTTTGAGGTTTTTTGAGGGTCACGGAGTTAGCACAGGTTTTTCGAAGTTGCAAACTTAGTGGTACACTTCTGGTATCTATCCTAACAATATCCCAAAAAACCAGACCCGAGCAATTTTTTGCGACCTAAAATCGGTAATTGACTGGCCTACATACAGACTTACCTCTGTCTAATTGGTAGAATTTAGCGACGAGGTGGTCCCGCATACTCGTACTTTTATCAACCAGTCTCGTGTGGCTTTTTTGCCAAACATCAAGTTTTAGATCAGGGTTGCCGTTTTTAAATTTTACAGTGTAACATTTTACTCATAAGATCGTAACATTTGCAGCTTCAGTGTAACAAATTTTGACGATACTAGTGAAACCCCTGATATAAGCATAATTTTGTACAAAAATTTTGCTGAAGAAGTCCTACAATAATTAAATCGTTCATTTCACAAATCGTGAAAATTCTTACTTTGATAGCCTACACCTTTTGGTGAAAAAAGTCAATGAAAATTCTTCTCCAGAAGCTGAGTAGGTATCGCCAATAAAGTGAATGCTACCCATAAACACTTCGTGCTCTTATAATCGGCTTATGGCGGCTTATTCTGAGAAATATTCACCCTAGTCAGAAGCTGACCTATTGGTGTTGTAAACTCAATTGGCATCATAGCGTTCAAAATAAATACCCGAAATTATACTTCTTGGATGCAACAGTTTTTCTCGTCGCCTAAAAATTTCACTTTTTGGACTTAGGTGGTTTCTGCGATGAGCGATTCAATTTGAATGCTACCTGACTTGTCATCCTAAAAAAGTCTCCAACAAAAATTAATCAGAAAATTTTTTAATAGGTCATTAGCAAAATGTTTTACACATTATGATCAAATATTTGACAGTATGAGGGGATTTTTGTGTAAAATTTTGTCTTCAAAATTGCGAATGTGAGGCTTTCTGTGACTGTCGGGACTGGGACTATCTAGTAGCCTGCTCGTGTCAGATTTAGACTCTTCAAACACGGAGCTGATAGAACCTCAACGCATGCCTGGATTTTAAATCAAAAATTGCCATAAAAAAAAGCCTTTCTTCGATGACACACTCGGTGGAATTTTTATTGTAAAACTTGCTTTAGGAAAATCTTTCAATAATTATTTTTATACCATTTTCTTTTTGTCAAAATGATAAAAGAAAACCGTTAAATATACCTATAGTTTCATTTCAAGGATTGTAACAAAATTATTTGCAGTGTAACATTGTAACAGAAAAAGCGAAATTGTAACGAAATGTTACAATTGTAACACGAGTGGCAACACTGTTTTAGATCGGGGAAAGCGGTTTACCTTAAATGCTGAGGTCAACGTCTCGTTTTGCAGTGACTCTGGAGTCCTATAATTTCAGATGAATGAAAATGAGTTCATGTTACCAACAATCAAAACCATTTTGAAATGGCCGCTCCCTATGGTTAGAATGGACAATTTTCGATCACCGATAAACGAGAAAATTAAATTATATTGCTATTGCATTTGCTTACCTAAATAGTGATCTTTTGAGGGCTTGAGTCCCAGTGCAGTTATTCCTTCCGGTAAAAAACGGTCTCAATCAAAGCTCTAATTTTTAAATTTTCACTTTCGAACAAGAACGAAATCGCGAATGTTGAAAGAATATCGCGAAATATAAATCGCGAATAAGCGAATTCGCGAATGTTGGGACCGCGAATATCCGGGGTTGACTGTAGTTCAATTCGGCCATAACTTTCGACAGAATATGGCTAGCGACCTGAAATTTTGATCAGCGCCTAATTATGATATATACTTGAAGTTGATGGGCAGTGGAGTAGGTCGGATTACCCCTGCCCCCACCTCCCCTACAAAGCTATACTCAGCAATATCTTTTGATAAAATGTCGCTAAAAACTTCAAATTTGTTTCAAATTGTATAGCTGTTGGATGTCTTTATAAAGTACTAAAAGGTGTGCCACATCCGACCCATTTACCCTTTCCTCCCCTACAAAAAAACTTAAAATAGCATATTTGGGGCTCGTTGAAAGTTACAATTGCAAATCAGCTTTGGCAGCAACCGTTTACCTTAGCGAAACAAAATGTACAGGGTGGAGCAGAGAAAACGCATGTTTTTTGAAGTGCTAGTGTTGAGTCCGGACAATTCAAAGACAACTTTTAAGAGCAACGAATATTTTTATTCCAAAATTACTTTTCAAAATTACATTATTTCGCGTACGCTTTAAAAAATTTGTCCTTCACTCGGACTCGGTTCATTCGGACTGGTTTTTCGGTGTGATGCAGTTCAGTAGCGATGCGGCGGCGGTGGCGTTCCCCCACTCGTAAAGGCGTGTAAGTATATGTAAATATAACAGTGGCGGTGCGGCGACAACATTCCCCCACTCGTAAAGAAATCGAATACGGATTATTTACCTTAAGATTTACTATCGACGCACGTCCAATATGGCTATTTTGAATATAGGCCTTTCTAGAGTGCCGCTCTGAGTTTTGATTTTCACTCTCCTTACTTGTCCGTCCTTTGCAAGTGTTGTTTCAACGATGATACCTTTCGGCCAAGTGTTTCTGGGCAATGTTTCGTCTACTACTAGAGCTACATCTCCAACAGATGGTGGGGGCCGCTTTTCGAACCACTTTCCTCGTCGCAATAAATTCGGTGAATATTCCTTTACCCATCTTCGCCAGAATTCGTCCGCGAACAGTTGGGTTTTACGCCACCTATCGCGTAAGTTGTTATTGGCGCAGATTGGTTTGTACCCGGAAGATGACCCGAGAAGTAGATGATTCGGTGTTAAGGTGTCCAGAGAAACGAAAGTCAGAGGTCGAGAGTTTATTATGAACTCAGCTTCCCAGAGCGCGCTTCGCAAACTTTCGTCGCTGAACTTGTAATTGGCGCAAGTTACGTTAAGAATCGCCTTGATTGACTTTACCATCCGCTCCCAGGCTCCCCCCATATGCGGTGCCGCCGGCGGGTTAAATGTCCACTTGATTTCGTCGAATTTGTTGGCTATTTCACGCAGATTCAGCTGGGTTTGTTCTTCCTTAAGTGTTTCGGCTGCCGCTCGGAAGTTCGTTCCGTTGTCGGTGAAAATCTCTTTAGGTGTACCTCTACGATTAGTGAAGTTAGTAAAGCACAATATGCAGGAGCTCGTGTATGAGCAACTTCTATGTGCACTGCACGCACTGTTAGCCATGTGAACACTACTCCCCATCTTTTTTCGGTTCGCCTTCCAACTACTACTGTGTATGGTCCGAAGAAATCGATGCCAACATAGGTAAATGGCCGTTCGAAAGCAGCAAGTCTGACGGGGGGTAAATTCGCCATTTGAGGTACTACAGGCGTACTTCGCATATTCTTACAGCGTTGGCATTGTGAGCGTACAATTTTATACAAGACTCGGAAGCGAGGGATATAGAATTTATTCCTAATGCTACACCCAGAAAAAACATCCCATAACCTGTTAATGGGACTCCTATTAACTTTTCGCCTCGGCTATTTTAAACAAGTTAATAGTTTTATCCTATTAGTTTAATGAGATTATAAATCATTGAATTTATAATAGGACGTACATTTTAGACTAATGGGATTATCTAATAAGTTTGATTCAGATTTACATTGTTAGTTGCCAATATTTTAAAACGTATGCTTTTGCATTATGATTAGAAGTACGGATATTTCCCAAAAAAATGAAATTTCGCATAAAAATTTCTTAATATTGGAAATTTTGCAAAAATTCAATTCAAATGCAAAAATCAATCTGAGATGGAAAAATATTTTCTCTTATCGGTCTTAACTGATTTTTTGAAAGAAAATTAACTTTTTCGTGGAAAAAGTACAAATGGGTGGATTTCGCATTTATTTGTTAAAACAGCAATTTTCGTCGAAATTCGCATCTATTTCGTAAATTTGAAATAGATGCGAATTCGGGACTTAATTATGATTTTCATATTCATACACCCGTGTATTTATATACAATTTTATATGTTGTACAGTGATGGAAAAAATATTGGTAACCTAAATTTTATTTCAAAAGACCGCGTACACTATTTTAAAATGGCGTACGATTTTTTTTCAACTGGCTTATTAGTTCAATTCACACATGTAGTGATTTTTTTATTTTATTTATTTAATAATGGTCTATTTTTGAACACTGGATTCCAACTTGTTTTTACTAACGTTCAACCTTTTCCTATTTAAACCCATTTCTTCACTGAAATGAATAATCAACATCTCTCCTGTCCTGTTATTGAGGTAACGGTATTTTCAAAGGGTCATCCTATAAAATTTATAGGAAATAACTATTGTCCCAATAAGAAAAAAATATTGTTTTAATAGGGTGCCCCATTATCCATATTATAGGATAAACTATAATTTCAATAAGAAAATCATATTAATTTAATGGGATGTCCTTTTATTGAGGCAATAGTATAACACGATTGCATTAATAGGATATCGTATAACATTAATAGTATAATATCACATTGATTTAATAGTTCGATCTAATTATTTTAATGTAGTAGTCTGGCTGGTCTAGCGGTTAGTGCGCGCACCTTCGGTGCACAGGCTCATGAGTTCGAATCTCACCGTGTTCCATGGTGTTTTTCGAACTCACGAGCTTGTGACGGACTATGATCTCACTCAGATGTTAAACGAGTACCCATTTATGGGGATAAATAACACTGCTGAGCGTGATGCTGATCTCATTACCTCAACAAAAAGCAGATAAGATCTTGGAAATAGGATGTCACTAACACATCCTGCGGCCTTAGTCCAATGCTGGATTGTCGCGCCTGTTATTTATTTAATTATTTTAATGACGTTCCATCCCATGGAATTAATGGTATCCTATTAACCCAATAATGGGATTTTCACATTGACTAAATCTAATGGGATAAAATGGCCAATTCCTATTGGTTTAATGGGATTTTTTTTCTCAGTGTACATATTACCGCCTCGTGAGAACAGTGATGGTATCTTTCGTGATAGTATCTGACAATCAAGAACGTGACGTAGTGACTATGGGGTAGAATGATCGGTTGGTTACAGGTTAAGGGATCTACTCTACCTTTTGCGCGCAGAATACCTTCTCCGTCTACTGTTGGATTTAGTTACTTCAGATTGCTATTCTTACTAACAGTGCGATTGAGCTTTATTTCGGCGATCTCTTCTTCAAATTCTGTTTGTTGAGCAAATTTAATGAGAATTGTCTTCGATGCTTGATACATTTCGAAGTCGACATCACTGGGCGGTACTTGCTTCTTTGCTAATGATTGCAGACGCCGTATATATAGAATAAATTTCGCAAGAGCTCGATATAAATGCCTCCAACAAGAAAAATACTCGGCATTGATTTATATATGGTACTGTCCGGATATGAAGTACTGTATAACGTAGCTCGCTGTCATCGATTGGGGGCAACGTTGTGGAGCGTGGCCAGTCGTCCTCTTTGTTGGTTAAGAATTCGGGACCACTAAGCCATTGGTCGATGTTCGAGTATCGGCTGGGTTGAGTTTCGATGGAACCCACCTCCATTGGCAGGGACTCGCACTTTCGAGTATTTCACCTACGCGATGCATAACAAATTGTTTGAGGTTCCGAGGATCCATGGAGAGCCAACTTAAAACCGTTTTGGAGTCGCTCCACCAGTAGCTATTGATGATGTTCACGTTGATACTGTCCGCTATTTTTGTTGCCAGCCTTACGCCAGCAACTGCTGCTTGAAGTTACATCCTTGGTATTGACAATGGCTGCAGAGGCGCTACTTTGTATTTTGCGGCTATAAGTGATAAATGTACTTCGGAGTTGAGTTCAACACGCAGATAAGACACAGCAGCATACGCAAATTCCCCGGCGTCAACGAAGGTATGTATCTCGATTTTGGAAGAATCTTTGGGTAGATGTGAGTAGCAGCGGGGAATCCTTACGTTGTTTATGTGCTCCAAGGTGTGTGTCCATAGGCGCCACTTCTTATTCAACTCGTGTGTCAGCGCCTCATCGCATTGAATCTTCGAGCGCCAGATCTCCTGTAGTATAATTTTCAGGCCGATCGTATGAATGGCGATGAATCCCATTGGATCGAATATGCTCATTAAAACCTGGAGTACTTCCCTCTTCGTGTTTTGATGGAAGACGTCTCTTTTGAGCCTCGAGAATCTGCAGATGTACTTCAAAATATCATTATTGGGATCCCAATACATACCAAGTATTTTTTCCGTTGTACCCAGGCTGTGGGCTGACTGCTCGTTCAGGGAAACCCCTACCAGTTGACTTAGAACGCTGACAGAGTTCGACGCCCAGTTATGCATTTCGAATCCAGCGGCTGCATGTATGTTCCTGACGTCCATGGCGAGCTGTACCGCGTCTTCCTCTGTGTCAGCACTATCGATGAAATCGTCCATATAGTGGTTCGTCTTTATCGACTTCACTGCCCGTGGAAACTCAGCGGCGAAAGTATCGGCATTTTTATCGCGAACAAAATGGGCGATGCATGGCGCGCAGGATATACCGAAGGTTAGCGCCTTCATAACGTATTGATCAGGAGTATCGCTGTTGATGTCGTCAAACCACAGAAACCTTTGAGCATGCATATCTTCATCTCTCACGTTTATACGGTGAAACATTTCACGAATGTCGCCGACGATTGCGATTCTTCCCACTCGAAATTGGATTAGTATCTCAAATAATGACTTCATTATGATGCGCCGCGCCGTGGACTTTAGCTGCTGCATCCCACACAAGCCGCACTTTTCCTGGTTTATTAGGGTTCGAGGCAATAAAGATGGGTAGATACCATACAGGCCCGGAACACGAATTAATTTCTGCATCCGATAATTTCCTGGCATAACCTTTGGCGATAAGCTTGTCAACTTCATTCTGCATTGCCAAATGGAGCTGTCGATCTTTTTTTACTTTTTTTTGTAAACATAACGCTCTATTTAAAGCCGACGGGTAGCTTCGGGTTTGTGGATTTCCACAGTAGGCCAATGTCATACTGACTATCCTTCTTCTGACACGATTCTTCAAGCGTTTTTAATACCTTTTCGTCCTCGGGTGATAACAGCTGCGTTCCGGCGATTTCTCGACCGAGAAGTAGTTCTTGACTTGGTCGTGCAAATCTTTATATGCTTTTTCGCATTCACATGTATGCATATTTACTATAAAAACAGACGGTTGCAGCAATGTGGACCCTTGTAACGACCACCCCAGACGTTTCTTAGATGCTATAAGCTGGTGTCGGCTACTTTCACGGATTTTCAATGGGATAGCTAGCTTCTAGTTATTGACTCCGATTAATATACCTGGTGCCACGTTGGTATATGACCTTATTGGCAGTCCCTTAAGATACGGGTATTCTTTCACTACGTCTTCGAACTACATTGATTGCGTTGGGAGACCCAAATTCTTAATTGTGTGCACGTCGCTGAGTGTAAACTTTCGTCCATTTTCTGCGCCTGATATAGTAATCGACAGTTGGACTGACTCGTTTTCTTCTCGCGTTGTCTGACCCGTCCATTTTAGCGTAAGTGGCACTGTAAACTAGGAAACCACCTGATCTTCCTCGTTCAGTACGAACTCCGGAAAATGTATGTAGAACGAGTGAGAACGGCAGTTGTTGCCTAGTCCGAAGCGATCGACTAGACGACAGGCTGTAACGCTGGTTATGACACGTCGTTCGCTTCATCGCATCTTACATGATGATCTTAAGTTTCACCCGTACAAGATAATGATCGTCCAGCAGCTTAGTGAAGGAAATTTTGTGCAGCGCCGAGAATTTTGTAGCGTAATGGACAATGTATCGAGCAAGAAGAACGTCATCTCCAAGACATTTTTTTTCGAACCTAATTTAAGTATATGTCAAAACTGCATTAAAAAATCTATTACTCAATGCTAGTTTTTATTAATTTAATCAAAACGTTTCTCAGTAATTCAATAGTGAAAAACATGCGTTTCCTCTGGCCCACCCTGTACAAAAAAAAAGTATCCAGAGTGCTTTGATTTTTTTTTAACTTCTTTATTTTAAAACAACTTAAATTCAACTCTTTATAACCTTACGAACTGTAAATAACGGGAACAATACGAAATCCCCAATCACAAAATCCCCAAACGCAGAAAAATCTCCAAAATCAAAATCCCCATACTCAAAATCCCCATAATCAAAATTCCCAAACATCCGAAATATGCTAGTAGATGGTAGATTGATAGTAGATGGTAAAAATTTGTAGATGGCTGGTATATGGATGGATGATGGTAAATGGTTGATGGTAAATGGTTGATGGTAGATGGCAGATGGTAAATGGTTGATGGTTGATGGCAGATGGTAAATAGTAGATGGTAAATGGCATTAAGTAGGGTCGTAGGTCGATACAAACTTATTTATATTTTTGATTGGCACAAACATAATGTTCGAGTACATTATATTAAAAAAACGGTTTTCATATACATATCGTCTTAAACATATTGGGTTTTCTTTAACATCATCGATATACGTCCCCATCCTCATCCGAACGAATATTCGCGGAAAACTTAGTCGGCCTATTGTTGGAACCGATTGTATATTTAATCGTCTGCTGTTTATCTGTTGTTGTTCTGAGTTACTTCATTGGGTTTGCCGTTTATTAGCATATATCAGTCGATGTTGGTGATTTTTTTTAATTGAATAGTAGGACTATTACAATTACAATAGTCTAAAGAAAATCCCCATCTACCATTTATTATCTACCATTTGTCATTTACCATCTAACATTTTCCATTTACCATCTGCCATCAACCATTTAACATCAACCAATTGCAATCTACCATTTACTATTTACCATCCGTCTACCATTTACCATCTACAATAGTCTAAAGAAAATTTCCATTACCCATTTGAGGTGTAATCTTAGAACGCGCGCGCGTTCTTAGATAACACCTCAAATGGGTAATGGGGATTTTCGTTTGGGGATTTTGATTTTGGGTATTTTGATTTCGGGGATTTTCGGGGGGACTTTGATTTTGGGGATTTTGATTTGGGGATTTTGGTTTGGGGATTTTGATTTGGGGATTTTGGTTTGGGGATTTTTGGACTATGTATCCAACCCGTAAATAGCATCTAACGAAAAACAGTTTGCTCAAACAGTGCTTCATTTTTGAACATTTCCAGTGTAAAACAAAAATATGTACGCATTCCAAACCCTAATTTGTAACGAACATTACGAATTCATTATTGCTTCACTATACGAAATCCAATCACCACATTGCCTATAAACTTTTCCCGAGTCTCGTAGCCATCATTAAATGTCATATTTACAATATAACTACTTTTCGGCCGGTAAAAGAAGCCAACCGGAGTTATCGTATCCACAAGAAGATTATGAAGTGACACGTTTCGCGGTGCTGTAAACGGACAATGCATGGACGTCTCATTTATAGCTGCTTTTATGATATAATTCATAAAAAGTGAAATGAAATGCGCGCCCATGTGACCATTTTTTTCACACAAATTGAATGCACGATTCAGTATGACTGTAGTACGTCGTCGTCCGTTTCCTTTTGCCATATTTTGCGTCAGGATGGTCCGAACTAGCATTCCTTCGATATCTTGTTTAACATAGATTTCACTATCAGTGTGTCTTGCGTCCTTCAATTTGCACATTAGTTCAACGTAAAGGGGATTGGAGATGCATTTGAATGAATGAAGGCGCATTCCGTATTTCTATAAATATGATACGGGGGGGAAAATGTTAATTTAAATTGACTTATAATTATTGATAGTGGAATGCACAAAACCTGCGGTAATGCTGAGCTGGCAAAAACAATAAGCAGAAAGAGTCGAATCATTTCGATATTGACTAAAACTCATTCACGCACTGGAAAAAGAGTGTGTGCCTCGGTTATGTATTTCACGTTTGGATAATGACTACACATGTAATTATTAGAATAAATGCGTTAAATACATTCTGATAATTATGATTTTTTCCTGCGTAATTACCTACTCACATTAATTACATTATTAACTGAAACAAATAAAAAAAACATGGTAGATCAATTTTTACTAAATGCCCATCAACACGTGTTTTACTGTATACAGTAAAACACGGATAAGTGCACATCGATAATGCACAATTTTTTCGTGCACTTAAGCGTGTTGTGCACTTATCAGTGCTCCATACAAGCTATCTAATTTACGTAGCATAAATGGATACTAGTGGTAACAACTAATATTGTGTGGCTATACCAACGATGATAGAAATATACCAAGATCTGAACCGACATTCTGTAAGGCGACAGTTGACTGGCGATAGTCATTTTCGTCATTTTGGAATCATCTAAGGCGACAGTCGCCCAATGTATCTTATATGGCCGTCATTTTCAAGGCGACAGTCACTTTCATGAAAAATTCACCATAAGTTCAATACGAACTCTTGTTGAAACATCAACTGTGTACCAATAGCACAATGTGACACGGCATAACCAATAATTAACGCTGAAACCTTTCTTCAAAAAATAAATTCCATCTAAATTAACAAAGCGACAGTGCAATGAAAATGATAGGTGTCGTCCTTTGGAATCATGTAAGGTCATCACTTTGAATACGGCGACAGATGGTTTTTGTGCTCGCTGTGCTTCGTGTGACAGAGACAGATACATGTATGTATGTGCTTTTGCATTATAGATACTTTAGGGTCATCCGACACCATGCATTGCAAACGTACCTACATATGGTACGTATGGACGAGTTCCCAAAATGGACTTATATTGTCGTCCATCGTACGATCGATTCCATGGTATATGAAAAGCGTAAGGAATTTCTTTATGTTTTTGAATGTGTGTATGCATTCCCGGCAAAATTTCCGTAAGGTCTATGAAAAAGTAAGACTTAAAAAAGGCTTACTTACTACTGAACTGTAAGCATACAGTAAGCTGAAATAGCTTTGGGTGATTAGATCTTATTCATATCATTATATAAGGCTTACTTCTTAGCAAAATGTAAGACAAGATTTCAAACTCAATTTGCACCCAGCTCCCAGTTGCCCTATAGCTTATATATTAATGAAAGAAAAGTCATTTATAAGGTTTATAATATACTTTACTTAAGGCATTTATTAAATTCTTATAAAAGCCTTATTAGTAAGTATATAAATGCCATTTCAGACAGGTGACATAAGGCAGTTTGCAAATTTATATTTATAACATGCCTCTGTGGCTGACTTGGTTGAGTCGCAATCTACGATGCTAGTAATCTTGGGGTCTGGAGATCGAATCTCGGCGTGGTCGAAGTACATGTGCGGATAGGAAATATAAACAAATATAAATTAAATAAAATACTGAGTGAACGCACCAGCGCCCAGCAAGGAGTTACAGAAAAAGAAAATACTTATTTCATCCTTTCATTAATGGATATATGTATTTTAGTTTCGAAATGCCTTAGATAATGCTTGAAATAATTCTTAAATAAGAATTATTGTTAAGGCCTTATCTAAGCCTTTGCTATATTCTTAAAAAAGCCTTATTATTAATTTTATAAAAGCATTACTAGTAATTCATAAATAAGTCCTACAATCAGGTATAAATAAAAGATTTGGAAGCTTCAAAGCTTTAAACCTTACCGCCAATGACATGCCCCATGTTAAGGTAAGCCTTTTAGTAAGGATTTCCTCTTGTGAAAGAGTAAGACTTTTTTGAATAATCTCTTATTGAGTAAGTTTTATTCTGTTCGAATATAAGACTTATATAAAACTTTCCGATTTTGCTGGGTTGTATCTAGATGTATGCGTGTGTGACTATATATGCTCGTTTGGTTCGTGGTGTGTGCTTTATTTGATGACAGATTGTCGAAGTAAAGCTATCTTTAGGAGCGAAAATAATGAGTGCATTCAACGAACGAAATTTACTGGAAAAACACTGGCATGGCGAACCTAACAGATCATATGACACCTGAAGACGTCAAGGTGGATAGTGGATTGATAGTGTGTCTTTGGTGAAGAGCTTTGAACTTTGAGCGAAACATTGTAAGTTAATTATTGGTTATTGCATTGGATATGTCGACAAGTTAGCGAATCAACTTTTGAAAATTGACTCGGCGCACGCCTTTGCAGTAATTTCGGGGATCGGGGGATCTGTCGAAATGAAAATGTATGTCTCTAGGAAGAGCGTGTATGAAATGAAGATATTTGTTCGATGCGTTAGCGGTATTTCCACAATATCTTTCATATATTATGTAGAACTACACATAAAAACAGTTGCATGTAACCACTTTTTTTATTGGTATTGATTGGCTAAGAAAGTGGATTTAAATCAAATCAGTCCAGAGAAATCGGCAAAAAATTATAAATGAACTATTACCCCGCAGTTATCCTTTTCCTGCCATGCAGCTTATTTTTTCCATATGATTTTTAGTTACTTTTAAACATTTTTTTTTCAAACGGCGATTGTCTGGAGTTTATAAATTAGTAATTCTAAAATGAAAAAAAAGTAAAAATAAATAAAATAAAAATAAAAGTCGACATCGAACAAGCAAGTGACAATTGCCCACACAAAATCATATTCCTTCGACAGGGTTGTCGAACCATAGTGTCAAATCTATACAATGCCCAAGCCCTGTCAAGAAAAATCGTAATTTACTAACATTCACTCTAATGTAAATACAATTAACCCTCACTAAATATTTCAGTATTCTAGAACCACTATCGCATCTATGTCTTTTAAAAAAATGTACATCCTCACGCCAACGCCAATTTCACGCACCAAAAGATATGTATGATAAATGACTAGCATCCACCAAGTATCTATACCCGCAACTAGGCATAAAATGTATGTAAGTATGTATATTACATGATCATAGATTATACCCGCAAAACTGAGTCATTTATCCGATGAAGTACAGCGCTCCTGTCATTTTTAACTAGTCCATTCCCTCAATTTTGTAGTAAAATATTAAGTTCTTACATCATAAATAATTCCACAAATCCTCCAAAAGCGCTGTTTTGTTTATTCCTTCACACCAACAACTTAAAAAATGTCGAAATTATATGAAGTCTGAAGCCATTTCCGTTATTTTTCGAATTTCGTATGAAAGCGACAGTAACAATGCTGTCGCTAGAAAGTGGTCGCTATTGGCGACAGTTATGGGCGATTATCGCCTTATATGATCCCAAAAAAAAGCTCTGTCGCTTTTCGACCTCTGGGTAGTAGTAGCTATCTCTTTCATACACACGTAAAAACCCATTAATAAATTGTCGCCCGACGAGGCCATCACTTTTGATTATCGCCATTGGCGATGGCGATTATCCCCTTACAGAATGTACCCTCAGGCACTCCTTTTAAGTGACACTGTATCCCATCTTTCTGAATGTGTTGAATTTCTTCTATCCGTGCACATTAAAGTTGTGAGAAATTGCGAAACAGAGACTCATATATAACCGTTTATATGATGGGTGTAAAAAAGAAAGAGAAGAAAAACTAAACTGAACGCAAACTGGATGAAAGAATTCAGTTCAGTGCTCGTTTTAATGTCAATATTGAGTAGGGCAACCCGAAAATTATGCTATTTCTGGATGTTGGCATCCCCAAATTTTCGAAATGTCACACCAATACATCTAAAAAAGCGAGAAAAGATACCAATACATACCCAAAGATGGCATACTCAGCTGATTTTGCATTAGCTCCGTCCTACTCTGTCTAATGGAATTTTGCGTTTAAAATATTTTCCAAATGTGTGCGATAGGAAATCGTGCATCTCTTTTTACAAGAAATTTGTATGGAGTGCCACCCCCTTGTACACTTTGTAACGATATAGTCAGGGCCGGCCCTAGGGGTGGACGAACTGGCCAGTCTCCCAAGGCCGCCACTTTCAAGTGGCCACCACAGCATGGAACCTTTTATTTTCGGGGGGCCACCACTCAGAAAGTGCTCCACTTGAAAGTGCTCCACTTTCTAGGGGCACGCAACAAGATAATCAAAGCATTTCCTCATGCCAATGGCGCCGGAACAGGGGGGGGGCAGCGGGGGCAACTGCCCCTCCAATATTTTGGCTAAGGGGACAATTAGTACTAGGTACTGCACTTGATGTATTAAAAGTTACGAATAATTTATTTAATTATATTTTTTGTACATATGCAATGTTATGTAATTATTATTATTATTATTATTCTAGTGGATAGTTTTTTCCATGATGAATACCTGGTTCACATAAAGTTGCATAGTTGACGTGCATCTAGTGTATGTACACTACTAGTAAGTATGTACATTATCATTCCATTTTCATCTCTTATTCGTCAACATATTTGTACCTCAAATTAACGAATAAGCCAACGAGAGCGAAACCATTGATCGTTGATCAGCGAAAACGAGGAAGTTTTCATTCTCCTTGTCAGAAAATTATGCCGACGGTAGAGAATCTCATGGTAAGATTGGGTTGCTATGCTGAAGATTTCGATATTAAGTGTTTTTCTTTGGTTATCTCGTGTACGTTTGGGTAACAAAACTTCATACCTATAAAAAAATACAGGTGGATCAGCTGACATTTTTTTTTATATGGAGTTCGTTACCCAAAAATACACGGGATGACTGAAAAAAACGTACTTAATGTTGATGTTCGCTTATAGTTAACATTTTTGGAGAATATTCTGGGATCTTCACCTACATGTTGGGTCGAAATTGCTGATCACTTTCGAAATACATATATCGAGCACATCGCTGTAACACGGCTAGTAACATTACTGCTGACCGTTTCAGTATCAGCAGCATCATCAGGAAAGTCGTTCATTGCGTCTTAATACATCTGACACATCTAATCCTTCTCCATGTTCACATAGATCGAACAGGGAATTTAAATCTGTCAAAAATCATGAAAGAAGCCGTTTCCCGAGGAAACCGGAAAACCACCTTTAATTTGACCTTTAATTTTACAAAACTATACAAAATATGTCCATAATCTTCAACACTTCGGAATTACAATGGGATCAGAATAGGTAAGAAAAGGAAACTTAAAGGTTATTCTCATCTTGGAGACTATTCTAGTTGGTTTCTGATCGCTGTTGTTCTCTAATTTGCTTCATAATCACTTCTTGTTATCGTTTCACAGGATATTAAAGTGGTAGAGGTCCGGTATATGACCGCCTAATTTAATATGAATTTGAGAAAAAAATCTTGCCCCCTCAATAAAAAATTCTTTCCGGCGCCACTGCCTCATGCTAAATCAATAGAATTACTGGGCGATGTTGTCAAATAAAAATGAAACACGATGGATTTTTCACATTTTATGGGAAATTTTTAAATGTCAGAACCCCAAAAGCTCAGGTTTAACCAATCATTTTATTCTAAAAAAAGAAAAAATGCCCTGGAATTACCTGGTTCCAAAAATATAGAAATTTGTTCCGATTGAAAAATTCAAGTAATGCTTATGCGCAAATATTTTCAAAAATTGCTGTTTTAAAATTCTAAAGCTTAGGCTGCCTACTACAAGCACTCCGATATGTGTACCGATAACGAGGATAAAATTCTTAAAGAATGAAAGCCGCAGAAATGTAGTTGGAATTTCATAAAAAAATCGATCAAGCCGCATCCATCTGACGGATGGTATTTCAAATGTTTGGCGAGGGAAAAACATTGATACACCTGGACGGATTTTTTTACAGCTTTGACGTATGTGCCAAACACATAAAACAGATCAGGAAAGTGTGCATGACCACATTTTTGGGATTTATTTTGAAGCGCAAATAGTCCGACAATTAAATTTTTATTTTAACAAAAGCTTCACAAAATAATCAACATTTGCTGTGATTTTACTAATGATGATGACAAAAAATTAAAAATGTTATAGGGTAAATAAATATGTAGAAAGAAAGAGCTAGCTGACAGTGGCAGCAATTCTAATTTTTTTCCTTAAGCATAAAAGGGGTTTTATGAAACATTTACAACTCACCAGTCGCAGAATTTTAAAGCACTGCTATTTTGGCCTATACGTCCAAAGCACGTCTTCATTTTTTTATTTGTTCGCCAAGCTTAATTTGACAAAATAAAAAAAAATACGCTTTCATTCTATGAGCGAAGGGTAAAAGGAGCCAGTAAAAATGTTTGTGGCTTATCTTTGTAAAATGTTTATAAGGAAGGGGATAATTTTCATTTGCCATGCCCAGCTCTGTCGTGCTCTGTGGCCGTGATCGTTAGGTCACCACTCTGTGAAATAGACACTCATAGAGAAACGAGTTTCCAAACTCGGCACGACTCGCCGCAAGTTTATTATTCAGAAGGAGATGATAAGAAATATTCTTATCGTAGAATAATAAACTAACAATGCGACTAGGAAGTGGTATGGCTGACAACAATATCACACTCCGAATTCAGTTGTCTTTGTAACGTTGATGACTACACTCAGAAAAATTTCAATGGGAAATCCCATTGAACTAATCATTTTCTCCCATTATCTTTAGTCAATAGGAAAAATCAGATTACTTTAAAAATATAGGAACCATTACTTTAACTCGATAAATATCCGTTTCTTTTAATAGTTGACTCATTTTAAAATAAACACATGGTCTAGTTATTTTCTAATAGGATATATCTTATTGATTTAATAGGATCAATCCTATGTAATAAAAAAATCGTTTCACTCGTAATCTTATCGAACTATATTTTTTATAAGTCCCATATTATTATACCTCCACGCTGCGTCATTGTGGATTTTGTTAAGAATCACGATATTTGGCCAGGCCGAGTATTGAACATCCGATTTGCTAGTACTCTTAAAAACCTAACAAGTCACGGGTAGGCAACCGAAAGACCTCGGCTACGGAGCAAGATGTTGGTTATGCTGCAAAATACATATGCTTGCAATTCAACTAAAAGGCCTATCCCATTAATGCAATAGGACGTCATATAAAACAAATGGGATCCATCGTATTATTAGTTAATCATATCAGATCTTGTAAATTTAATAAGACAAACTGATTAAAATATAATCTAATGTCCCATTGCATTTACGGGACACATTTCATTCCATACAAAATATCTCAATAGGACTCTTCCAGTTATAATAATTATTGCATCTGTTTACTTTTGTGAAGAAATCTGGTAAATTGCCGTCTAATTAAAATAATGGTACAAAAACTTTTAAATTTACGGGGCCCATTTTTCTGAGTGACACACGGTAGTCATCAACGCACCATACTGGCTATAGTTTTCAACAATAAAATTTGTAAAGCTTTCGAACTTTGGCAACAAATATTAACAAATTGGCACTACCCATCTTTTTGAAATGTGGTCAATGCAGGGGTCACCATTATCAAACTAACAGCTGATTGCTGCAACAATCCCGTCAAAGGCGCCGGCTTTGAGGGATACATCGAGGGAAGAACATTGAATATAGATGTTGCGAATCGAGCTTATTGTAGGCTTTTGGGACGTCAAATCGTGTGTAGCCTAACATATTTTTTTTTGTACATTTTCAATAACAATTTATAGATGTCAAAATTATCACTTGCTTGCAAAAATGCAAAAACAACATCGAAAAAAAATTTTGTTCGCAAAAAAAATTTCTAACAACATAACGACTGTTGTAGTGGTGTCCTGCGATCTAAAGGAGAAGACTGACTGAGACTGCTAACATGAACGCTGGAATGACAGAGAGACTGCCACTTTTGCTGAACATTTTTGATCAAGACAATGTTTGATCTTAGGAGATTTTCACACTTGTACGTAATCTGCGATGTGGTGAATAAAAAAATGTATGGAATTTTACAGCTCAAATTAAGTCATTTGCACAGATTACCTAATCTGGCCCTAATTGTGAAAAACTTCCTAAAATAGTCTTGTTCGAAACGTCTGCACTAATAAATTTTTCAATTGCACATGTGCACTTATCCGCCATGAATCGTGTCCAAATGTTGTTAACCTTACCAAAAAATTGCGTGTACCTACTTAAGCGTGTTGTGCACTTATCCGTGTTGCACTTATCCGTTTTGAAATGTATTGAAAATCGTATAGAATGGATGGTGCATGAAAATTGTGTGCACTTATCCGAGTTTTGCACTTAAGCGTGTTGCACTTAACCGTGTTTTACTGTAGTAGATTCCACAGCGCCATATGACTCATACACACCGTTCCGTTAATGATTGGCGGATAATCCTCAAAGAGACATGAATACGAGAAGACCTTACGGTTCATGGTGCTACGTTCATCGGCAGAGTAAATAGTCTAAAAAGCTAGATAAATCGGTTACCAAGCTGCAGCTCACAGACACAAAACAGATCCGCAGTTGACGCACTATACACCAGTAGGGTTGAGGAAAATGCAATTACAGATCGTATTTATTTAAAAAAAAAACTATATTCCCAGCAATGAACCTAATTTAGAATACCAGTGTGCTCGACACTAGAGACAATAGCAAATTATGTGTACTTACTCCAATTTACCAGCAAATGCGACACAAAACAATAGATAAGTGGCCAAATTCAGATTGATTTAAAAATCCAAAATCCAGAACAACACAATGAAAAACAGCACTTGACTAATCACACCATGGTGCAATAACCCTTTAATCTACGAGTAACATTTTCGTACTTTGATTTTCTTTTTGATTTAGAACGTGAAACAACACACCCAGAAATAATACAGGTAAACACAAATATTATTTACGTAAAAATAAAGTTCACATCAAATCCAAAAACACGACTATATTGGGCACGGGACTAAATAATTATGTTATTAGTATGTCCGATAAATCTGGGTTGCACACAGCTGATAAAGAAAAAATCACAAAAAACAGTAACTGCTAACGATGCTCAAATTGACAATGATAGATAACACAACAAAGAGACTAAGGCCTGATTTCAGAAAGTCAAGATAAATAAATGATATAACATAAATAATCAGTTAGTATGTGAAGTTGTTCACATCACTTTCAAATTTTTATTTTTTTTCTCGATTTCCCACTTTTTATAGCATAAAAAACGTTTCGAAAAATCTTTTTTTTTGCCCATCCCTACAAAAAAACAAAAATTATTCATTGCAAACCACCTGATATGACCGCATGTGAATCATTCCTAGGGTTGCTCCACCGATTTCGATTGCTCCGTTTTATTGCCTATAGAGTCCCCGGCAAAAACTGATGTTTGCCCACCCCTACGAAAAAACAGTTATTCACTGGAAACCTTTTCCATACAGGAATTTTGCTAACCCAAAATAATTGAAAAATCATTCTTTGCCTAACCCTGCAGTGAAACAGTTATCCACTGGAAACCTCACTTGTATATGGAAATTTCATTAAAATAATGGCATGCCGGATCGGACTACTCAAAGGATGCTTACGCGAGCTAGTTTCGCGGGGATTCTCCGATAGCCCAGTGAAAATCATGTTTTGTTCACCCCTACAAAAAAGTTGTATACACTGAAAACTTTTTCCAACATTTAGGTACCGTGGCGTCACGCTTCCAAAATTACTTGTGGTCGAAATTGGAATGAGGGCCCCTCACGTTAGATTTTTTTTTCACCAAGAATTACAGACAAAGCTCACATTTAAAGCAACCCTTAAATGATAAACTGAGCGTAGCGGACGTGAATCATTGATTGAATGGTCAAATTCATGATAGAGCTCTTTCAAAGATAAATGCGTCGTGCGTCGTGAAACGACTGGGCGTGCGGACCTGTTTCTTGATTTGATGAATCCTAGTTAAAAAAAAAGACTTTCTGACTTGGCCCATATTGAAGAATCTTTGTTTAGCCTAGCATTCTAGGAAGAGGGGGGGCGAAAAAAGAAAATAGATCTTCTTTAGCAACAACCAGAGAGAACGTCTAATCATGATGGTCCTTGATTAGGACGATCAGATTGATTGATTGGGGCGTGAATCATCGCCCAGAAAGCGGTGTCAGGTAACAGATGGATGCCAAGTGTTAACTGGTGGACGCGAGTCCTTTCTACAACCTCTGCCTCTTTTCTCCGGTTTGAGCGCAACTTCACGCCGTTGCGAAACCATGCCCCCACAGGCCTACGTCAAAAGAGGGAGGGTAGCCCATCGGTGCCTATCGCCCCTACTAACACATATATGGCCTCTGACTGCTCCCACCTAAGGGTGACTTGTATACGTAAAGGACTGGTCACCTAAATTTTTCGCAAAGTCTTTGAACCGCAGTGACGACCCTTTTTTTTTAGTTAAAGCTAGCGGTGAGTCCGACGCTATACGATGACAGCGTAAAAGAAAATGCCCGACAGACCAGAGCTGAGCCGTTATTTATGCATTTGCATTTACCATGCTTGTATCCAAGACAATTGCTTAAAGCTTTGCGAAGACATATTCACGTTTAAATGACATTCAGAGCACGATCGATAGTGATGCCGAAAGCGTTAAAATATCGGATATTCGAGAACGCTGGACAATTACAATGTATATGAGCTCATAGTCTTCACTGAGATGCCCACACTGTACAATGTACATACGGATACAACAAACTACTATTTGAATATCTCCTGGACTGCACTCTACCCAAACCCCATACTCCTTTCTGGGGATGCAGATCAACTACAAAATTACGTGGCTGCGATAGAAATTGCTCTTCAGAAACATGGTCACAGTCTTAAAGGTCTAGGCTTCAACCCCCACCTGCGATCCCTGGACAACATACATACATAAAGATCCGAGACGCTCTAATCAACTTTCACGAGCATAACTAAGTCGTCGGCATAGGTGCAGCAATCACAATCGGTCCAGTGGCTTGTGCAGGGTTTCCATTACTATAGGTAGATTTAATATACAGGAACCAATGCTGGAGCCTTGCGGACAGCCAGATGATGAACGCTTAGGCACCACGTCATAGGCCCAATGATGAATATATCCTGCGCACATGAATTTTCTTCCATTACTTTACCAAGCACTACGAAAGAAAACTAATGCCACGATATGACTGAAGATCGAACCGATCCTTTCCTTTCCGAGGTTCTTCAGCAATATGACTTCCAGCTCGTCGGAAAAAGCGGTGTTTGGAAGGAATATATTTACACATTCCTCTTGTTACCCAGTCAACTTTCTACTACTACTCATCGTAGCAATGTAAGCCCCATCTCCCTCGACTCGAAATGTTGTTGTAATGGAGGACTTTGGACATCCGGAAATGATCCAGAGGACGGAGCGAGTGCCTTTATAACCTTGCAGGTTAGGTCAACAAAAAGGGCTCCTTAACAAATCAGCAGTGGCATGCGCTTGCTGTAACTCAGAGCGGAGTAGTGGGCTGGGTGTGTACTGCCCGTTGCCCCCTGTCCTCTACATTAAAAAGAGATATCGCATGCCTAGGGAAAGCGAAAACAAACAAGAGGCATTGAAATTGGGGTGAATCAAATAGAAAGACTGGTGACGTCGAGAACAGAAGAGCGAGGCGAGGCTTTCCTCAAGCTTCAATTTTCTTTACTGTCAACCGACGGGGTCGCTAAAGGCGGCCTTCCGTAGTGTGCAAGGGGCGCGGTTCACAACCCATCTTCCTAATATGGGTGCTCCGCCGTCCGTTGTAGCTTGCTGAAGAGCCATCGTACTTCGGCATACAACGTACACGCCGAGAGGCATGCGCGGGCCCTTGTTGTTGCGCTTCCTCAGCGCGTGCATGCCATACGATGGCCAAGTCCTTCGGACCATCGGCCCCCACCGCCCACGCATCCCCACGGAATCTGTCCACCACGGGAAAGCTATTGCGGTGAATTTTCTACGAGCCGCGGGAATAAATAATGCGGAGGAAAGCCTCCTCATCCCGCTCTTGCTGCCACCATCCTAAAGCGAAGAAAAATGCAGAAAATAATGCGATCATGCAGATGCCGCTTTACATTAAAGCTCTTTAACAATGAACTGAAATGGGGGCGGGCACGTGCATCTATCAACCCAACATCAATGAACCCATCATCCAGCCTGGAATGGGTGTAGGGTACACTACCGTGGTTTTAATAATAGCGTGTTGACTAGAGGTTGGCTTGTAATTGGTGGTATTATCATTTTTTTACGATTTTAATTGCGCGACAGGGAACAAAAAAAAACAGAAAAACCTACACGAACACTTTAAATGCACATTTTTCACGTATTTTCGCCACCAGAAACAAATCATCTCCCCAAACTACGCTACTCTTTTTCGCGCCAAAAACTAACTGTCACAATTCGACAACTGCCACTCGCTTCCCCGGGGATGCCATCATTAAAATTTCCTATCATGGCCGACTTGACAGAACAGCTGTTGGATTGGAGGTACGTTTACACACAGCTGTTGGATGGATTGGAGGTACGTTTACACACATACATATATCATTTTTTTTTAATTTAGGCCGGATTTTACAAGTATCAATAATTTCAAGTTTTTAGAATCAAATTGAAGATATGCAAAAAACGAGGAAACTCAAAAATGGAGATTTATGTGTCTGAATCGGACCATTACATGGTTATATCTCCATGTGGCCGATAATTCGTTATATTTACCCTCTGATGTTGTGTCTCAGTTTGCCGCCACGAAATTCGCGCTTCGTAATGCTCTCGGTAAAAAAAACTAAGCAATAGTCCAGTACAATTGGTTCAAAATAGCCCCAAACCTAAACATAAAAAAAAAAAACAAAAGAAATTTTTGATGCCAAATTGTTGAAGACACTCCCTGATATACGCAGTAAAAAGTTACACTAATTTGCGCCATGGGTTAAGGGGGGAGGGCAAAGGGGTGAAAATTCAGTTTTTTGCAAATATCTGGAAAACTATGAGTCTGAGCTTGAAATGTCCTGAGGACGAAACAAACTACATACACTACATGCCTTTGTAATGATATGTAACACTCTAGACATTTTCTCAGAAAATTATACCCTAGACCCAAAAGTGTTATAGTGAATTTACATTTTTGGAGTTTTACATTTCGCACTGTAACTCCTGATAGAATAGACCTTCGGTCATAAACTCTTGTCCATATATTGCTAACAAAATTTGCTTAATTTCTACTCAAAATTGGAATGCTCCCACCATTGACGCCCCCTCACTCCTCCTAACATTTTTCAAAAAGGCATGCCTGTAGCTTCTTTTTAAATTGAGCCAGGCAGATCAAATTTAGTGGTCTGCTTACTTTAAACTCCATTATGCTCCCCACCAAAAATTATTACCATCCGATCAAAACTAAGGGTACCCCCCATACAAAGTGACCCAAATTTCTAACAAATTTCACATTTCTTCACTTCTAAATTCTATCTAAAAAAGAAAAAAAGAATTTATCTCTTAGAACGTCCTTATAACATTTAACTGTAGTCTTCTAAATGTACTATATCCAAAAGTTTGTACCAGAGCATGCCTTACAAAAACGAAAAATCGTGTTTGAAGGTTGCTAGTACACGTTACTCGAAATATTCGCAAATAGCCTTAGAACTGGTATCACTGACCTTCAAACCCAATTTTTTGATACTTGTAGCGTACGCCTTGGTATAAAACTTTTGAATATACATTCACAAGACTACAATTAACTGTTATAATGACGTTCTAAGAGATAAATTTTTTTTTCTATTTTACATAGAATTTAGAAGTGAAAAAATGTGAAATTTGTTAGAATTTTCGTTCACTTTGTATGGGGGGTACCCTTAGTTTTGATCGAATGGTAATAGTTTTTGGTGGGGAGCATAATGGAGCTTAGACTAGGCACCCCACCAAATTTTATCTGCCTGGCTAAATTTAAAAAGAAGCTACAGGCATGCCTTTTTGAAAAATGTTAGGAGGAGTGAGGAGGGCGTTAATGGTGGGAGCATTCCAATTTTTGGTAGAAATTAAATAAATTTTGTTAGCAATATATGGACAAGATTTTATGACCGAAGGTCTATTCTAACAAGAGTTACAATGCGAAATGTAAAACTAAAAAAATGTAAATTCACTATAATACTTTTCGGTCTAGGGTATAATTTTCTGAGAAAATGTCTAAAGTGTTACATATCATTACAAATGTAATTTTATGTAGTTTTTTCGTCCTCAGGACATTTTAAGCTCAGACTCATAGTTTTCCAGATATTTGCAAAAAAAACTGAATTTGCACCCCTTTGCCACCTCCTCCCGCCTTGACCCATGGCGCAAATTAGTGTAACTTTTTTCTGCAACAATTTGGCATCAAAAATTCCTTTTTTTTATGTTTCGGTTTTGAGCTAAATGTACTAGACTACAACGAGTTTTCATATCTTTGACTGGATACTGTCGCTATTCGGATTCACGGAGCTTAAAATAAGAAGGCACCTGCGCTACCTGACCACTATTCGTTATCTCTTCTTCTACAGTGAAAGCTCCGTTCGCGGACAGCTCCCGCAGGCGGACATCTCCCGTAGCCGGACAATTTTCTTAGTCCCAACTTTTTCCATCGTATTTTAGAACAAAATCCATTCCACTAGCCAGACGCTCTACTGGCCGGACACGGACACTATTCCTACATACATTTCTCATAAAGCATCTCCCGTAAGCGGACACAAATTTAATTTTTAGACGACTTGCTAAAATTAAAGAAAACTGAATATGATCACAAAAATGCATTAATGCGCAACAGGTTTTGTTTTTGAAGATTTTTGGCTCTACGGATACCATGCACTTGTATATTGAAATAGGGATATAGAAACAGGACGATTAGACCAAAACCCATACTTTCATAACGGACGACCGAGGTATTTATGCCTTTTTTGTCTTCCGGTTTTTAATCCGGTCGGCTGTTCAACTTTTCGGTTAACTGGAATTTGAATTTCCTTTCATATTTGTGGACAAAGTCCCAACTGTTCTGTCTACTAGAAAAAAAATCTTCGTAAATTTTGGTGTAAGAACATACACATGGGCCTTTTGGAATCGGCAAATCATTTTTTGTTATGTGTGTTATAATGTGTTCATTATACAACAGTTTATTGGCATATAAAATTTTCCTTAATAAAGGACTTATCACCGTCTGGAGAAAACACAAATATAATTGAACTCCTTTATGGTCGGTTCCTTGTTGATCGTATAGGCCCATCAGGAATTCTACGTTAATTTCGATGCCGAGATTGATCATCTGGGAGGGTAGTTTTGCCTCTACGAGACGAAACGCTTCTGGAGCTGAGCATGTATTGTACGGGATCCTATTGTGCGAGTCATATCGAAAGGATTGAAGTGCCAAGGAGTGCAACTCACGCTCTACTCCAAATTAAATTTTATTACAAGTTTCGGCAAAACTACATTCCCTGCTGAAACTATTCATGATTTTCCTTTAGAATGAGTTTTCCTCCTCCTGTAGTTCTTAAGGAATTCACGCGTTAATATTGACTTACTGAGTCGAGGTTCTCTAAACCAGGCGACACTGCCAATTTGAAGAAGACATTACGAATGCTTCGGTGTCTTACAACTTCCAAGTAACAATGCCAGACTGGGTCAAGTGGTTACTCTGGGTAAGACACAACTTTGGAAGGAGCATCTCAATGTGGTATCAGACGTCAAGCCTTAAGAAATAAATTAATCATATCCTATACATAATCCTAATTTGATCGAACTGATCTGTTGGTGTTTTGGGAAAATAATGAAATCTATGATATGAGTAAAATTTGGTAAATATAAGTAGTGTTGCCGATCAGTAAGCAAACAAGACATATTTAGCGTAATTTCACAATTTTTAATGAGCATAAACGAATCATTAAACAATATTACTCGCTTAACCGGAAATCTGGAACGTTCTGTTCGGTTTTAACCGGACCGACTAACCGCAATCAAATATAACTGAAAAAAACTAAAACGACCGTTGGGCGGTTTTTGACATCCCTAATTAAAGCTAATATTTTTCTTCTTGTTTTCCCTATGAAAGCTTGGAACAATTTATTGGTAAACGTGCATTTGCGCATTGTATACATTGTGGAGGTTTGCAAACCAAAAATGACTTAAAATTAAAAAATATATAGAAACAACACTTTTATTGTTTTAATGTTCCTTTTAAATTATTGTTTATAAATTATTGCGCACATAGAAGCAATTTCTTTTAACCCTCTCCCGTAAGCGGACATCTCCCGTGGCCGGACAAAAATGCTGGAACCGTCAGTGTCCGTCCACGGGAGCTTTTACTGTACATATCTTCTGTTGTGAAACTTGGGCGCGCGATATTCTTTCAATAATAGAAGGACAGTGCAGGAGTGACTCACATTGCTTCTATGAGTAACTCCTGCACTGACCTACGGTAAGGGCATGCCCCTGTAGGTGCATTGGCGAAATCAAATCGTGCTGAAACTGCAAAAATTACAGCTGCGAATTACATGCTGAGCACGAAACCAAAGCTTTAAACTGAAATTCCGTTGCAATAAACCGGGTCGAAATTGCGAAAAACAAACACCAAAATGTTTGCTGTTTTCCCTATTTTGGCCTTATAATTCAAAAACTGTACATACGTGCGAAAAGATGTCCACGAATATTTTAGAGAGTACAGGTTTGCGCGTCGATCGAGACTTAAGGCCTGAATAGACCTCGGGCGGAATGAAAATGAAATTTTTGTCCGCTGCGATTTACTCAATGAAAATGCATGCTTACTGTCGTGGAACATGTCGGAAATGATGGGGAATTCCATAAGCTACAATCCGAATATGGTTCCAAAATTTTTCTCGGCCATTTTATGTATTATTTTTCGATTCCCCGGTCATTAGATATTTTCTACGGTGAAATGACCGGGGAATCGAAAAATAATACATGAAATTGCCGAGAAAAATTTTGGAACCATATTCGGATTGTAGCTTATGGAGTTCCCCATCATTTCCGACATATTACAGTACCTAAGCATGCATTTTCATTGAGAAAATCGCAGCGGACAAAAACTTCATTTTCATTCTGCCCGAGGTCTATCCAGACCCATAGATGTTAAAAATCCATCAAACGGTGTTGTTACAACTGGTAGTTTAATTTTTATGCGATGATACGACGACGAATCAGCTCAAACAATATGTTCTAGTTCCAATCTGCACGTCTAAAGTCAGCAAAATACCGTCGACACAAAGAATAAAGCCAAAAACATTTTTAATAATGGTCAAACTAATTTTGAAAGCAGATTAACCGCTCAAAGCTCTTACGTGAGAACGCCAATGCCTTACTAAAACTATACTACGAGCAAGATTGCATTTAAATTAATCGGCTGATAGTTTAATAAGATTTTTTGAATACAGCCCCTAGTGTAGTAGAGTAGGTAATAATGGCGGGTGAGCGTATTGTTATCAAGAATTATTATCAAAGCTGATTAGTTGTAGTCAAGGCGACATATGATTTTAGGCTACGCATATTTACTCTTCAAAAAAAGATTGTTTAAATGAGAGTTATATTTTCAGACCATTTCAGTAGCTGAATTTTAGGATTTGTTGGTATTTACCCGGTCTTAGGTTAAAGAACTTGTAAACCAGTGACTTACTGGAGAATGAATGGGAATCTCTTTTATGTGAATATATTATTTAAATAGTCCGCCGAAAATGAGAATACGTACCTCGTAGAGTCCAACAAAAATATATATTCAATATAAATCATGTCCTTTTTCAATCATGCTCCATCAAAATATGAATCATAAAGAATTTAGTCATTCTATATCAAAAAGGCATCCATTCATAAAATATTTTGCACGTCGTCGTTTTTCGTTTTCATATCTTTGTATCTTTTCGTATTCAATCCGTATTCATCCGGTCACGTTTCACAAATTTACTCGCTTGCGCGACTATCTTCAGTTATGAATTCCTTTTCCTTTGCCAAAGCTACATCAAGTTGATATCACATCATAAAAAAGATTTTTCTTTTCTGTGTTTAATATTTTCCCCTGACGCGTAATATGTACTACAAGGAGTTCAGTCCATTCATTGGCACTTATCAAAATAAATGCTCAATTGAGCATTGAATTGAATAAAAAGTCAATCCTTTGTGATAAGAGGTATGCGATGAAATATGAATTCATACACACATCCACACACAGACACATTCGACGTCTATAAGAAAATTTCTATTTGATTCTCTCTTCTATTCAATAATCATTTACGATCGCTTGACTTGACTCACACCAGGGACGTAGCCAGGATTTGGTTTCGGGAGGGGTCCAACGCTCAATACCAGGTAAAGATATTTTTTGAAATTAGAGTTGATTCTAGCGGATATAGTATTGTCCAATGGTAAAGGAAAAGTCACTTCATTTATTAAGAAAAAAAAATGGTTTCAAATTTTTGAGACTTTATGAAACTTTCCGTCATTTTCCAAAGAACCATGTATCCATCGATCTTCTAGATTTCGACCTATACCCTTTGACCAATATTCACGAATTACACTGACTTAATATTTAAGGAACGTTAAGCTATTATAATTTCTTCTTAATTTTATCGACACTAGCGACACTTACCTTACCATCCGCCATATAACGGGCAATAACGGAATCCCAAAAGTTTTCCTTATGAGAACGGATAGCATAACAAGCCATATTTAGACACCCAAATCGTTCGTTTTATAGCATTAATAATAATAATAAAATGTGCGCTTTGAAATCCGCATGCCTAATAACGTTCATTTATTTTAAACTCTAAAAACGCATAGTTCGTGACAATTTTGAGTCACGTTGACATGAATCATGACGTTGACAAGTTTTTTCTGCCCATCGAGTGCAGGACAGAACGGCACAACTTCAAATACAAATTCGAACATGAAGTTGGTTACGAATTTTTCTATATAGAATACAACTGTAATTTGTAAGAATGAAAAAAAAAACGGTGCCTACCATAATGATCTCACGTATCACGGGAACCTTTACACAGATTGAAAAGCGGAAAATTTGATTCAAAAATTGATAAAAATTCTAAAATTTCATACGTCTTTTCATCAACGGAGGCGTTTTCGGGAATAACCCACAATTGTTTTGAAGCTCTTATACACATAACAAGGGTAGCTCAATTTCATCAAACGAGAGAGAACCGGCTTAGAAGTGGAAGCCGCGTCACAGCCACAGCTGATTAAGTTAACACTGGACTGTGTCGCCCCATATTTATGCTTATGCTCTTACCACCTTGTATTTTCACTTTAGAAAAGAGGAAATTACGGGAAGGAATCATAGAAAAAACCCAATGGAAATTTATTACAGTGTCCATGTTTCATGTCGTCACTGAAATTTAAAAGCCCATTCAAAACATTTCGGGAGGGGTCCGGACCCCCTGGACCCCTCCCCTGGCTACGTTCTTGACTCACATCTTGCTCTTGCTAGCACTATACACGCTAGATTCCAACTCGTCCGAAGCTTAATTGAAAAGGAAGAAATAGATAGAAAAATCTACTTTGTGGCGGTTTAATGAAATTGAATAGCTTCAAGTGGATCTTTAGGTAAAGGTACTGCGAGTATATCTAACTCGTTTATGGGAACACTCCGCCGACGACTCTTCTCTTGTACGGCCGAATGTGGTTGGCGTTGGATGCACATATTCAATTAAAAGGATGCAAAAATGCAAGTGCGCTCCAGTTTCGTGACATACATACAAATATAGTATTACGGATATGGTATGGAGGCGCTATTGTGAGTAAAACGCTGAATGTGGCTACGAGATGTTTTTGAATAGATATGTACTTTGTGTAGAACAATTTGAATAAATGCAGGGATTTGTGCATTGCATATTTAAGAATAACATGTTCACCTATGTGTTCGTTCATTTTCATCAGAAAATAGATGAAAACTGAGTTTATATTCATGGTTTTTGTTTATTCAGATAATGTCCCCCTTTTCGAAGGTGAAAAGATAAAAAATTATGCCGAAGAGTAGAGTTACATAGAAAAATGTTATGCGTTCAATTTTTTTTTGTACGAATACAATGAAAGCTATAGAATAGTTTTCGTTTTTCAAATTATTCAAGACTCCATGAAGCTTCACATATAATTTTGATATTTCCACGAAATGACGAAAAATATTTCAACGAAGTTTCAGTTTAACGAAAGGATTTAGATATTAGACTATTTGCGCTAACTAGCCTATCATTATGATTTGTGTAACTAGCCAGTGGCGAGGCGTAATTCACCATTCAAGCGAAGTACGAGATTTCAATACTTAATTGACACATAAAATATCATTTATTTTGGACTTTGTCATGATCTAGATAATTTTGAAGGTTTTGCATCTGTTTCAACTTTGCAGGTTTCTAATTTAAAAATAAAAAAAATTACCATATAAATAATGAATAATACTCGGAGAGGATTGAATTCGTGCAAATCCATTTACATTTTTCTTGTTCCATTAAATACATTTTTTATTAAAAATTCAAACAAGCGAAACCTAATCTTTGTTCATGCTAACTTTGTACATTTTAAAATATCGTAAATAGTACAATACCTCTCAATATACAACTATCAATCAGATCCACACTCCATTCGCCTATAATCTCCATCTCGTCTTTCGCGCATAAAACATCTTTTTATATGTGTAGGCATCCCTCTATAACCGCCAATCAGCAGAACACTGCTCCGTTGCAGAATCTTTTTAAATGCCTCCGCATTCTGAGCATTCAGTAACATCAGTCTATAAGCCCGAATTTTCCGGCTTACCTTTACACAGAACGACGCTGTCATTAGCACCGGCAATTGTGTGCGGTTCGTACCATCCATGGAATAGAGAGATAAAAAGGAATGGTAAATCAGCTGTCACCCATACAAACTGCATGGCCCGATTTTAAAAAGCGGTTGTCCCTATCTGTTAAGTGTTATTGTGAAGTTTTCACGAAGTAAGTGGAGGGAAAGATTGTTGCTGGAGGAAGTCAGGAAGTGTATCTATAAAATGTAATAGTCATATCGCAGTTTCAGTGCGACACAAAGGTAAAAAAGACGAATTGTCCCCACCTGTCAGATCCAGTCTGATATGAAAAATTGAACCATTTATCGTTTCTACGGGGCATTCCTTTAGTTTTCTTTATTCAATGGTACCATCGCACTATGTGCAATTGGAATGATTCCAATTAGACATCGCACACGATTCCCATTAAAAAAGGGATAGGGGAATCACCTGTGCTGTAGTGTAAGAATCAAGTCATTGGCTATTCTTTGATCGTTTTGTGATTGCAGTCCTATGAATGTTACAAACTTAAATCATGTAATGTTGATGTGTATGGAATATTCGCTGGGTGTCACTGGTGCAGTAAAGACAGTTCTTTCTACTTACTGTAGTTCGACTGTAAACAGTGTTATGTTGAGAAGTAGCAAATGGGAAGCCGCGAGGAATCGGCTTTTATGGACGCCTCGCCATTAGCCTATCATTATGATATTTGAGACCGGTTTGAATAGATTTTACCAATTGCAGATATTTAGGGGCAGTGTGAATTGAATTGTGTTGAATTCGATCTAAAATGAACCCTAGTTTTCTACACTTAACTTATAAAAAACTGTTAGAAATAATGGAGCTAGAATAAATTGATGTAAGAAAGATATGATCGTGAGACTATGCGCTAGTTTTTAAAAGAATCGTATAAGCACCTCACCTTGGCAGAAGTTGGAAAAAATTGAGATGGAAAAATGGATTATTTTTGGATCAAATCACACAAATTTGACTTTGAAGCTCTGTAAAAGCCAAACCTCTTATCCGATTTTAGTGTGGTTAGTTTTATTTTGGCTGTAATAATCATCTTGTTTCACTTTTCTAGCTGGTCTAGCTTTGGAGATATTGAGCTTTAAGTTCTGCAAGAAAATGATTTTTTTTTTTCAAAAATCTTCCAATGCCTGTGGCAGCTAAAGGGTTAAGAATAGGGGGTATGTTGCACACAACTTTTTTGCTGGAAACTAACTGAAAAATCACAATTCGGTGCGTTTATGCGGCAGTTTCCGGACACCCTGTATAGCCAGTGAAAACGACTATGCTACAAGTATGCTTTAACCTTAAATTATGGATAAATATGTACGAATAACCGACACTTGGCCTGTTCTCCTATCCGGTCTCATAAGGAGGACTTTTGTATTTCTGATATTTTCTGGCATATGAAAAAAAAAGTAAGTGTCGCTAGTGTCGATAGAAAGAACAACAATTTCTTCATTCGAGAGCTTACAAAGTAATTTTCCAAAGAATTTATGTAACCCGTTCCAAGCTTTTCTGTGCTCGTTATCTGCACTGGACAGCAAAAACATTAAGTTCCTGGCCTTTCAACCAACTC
This sequence comes from Microchrysa polita, assembly GCA_949715475.1. Lineage (NCBI taxonomy): Eukaryota > Metazoa > Arthropoda > Insecta > Diptera > Stratiomyidae > Microchrysa > Microchrysa polita. The sequence goes on from OX454420.1 coordinate 16,252,148, forward strand.
AACAGCCATCTATATGTCGGTGATGAAAATTCTATCCGTTCATCTACACTAAATGGTGAAACACATCTGGCTAAATTGTAATTTTCTGTTTTGTAGGATGTTTGTTACCCAAAACTAAAACTTGTAAAATAGTAGTTCATTGACTTTTATTTTGTATAGGTACACAATAAAATAATTCCTAGCTCTGATCAGAATTGTGAAGTCTTCACACATCAAGTAGAATTACCTAAGGAATAGAAAGTCCCTGCTTGGATTTTACAGTGCATCAAACAACAGTCGACGGATCTTACCTGAAATGAAATAACGAAAGAAAAATTAGATTGATGTAAGAATTTTAAAAGAGTTTTACAGTTTTACAGACCTCCCAAGGTTCTAGCATTTTTGTCCGGCCTCGGGAGATGGAGGGAGGGAGGAATTTTTGGAACAACATTTTTTTTCAACATCATAACCGTACCCAGGAGTTTTCTTAGGACGTGCAAGTTAAAACCTCCAACAACAATTAAGATTTTGCGTCAGTTTATATTGTCGGCCCGGCAAATATTGATAGAAGTGGTTTTACAAATTTTACAGCCAATTTTAAGCAAGGACCACCGAGATTGACCTTCATCATCTTTTAACAGAAAACTAAAATGCAGTCTCTCTGAGTCTCTTTCAATTTTCATTTTTGGGTGTTATTGCTTGAATTGGAAATGATTCGCACATTGGTAGCTTTTTTTTACTATACAATTTTCAAGACAAATTCGCCTTTTTCTCAACACAAATTAACTATACATCAAATGAAATGAACAATTCCACAAATAAAATTAACGCTTTAACAAGTCAAATTTAACGATTTCACAAATAAAATAAACTATTTCACACGTCAAAATAATTATTCAGCAAATCACTTCTTATTGTAAAATGGCAATTTTAACTCTATACGTATTTACGTTGTTGGTGCGAATGTGCCAACATTTTAGGAGGTTTACTCGTTAGTTGGCCATTACATTTGCATCCGATAAGAATTTAACAAGTGTAACAAACTTGAAATTCTTATTGTAAAAGTTTATCGGTCATCATGTCGGCATCATGAACAACTTGACGTACGGTTCATTATGGATTTATTTCGCGCAATACATTTCTCATTTACCCCCAATGATACATCATTCCTTCATTTCGCGCAAGACATTAATATTTCTCACGGGCGATGCATTAAAAATATATTTGACATAGTTATAACGCAATCGTTATGAGTAACAATGATATAATCTTTTTGTGTAATTAGGATGTATAGGCGTGTATAGATGAAAACATGTTAAATGACAAAGGTATCTCAACTGACGTGTCGTGCATAAATGATAGGTTTCGTATATGTTTTCTACTGGCTGGGAAAATATTATAAGAATTCTATAAATATTTTTAACAATTTTTAATTGACAATCCCCGGGAAATGTTTGACTCCACTACGTATAAAACGTATAAGCCATATAACATTTGTCACTAAATTTACCTTTCAGGCGGAATGCTGTTAAATTCCATTAGGGACCTTCATATAAAATATGAGCCTGGGACGTTTAGTACGAATAATTCGTTTAGTACGACGTCGTGTGTACTTTGTGACGAAAAAATATTTTCTTGCAATGATTGGTTGGGCAACATGATCACAGTCATAGGGGATGGGATCTTTATGCGAAAATAAAAAATCTTAGGGTCATCTAACGCTGGTATATTTTTTAACGTAAAAGCAGGACAAATTCACCAAAAATCGTCGTTTGGCAGGACAAAGCTAGTAAAAAAGCCGGACACAAAGAAGGACAACCAGAAACACAAAGGCCTCTGTAATATTTGCGTACCTTTCGAATTTGTCAGCAATAAGCGTAGAACTTAAACGATTGTTTCAGTGTAGTTTGATCAGAGGAGAATTTTATTTAATGCACTCACTTCCTTGACAATTACTTGGTCATAAACCATAGGCCCTGCATGCCCTAAATATGGTATTCATGCCTTCAAGGGAAACTGCTTACAATAGGTGAGGTTACGAAACAAAACAGTTGCGTATGTTCCGCAAACATGTTTGTCGTTCTAGTTCACTAACTGCGATTTTGCGGATCAGAAATAATCTCCGGTTCTTTTCGTTAGTCTGTGTTTGTGTTACATGTAAACGAAAAGAACCGGAGATTACCAACCTAATTCTGGAAACCTTTTTCTTACGAATGACGTCGATGAAACGGCAGCAGTTGGGGAATTCGGTGGTTCAGTGGTAGAGATGTCACTCTATCTCTAAGTTGCCAGAGCGTGCGTTCGAATCCCACTGTGAGCATGGATGATTGTGTTGTCTCCCTCTCGATTCCTTACTCTAATTTTCCTTCTGCCAAGGCTATGCTTGCATTAAAGGGTTATCCCCTGAAGCATTGACAACGACATGAAAAAAGCGTGGTTGGGTTTTAAAAAAAAATCTTTCAACTCCCGATGAAGCGCATTTTCCTTTAGTTTCTACAGGGTGACAAACGCGACTTTAACTGTTTTTAAAACGTCGTAACATTTTATTTGCACTGAAACACTCGCAGCACAATAGAGAATTTTAGACGCATTCCTTGTAAAAAAAAGTATTATGCCGATTTCATCACTAAACTGTGGCTTTTGAAACGATGCTTAGCCATCAGATTTCCGCTTGCCACCCTGTACAAAGCCTCGCCATAGGCAAAGGTTTTCAGCAAAAATGGAATGCTAGAAAAAAGGTGAATGCCATATATGGGACGATAGGAATCCTTGTGACTTTTTACAGATGAGGGATTTCGTCCATTTTAAAGAGCAATCAATTGGTGATCGTGGTCGCGTATGGGTATATGAATCTGCGCTGAACATTATGTCCCAAATTGTTATATAGCTGTGCTGTTTTAAGCTGTAATCTTTGAAAGACAGATTTATTGACAATGTGTGCCAAAAATATCTCAGGACGCTTCAGGAGCAATAATTCCTTGCGATCCCCTCTCTTGCCGGACTTAGACAATATAAAAAGCCGATTTGGTCGCCTATCATTCTATGAAGGCTCATTCATACAATTTCTTTGTAAATTTGTATAAAATTTAAGTGTAGTTTTCATTCAACTTATTCGTCATTTGGTGACATGCCAATACGCTGTTCAAAAACAGGACAAAGCCGGACAAAAGAAGGACTTTCGAGGTTTTCGGAGGACGGCAGGATATGGTCCAAAAAGTAGGACTGTCCTGCCAAAAACAGGACGGATACGACCATTAGCGCATACCAGAAGCCAAACTAGCAATTTTACGCTTTCGAACGCAACTTAGAACATTTTTTTTACTTGAGTATAGTAGAGCAGTAAGTCAAAAAAATCTGTGATTATCGACCAGGGAGGGACTAGTGGAATAGATTTTGTTCTAAAATATGAACGAAAAACTTGGAATCAATAAAATTGTCCGGCTACGCCAGATGTCCGCCTGCGAGAGCTGGCCAGGTCCCACGTGTGCACTGCAACATGCTTTACATTGGCCCTATAATCCGCTTTGTGATTTTTTTTCGAAAACAATCCAATCTTAGAAAAACACTCGATAAATGCACCAAATCTGAATTTCAATTAACAACATTTAGCGCAAATTACTCCGATAAAATAACAACCATAAATACTTCGCATACCAATAGCAATCACATCAATAAAAATAAACTTAAATGCAGCTAAATATTAAATCTCACCGAATGATAATATTTAATTATCATAAATTCAAAAATTATACAGGGTGTCCGGAAACTGCCGCATAAACGCTGGTCTAGCTTTGGAGATATTGAGCTTTAAGTCGTGCAAGAAAATGATTTCTCCAAAAATCTTCAAATGCCTGTGGCAGCTAAAGGGTTAAGCTAAGGGGGTATGTTCGGTACAACTTTTTTGCTGGAAATCAACTGAGGAATCACAATCCCGTGCGTTTATACGGCAGTTTCCGGACACCATGTATTTTTAGCACTTTTCATTATATACATTAGTCATGCTAATGTAACTATACAGGGTGTCTCACGGCTCATGGTACATACAATACTGGATGATAGCACAACTCATTTGGGTAGAATTAATGTTCCGCATGACCCCGATATCTTTAACCTTTATAAAGTTTTAGCGTTTTTTTGTAATTAGTGTCAAAAAGCTCGACTCGCCGAGCAAAATCACTATTTGCCACACTCCCCAAAATCGTAACGGTACTTTGAACTGACAAATGTGCAAAGTTGACAAAATTTGCCTCATAATGATGTAAGCTTTCGAACAACGTGAACACACGTATGAAAAGTGCGAAAACGTTTACTTGGGTCTTCTCTTGGAGCCACGTTTTTTTCTCTTTAACACATAAGATAGCAATTTTTCAAATCCTAAGACCCTAATTTTTATATGTTGTTCAAAAGCTAACATTATGAGGCGACTTTTGTCAACTTTGCACATTTGTCAGTTCAAAGTTCCGTTACGATTTTTCAATTTGAATTTTCAATGAAAAATCAATTTTCAAATTTCATTAAAGTTTGAATGGTAGTGTCTGGGAAATTAATTGGGAAAAGAGTTATTTTATGTAGAATTTTGTGCAGTTTCAGAAAGTGAAGTCAAATCTCGGATTAAGTATTTGGGAGTGTGGCAAATAGTGATTTTGCTCGGCGAGTCGAGCCTTTTGACACTATTTACAAAAAATGCTAAATCTTTATAACGGTTAAAGATAGGGGAGTCATGTGGAACATTAATTTTACCCAAATGAGTTGTGCTATCATCCAGTTTTGTATGTACCATGAGTCGTGAGACACCCTGTATAATTGAGAACTGATTGTATCAAGGCAAAGTAAATTGGTTTGAGTTGATCAGTAGACAGGAAATTCTTGACTGCATTCAATATAAAAAAGGATTGTCTCATTTTTTTATTAATGTGGTCCGCATGCATGTTCCGTCCTAAATGTTGATCGACTACCAATCCCAAATAGGTACCTACGTTACATAGTTCCATAAACCAAGTTAATGGTTTTTCAATGCTCATTACATTGATTAGTATTTGTACAGATACTATCATGTAATTTAGGGCGGAATTAATAGTCCCCATTTAAGTAATAAGCATTCCCTTAAGGAATAAGGGCTTCTCTATATAAGTGAGACCTTAAGGGAGCTTCGTATTCATAGACATCACTTATTAGGGCGTTGCCTCATTAAATAAACGATTCACTTATTTGTCATATCTATTGAAAGTGACAAATAAAATATAAAAAAATATCAAGTAGTTAAAAATTCAAAATTTTTAAAAAATTTCAAAGTGTTTGAATAAGGATATGTCAACAAATATATGAGTTCATATAAGGTTACTAGATAGGAACCTTAACGAATAAGGGAACCCTTTAGGAAACCCTTACGCCTGCCGTCCATTACGCCTGCCGTCCATTACGCCTGCCTTCCATTACCTGCTTCGAGCGGCGCGGCGCTCCCGCGTTTAAAGCTTTTCCGAATTTGAATGGCGTAACCAAGCAAAATATGGCGTAACTATGAAAAATAAACAAAAATGCCATTCAATACAATGGAAAAGCTTTCTGAATATTGTGTGTGGTTATACCTTTTACTAGTAAAAGCTTTTTTTCGCACATTTTGTGAAAGCTTTGCCGCTGGAGTGCCGCGCCGCTCAAGTTTACGCTTCCAGTGGACGGGAGCCCTTAAGCGTTTGCTTATTGAGTGACTATGAATAGCGTCTGTCCCTTAAGGGTTCCCTTAAGTATAAGTGAGGACTATGAATTCCGCCCTTAATGTAATTAAACGATGGCTGGGTTGATGAATTTATTGAGAATTCTATGGAATAGGACGATGGGGTCATGGGGCTGCCTTACATTCCGCCCCTTTTTACAAAAGTTCACTAAGTCTTATTCAAAAACAATTCCACCACATCAAAAATAACTAAATGCATCGCAGCGCAATCTAATTCGCAATTATCAACATTTAATGCAAATGACAGCGATAAAAGACGATCATAAATATGTACTTCGCATACCAATCATATCGATAATAAGAATCTGAAATGTAGCAAATTATCGATAATATTCAATTAGCCTAAATAAATTGAAAACAAAAAATGTCAACTCTTCAAATAGAAGAAAAACTAGACTTTTGTGTATACGTACGAGTACAACATTTGTACTCGAAGAACTCAATTGAACCACCATCTTATCAGCTCCAATATTGAACTCATTCATTCATTCTGTGTTTTTCCTCATTTGATAAGAGAAGTGGCAATAGCACGCCATATACCCATTGGGTGAATTCAAATTGTAAGAAAACGACCGGACGGGTAAACTTGCAAGACAAGAACCATCGTATGATCATTTCACACTATCCGATCAAAACACGGACCGGCGAACAATAATCACACAGCAAGTATGCATAAATGTTGCCATGCACGCTCCAAAGTTAGTGTACAATGAAGTGACGAGTCGACAAGATTAAAATGCAAGGAAAACACGCGCTAATTGTCGTCGCAGAACGCCTGAACTATCGGTAGATGCAATCGTGTCTTATCGATCGTACGATTCTTACGAAAGAAAAACAATCGTGTCACGATTTTTTTCTTTCGTAAGACTCGTTCTTACAATTTGAAATGCACAATGCTTGTCTGCTGGCCACTACAAAAGCTCTCTTGTCTTGCAAGTTTACCCGTCCGGTTTCGTCTTATAATCTGAAATCAGCCATTGCCATATACATACTCGTACATACATACTCGCGACACAAATAAGAAGAAAAAAACAATAAATTTTCCTCTCGTACTCGTTCATTTATTATCAAATGACAATTTTATTATCCCTGCAAGAAATCGCTAACCGAAACTACTACTACATACAAACTTTTATCAGCGAAAACTCACACAGACAAATACTTTACAGATTTTTTGCTTTCGCCTTCAGAGTTTGCAAGAGCAAACCTGGTCAAATGACTAGTTAAATATCTAAAAAAGGCTCACTGTAATTGACTAGTTAACGCACGTATACGATTGGGCCATAAATAACCTATATATTCCCCATAGCATTATTTCCCCTGGTGAAAACGTTCATAATTATTAGGTATATTTCAACCAAAATATCAAGTATTTATGGGAAATAAACACGTTAAATACCCAATAAAATATCGGTAAGTTTGTCATATTATTTTTACCCCTTAAAATTGAGGTATATTATCTGTTAAATCCAATAAATATTACTATTTAATAATAAGAAAAATAGCCAGTAAAATTACTAGTTATTTAACCACTTAATTAACTCGTAAGATTTATAGTAAATGCCAGGTCATATTACTATTTTATTAACAATGTTTTACCACACAACTGTGGGTAATTTGTATGAGGACTTTTCTTTAAATCTATAAGCAGCAGGAATTGTTCCATGTGCAATGTCATTTCTCGGTATAAAGCAAGAGAACGGTACTTTTTTTCTTCAGACAGACGGACAAATTTTAATTTTTCGTCAGTATTCAGCGATCCTTGGTGAAAGTGTGAAGTTTTAGCGATTATTTCGAAAACGGTGATAGCTACAAAAAAAATGTACTGAGAACGGAATAAACTGAATAAAATTACCTTTGCAATAATACGACGGATCTTTATTTGAAAATTTTATGCTTTGAAAAATGCTCGATAACTCCCCAAAAATGTGAGTTAACCAATGAACTTTAATATGCGAGGTTTTTTTTCCAAGCTAGCATAGAGTTTTTCAAAAAACGGTACTTCCTTAAGGTAATTTGATGTAGTTTTTTTCGTTCTTAGAACATTTTTTTTTGTAACTATCGCCGTTTTCGAAATAATCGCTAAAACCGAAAAATTACCCCCATTTCCCCCTTTTTCCAACTCCCGGTCCCCCTATGGGTCAGAATTTTTTCCTCATAATCAAGGCACCGTCCTCAACAATATTTCCAAAAATCCCATCAATTGACGTTCGTTTACTCTGCTGCTATACTAGGGTTACTAGCAACTTTATAGCCGCTGATTTGATCTAAAATTGTGGCTAACGTAGTAGTAATACTACTAGTATTTTCCATGATCTGTACCATAGGACTACCAGCTAATTTACCTGGTAGTTTTATGGTAAATATCACGGAAAATACCAGAAATATTACCAGTATAATATTTACAATGTTACCGGGCAATTAAATGGATAAAAATACCAATAAATCTATCGTATTTTGGTCAGATTTTATCGGTAATATATCATTATAATACAAGGATTACTACCAGCTTAATAGCCGCTAATTTGCATTAAAATAATGGTTAAAGAAGTAGCAATTTTACTGGTATTTTCCATGATATTTACTATAGTACTACCAGCTAATTTACCTGATAGTTTTAAAGTAAATGTCACGAAAAATACCGGTAATATTACTAGTATAATACTTACAAGGTTACCGAGTGATTAAATGGATAAAATAACCAATAAATCTATGGTATTTAACGCAAAAATACCGGACAGTTTGGTTTGAAATAACTCAAAGATTGTTGCCTTTTCACTATATAGCATTGTAGGGGAACTCTCACGTACGAGTGCTGTGTGAAGTATATAGGTCAATTTTTTCCCGACGGCCTATGCACGGTACCCAGAAAATTAAACGGATTTTGACTAGATAAACATTAGTAATTTAACCAGTAGCTTTCTTGCTGGGTAACTGCACTATACATATACATACTTAACTTAAAGATACATAATGTATTTACATACGAGTAGTGCTGTTTAAACCTAATAATAATTGTGTAATAAGTCGGTATACTCTTACTATCACCAATGGTACTCTAAAGCACGTGTAAGTGTAATTAATTATACAAAAATATTGAACTAGCAACAATTTATACAATATTTAACAGAATAAATGAAGTTTTATCCCAGCAAGAAAGCTACTGGTTAAATTACTAATGTTTATCTAGTCAAAATCCGTTTAATTTTCTGGGTACCGTGCATAGGCCGTCGGGAAAAAATTGACCTATATACTTCACACAGCACTCGTACGTGAGAGTTCCCCTACAATGCTATATAGTGAAAAGGCAACAATCTTTGAGTTATTTCAAACCAAACTGTCCGGTATTTTTGCGTTAAATACCATAGATTTATTGGTTATTTTATCCATTTAATCACTCGGTAACCTTGTAAGTATTATACTAGTAATATTACCGGTATTTTTCGTGACATTTACTTTAAAACTATCAGGTAAATTAGCTGGTAGTACTATAGTAAATATCATGGAAAATACCAGTAAAATTGCTACTTCTTTAACCATTATTTTAATGCAAATTAGCGGCTATTAAGCTGGTAGTAATCCTTGTATTATAATGATATATTACCGATAAAATCTGACCAAAATACGATAGATTTATTGGTATTTTTATCCATTTAATTGCCCGGTAACATTGTAAATATTATACTGGTAATATTTCTGGTATTTTCCGTGATATTTACCATAAAACTACCAGGTAAATTAGCTGGTAGTCCTATGGTACAGATCATGGAAAATACTAGTAGTATTACTACTACGTTAGCCACAATTTTAGATCAAATCAGCGGCTATAAAGTTGCTAGTAACCCTAGTATAGCAGCAGAGTAAACGAACGTCAATTGATGGGATTTTTGGAAATATTGTTGAGGACGGTGCCTTGATTATGAGGAAAAAATTCTGACCCATAGGGGGACCGGGAGTTGGAAAAAGGGGGAAATGGGGGTAATTTTTCGGTTTTAGCGATTATTTCGAAAACGGCGATAGTTACAAAAAAAAATGTTCTAAGAACGAAAAAAACTACATCAAATTACCTTAAGGAAGTACCGTTTTTTGAAAAACTCTATGCTAGCTTGGAAAAAAAACCTCGCATATTAAAGTTCATTGGTTAACTCACATTTTTGGGGAGTTATCGAGCATTTTTCAAAGCATAAAATTTTCAAATAAAGATCCGTCGTATTATTGCAAAGGTAATTTTATTCAGTTTATTCCGTTCTCAGTACATTTTTTTTGTAGCTATCACCGTTTTCGAAATAATCGCTAAAACTTCACACTTTCACCAAGGATCGCTGAATACTGACGAAAAATTAAAATTTGTCCGTCTGTCTGAAGAAAAAAAGTACCGTTCTCTTGCTTTATACCGAGAAATGACATTGCACATGGAACAATTCCTGCTGCTTATAGATTTAAAGAAAAGTCCTCATACAAATTACCCACAGTTGTGTGGTAAAACATTGTTAATAAAATAGTAATATGACCTGGCATTTACTATAAATCTTACGAGTTAATTAAGTGGTTAAATAACTAGTAATTTTACTGGCTATTTTTCTTATTATTAAATAGTAATATTTATTGGATTTAACAGATAATATACCTCAATTTTAAGGGGTAAAAATAATATGACAAACTTACCGATATTTTATTGGGTATTTAACGTGTTTATTTCCCATAAATACTTGATATTTTGGTTGAAATATACCTAATAATTATGAACGTTTTCACCAGGGGAAATAATGCTATGGGGAATATATAGGTTATTTATGGCCCAATCGTATACGTGCGTTAACTAGTCAATTACAGTGAGCCTTTTTTAGATATTTAACTAGTCATTTGACCAGGTTTGCTCTTGCAAACTCTGAAGGCGAAAGCAAAAAATCTGTAAAGTATTTGTCTGTGTGAGTTTTCGCTGATAAAAGTTTGTATGTAGTAGTAGTTTCGGTTAGCGATTTCTTGCAGGGTACTAGGTGCTTTCAGATTGCAAAGTGTGGTGGAGAAAAGTTTTTTTTGTTTCTTATGTTTTTTGGGGTGCTGAACTCGAATCCGGAGCTTCCCACCAAAATTTCCTTGCGGAACAGGGTCAAAACCGCCAAAAAACCCCTAAATATTCGGAGTTTTCCCATTTTTTTGTTTATTACTCCGAAAGTGTACATTTCTCCGAAAACCTGTTCATGAAAATATTAGAGAAAACATAAATGCGGGTCCAACGCGCCATTAATTATTAAAATGTCTCAAGCGGTATTGATAGAAATTGATAGTAATTTTTTTTAGCGTTTTTAGGGTTTTTTAGAATTTTTTTTTTTTTTCAAAAAACCCTTATGAAATCGTTTTTTTCTGTCCGTCCGTCTGTTCACTAAATAACTCGCGAACGGCTCAACCGATTGTCATGAAATTTGGTAGGAATGTGTAGAATGGTTACAGTCTTTGGCACATATACCTTAGAAGTTGGTAGGAAGAAGATAACAGGGTGTCCCGAACGTTTGAAAAAAATCGACTTGTTTAGTTTTTATCGGAGGTTGACGTATGGGTAATTAAATCAAAGAACTAAACGAGTACATCTCACATCAGCTAAAATTTTCCAGTTTCGAGTAACGGTAAAAAAGTTATTGGCGTTCAAAGTTAAACTTCCTTTTCGACCTCCGTTTTTCTAAACCGTTATATGGATCGATATGAAACGTTGCACAAAGATTGGTCAGTATGGCTTTACATACGTTAAATATTAAGACTGTTGACTTTTGCTAAGGAAAAGTAAATAACAGTAAATTTGCAATTTGATCGTGTGTAGCCCCTTTTAGGTTTCTAAATATGAAAATTCTGCTAGGGATTTTTAGAAAATTACATAGGGAATATGTCTACGAATTTTCATTCGAATATCTGTATCCAAACCGGAAATATAGCCAAGCAACTATTTAGTAAGGGCCTTTCACAATGCAAGGGAAGCCTCTTAAGCATTTCTTCAATGCATATCTTTTAACTTGATGAAACAATGAACATGAAATTTGGTGGATATGCATAGAATGGTAATAGTGTTTGCCACAAATATTTTTGAAGTTTGTAGGACCAAGTTAACAGGGTGTCCCTTAATAGCTGCAAAAGTATACTTGTTCAATACTCATAGGAAAGCTTGCATGGGTTCTTATGTCCAGGGACACAATGGAATCATTTCATATAAGTTGCTTTTCCTTGATTAAAAAAAGAGTAACAGTAGTTTTACAGCCAATAATTCAGTTCTTATATAAAGCCAAGCCGGCCTTACGTTTGCCTGAGTTTCTTTTTGCTCATCAGAAATCTTAAATCGAAAAATGCCTGTAGATTTGCCTTGGAGTACCTACTTTTATACAAACTGGGTAAATAAAATAGTAAATCTATTTTTGGATTGGTCTAATTAAAGGATTAATAGATTTACAGGAAGCATTCCATTAATGCTGTGCACAATTCTTATCTATTGCTTATAAAATATATGTACAAAAAATATTCACTATGCATCAAAATTCTAAAAACGTAGTCTAGCTGGTCTAGCGGTTAGTGCGCGCACCTTCGGTGCACAGGCTCATGAGTTCGAATCTCACCGTGTTCCATGGTGTTTTTCGAACTCACGAGCTTGTGACGGACTATGATCTCACTCAGATGTTAAACGAGTACCCATTTATGGGGATAAATAACACTGCTGAGCGTGATGCTGATCTCATTACCTCAACAAAAAGCAGATAAGATCTTGGAAATAGGATGTCACTAACACATCCTGCGGCCTTAGTCCAATGCTGGATTATCGCGCCTGTTATTTATTTTATCAAAATTCTAAAAAACCCTCGTATTGCGGGCGCAGCCCTCTGTACGCCGGTATTTTTTGCAATTTTGACCCTGTTTTGCAACGAAATTTTGGTGGGAAGTTACGGATTCAGGTTCTGCACCCCAAAATACATAATGTACAAGAAAAAGGCAACTTTTGCGACGAAAAATGAAAAACCGTTGAATCTCAAAATTTTATTCATAATATGGAACTATGTATGTTACAAAAAAGCAAATTTAAATTATTATCAATTGTAGTATTTTAGGGTTTTTCGCGATTTTGACCCTGTTCCCCTACGAAATGTTGGTGGAAAGCTCCGGATTTGTATTCAGCACCCAAAAAATATAAGAAACAAAAAAAAATTGTCTCCACCACATTTTGCAATCTGATGTACTAGGTTTATCACGTAACTACACTAGTACGACTATTCTATGAAATTGCAAATGCAAACCAGTTTGTGAAAAAAAAAACTAGATAGTGCGGACAATTGAAATTGAAGAGTGTAATACTAAATGAGAGCATAGTTTATCCGCAAAACTGATAAGGTGATAAGTGACAACTGATAAGAATGGTATATGTGCTGAACTATATTCATAATTTAGTTTCTAGGACAACTCAATAAATTAAATGTTTTCGTATAAGTAGATCAGCTTCTTCTTACGAGTATGTGGCACATTAAAAATTAAATATGTACTTATAGTGCAGTCATATTAGCATTTCAAATAGAAAAAAATAGAGTAAGGCTAATTTTTGTGGTTTTTGAATCAGTGGGCTCCCAGGAATCTAAAATTCGTTTTGCTCAAAAAATTTTGATTGGAAAGATCCCAAAAAGGACTAAAAAGGATACTCTTTAATTCTTCACCGAAGGTCAGCATGTGGGGTATCAAATCAAAGGGGAAGTCGAGTACATTACATATCCGGTGTTTGTTTCCTGTTTCAAGGACCTTCAACGGAATAAATCGAGATTAAATGTAAAATTATTGTGTTTTCCGTGTATCTTTCCAAAGCAATAACTACGAGAATAATTCAAGTTGTCACTACGTTTCTCACTTTTCCGAATCTATAATAGGTTAAGATTCTACCATTAAATTTGCTAACAAAAAATATCGGAAAGCTCTCAAAAAGGACGTAAAAGGACACAAATTACAAACCTTGATCGAACGTGGGCATGCGGGGTGTCATATCAAAGAGAACGTCGATTACATTCCATATCCGGCGTTTATTACTTGTTTCATGGACCCTCACAGGAGAAAATTGGTATCCAATGGAAAATTTTCGTGTTTCTCGCATACGTATTCCAAAGCCGTAATTTTTCGTTTAAGCCTGAATTATTCCATTTAGTGTCCTTGGAACAGGAAACAAACACCGGATATGCAATGCACTCGCCGTCCTCTTTGATATGACACCCCGCACGCTCACGTTCGATCAAGGTTTGTAATTACTGTCCTTTAATGTCCTTTTTCAGAGCTTTCCGATAATTTTTTTCTTAGCAAATTTAATGGTAGAATCCTAACCTATTATAGATTCGGAAAAGTGAGAAACGTAGTGACAACTTGAATTATTCTCGTAGTTATGACTTTGCAAAGATACACGGAAAACACAATAATTTTCCATTTAATCTCGATTTATTCCGTTGAGGGTCCTTAAAACAGGAAACAAACACCGGATATGTAATGAACTCGACGTCCGCTTTGATTTGATATCCCACATGCTGACCTCCGGTCAAGGATTAAAGAGTATCCTTTTTTGTCCTTTTTGGGCCCTTTCCGATCAAAATATTTTTTAGCAAAATGAGTTTTAGATTTCTGGCAGCTCGCTGATTCAAAAACCACAAAAAAATAGCCTTACTCTATTTTTTTCTATTTGGAGGCCTGTAATGGGATATTTTGACTGCACTATTATAGGTACACGGAGAGAAAAATGTGCAATGAATTCAACAAAATCATACAATGAAATTCACAACATACAATTTCACTAAATTTCTAGTTAAAGTTATTAAATTGTAGTGAAATTGATTTATAATTCAGTTGTTTTTACTGGTGCTGGCCTATTGAAAAAATGATTGCAGTGTAATGAAAAAAATCATTGCATGATATTTGTATGGATTTGGATAGTAACATTTATTGCGTTTATGGTAATTTTCACCACTGTCTGTAATAATAATTATTGCATGGTGTACATGAAATTAACAACAGCGCGTAATAATTATGAAACTGTCAAAAAATAAGACGATTAATTTATTCGCATAACTTGTAATCTTAGATAGCTTAGGTGTAGGACGTAGGACTACGAAACGATAGGTCCACGGTTCAATTCCCAGTAGAAGCAAATTTTAAAAAGGTAAAGTTAAGATAGGGAAAAAGAAGTTAAGGATGAAATAAAAGTAAAAAATAAAGAAAGTTATAAATAAAAAAAGGAAAAAATAAAAAATCACTTTTTGTATTTTTTTTATATTATCGCCAAATTATCTCCATGGCAAATTTTATTACCAACCAATTGTTAACTTTATTACAGCGCAATGACATTTTTCATTACAGATGTAATAAATTCTACATCAGTTGTAATAGGGTCAAAAATCATTACAAATGCAATCGTTTTTATTACAGTTTTAATACCTTTCACTACATTTTTCCTCTCCGTGTATACGTGTAAGGTTTGTAGGAAAATCTACAGATTTCAGAGTCCTAGCTGTCTCCGTTCGAAAGTTACAGCCGTTAAAAGATGCGACCCAAAACGGCTGTCGATCCATAGAGAGAGAGAGGGGAGTATTGACGATGGGGGTCTAAAATTCGATTTTTTTTTTGCGAAAATGAAAATGTTCGAATGGGGCGAAGCGGAGCACGTCTGGGCGGACTTTTCACTCCAGATTTCAGAGTCCTAGTTGTCTCCGTTCGAAGGTTACAGCCATTCAAAGATGCGACCCAAGACGGCTGTCGATCCTTAGAGGGGACGAAAATTCGAAATATTTATTTTTGGCAAAAATGAAAATGTATGAATGGGGCGACGTAGAGCACCTCTGGGCGGACTTTTGACTCCAGATTTCAGAGTCTTAGCTGTCTCCGTGCGAAAGTTACAGCCGTTAAAAAATGCGACCCAAGACGGCTGTCGATCCATAGAGGGGAGTGTTGACGAAGGGTGTTGATATCCAGGCAAGAACATACACGAAGATATAATGCCGGCGCCAACGAGCAAAAAACGTTGAATTCCCCCATCACCTCTTTTCCCCCCAGTCGTGTGCTGCTCAAAATTGCGAACTTATAGCGCGCGTTTTGGCGTAACCGACCAGTGTGGTTGCGGCCTTGGGCTTACTACATTACATTCAAGGTATCGCATTCCGTCGGGATGGTGGCATGCTAAGAACATTTATGCAGTTTCCAAATCAAGTGCAAATTTGGGCTTATAAACTATGTTCTCTGTACCTCTAGGGCCAATGTAGTAAAGTAATGACACTAAGGAGATTTTTTGCAACCATTTAATCCTTCCTGGTTTGGTTTTTGTCGTGGAGATGGAATATTGAGTTGTTCGTCTAAAACTGATTTACAGTCGGAATTCCCATAAGCGGACACCATTGGGGAAAGAGTTTTTGTCCGCTTATTGGAAGTGTCCGCTTATGAGAATAGTTCACGAAGGTATAACATTTTATAAAATAGATTTAAGCTACGATCAGCGAATCCATTCAAAAACTGGGATACAAATTTCTAGTCTCGACGGGTTCGCGCATAATTTTTAGTCATTTCATTCCTATGCTCTTTACACTTTTTCGAAATATCTTTTATAAACGTTTTCGTCGTTTCCTCAGGTTTTTCAACGTATTTTTTTCGAGAACAAGCACACTATTTTTTTTGTACCTGAATTC
This sequence comes from Microchrysa polita, assembly GCA_949715475.1. Taxonomy (NCBI): domain Eukaryota; kingdom Metazoa; phylum Arthropoda; class Insecta; order Diptera; family Stratiomyidae; genus Microchrysa; species Microchrysa polita. The sequence goes on from OX454420.1 coordinate 16,268,534, forward strand.
TTATGTGACTTGCCATTTTTCTTCAATTCGCAAAATTGTTTGAAAATAATACAAAATTGCGCGATTAAACTCCGCAACATAAATTGAATTTACGCGATAATTTCTAGGAAAAGGGCGAACACGAACCGAGAGATAAAAAGGAACTGCAGTCGTTATCAGTTTACATTTCCCCTACATTGGGTTTTGCTTGCTTAATACGCGAGAGGCCCATTTTCCAGTAATCGCAAAACTCTTTGCCCGAAATAAAATTCTGTAATGTAAGAATTTGTTTTTTTTTCTTCTTTGTAATTGTCCGTTTATTCGAGACTCGATTGTTCAGAATGGGTATGAAAGTACTGTCCGTGTCCGGTTATGAGAGTGTCCGGCTATCAGAAGTCATTTTCCTAGTAAAATACATATGTGGAAAAACGTTGGGGAAAATAAAAGTCTCCGTTTATGAGAAATGTCCGGTTATTAGAAGTGTCCGTTTAGGGAAGTTCGACTGTATTTCATTCATCATTCCCAACATATATATGAACAATCAATTTATAACATTATCAAAGAAAATGATTATGATGCATATTTTCCTGTTTGTCTTAATAACACTGCGTGACACCAAAAAACCGTCAAAAAAACTGAATGCTATTTTGGTTAGCTATTGGTTCCCATATGACAAAAATGCAATTAATTTTTTTCCTGACCCTCAGGTTTTCGAGTTACACGCCGAAATCTTTTTTAATGGTCTTCATATAGTATCTGCTACTCAATTACGGCAATTTGCAATAAAATAAGTAAATTTCTTATCAGTATCCTTAAGAGGACTCTTGGCAATAAAAATCGCCGAAAATAAATATAATTTGCTCGGTTATTTTATTTTTATTCCCTTTTATTGTGACTCAAAACCGTGAAAAACCATTTTTTTTATCTTTTCGCGGCTACATATCTTTACGTAACTTTAATATTTATTATATTTTCACCTGATATACTCGTTTTTTATTATCCTTATATTATCCCTTTTGTTTTTACCTGTCATATTCTTTTTTTATTATCCTTATAATACCCCTTAAAGAGCGAAAACCGTCATGTACAAAAATTAAAAAAAAAACTTAAAAAGATATTGTTATGGTATAAATAGCACGTGTTGTAATAGTTTTACTTTAATTGGTTTACAATATGGAATCTGAAAGAAGTATTCGCAACCTGTGCAAAAATTCACCAAATAAATTTTGCTACGTGTGTGGCAAATATATTTTTAAATCGCTAGAGAGAAAAGTAACACAAAAATTAAGGGATGCTTATTTTGGCCGCGTTGTGTGTCAGGATAAGCCTTGGATACCCGATTTTTTTTTGCATATCGTGTTGTATGTCACTGCACTCTCAAAAAACTGGAAAACAAGAAATGCCCTTCGCGGTTCCAACACTTTGGAGCGAGTCTAGCAATCATCACGACGATTGCTATTTTTGTGTGTTCGATTTTCGGGGTGCTACGAAAAAGCATAAGTATAAATTGGAGTACCCTATAGTGAGTTCTGTCACGAAACCTGTGCCTCACAGTGTAAACAGCACTGTTCGCCCTCCTCACAGTGATAAAAGTAACGACCCTCAGGATACACAGTTTTTCCCCTCTCCTTCATCAAGCGATCAACGAAAACCACAGCTAATTCGCCAAGAGAAATTGGATGATTTGGTACATGGTACATGGACTTCATTAAAAGCTGTTCTAAAAGGATTCTTAGGAAATCACAAAGCCGAAAACGCAGAACTTTTAGTAACAAATATGTTTAGATATAAAGAGATGGGGTGCAGAATGTCTTTGAAATGCATTTTCTTCACTCCCATTTCTCTTTCTTTCTTGAGAACCTTGGAGCCGTAAGCGATGAACAATGTGAGCGGTTTCATCAGGACATAAAAAGGTTTGAGGAACGTTTTCAAGGTCATTGGGATACAGCGATGTTAGGAGATTATTGTTGGCGCTTACAGCGAGAAGACAGTTCTAAACATAGGAGAAAAAGTTGATTTTTTTCATTTTTCCCTTAAAATAAATGTGTTTAACAATTAAGTTTATAATTTTAAGTATTTAAATATGTTTATTATATTGTTTTATGTCCGTTTTACCAAAAAAAATTTAATAAATAATAACCGATTTTTTACTGGAACTTTATTTTGTATTATTTTCTGGGAATATCAATATCTTTCCATATCTCTGAAACTGGGGGGTCAAGGGAAAAAGTAAATATGAGGTTTTAGTAAGAATTAAATGAGAATTAAAAAAAAATAAAAATTGGAGATGACGGTTATTTTTTTTTTAAATTTGTCACACAGTGTAATTGACATCAATTTATGTTTTCATCATCATCATGCAACAATGAACTCTTGTTACTGCGAAATGGCCTGAGGACTTCGTTTATTATTTGATTGATATATGCAATTCATATCAACGATATCGTCAATTTACGAATTACAACTATCATCACGTCTCAAATCAGTTCATTTAACTTATGTACCCAGAAGAATACTTCAATATGGTTCAATTTATTGATTGAGCAAGCTTGCAGTTACAAATGGAATTATGCAAACATGACAAGAGGGTTAACAACCATTTATTGTAACCGAGCCGAATCAATAAAACCAAAATCAGCAGCAAATCTGATGACGCTGAGTGTGTGAGGACAAAGCTATTGAAGTTACAATTACGATAATAAAAAGACATTTGAGAAGACGTTTGTTAATTGCATAGTTGAGTAAAATGTTCTTTTGGACTAATATGTGAAGCTATTGTTGAAGATTGGATTGGATGATGGGAAAATGTACCAAATCAATTGGAACCCATAGCCCACAACCGAGTACAATAGCGCTTGGATGCGTTATGGGTTCAAATCTAAGAAAATCTGCTGTTAAAGATCAGATTTGCAGAACTTTTGTCATGTATATGCCTTTGCGGAGGCTACCTGAGAAATACTGGGTGTCGTTCCGTGAAAAAGCGTCACGAAAAACTGTAACGAAAACGTTTAACGCTTAAAATCGACCTTCCCGTAGTTCGATCACCACCAAATTTGGTATACATTATCCTTTGATCGCTCTGACTCAGAATCGACAATCACGATTTCGATAAGTTGCGGGAATAGCGGTAAATTCGCCATTGAAGCGAACGAAAATTCGTCCTTCAATTGGTTCTCCTGGCTCTTCCCGTGGGCCTATGTCGACGAAACTCGAATGGAAGTTAAGTGGTGCGATCCTTAATATTTTGGCGTCAGCACTTCTTATGAGGAAGATGTCCTTGGACACAAAATGTCCTTTTTCCTGTGGGAATGCATTATAGACACTATGTATGTATAAGGATATGGATATCAAAATACAGAAACCGTTGGGTTTTTTCCCCTAAGGGAAAACTTCTCGGAATTTAAAAAATTTCTAAAAATTTGATTTATAACAGCAGATTTTCTTATGTCTGTCAAGTTAGCACTACCACTTTTAAATATCGATGAACGCTATAGTGCATTAAACGTCGCGAATTTGCCGTGATTCAATGGCAAAATCAAAAAATTTGCCGCGCCCCTCCTTCCCCTTAAAACAACCCCTAACTGTTTTTCAAGCCCCATAGAGCGTAGGAAGCCCTAAAACGCAAGTTTAAGGCATCGCAATATAACAGATTGTACGCACAAGCACGCTCAAGAGCTTACTTATAATATCTGCACTCATACAAAGTTTTCCGCAACCCTCTACACGTTCAAAAACTACCCCTAAGTCAGGTTTAGCCCCATACAAAGTTTATGGCGTAAAAACTCAAGTTATACGTATAGTCATAAAACAAAATTTATTCAGTCAAATGCTATACAGGCTAATGATGATATCTGCACCCTTAAAAAATTTGCCGCGCCCCTCCTTCCCCTTAAAACAACCCCTGTCAAGTTAGCACTACCACCCTTGTAACGCCGAAACTGTGAATTGACATAAAACCAAAAGTGTCCCTGAATTTGCCGCAGGGGTCACTTATAACACCTGAACTTGAAAAAAATTTGCCGCGCCACTTTACACCCCTAAAAACTACCCATAAATGCTTTTATCGTTATAGCGCAAAAACTCAAGTTTTAAGCATCGTCATCAAACAAACTGTAATTAGTTGGATCCTTTAGGTGCAACTTAACGTACTCACCCCTTCAAAAAATTTGCCGCGCCCCTCCTTCCCCTTAAAACAACCCCTGTCAAGTTAGCACTACCACCCTTGTAAAGCCGAAACTAAGAATTTACATAAAACCAAAAGTGTCCCTGAATTTGCCGCAAGGGTCACTTATAACACCTGAAGTTTAAAAAAATTTGCCGCGCCCCTCTACACCCCTAAAAACTACCCCTAAATGCTTTTATCGTTATAGCGCAAAAACTCAAGTTTTAAGCATCGTCATCAAACAAACTGTAATTAGTTGGATCCTTTAGGTGCAACTTAACGTACTCACCCCTTCAAAAAATTTGCCGCGCCCCTCCTTCCCCTTAAAACAACCCCTGTCAAGTTAGCACTACCACCCTTGTAACGCCGAAACTATGAATTTACATAAAACCAAAAGTGTCTCTGAATTTACCGCAGGGGTCACTTATAACACCTGAACTTTAAAAAAATTTACACCCCTAAAAACTACCCCTAATTGCTTTTAAGTTTATAGCGCAAAAACTCAAGTTTTAAACATCGTCATCAAACAAACTGTAATTAGTTGGATACTTTAGGTGCAACTGAAGATATCTACCGCTTCAAAAAATTTGCCGCGCCCCTCCTTCCCCTTAAAACAACCCCTGTCAAGTTAGCACTACCACCCTTGTAACGCCGAAACTAAGAATTTACATAAAACCAAAAGTGTCCCTGAATTTGCCGCAGGGGTCACTTATAACACCTGAACTTTAAAAAAATTTGCCGCGCCCCTCTACACCCCTAAAAACTACCCCTAAATGCTTTTATCGTTATAGCGCAAAAACTCAAGTTTTAAGCATCGTCATCAAACAAACTGTAATTAGTTGGATCCTTTAGGTGTAACTGAAGATATCTATCCCTTCGAAAAATTTGCCGCGCCCCTCCTTCCCCTTAAAACAACCCCTGTCAAGTTAGCACTACCACCCTTGTAACGCCGAAACTAAGAATTTACATAAAACCAAAAGTGTCCCTGAATTTGCCGCAGGGGTCACTTATAACACCTGAACTTTAAAAAAATTTGCCGCGCCCCTCTACACCCCTAAAAACTACCCCTAAATGCTTTTATCGTTATAGCGCAAAAACTCAAGTTTTAAGCATCGTCATCAAACAAACTGTAATTAGTTGGATCCTTTAGGTGCAACTTAACGTACTCACCCCTTCAAAAAATTTGCCGCGCCCCTCTACACCCCTAAAAACTACCCCTAAATACTTTTATCGTTATAGCGCAAAAATTCAAGTTTTAAGCATCGTCATCAAACAAACTGTAATTAGTTGGATCCTTTAGGTGTAACTGAAGATATCTATCCCTTCGAAAAATTTGCCGCGCCCCTCCTTCCCCTTAAAACAACCCCTGTCAAGTTAGCACTACCACCCTTGTAACGCCGAAACTAAGAATTTACATAAAACCAAAAGTGTCCCTGAATTTGCCGCAGGGGTCACTTATAACACCTGAACTTTAAAAAAATTTGCCGCGCCCCTCTACACCCCTAAAACTACCCCTAAATGCTTTTATCGTTATAGCGCAAAAACTCAAGTTTTAAGCATCGTCATCAAACAAACTGTAATTAGTTGGATCCTTTAGGTGCAACTTAACGTACTCACCCCTTCAAAAAATTTGCCGCGCCCCTCTACACCCCTAAAAACTACCCCTAAATACTTTTATCGTTATAGCGCAAAAATTCAAGTTTTAAGCATCGTCATCAAACAAACTGTAATTAGTTGGATCCTTTAGGTGTAACTGAAGATATCTATCCCTTCAAAAAATTTGCCGCGCCCCTCCTTCCCCTTAAAACAACCCCTGTCAAGTTAGCACTACCACCCTTGTAACGCCGAAACTAAGAATTTACATAAAACCAAAAGTGTCCCTGAATTTGCCGCAGGGGTCACTTATAACACCTGAACTTTAAAAAAATTTGCCGCGCCCCTCTACACCCCTAAAAACTACCCCTAAATGCTTTTATCGTTATAGCGCAAAAACTCAAGTTTTAAGCATCGTCATCAAACAAACTGTAATTAGTTGGATCCTTTAGGTGCAACTTAACGTACTCACCCCTTCAAAAAATTTGCCGCGCCCCTCTACACCCCTAAAAACTACCCCTAAATACTTTTATCGTTATAGCGCAAAAATTCAAGTTTTAAGCATCGTCATCAAACAAACTGTAATTAGTTGGATCCTTTAGGTGTAACTGAAGATATCTATCCCTTCAAAAAATTTGCCGCGCCCCTCCTTCCCCTTAAAACAACCCCTGTCAAGTTAGCACTACCACCCTTGTAACGCCGAAACTAAGAATTTACATAAAACCAAAAGTGTCCCTGAATTTGCCGCAGGGGTCACTTATAACACCTGAACTTTAAAAAAATTTGCCGCGCCACTCTACACCCCTAAAAACTACCCCTAAATGCTTTTATCGTTATAGCGCAAAAACTCAAGTTTTAAGCATCGTCATCAAACAAACTGTAATTAGTTGGATCCTTTAGGTGTAACTGAAGATATCTACCCATTCAAAAAATTTGCCGCGCCCCTCCTTCCCCTTAAAACAACCCCTGTCAAGTTAGCACTACCACCCTTGTAACGCCGAAACTAAGAATTTACATAAAACCAAAAGTGTCCCTGAATTTGCCGCAGGGGTCACTTATAACACCTGAACTTTAAAAAAATTTGCCGCGCCCCTCTACACCCCTAAAAACTACCCCTAAATGCTTTTATCGTTATAGCGCAAAAACTCAAGTTTTAAGCATCGTCATCAAACAAACTGTAATTAGTTGGATCCTTTAGGTGCAACTTAACGTACTCACCCCTTCAAAAAATTTGCCGCGCCTCTCTACACCCCTAAAAACTACCCCTAAATACTTTTATCGTTATAGCGCAAAAATTCAAGTTTTAAGCATCGTCATCAAACAAACTGTAATTAGTTGGATCCTTTAGGTGTAACTGAAGATATCTATCCCTTCAAAAAATTTGCCGCGCCCCTCCTTCCCCTTAAAACAACCCCTGTCAAGTTAGCACTACCACCCTTGTAACGCCGAAACTAAGAATTTACATAAAACCAAAAGTGTCCCTGAATTTGCCGCAGGGGTCACTTATAACACCTGAACTTTAAAAAAATTTGCCGCGCCCCTCTACACCCCTAAAAACTACCCCTAAATGCTTTTATCGTTTTAGCGCAAAAACTCAAGTTTTAAGCATCATCATCAAACAAACTGTAATTAGTTGGATCCTTTAGGTGCAACTTAACGTACTCACCCCTTCAAAAAATTTGCCGCGCCCCTCTACACCCCTAAAAACTACCCCTAAATGCTTTTATCGTTACAGCGCAAAAACTCAAGTTTTAAGCATCGTCATCAAACAAACTGTAATTAATTGGATCCTTTAAGCATAACTTAACGTACTCAACCCTTCAAAAAATTTGCCGCGCCCCTCTACACCCCTAAAAACTACCCCTAAATACTTTTATCGTTATAGCGCAAAAATTCAAGTTTTAAGCATCTTCATCAAACAAACTGTAATTAGTTGGATCCTTTAGGTGTAACTGAAGATATCTACCCCTTCAAAAAATTTGCCGCGCCCTTCCTTCCCCTTAAAACAATTCCTGTCAAGTTAGCTGACTGTCAGCTGGCTTGATTTTCAAGAATCACCCGAATGAATACTGAATGCTCCCAGTTTGTTGTCAAAAGAGGTTTAAGACATTTTCACTTTTGAAAAGTTTTTCGCACCCCACCTTTCTTAAAAACTAGCCCTGTCAATTGTTGCAGAAGTGGAAAAGAATATTTTCGCTTGTCAAAAAAATGTCCGGTCTCTCAACCTTTTCTGTACCTACCTTTTATAATGCTCTCTGTTCATTAGCTCAAGTATACTTGGCAGCATTTATCTTGAGCCCAGCAGTTCGACTTTCGCAATCAGAGCATCTTTTGTAGTTCTAATGCTTCAGAAAATATTCTAATTTCCCCCGCTTTAATTAATTCAACCGAAACTCAATCTATGCCCGGAGCCTTAACGGCGTCCATACCATAGATTCCCCGCTTCTTCTGCCGATGACTTGCAGGCCTAAAGCGGTTGTTTAGGACCTCAAAAAAGTAAGGCTGCTGTTCTTCGGTAACAGCAGATATCCTTCTTTATATTTCACAGGATTGTCAGTAGTTAGCGATTTGCCAATTAGTGGCTGAATTGGCTTTAAGCCACGGTAAGCCGCATCATCTGTCTCCTTCGCTAAAGCGTTGATGTAAGCACTCTTGTCACTTAAAGGTAGTTTTCAAGGTGAGAAAGGGCGCGGCAATTTTATTAAAAGTGAAAATATCCTTTTAAGTCCCTGCGACAATTAATTGGATACTTTTTGTTTTAAGGAAATTCTTGAATTCGCCGCTACTAGGGTGGTAGTGCTAACTTGACAAGGGTACTTTTAAGGGAACGAGGGGTGTGGCAAATTTTTTTAATGTGCAGATATCTTAGGTTAGCATTTAACTGAATAAATATTGTTTCATGTTGATTTTGAAAATATGTGTTTTTGCGCCATAAATTTTGTATGGGGCCATAAATTCACTTAGGGGTAGTTTTTGAGGGTTGGAAGGGCGCAGCAAATTTTTTGAAAGTGGAGATATCTTAACACCCTGCAGCATTCAAGTAGAAACAATATACTACATGACGATTCTTAAGCCTAGAATTATTACGCAATATACTCTGCATGGAGTCAAAAACACACTTAGGGGTCATTTTTAAGGGTGTAAAGGGGCACGGCAAAGTTTTTGAGAGTGCAAATATTTTAAGTTACCCTTGAAGTATTCAAATGAATAAATTTTGTTTTATGACGATACTTAAAACTTCAGTTTTTACTCCATAAACTCTTTATGGGGCCGAAACTGCACTTAGGGGTAGTTTTTGAGGGTGGAAAGTGGCGCGGCAAATTTTTTGAGAGGGCAGATATCTTTCCTTATCCCTAAAGCATCCGGTTAAATACATTTTGTTTTACGATGATACTCTAAACTTGAGTTCTTACGCTATAAACCCTATATGAGACCATAAACGCATTTAGGGGTAGTTTTAAGAGTGTAGAGGTTAAAGTTCAGGTGTTATAAGTGACACCTGCGGCAAATTCAGGGACACTTTTGGTTTAATGTCAATTCACAGTTTCGGCGTTACAAGGGTGGTAGTGCTAACTTGACAGGGGTTGTTTTAAGGGGAAGGAGGGGCGCGGCAAATTTTTTGAAGGGATAGATATCTTCAGTTACACCTAAAGGATCCAACTAATTACAGTTTGTTTGATGACGATGCTTAAAACTTGAATTTTTGCGCTATAACGATAAAAGTATTTAGGGGTAGTTTTTAGGGGTGTAGAGAGGCGCGGCAAATTTTTTGAAGGGGTGAGTACGTTAAGTTGCACCTAAAGGATCCAACTAATTACAGTTTGTTTGATGACGATGCTTAAAACTTGAGTTTTTGCGCTATAACGATAAAAGCATTTAGGGGTAGTTTTTAGGGGTGTAGAGGGGCGCGGCAAATTTTTTTAAAGTTCAGGTGTTATAAGTGACACCTGCGGCAAATTCAGGGACACTTTTGGTTTAATGTCAATTCACAGTTTCGGCGTTACAAGGGTGGTAGTGCTAACTTGACAGGGGTTGTTTTAAGGGGAAGGAGGGGCGCGGCAAATTTTTTGAAGGGATAGATATCTTCAGTTACACCTAAAGGATCCAACTAATTACAGTTTGTTTGATGACGATGCTTAAAACTTGAATTTTTGCGCTATAACGATAAAAGTATTTAGGGGTAGTTTTTAGGGGTGTAGAGGGGCGCGGCAAATTTTTTGAAGGGGTGAGTACGTTAAGTTGCACCTAAAGGATCCAACTAATTACAGTTTGTTTGATGACGATGCTTAAAACTTGAGTTTTTGCGCTATAACGATAAAAGCATTTAGGGGTAGTTTTTAGGGGTGTAGAGGGGCGCGGCAAATTTTTTTAAAGTTCAGGTGTTATAAGTGACCCCTGCGGCAAATTCAGGGACACTTTTGGTTTTATGTAAATTCTTAGTTTCGGCGTTACAAGGGTGGTAGTGCTAACTTGACAGGGGTTGTTTTAAGGGGAAGGAGGGGCGCGGCAAATTTTTTGAAGGGGTAGATATCTTCAGTTACACCTAAAGGATCCAACTAATTACAGTTTGTTTGATGACGATGCTTAAAACTTGAATTTTTGCGCTATAACGATAAAAGTATTTAGGGGTAGTTTTTAGGGGTGTAGAGGGGCGCGGCAAATTTTTTGAAGGGGTGAGTACGTTAAGTTGCACCTAAAGGATCCAACTAATTACAGTTTGTTTGATGACGATGCTTAAAACTTGAGTTTTTGCGCTATAACGATAAAAGCATTTAGGGGTAGTTTTTAGGGGTGTAGAGGGGCGCGGCAAATTTTTTTAAAGTTCAGGTGTTATAAGTGACCCCTGCGGCAAATTCAGGGACACTTTTGGTTTTATGTAAATTCTTAGTTTCGGCGTTACAAGGGTGGTAGTGCTAACTTGACAGGGGTTGTTTTAAGGGGAAGGAGGGGCGCGGCAAATTTTTTGAAGGGATAGATATCTTCAGTTACACCTAAAGGATCCAACTATTTACAGTTTGTTTGATGACGATGCTTAAAACTTGAGTTTTTGCGCTATAACGATAAAAGCATTTAGGGGTAGTTTTTAGGGGTGTAGAGGGGCGCGGCAAATTTTTTTAAAGTTCAGGTGTTATAAGTGACCCCTGCGGCAAATTCAGGGACACTTTTGGTTTTATGTAAATTCTTAGTTTCGGCGTTACAAGGGTGGTAGTGCTAACTTGACAGGGGTTGTTTTAAGGGGAAGGAGGGGCGCGGCAAATTTTTTGAAGGGGTAGATATCTTCAGTTACACCTAAAGGATCCAACTAATTACAGTTTGTTTGATGACGATGCTTAAAACTTGAATTTTTGCGCTATAACGATAAAAGTATTTAGGGGTAGTTTTTAGGGGTGTAGAGGGGCGCGGCAAATTTTTTGAAGGGGTGAGTACGTTAAGTTGCACCTAAAGGATCCAACTAATTACAGTTTGTTTGATGACGATGCTTAAAACTTGAGTTTTTGCGCTATAACGATAAAAGCATTTAGGGGTAGTTTTTAGGGGTGTAGAGGGGCGCGGCAAATTTTTTTAAAGTTCAGGTGTTATAAGTGACCCCGCGGCAAATTCAGGGACACTTTTGGTTTTATGTAAATTCTTAGTTTCGGCGTTACAAGGGTGGTAGTGCTAACTTGACAGGGGTTGTTTTAAGGGGAAGGAGGGGCGCGGCAAATTTTTTGAAGGGATAGATATCTTCAGTTACACCTAAAGGATCCAACTAATTACAGTTTGTTTGATGACGATGCTTAAAACTTGAATTTTTGCGCTATAACGATAAAAGTATTTAGGGGTAGTTTTTAGGGGTGTAGAGAGGCGCGGCAAATTTTTTGAAGGGGTGAGTACGTTAAGTTGCACCTAAAGGATCCAACTATTTACAGTTTGTTTGATGACGATGCTTAAAACTTGAGTTTTTGCGCAATAACGATAAAAGCATTTAGGGGTAGTTTTTAGGGGTGTAGAGGGGCGCGGCAAATTTTTTTAAAGTTCAGGTGTTATAAGTGACCCCTGCGGCAAATTCAGAGACACTTTTGGTTTTATGTAAATTCTTAGTTTCGGCGTTACAAGGGTGGTAGTGCTAACTTGACAGGGGTTGTTTTAAGGGGAAGGAGGGGCGCGGCAAATTTTTTGAAGCGGTAGATATCTTCAGTTACACCTAAAGGATCCAACTAATTACAGTTTGTTTGATGACGATGCTTAAAACTTGAGTTTTTGCGCTATAACGGTAAAAGCATTTAGGGGTAGTTTTTAGGGGTGTAGAGGGGCGCGGCAAATTTTTTTAAAGTTCAGGTGTTATAAGTGACCCCTGCGGCAAATTCAGGGACACTTTTGGTTTTATGTAAATTCTTAGTTTCGGCGTTACAAGGGTGGTAGTGCTAACTTGACAGGGGTTGTTTTAAGTGGAAGGAGGGGCGCGGCAAATTTTTTGAAGGGGTAGATATCTTCAGTTACACCTAAAGGATCCAACTAATTACAGTTTGTTTGATGACGATGTTTAAAACTTGAGTTTTTGCGCTATAAACTTAAAAGCAATTAGGGGTAGTTTTTAGGGGTGTAGAGTGGCGCGGCAAATTTTTTTAAAGTTCAGGTGTTATAAGTGACCCCTGCGGCAAATTCAGAGACACTTTTGGTTTTATGTAAATTCATAGTTTCGGCGTTACAAGGGTGGTAGTGCTAACTTGACAGGGGTTGTTTTAAGTTGAAGGAGGGGCGCGGCAAATTTTTTGAAGAGTTGAGGACGTTAAGTTACGCTTAAAGCATCCAACTAATTACAGTTTGTTTGATGACGATGCTTAAAACTTGAGTTTTTGCGCTATAACGATAAAAGCAATTAGGGGTAGTTTTTAGGGGTGTAGAGGGGCGCGGCAAATTTTTTTAAAGTTCAGGTGTTATAAGTGACCCCTGCGGCAAATTCAGGGGCACTTTTGGTTTTATGTAAATTCATAGTTTCGGCTTTGCAAGGGTGCGTTAGTGTTAACTTGACAGGGGTTGTTTTAGGGGGAAGGAGGGGCGCGGCAAATTTTTTGAAGGGATAGATATCTTCAGTTACACCTAAAGGATCCAACTAATTACAGTTTGTTTGATGACGATGCTTAAAACTTGAGTTTTTGCGCTATAACGGTAAAAGCATTTAGGGGTAGTTTTTAGGGGTGTAGAGGGGCGCGGCAAATTTTTTTAAACTTCAGGTGTTATAAGTGGCCCTTGCGGCAAATTCAGGGACACTTTTGGTTTTATGTCAATTCTTAGTTTCGGCTTTACAAGGGTGGTAGTGCTAACTTGACAGGGGTTATTTTAAGGGGAAGGAGGGGCGCGGCAAATTTTTTGAAGCGGTAGATATCTTCAGTTACACCTAAAGTATCCAACTAATTACAGTTTGTTTGATGACGATGTTTAAAACTTGAGTTTTTGCGCTATAACCTTAAAAGCAATTAGGGGTAGTTTTTAGGGGTGTAGAGTGGCGCGGCAAATTTTTTTAAAGTTCAGGTGTTATAAGTGACATCTGCGGCAAATTCAGGGACACTTTTGGTTTTATGTCAATTCACAGTTTCGGCGTTACAAGGGTGGTAGTGCTAACTTGACAGGGGTTGTTTTAAGGGGAAGGAGGGGCGCGGGAAATTTTTTAAGGGTGCAGATATCATCATTAGCCTGTATAGCATTTGACTGAATAAATTTTGTTTTATGACTATACGTATAACTTGAGTTTTTACGCCATAAACTTTGTATGGGGCTAAACCGGACTTAGGGGTAGTTTTTGAACGTGTAGAGGGTTGCGGAAAACTTTGTATGAGTGCAGATATTATAAGTAAGCTCTTGAGCGTGCTTGTGCGTACAATCTGTTATATTGCGATGCCTTAAACTTGCGTTTTAAGGCTTCCTACGCTCTATGGGGCTTGAAAAACAGTAAGGGGTTGTTTTAAGGGGAAGGAGGGGCGCGGCAAATTTTTTGATTTTGCCATTGAATCACGGCAAATTCGCGACGTTTAATGCACTATAGCGTTCATCGATATTTAAAAGTGGTAGTGCTAACTTGACAGACATGATTTTCTTAGATGCTATGGTAGAAAATATCGAGCTACTTTACGCTACCTTTATTTCATATTATATAAACATATGAAAAAAAGGTAGCACAGATAATCTATCAAAATCTGCTGATTATCACTTCAGTTTTCAGTGGATCACAATTCCAGAAGCAACCCACAAACACATATAAATTAGAACGCTCATCCATAATTCTTCCCACCTAAACAATCATTTATCTTAAAGAAAACAATACGTAAACAGACAGACACCCTGTCTACGTCCACGCAGTATGGCCTCGGTCTCTTGTGGCCAAAAGAACGTATGTATATGCTGCAATTCATCAAGGAGAAGGAAAATCCTCATAAATTTCAGAAAATTGTTTTCCTTCATTTTCTTTTGCCACAACATTCACTAATGACCTTCATTTGGTGGCGCTCGGTAGTTGTCGCAAACCAAATGATTGTTTGTTTACTTTCTGAAATGAACGGCGGGCGTCCGACCGTAAACGGAATCCTCATCAATCCTGCTGCGTGAGAAAGCAAGCTCAGCGCAAGCAAAAAACAAAACAGGAAGAAGTTCTACTTCTCTTTAACCGGTAGTGCATAAATTGGTTGTATGTGGAGATGAGCTAGAAAGTAGAAGTATGTGCTTCTACTTTCTTGTATATGTTGAGTGTTTTGCAGAACAACAGTATATACTCGTACCATACCACGTACATATTCTAATAACCTTGAACTAGAAATAACACACACGACACACCACACGTGAAAACTGCTAGCAGAGCAAGAAAAAGGACATTTCTTTTGCATGTGATTCAGAATGTTTTCTGATCCGGGAAATTTATGTGAAATGCTAGCGGAGAAATTTATTTGAGAAGTTGAAAGAAAAAAAAAACGATATTGAACATCAGCAGACATTCAAGAGGATTATGGGTCTTGTGAGTTTCGAATGTTTAAGCATAAAATATCCTTTTTTAGTTTCTGGGCACCTGCTGTTTTATGGAATATGACAACATGAAAAAAAATACATAAATTCTGCGTGAAATTTAAATTGAATATATGAAATCTTGACGTCAGTTTGGTATTTGGTATTGCGTCAGTATTGGTATCTGTTCCAAAAGGGTTAAATTTGTATCTAACTGAAGTTAGAAGGACTATCTGTTATGTACTTTATGTCATTAAAGAAATCTTTAGTTTATCCTCTCTATTAAAATTATTATTTTAAGAACTATTGAAAAAACACCATTTCTAAAAAAAAACAATACTGGTGACTCGTCTCCTGGAACACGGAGCAGTTGGTTTCTAAAGTATGACCGGCCACACAACAACAACACTTTATCCTCCAAATTGTCTACATATATGATTCTCGAAAAATTTATAATTTTGCGTAATCTATTGTGATATGGATAACTTATATAAGAATGCACGTTTAGTTTGATCGTAGGAACTGAGCTGAAACGAAAGCCTGAAACGCACTATTATGATTGAACTGAATAGTGTAATAAACGCACCCAACACACACCATCAATTTTCACCAAATCAGCTGACAATCGGTCTCAGCTGCAAAACAGCATCGCACCGCATGCAACGTACACGCTGCACCCTAGCAGCCTAGTAGGGATGAGCATCGAACATCGATGTTTCCGAAACATCGATGTTTTTGGTTCGATGGTCGATGTTTTTACCATCGATGGTACAGCGTCGATGTTTTTTTTACCACCGATGGTTTAGTTTCGATGGTCGATGTTTTTTACCATCGATGTTTTTTAAACATGTTTTTGTTGCCATTGGTAATTTAGCCATAAAAATAATTTTCAATATTTTTTCAAATTTTAAAGTGACCAAACAATTTGACATACGAGTACATCATTGGTGATGGTGACAAAAACATCGTTGATTTAGATATTGAATATGTACCTAATGAAATTACTAAATCCGCAAAACATATTAAGTGTTTACTTCCTAAAAATTAGCTGAAACGTTAAGTATTCGTTTAAATTTCTTTAGAATAGTTCCTACACGCTTAGATGTCTATTTGTTATCCGCGTTCATTTTTATGAAACGTCAGCTTATTCTGTTTTAGACGACGTTCAATACATTACAAAAAGCATGTCAAACTCGCGGCTCACCTAGCAGTTTTGTGCTGCCCGCGGCCGGGTCGAAGAAACACAATGTCTATTAGAGCAAAAGCGTAAAAATGTCTTGAACTGAAGTCTAAGAAATTTACTAAAACACGTCAAGAAGTCGATGGATTATGTAAGCTAAAATTATGTATTCTAGAAATCATCCTCTCAGTTCAACAAACAATTTGCTGAAGGTTATTTGGGTTAAATTCGTTTAAGGCTGCTATTTTTGCGCAGAAAAACATTAAATCGCTTCGCCAAAATGTTTTGACTCATAAATTGGGTAAAAAACAATTGCCGTTGTTTAAGAGGACATCACAAACACATTTTTGTCAATTTTAGCCACCTTTCTGTCTAAACTTAATTAATGTCAGCCTAACAATTTTGGCTCCCAAAGTTGATTTGGATTACCTAGATGTTTCTGGGTGGATGACCGATGCTACAATGTTCTGAATAGCTGTTCCAAATTTGACGGAAATTAATTCAAAAACAGTTGATCGGTAGTTTTAGCTTCCCGTATAAAGTTTCTAAATTTGTTTGAAGAACATTTACAAAAAAAGCTTTTCTAAAGGATATAATCCCGAGGTCGTTAGTGATTTAAATTTATACTTATATTTTAAGTAATTTCTGCGAAGAAATTTCAAAAATAATTTTCTATGGGTGTCTTCGAAATGTGTATTGTGCGTCCCGCTCAATCCTGCAGACAGGAATATTTGGCCCAGGGTAGGTTTTGTGTTTTGAGTATGACACCCCTGCCCTACAAGTTGTTATGACCACCAACGAAAGATTAAGCTATTGTGCGATAATTTTAATTTTTTAGGATTGTATTTCAGCTGCCTCTCCAAGTTTGAATAAACGAAATTTTAAGGGGCTATGGTAAAAATGTCCCGATATGGGACTGTTCTTTACCACTTATCTGAAAAATTCATAGGTTGTTAAAAAACAACAAAACATCGATAAGAAGAAATAAACAATGGTCAAAATACATCGGCCATGCAACATCGATGATTAAATGATCGACCATTGAACCAAAAGACTCGATAACTGATCGTTCCCTATATTTTTCTTGAGAAATTGTCATATTTTGCATAAATTAGGCACTTTTTTCCTTATGAATATCTGAGAACAGTTCAATTTTTATTGAGTACTCATAAAGGCGAAACCAACGATGTTTTTGTGTCGATGTTTTATGACCATCGATGGTTTAGCTTCGATGTTTTTTCGATGGAAAACATCGATGTTTTTCTTTCGATGCTCATCTCTACAGCCTAGCACTTGTACATACCGTACAATACAAGCATAATGATCAGCAGCATGCGACATCTTCATTCAGCAGGCTCGTGTCGTACAGTATAAAAGGCGAGCTAAACAACGAATCAGCAGTCTTTAATTATTCGGGGACTGCATCAGAATGTAGACCCCAAAGATATTCTCCAGGATATAAGGACTAATCACTCAGAAATCCAAATCCACTCGGTTGCAAACTTCTTAACAAAGTATGATAAATTGTTGGCAAAAGCCAATCCGTCAAGTCCCCCAGAATCATTTTCAGGTCTTTTTATTGCTCTTTTTGAAAATGAGCAAAAACTTTCTGATGTATATAAAATTAAATTTATTCAAAGTCAGGCCATTAAGTGGGAAAAAGTCCGAAATAAGGAACCCATTCAATGCTATAATTGTCAAAATTTTGGGCATGTAGCTCAGTTCTCCCAGCCAGCATTTAACACATTTGTAATCATTATTTCATGCAACACGCGTGAGCACATATTGCTTATTCATTCATCACGTTTTCATACAAGCAGTATATCACGATGTCCCCCTATTTCATATATATACGCATTTGCGCCTTATTACGGATAATCATTATAAAATCGTTATTCGTAAACATTATGTAATAGTTAAGTATCATATATATTCAATGCATCAATAAATAATTAAAAAAAAACACGTGCGACGGTGAGCCTCTAACTCATAATCCTATGCACCGAAGGTGCGCGCCCTAACCACTACTCCAGCCAGACTATACGAATGATCATCTTTTATTCGCGATTCTATTCACCCCAGCAACAAAAATCAGGAGGAGAAAACCATTATATTTCCCATATGCATGATCCGTCGACATTCCTTCAGCTGACCATCATGTATCTAATTTTCAATGCGTCCTATCGATACATAATGCCGATTCGTGATTCATGAAGTAAAGCTTATTTGTCGCTATGTTCACGGTACATGAGGCCGATGCTGGCTGGGCTGCTCCTTTGTACATCGTTGTGTTCGATGTCGCTTACAACATCCAAGGGGTGAATGTAAGCTCCCTTCAGAAGCCAAACCGGAATGTTGTAACTGTTCCGAAAGCGGCCACCCTGCGAATTATAGAGGGTGTCCTGCTTATAAGTCCATGATTCTGCATTCAAAAGAAGCAAAAAACAAAAGGAACACCAAAAAAGTAGAGACTAAAAAAGCCATTGATTCTGTGAGCAACTCACTACGTAACCCGTCAATTTCTTACGCCCAAGCTGCAAAGAGTACTGCTAAATGTAATTCTTCAGCTGATGATCCTTTTAAAAACTTGATTTCAGCCAGCTTAAATGCATTTTCGAATGAAGAAAAACAGATCGCCGCCCTTAAATTCGTTCTTTCATTATGGAAGTAAACATGTAGTGATTTAACGCTTGTTCTTTAAGATCTTCAGCCAAAAGCCTCCGCCTAAATACTAATGGATTCTATTAATGTTGATTTTTTCTTAATAAGTGAGACTCATCTCAGTGCAAGGTACAAGCCACCCTCTTTTTCTGGGTATAATTTCATCAAGAATGACAGTAATGCAGGCACTGCAATTGCAGTAAGAAAGAACATTAAATATGAGACCTTTGAATTGCCAGAGATGGCCAACTGTTCCGCAACGGCGATCATTTGCAAAACTGAGAATAATTTTCAAGTTTTACTTATATCTTTCTATATAAAAGGAACCCCTAGAAAATATTCATTATTAGCTGACCTAAATATTCTTTCAGACTTATACACCGATTTTCCATATATAATAATAGGCGGTGATTTCAATGCTAGGCACGCTCATTGGGGTGACAGCTCTGAAAACAACACAGGCACATATCTTCGAGAATGGCTTAGTCTCAATTCTCCGGACGACCTTTTTCAACCTTTATCTCCTTTTTCACCCACAAGATCAGATAGCTCCTCAGTTCTTGATTTCTTCTTAATTTCGGATGAATTGAAAGATAATGTTGAATCCTCCAATTGCGCCACCCTTCCAGGCATCTCCGATCACTTTGCTGTTAAACTTTCGTTAATTTTTCAAAACCAAACTAATTTTGTTGCAACCACTCCCGTCTTTATTAGGAACTTCGCCAATACTGATTGGAATTCTTTTTCAAGTGATCTCAATTTAGCAGCAAGGCAAATTCAAATTCCCGCAGATCGTAACTTATCTAAACTCGAAGTAGATGACGCTCTTCACTTACCTCTACAATAAACGAGGTGTCAGGAAATCATTCACGTCTGATAGAAATAGGCAAAGCCAAACATAATACCCTTCCCCAGATATTATAAAGCATTTTAAAGTTAGGAAAACTTGGCGCAATATGCTAAAAAGAATTTTCCATAGAAACGGGAACCAAACTTCACGAAATTATTTAATTCTTCGATCCAAGATTAACTGTCTGAGCATTCTTATATCAGAGATGGTCTCGAGTTTCAGAAACAAACAATTGACTCAACGCCTTGCTAAAATCAAGCCTGGGTCGGATATGTTTTGTGAGGTCAAGAGCATCTCTGGTATAGGATTTCAAAATATTGTTCTTAACCCTTTCCCGGACAGAACGTCTACAGACGTCCAATTTTGAGCATTTGACATACAAATCGTGTCAAATTTTGGCGTTGTGTCCGGCAATGAGTTAAAATTGAAAATCGATTTATTCAAGACGACTCTGAGAAAGCCCAAATTTTCGCTGCTAATTTTTCACCGCAACTTAATACAGTTATTAATTCCAGTCCATCCTTTGTTGCCAGTACTACACGAACTGTTAATAATTATTTATATTCTGTTGATAGGCCTATTACTTTCTTCTCCCCAGAAAATTGCGCCAATAGACCAACCGATTCTGACACATTCTTGACTTTAGGGCATCTTTTTGAGTTGATACGCAGGACAAATGGGAAAAAGTCATGCGGCCCAGATGATATTTCGAATCAAATGATTCACAAACTTCCTAACCGTTGCCTAAAATTCTCGTCATTATTTATAACAATGCGTATAATTTGGGATACTTCCCAGATGCGTGGAAAACAGCTAAGATTGTTCCCATTCACAAGAAAGGCGACCGCAAAGACCCATCTAACTATAGACCAGTTTCTCTTCTCTTTTCGAAAAATTTTGGGCTTCAAAATTGAAATTATTCTGTGAGGACCACAATTTAATCCCTGATCATCAATTCGGCTTTAGGGCCAAACATGGAACTCAACATGCTCTTTCATTCTTCCATCATTCTTTAGTTAAAAATTTTAATAATGGAAATATCCCTACTGTAGTTTGCGCCTTAGATCTTGAGAAGGCTTTCGACTCAGTTTGGATTACAGGCTTAATTTCTAAACTAATTTCTTTCAATTTCCCATCTCACATAATTAAGATTGCATTCAGTTTCCTTCAAAATAGAACATTTTATGTTAAAATTAGTGGTGCATCATCCAGTTCTAGTGCTGTCACATCTGGTGTTCCTCAGGGTTCAGTTACAGGGCCAATTCTCTACAACATTTTTACAGCCGATCTTCCCACTCCTCCAAGAAACTCTCGAGTTCGGATAATTCAGTATGCAGACGATACTCTCTTATATGCCCCCAGTCCCAGTCCTCTCAAGTCTGCAAAAGACCTAAATAAATTGCTTGTCAATCTGTCTAAATATTATAGAAAATGGGGTATCACCGTCAATGCAGCAAAGACCCAAGTAGTAGTTTTCAGGAAGCCTTCGAAATATTCTTTTTCAAAAGCAATTCGTTTTAGGGCAGGTAGAGTAAAAATTAAAATCGGTAGGGTAATTGTCACTCCAAAAGAGCAATTAAAGTATTTAGGTGTAAACTTTTATGAGTTTCTTAGGTTCAATCCCCGTGTAAAAACGAATAGTTAATAAAGCGCAATATGCCTTCAAATTAATTGCACCACTTATTAGGAAACCAGTAGGACTTTCTTGTAGAGTTAAGACCATTTGTTATAAGACACTTATACGACCGATTCTCACCTATGGAGCACCCACTTGGTTGACATGCACAAAAACAGCGCTGAACTCCCTCGAAGTGTTCCAACGACGCATCTTGCCTTATTGCGTTGGTCGATTCTACGACTGGCGTCGAAAACGATACATCAGAAACGAAGTAGTGTACCAGCGAACACGAATGACGCCGCTAAGAAAGCGAATTGTCTCGCTGACAAAACGCTTCTACTCCCATGCCAAGGATCACAACAACGAGCTGATACTACGAATTTGCGACGACGAGAATATTAACGCGATATCGAATTACATTCAACCTGCAGCCATCATCAACAATCAACACGATGAGTTTTTCGAGTCACTTTACGACTACTCAGGATACCCGACCCATTCGAGAGGATAACTAGCTGTTAAGAATTAGCTATGTAAGAATGTATTGTAATTTTTCTTAAATTAGGTTAGTTTGTAAGTTAGCAAGTAAGTTATATTCAAAAACGAAATTAGTTATGTATTCACCGGTTGCAAGTATGATAAAACAAAATGTTCTGAAAATGTATAATAGATAGTAAGCATAAAAGTCAAGATTCCTCCTCAAGGATAGAAATGATAAAAATCTCGTGTATTGCATATTTATCTGGCAGACCAAATATATATAGTCGCCTGTTTGAAATTAAGTTAAGATAAATTGTTAAATTTAAGTCATGTTTAAGCAGATGTAGACATTCGATATTTTAAAATAAAGAATCTATGAATTTGGAAAAAAAAATTTTGACGAATCAGCAGCATTCAACATTCTAGTCTTGGCATCGAAGCATCCAGAACTGGAAGTCACGAACAATAAATCGAGCCTTCTCCATGTTAACATCGAATGCGTACAAACCTGGACCATTCGGACAACGTGTAAATCAGTGGCTACTAATCTTTTTAAGGACGCAAAATTTCCCGCGCGGAGCATATCAATCAAAAAAATTTCAATAGGGTCAATCTCAAGAAATGATCATCGACTTTTGTTTTCGTTGATGCATGGACATTTTATTCACCGTTTGGAAAGCTCTGACCTAAACGTACGGGTGAGAGTTCTACATTCTTTCTTCAAACTTAACACGTCATATTGTCACAATAAATGATCCAATGCGTCAATTACATGTTGAACCGATAGACACTTAACGTAAAATAAAATTTTTCTCAGGAGATATTTATGCAAAACAGAAAAACAAAACAAAACTGATAAATTTGAATTGTCAATAAGATTTTGTTTTGAAACAAATTCACTGTAAATTTCTAGTGTTCAACAAATTTCACGTCAATATTGCGATAAGAGAAATTAGTGGGAACAAATTGCGGAATCGAAACAATTTGTTTATGCAGAATTTTGTAGCTTTTGCCAGAGAAATTGCTGTCAAGGATGACTCCGAGATATTGTCTTGACTCCCAATCGGTAGAGGGGAGTTGTATATCAACGGGTGTCTAAATTCGACAAATTTGCTGTTTCTGGTATGATAATTGCCTTGGTTTGGCTGGTCACGTTTTCCCTGCAAACAATATAAGAAAATTAACTCTGACAGCAAAAAAAAACCATCAAAGGCCCCCTTATGGGAGACCACGAATTTAAAATTCAATAAGGACTTTACCATTCAAAATGACCATACCTTGACCATATCGACCACGGCTAACATTATAGTCATGAACTGTACTTGAAATTGAAATATGTACATGAAAACCACGCTATTTGCTACTTAAGGGCTCGTCTTTTTATTTTCAATTTCTATTCACAGAGGACCTAACGCGTATACAGGACCATTCACGTGACTTAAATCTAATTATTTCATGTTGATTACAAAACCTAAAACGATATAGAGCACGAACATTTTCGTGTTTGCCTACATACTTAGATGATCCTAACTAACATACTAACGTCCCGTATCGTATAATATAAGCTTTTAACTCACAAACAGCAAGTTATACAGCAAATTGCAATATTGTATCCTTCTGCAGACATAGAGCGCACAAAGGACTATACATTGAGAGAATAACAGAAGAAAAGGCGTGTTTGTGTTTCGCGCGCGTGTTTAAAGTAGGGCACACACAGCTGGATTGCATTTCGATCTAATATAGGTTTCAGTTTAAGCGAACTTTTATAGAAGTCCGAAAATTCTTTTAGTCGATGTATTTTAAAAGATAGGAAGATGATGATAATAGACAGTTTTAGCATGTCGTTTAAAATATACCGACAAAGTTTGACAATCCATAGAAAAATTCGCTTGCCTTACGTAGGTATACGAAACAATATTTCACAATTTTGCATGCTCCAAGTAGGAATGGCCATATTTCCGTATAATGTATTTGATGTTCTGTAAACAGTCGAAATTGGCGAACATTTTTGTCGTAATTATACACCCAGGCCTACTTGTGACATGCAAAATTGTGAAATATTGTTTCATATACGTAAGGCAAGCGAATTTCGCTATAACGCACCATGGGCACATGGCGCTATACGGTACTGAGAAGAAGAAGAATGTCAAAGTTTGTCGGTATATTTTAAAGGACATGCTAAAACTCTCTAATAACTCAAAACTTTCAAAACATTGATGACCGTTAAATAGCCAGCATTTTTTTTATATATCCGAATAGGATTCGTCATAACATTTCTTTAATATTCCGGGAGCAATGTTTAGTCGTGTATGGAGAGCCCTAGCGGCAGACATTTTCGTAAAAAGACCTACCAATATAGACCACTCTGCATTCATATACATAAATGTCGACCCAACAGCGAAAACTAAAAGGATTTGAATCCCTTTATTGTGTAACCTTGAATTATGTAAAGTGATGTATAGAAATAATGTGACGCAGTGTGGTGGATGCGAAGTTATTAAATTTTGACTCGTTTTTCTTTTACCATTTCATGGTTTGATGAATGCCAAATACATGGTCTAACAAATTTGATTAATTCATTTGTGGTTATATACATAGTTACATCAAGACAAACTCCTGTCTTTCTATGTATTCTGAAATACGAGTATTACTTTCTACTTCCTTGCCGTGTTCTTTATACCGATCCATGGCGTTGCGTCGCTCAACCTGCGGTGTAGGCACATCGCCCGTTCTGGCGGGCATATTTCTTCAGACAGCTCTATTTTGGATCGTGTCATCGCCGAGACCAATGCGTTGCTGTTTCTACAGAACAAGACTTTTATACAGCGGATACATAAGTCTCGGCTACCGAAAGACCAGACAGTCTATTTCTCAAATTAATTCACCTGATCTGTGGGTCTCCGAGAATTAGGTATTCCCATACGAGTGTTACATAAAGAATAAATATATCTCATAAAGACATAAACAAACAATCCATTACTTTCTTTTTCTACTTGTGACACACATGTGAGCGTGTTGTATTACATTGTCGATATAAAGTGTCCTTCCTATTGACATTAACCGTCAATTATTATCCTTATTTATTGCGAATGTTACGTATAGACATGTAACACCCCATACGAAGAATAACAAATCCATGAACATGAAACTCCTCTGTTGTTCTTGACCATTCCTTTTCCTATGCTATACATACTAATATGTACCTGACACGTGGTCACGTTCATGGACATGTATTTCTGCTGACATTTGATGGTGAAAAAGTGGCGTGATGGTACGAAACCGCCCATTTATCGACCTTCAATGATGACGGCTATAGGTACGGATATGTATAGCGAAGCCTAGGACTTGACATTGCCACATAGCAGGAGGAATATCAAAGTAAAATATTTATTTTGAATTAGAAAGAGCAAATGGTTGCGTTTCGTTGAGTAAATCAATCAAAATTAAGTGGATGCGTTGTATGTACAGACACAGACCATAACGAATACAAATAAAAACGGGACATTATTAAGACCAATTTTCAAATAATGAACAACTGTAAATTGGTATAAAAGTTAAGAATGTATGTTCTTTTGAAACGATTCCCAATTTTTTGGAATGATCTTCGAATTTAAATGTCTTAGCAGCGTTAGTGACCTGGTCTAAAATATTCCGTTAACTCTTCTATGGCCAAGTGATTTTTTTTTTCAATTATATAGAGATTAACTCGTAATTCTTGAAATTATTACTTAATAAATACAAATGAATGCACACTACACGATCATCTTTGTTATAATTACTTGCTTCGTATATAAATTAATTCAATATTAACTCCAACTCCAACAAGGTCGAACAAGTGTTGAACTTGCTGATATTTAATTCATATACATACACACATGAATCATATGAATACAACAATGTTGAAAATTGTATTAATGCATTTGAATTATTATTTGATGAAATTTAGATTTGTTTTATTCATTTACATTTCCAACCTATTTTTCTAGTTGCTGTTTTCAAGGCCGGATTTCTCGCGTCCCAGGGACGCAAACGCAAATCAAAACTTCGAGTCTGGAGCGATGGAGTGGTGGACCGCACTTAGCACAACTGCCTATCATAATTTACTTGGTAAAGTGCAAAGGTTGGCTTCTCGTCTGATTACAGGAGCTCTTCGTACAACACCTTCATTCGGACTAGACATGATTTTGGGACTGCTGCCATTGGACATATACGCCCAACGGTCAGCAGCTTACACGGCCTTACGCCTTCGTGAAACCGGTCTGTGGCGTGCGCTATATTATGGTCACTCAACGATACTTGGTAATTTCAGCCTGCCACTGGCTACTGATTACACTGTTCCCAAATACTTTTTTGGTAGGAACTATTCTACCTTAATCCCGCCTAGGGAAAGCTGGAGCAACGAAACGACCCAGTCCATCAGGTCCTTTTCCATCTACACTGATGGTTCCAAGACGGACGCTGGAGTCGGCATTGGAATTTACTCGGAGGAACTCGACATCAGCTTGTCTTTTTGCCTCCCTAATTTTTGTAGCGTCCTCCAAGCAGAAATCACTGCAATCTCGGAAGCGCTTTTATGGCTAGGTAGGCACGTTGTCACTGGTAAGGATGTCACTATATACACTGATAGTCAGGCTGCAATTCGATCACTTGAATCAGCATTTACAACATCTAGAACTATTGAAGAGTGCCGCTATGCACTCAGAGAAATGGGTAATTTCTTCAACATTACACTATGCTGGATACCGGGACATAATGGCTTTGCTGGTAATTGCTGCGCAGACGATTTGGCTCGGAATGCGGTAGCAAGTATCGTTGAAGGCGACCACGAGAAGATTAAAACACCTATTGCCGTCTGTGCATCGATAATTGAAGCTGCTTCTGAACGTAGGACCAACGCGAGATGGGCCTGCGGATATACTTGTGCTACGACGAGGATGATCTGGCCTATACTAGATATATCCCGTTCCGCCATATTACTGTCGCTAGACAGGAAATATATACGCAACATAGTGGGTGTTATTACGGGGCACTGCCCTATTGGGGAGCACGCCAGGAGACTCCGAATTCCATACAACGACTTCTGCAGAAGTTGTGATGATGAAGAGGAGGAAGAGAGTGTGCATCACTTTCTTTGTGAATGTCCGGCCTTATCCGAGAGAAGGAGGCGTGCACTGGGTTCGAGGTATCTTTACGATACAGATGATCTTCGAGATGTGAGCCCTACTTTGCTTAACAAATACATTGTTAGCACTGGTTGGTTTTAAACGGAACGTAGGAACTATGGTGGTATCACAATGGACCAATTTTTGGTCTAAGTGCGCATGGCGCTAGTCAGGCGGCCCCTTTACCTAACCTAACCTAACCTGGAGCGAAATAGAACGATAATCAAATCAAACCAGAAGCCGAAATTAATCACTAAATGTCTCGAGCTGATTGTCTACCATAAAACGAGCGGGACGATCAGAGGTGCAACTACTTGACTGAGTGCACTTCCGCGAGCTTTTTGAGTGGGCCCCTCCTAAAAGGCGTGGTGTCCACATTTTCAGGTTTTTATTGTCTGCATTTGAAAACTGATACTGCAGTAGGTATCTATTGAGTGCGCTATTATTAGGTACTCTAAATGGCGGTTTAGCCACCACTCACACACCAGATAAAAAACCTAATGTCTAATAGAAAAATGAATATCTGTCATCGTATAGATCTACAAAGAAGAATGATAAATTCAATAATTATTTCAACTTCTAGAATCTTATCTTTTTGTTTGCCATATTCTTAAAGAATGCCTTTTTGGCAAGACTTTTTTTTAAATCTTTAAGCCCGTGTAGGAGCGTACGATTGTAGTCATAGCGTTTTATTTTAGTCATACTATTCCATTCTAAAACAAAACATATTAATGTTTAAAGTTTCAAACAATAATAAATTAGTATGAATTAATAGTTTTTGCCATATAAAAATGTCATTGTCTAAATTTCTATTGGCTCTTGAGTTCCTCCACGGGTATTTTGACGGCATATCACGTTTAGCCAGCGCCCGCTCTAAGGGGGGGGGGGCAAGCCGGGCGGTCGCCCGGGGCGCCAAATTTTAGGGGCGGCTTTTTGGCTAGCACTCAAATAAAAAAAAATTATAAAAGCTAGAAGGAAAAATTCAATATCAATTTCCATTAAGTGAAACAAAACCTACATATGAAATAAAAAGTTGAAAGTTGTGTTTTGAAGATGCAAAGACCTTGAGAGGCTTTGAAGAGCCCACAATTGATAAAAGGATTTACTGAGTAAGATTTACGTAAATTGTACGTCTGTGATGCTAGCCCCCGAGTTAAAGACGAGGAGGACGCGGAGTCAAAGAAAACGCGATGTTTCCTTTTCGATCGTATATTTCAGACTCAAATCATACAAACTATTTTTCTCTAACTAAACCTAAGGATCTATTAATAAACTTACATTACATAATATTTACACATAATTCATTATGTACTCAATTGTAGAGTAATAAAACTATATATCGATATCCCAAACACAACATGATCCTTTGAAACATTTGGTGTGCATGAATATTATGACCAACTATAAAAGGATCATAAAAATCATGCAACATCCAGGTATACATTTGAATATCCTTCACAAAGGATAACGAGGATCGCATTTTATTATGCATATTGCATTGGGATGTAACTCCCGCCCCACTTCCGAAGTTATGAGCTATTCAAGTTCTATAAACATAAATTGGAGATTTATGTGCTAATTTCGTCCTCGAATTGAACATTTAATACCTCTTCTTTTGACCAGCGTTAAGGATTATATTTGATCTTTCTATGCTTGATCCCTTGTTCTTACCAAAGGGGAGATCCACCTAATTTTTAAATAGAGGACGAAGTTATAGAACGTAATCTTATTATTGACTTAAATACGGAACGTCGCACTTTAATTTCCGGATGTAAGCTCTAAAACTTTATTTTAGTCTATAGAATCGGAGGAGAGTACACATAAAAGCGATTAAAACAAACTCTCTTGTGAAAATTTTCATACCCATGCAGGAGTTTTGAAAACTTCTAAAACCCTTGGCGGCAATTTGACTTCATTTCGCCCGATCTCGTCGATGGATCGCATCAGTTGGTTCCAATTGCATTGATTCAACTAGCATTTAAAGGACAAATTTCGAAAAAAGTTGTTTGGGTTTCATCTAAAGGAGATGAGGGATGGAATCACAGTACACGTTACCAGAGCCGCAGTAGAAGTACTTCCTTTTTTCGGACATGCTAAATCAGGACTTGGCTTGATTCCCCCGATTTAGCTAGCTCTGAACTTCTTCTTTATAAAAATTCTCAATATGGGCGTAGGCTGGATTTCCTCAAGACATAAAAATTTTGTCAACACCTTGCCCCTAGCCCGGAATTTGTTTAGTGGGTCGGAGGGTATGTCATTCTCATTAAACTATTTGACAACAAAAATATTTTTAGAAAAAGGGTTAAAAATTTGAGAAAGGTAAATCCAGAGCGACTTTTGTCCTTTTAAGGGGCGATTCAGACTATCGACAAGATTTACTAAATCCTAGATTTAGTTGACAGTTGTACCATATTGTATACTGCAATTTGAATAATGGAACTACATTTTACGATGTATTTTGAATTTAATGCCATACGATTTCATCTAGTGGGCGGGTTTCGAATCGATTAATTTAGTGGTTTTAATAAATCCTGTCCATAGTGTGAATCCCCTCTAACAATAAATGGCGTCTACATGAGTATTACTCTTGAATACATCACATGACCTTTGTCACAAAATTTATCCCTTGCAGACGAAATGTTTTTAAATCCATTAACTTCCCAAAGAAAACTTCACGTGAGGAATCCTTTATTCTAACGGTAAAACATGGCGGACAGCAAAAACTCTATAAAGTATACATTTAAACCCAGAAGTCATGTAGTGATGAAACACGGACAATATGGGCTTTTTGGCGGCGAAATATTTTCTTGAATTAGGTTGGTTGGGCAACATGATCGGAAACATAGGTGGTTAAGATCCTCACAAATAGAACTTAGGATTTCACTTAGGGCATAATTTAAGTTTCGAAAGGCTAGGTGACGCAAACGCGGATAGGGTATGGATATGATGATGTTGATGACACCTACATGCGGGTGTTCAAGTTTCGGATATCAAATGCCTAAAACTGCTGTCTCAATAGAATTGTGCGGATACTTTTAGAATCCCTGTCTCGGAATAACTAAGAACACCAGACTGAAATCTTTCTTAAAATTGCGATTAAGACCAGGTGCCAACTGAACACCACCAACACGCAGGTTTGTAGTATTGAAATTTTCATACGTAGAGCATGGATTTTTTATGAGATAGCACAGCAGTAAGAAAAAAATGTATTCTTGATCAACCGCCAACCAGAGGGAGGGAGAGTCAAGCGCCACTCCCTGCCCTGCCTCCTCAACCTTCTGGGCTTCGCCTATATGATTCTCAAGATGTCGCATTTATTAAAATAAACCACGCACGTTCCACATTAAAGAAATCCAGCTAATTGGAGTTTATCGGCTGCGCAATCTGCAAGGATGTTATGGGAAACTTCTCATCAACTTCAACGACGTACATATTACCTACCGTAAATCTGCCTGGTATATCACCTAAGGGGCGGCAATTTGTCCTCTTGCCCGGGGCGGCGTAAGTGCTAGAGCGGGCACTGCGTTTAGCCTGTGTGCAGGCGTCTGATCTACTTCCAAGTTTAGTTAGTATGGCGGTGGACGGCAAGTTAGCTACTGCGCAGGGGCGCCATAGAGGATAAATCCGACCCTGGCTGTTTTTGTTACAGTTGAAAAGTAAAACATAGCATTTTTTATAGAATTCGACAAAAACAAATTTGTAAGTTATTTTTTTTTAATTATAATCTTAGCATATGATTCAAACATATTTAAATGGTTCAGGGCTGGGTGTACAATCATGGTTTAAATAATGGTCAGTTATTCTGTAGTTTAACCGTCGCCGTTTAAACCTCGAATTATAGCTATAAGTAATTCTACCAACCATACTGTTTTTAAGAGGAGACTCCTTTTTTCCTATTCTGATCATTTTAGAATTTTGTCCTTTTTTTGATACGTTATCCGACCTTTTTTTTACAAAAAAAAAATGCATTACTATTGAATTGAGATTATAATTTTAATAGAAGCACCGACCTGCATCAAACGCACTCTAGCAATTGTCGCGAATGTTTTAGCTCCTTATGCAATGACTGTTCTAAAAAACGAATTGTCGGAAAGGAATTTTCTTTGCAAATTCGATTTGATTTTTATATTACTCGTATTATATTATATCTGTATCTATTATTATTACAAAATGTTAAATTAAACAAAATAAAAACTGGACGAATACACGTACTTTCTAACCCTTTTTTATTCCTTACATGTATGTACTTGTTTATCCTTTTATCTGGAAGGGTCATATCCTTTAAATCGGTAATACTAGTTGGTAGCATTGGCTATAAGCATATAGCCAAAAAAACACATTTGGTCTAAATTAAACCGTCAAAGCCCTTTGAATCGTATCTCACGAAATTCAAAATACATCGTAGAATACACTTAAATTGTAAAAGTTCCAGTACAATGTGGTACAACTATTAATTTAATCTAGGCTTTAATCGAATCTTGTCAACGGTGTGAATCTCCTATTATTAAAAAAAAAACAGTCGTTTCACTAAATCTCTCTCAATTGGAAACAACGAGATTTCTTTGGAAACGTGTGCACGTAATACGACGTACAGTCGATCTTGCCTAAACAGACACTTCCCGTACATTCCGAAACGGATCACTTGTGGAAATTTTGAACATGTACCATGAAAATTCAAAATATTTCAAAATAATTATGTACAATAAAAATAAATAACAGGCGCGACAATCCAACATTGGACTAAGGCCGCAGGATGTGTTAGTGACATCCTATTTCCAAGATCTTATCTGCTTTTTTTTTTGATGAGGTAATGAGATCAGCATCACGCTCAGCAGTGTTATTTATCCCCATAAATGGGTACTCGTTTAACATCTGAGTGAGATCATAGTCTGTCACAAGCTCGTGAGTTCGAAAAACACAATGGAACACGGTGAGATTCGAACTCATGAGCCTGTGCACCGAAGGTGCGCGCACTAACCGCTCGACCAGCCAGACTACAATTATGTACAATAAATTGACAAAAAAGAATTTCAAACCTTTTAATAAAAAAAACTTCCCGGAATATGACATAATGTGCAGAACGAATCAAAAAATGTCTGCAAATCCATCTTTTTTATTATTTCATGAGTTAAATTGCATTGAACGCGCGATCGAAAACAATCAAGGTTTTCATGGAAAATAACTGCAGTTTAAAATTCTTTAACCTATCAGCAATCAGCAGGCTCAATTGTAAACAAATTAAACGCAGTTAACCGTTAATAAGTGAGATGATGATTGCTCATTCGTTAAGTAATCAGCACGCTCAAAGTTGTTTACGTAACAATATAAATTATTTGTACAAGAAAAAAAAAGATAAAAATATTTTTGGTTTGGGATTTTAATTAAAAAGGATACTGGAGGTTGAACAAATTAATAATGTCGAGAAAAAAATGCACTACAAGATGATATAGTTTTTGACATGTATATGTCTTTGCGGAGGCTACCTGAGAAATACTGGGTGTCGTTCCGTGAAAAAGCGTCACGAAAAACTGTAACGAGAACGTTTAACGCTTAAAATCGACCTTCCCGTAGTTCGATCTTCACCAAATTTGGTATACATTGTCCTTTGATCGCTCTGACTCAGAATCGACAATCACGATTTCGATAAGTTGCGGGAATAGCGGTAAATTCGCCATTGAAGCGAACGAAAATTCATCCTTCAATTGGTTCTCCTAGCTCTCCCGGTGGACCGATGTCGACGAAATTCGGATGGAAGTTAAGTAGTGCGATCCTTAATATTTTGGTGCCAGCACTTCTTATGAAGAAGATGTCCTTGGACACAAAATGTCCTTTTTTCTGTGGGAATGCATCATAGACGCTATGTATAAGGATATGGATATCAAAATACAGAATCCGTTGTGACGAGTCTTGTAAAATCACGACAAGTTGATTTTGAGTTTTGTTAAAGAATATTACCACCAAAAAGGACATTTTTCTAGCATAGGAAACAGAGTATGGGCATTATGGGTGTCGTTCGAAAGGTGATATTTGGGGTACTGTATGTAATCGGTTTGAAAGGATTTTTGGGCTTCTGGAGTGACAAGATAACGGCTGATGCAATGTGGATTATTTTGTAAGCAATAACGTAGACATATATATACATGATCTAAGATTTTTCCCCTAAGGGAAAACTTTTCGGAGTTTTTTTACTCGCAATTATTAGAGGTGGTCTGCGGAAGACTATTCTGACTATTCTTGTAAAAACCGAATATTCCTCCTTTCTGACTAAATCAAATTTTTGATTTCCATTAAGCAATGCTCTGCCGGTGTGAAATTGATCTCTAGAAGCCAAAGTTAAAAAGGTTGATTGCGAAACGAATTTCGATTGCAAAATATCGCAATTACAGCAGGTTTTGCTTTGAATTATAGATGAGAGTTTTTCTAATAGAAAGCCCTGGCTTTTCGTTAATTTTCGACGAGGAGCTAAGGATGCCCCCTGATATTTTCAACCACATTTTTAGTATTTAGATTCCCCTGGCCCGGTATTTCAAAGGGGGGCCCGGATTTTGACACAAAAGTTGTGCTTCAGTTTTTTTTTACATACAAATTGCTATTTTGAGGTCCTGAACTAAGAAACCTTATAAGTATCTACTGTTTCTAGCATCTTAACAACAAGTCATTACATACTCTGCACTAGGCTTGGGACCCCTAGTCTATTATTGAATTTTTAGGACTAGGGGCCCCAATCATCATATTCAAGCAACAAATCCGCATGATCGTGTCATTACTAAAGTTTTAAATTCAATCTGCCGTCGCCTTTAGAAAGGGCATACATGATTTTATGCTTTTATGCTTAAACAATTAAGAAATTCGACTTCTTCATCCAGCAATCAAGGTTTTTCTTTGACGCAATACCTGTCTTAACTAATTACTGTCCAATATTTTTATTCACTTTTAAAGCATGTCTTATTAGTTTTTAAGGGCAATTACCCTCATCCGTGTTCAACATTAAACTATTTTTGTGTCGTAAAAACTCGAGGCTTTCCTAGGGATCCAATGTTGTTATTTTTTGGAGCTTGTCGTAATACCTCCACGTTTTGGAAATCGATGGTATGTCGTATGTCCTACCTCAAATATGTGAGCCACCACCGCTAATCGCATCGTCGTCGTTCATCTTCTCATTGCTCCGATCGCTTCCTTTCCTTCCATTATAAATAGTGAGTAAGATGAAGATAGCCTTCAATAGCTTTGTACTGAAGAAGGGTGCACCGAAATTCTGGTATATACCAAAAATAAAAATTCAATGTACTTAGTGCTGGAACCAAGCTATCGACACAACACTACTACTAAACGAAAGAATGTCGAAGAAATACGCTAGATTGACAGAAACCACCCTACTAACATACAATGCGCACCTGAAAGTGGGACGAGTGTTTAGTGAACTCGGCATTAGCCCTTGTGTGTACTTCCTTTAAGTAACAACATCGTGATTATGGACAAGCAGGACTACGAAACAGCAGTAAATGAAAAACTAAGCAAAAAATTTTCTTCCATTCATAATTTTTTATCGTACGGAAGGGGTGGGCCCGGAATCATTGTCCCCCTCGGGCCCGCATTTTCTCTCCTCTCCTTATTACTGTGATGCTTTTTGTGTGGACGGATCCTGCCTTCAAATTGAATTAGCTTCTAAGAAGAAAGATATGCTCGTGGGACATGCACACATTTTTCTTTTGCAAAAGGGAAGAAGGATGACAATATGCAAGTATGTAATTCGATGCGAAACGGCAAGAAAATTATCCTTAATACCGTCAACTCTCATAGTCTATTCATCCCGAAGAACTACTTATTTGAATAGTGCCAAATCGCCGTACTGTGTAGCTAGAGTACCACTGGAAAAAGTGCATCGACCCTAAAGAGCTGAAAAATAAAAATAACAATAATCTGGCGACAACTGAATGGGTACGAAAATCATTCTGAAAACTTTTGAATCCATCATCGGAACGGTGGGTTGTAGCAATTCACTTCAAGACTAAGTGGTACGCAGACATCTGTGGGTTGGGAGCCACTATTCTAAACGATAAGAAATATAAAGATTTTCAATATTTCACAGCTCGACAAAAATGATTGACCAAGGGTACTTTCCGTACAAAGGGACTCATTATTCAGTATTTTAAGAAACATTAAGAAAATTCGTTCATGAATTTAGTTTTCACGTGGAAATCATTTTGACAATATTTATTTATTTCAAATGAAACGTACATTAGCAGCGTTTCGAGGGACATAAATACACCGATGGTTGTACATATAAAGGGAATTTTTGCAAAATGCTCGGTTTGATTTTAACAGGATTCCCTTAATTAGCTTCATCATATGAAGCTTTTTTTGGGGAACGGAGCTAAGAATTGCCGCTCCATTTACTGAACTCTTATTTAGTATTGCACTGCTTCACTTGGTTATTTTACACTTTTCTTGAACTTATCTCGAAAATAATTAATTTTAAATCTGCACATTTACTTGGTTTCTTCGGGAGTCCAAAACAAGCATATACTGCTCTGATACTCTGAACGATAGAAGATTGGTAACGTCATTAATTTACGGAGGATTTTCACCGGACAAAACGGAACTGCTTGCATCATTGTCAGCCTGTGTTAATATGTTTTCAATATCTTCAAATTATTGTTAATAAATATGTAATTCATTTTAATAACTTCGATATATGTTTTTATATAGTTTTAATAAAATGTTTACATACATAGTTATAACTCATTGCCGGACACAACGCCAAAATTTGACACGATTTGTATGTCAAATGCTCAAAATTGGACGTCTATAGACGTTCTGTCCGGGAAAGGAAATCTTAGAGAAAGCATGCGTTAGTCTAGAGTGGGCATCAGAAAATAAAAATGGCACGGTTTTCACACTATTGCAGTTCATAGTATGTGGGAAAATTTGATTCAAATGTCAATTTTTTGTTTACAATTGAGAATATAAAATCCGCGTAATATTTATAACTCTCTCAAAATGCCAACGTGCTAATTAACCCTTCGGTTGGCACATAGACCTAGACAGACCATTGGTTCTATATCTTGATGAAAAATATCGTTCAACAATATTTTCCAGCCCTTACCACGTATATTTCAATGGAACTGACGGCCACAAATGCGATC
This sequence comes from Microchrysa polita, assembly GCA_949715475.1. Classification (NCBI taxonomy): domain Eukaryota; kingdom Metazoa; phylum Arthropoda; class Insecta; order Diptera; family Stratiomyidae; genus Microchrysa; species Microchrysa polita. The sequence goes on from OX454420.1 coordinate 16,304,338, forward strand.
AAACGTTCGGCGAAATATAAACTATGTCTAAAGAAACGAAAAAGCGGCGTATCATGGTAAGACATAGTATGTAAACTGTTTCTAGAACCAAAATTAGACCTCCTCAAAAAAATAAGATTGATTTCACAGAAGATTCAGCTACACCCAAGGCATAATAGTTCGTAGGCGGCAACAGAAGGGTTAATAATTGCATCGACAATATTTTGACGTTTGAATTATTTCGTGGAGTGTAGTGTAATAAATTTGGAGTCAAACACATATGGGTTGTGTGATCACATAGCCACTCTGGACTAACGCATGGCATGGGTTGCTATGCTTTCTCTAAGAATAAAATATATAATATTTATATTTTTTTCTATAACCGTGTAAACAATTACACAAATTCAATATAATAATTTAATAAGTAAAATATACCTAAAATTCACGTGAATGGCACAATTTTTTATTCTTCCATTTGACTGTCTCATTCTTATCAGCAAATAAAGCGGTCAAATACTTCGTAAACGGAATCAAGTGAAGACATCTTTTAGTTGAAATGCAAAAATATACTCGATTTTTCAACGATTAATAAACATTTATTTAGATTAAAGTCCACATAGTAAATTTTGTAAAAAAAAGACCGTCCATTATTATTATTTATAGATTAAATTATGTATAATCGGAAGATGAACACTTCTGGTGGACTTCGGAATTCAATATTGCTTGACAACAAGTAGAACACTAACTCAGATAGGAACACATCACAACAAAAATGTAGTACAGACAGATAGATTAAGAAAATAGTGTTTTCTTACAATATTTCTTCAATGTGGCATCATTGGAGGTATGCAATGTACCATACTAATTGTAGGAATAAGCGTGATCTTCTTGGGTTTCGAAAACAAAAAAAAAAAAAAACAATATTTAGTATTCGCAATTATTCGTAGGGTTAAAAAATATCGTATAGTCTCCTATAACAAAAAAATGTTGTTCAACAGAAACCGGTTAAGACGTCAGAATTAATCCCAGGCGGAAGAGATTGTACCGATTACTGATATTTTGGTAGACCGGCTTCTGGGTGATTGCTCTATCCAAAATCGAATCAAATATAGGCTTTGGGTTTGGTAAACTAGTCTTTCTCGATGTGATTTTTCCAAATTTATTTATTTATTCATTGATTAATAAAGGTTTATTTTTAAAAAATAAGAACTAACGGCTATTGCCATTTTTTGTCATAGTTGAAGATAAATCTTAATTAAATATCTCACCATTGAAAATTCGTTTAAAATTACCATGTTTCCATTGAAAAGACCAATCCAATTATTTCATTTGCAGTTTTTCTCCCAGAATTTTACGAAATATTCAACACCACTACACCTCCACGTAATAACAAATATTACACGAATACTTTCTCAAAACAAATGAAATACTTATTCAATTCAAAAATAATACAACGACACAATTAGCACTTAACCGGTTACAAAAAAAAAATTCTAGAACCATAATAAAAGCTGCACAATATCAAAAACGACGACCTCAAAAAATTTCAAACACTGGCTATAATTGAAACGTTCAATTAATATCAATTATCTCGCTCACTTTGCACTTTAGCTAATCAGCGACAATTAACTCGATAAATTATTATTATGTATTCACAAATTATAAAATCACGTAGATATTATTGGATTATTGAACTCGGCGAGTGTAGGTAGGCAAATAAAGATCACTACTATTGTGTCAAAAAAACGGACTAATATTGAAAACTGCACTTTTCGGAAGAATCAAAAAATCACCCAGAAGAACGGACAACGGACAATTTCAGGGACTCACGGGTACCTACTCAATTCGAACAACATCTGATCCCGCGACAGTACCTACGCGGTGTAAAGTAGGTCTTCGACAGAGTAACGCGTATAATTCCAAGATCTCTACACTAGTTTAATCTAATTGGTCGGTTATAAGATTACTAGCAAAGTTTTCTCGTTTCGGACCGTTGTTGACCGTCGTCGTTGTGTCGATCGTCACTTTGACCCGCACGAGCGATAGCAACGACTGCTGATCAACTAAATGTACTAAATAATGGAATAATACAGAACGCGAGGAGATTGTCGTTAAGAAAAACGTACTGAGAAAATGATAAGTGAAATCTATACAACAACACCATCGTATCGGCTCAAGTGTATAGTTACATGTAAGATTTACTATACGTTCGCATGGATTAAGTTCATTGATTAGGTAGTCTTTAATCTTGAGAGTTGCGAATGTTTTACGACCAATTATACGATCAGGAGCAGATAACGTAAGTTATTGTCACCAGAAGGAATTTGATTTAAAGGCGAAGAGACTATTAAGGTACGTGTTCGTAGAGACAATTCATTTGATAATCGCTCAGCGATCGTAATTTTGCATCCAATTTCGAGCCGTATTTAAATATTTTTCGAATGGTTCTACTTTCCTAGTATCGACTATGGACTAAAGCAGGGGTGTCAAACTCAAAACCTGGCCCGGACCAAATAAGACTCTCGTCAGGTTTAGGTGGGCCGCAGGAGGAAAATTTCAAAAACTTTTATATAATCGTATTACGAAAGTTGATTACAGAATATTACTTTTAAAATGTGACAGAGAGTCTGGATCACTTTAGCGCCGTGGTGATCCAGTTCGTGCCCCCCCCCCCTTGCGAGATTTGCTGATCCTGAACCCCCCTATGCCATGGTCAAGGAATGCTTTAATTTTGGACATAAGTTTCATCCAGGAATCCATTGCCGCAATTTAAATTGTTTGAACATTTGTTTGTGTGCAGCCCATATTCTGGAACTGAATTTTAAGAAGTATTATTTAAATTTCATGATTTCCTCATCCTGAATTTCGTCATGAGCAAAATTGATAGTGATATTACTGGAGCGACCAAAATCCGTAAATTTTATTAAAAAAAAAAACATTTAAAGACTATATCAGCCGTATCAAGAGATTTTTATTTTTTCTCGACCTAATATTCTCAGCGTCGTTCATCAAATGGATTTTGTAACAGCGAATTAATCGACGAAAATACAATTTTTGCCATTTTGCAAAGCTTTGCAACAACCGATTACCTCCTGGTGTATATATTTCGAAAGAAGTTCGCAAGAAAACCATAATTAATTATGGCAAGCAAGCCCTAATTTATTAATGGTAACAATATTAGAGTTGTGCTCGCGCCCCCTTCCCTAGCCGCCACGCCTCCCTAGGGGGGCGCGCCCCCCGTTTGGGAATGACTGTTAGCTGCTTCGGGATTATCCCTGAGAACTTCCTCCTTTGGAAAATGTACTTCAAGAACATTAAGCAATTAATTTAGTCGTAATATTTGTCACGTAAAAACGCTATACTAGGTATATTCAATTTTTTTGAAAATAAAAAGGCTCAATATTGGGTGAGGTTATAAAACACAACGTTCGTGTAACGTTGCGCGTTTTCCGAAACGTTTCCTATTGTGTTCTGTAAACGCATAGATCCGGATCAGACTTGGTGTTACCATCGCCATCTCTCGGAAAGTGACAAATGTGACAATTGACACATCACAGCTGATACGTTTTGCTCGAAAATTAAAATTTCCAGTTTTAAACGAGATGCAGATACATTTTAGATTGATTATATTATTGGATGTTAGTTTAATAAATAAATGAGGGCGGAAATGCACGGTTCGACGGCAGATTGTAAATTTCTGTCAATCAATCAAGCTATGCCTCGCAAGGGGGCGCTTAGGGGATCTGTTTGTAGGGAGAAGTTTCTGATCCGTAACGGCCGGTTGATTTGAAACGTTGCGCGAAACGTTGCGCAACGTTGTGTTCTATAACCTCACCCATTGACTAACTATGTTAGTACAACATTGAACCTATCAAAAATGTTCACCTTTTTAGGCAATATCCAGCCTGGTTTCGTCCACACAGCAAGATTGAACTCATCAGAAGTTACCTTAATCTTCCTGGGGAGGTAGCTTGACCAGTTGACCATTCCACTAAAGTGTGTTTTGTTCGGACTAACATCCAAACAACACCCCTGGTCAAGCTACCTCCCCAGCAAGATTAAGGTAACTTCTGATGAGTTCAATCTTGCTGTGTGGACGAAACCAGGTTGGATATTGACTAAAAAGGTGAACATTTTTGATAGGTTAAATGTTGTACTAACATATGTACTTAGTCAATATTGAGCCTTTTTATTTTCAAAAAAATTAAACAATTAAGACAAGAAGCGAAAACGTGAAAATATGATTGAGCTTCAAGTAACCACTTTTTGTGAATAACATGATTTGGGACAGATGATAAAAAAAAATTTAGCACCAGTCATCCAGGTCACCCACAATAACTAAATAGTCAGATTAAATTAAATTAAGGAGAATGGTGGCTTAAAGAGACAATAATTTGCTTGTGATATGGTACAAACTCATGGACCAATACAGCTTGATAAGTATAGGTCTAAGAATCATGCATTTGGGCTATGATTATTATGTTGTAATTTCACATCCAGGCGATTTAGTTAACAATTCCAAGATTTCTGTAGTTTTTAAAGCTTTGCCATTTTTCCAAATAAATCTCAATTTATGTTCGGTAAAGCCAACCAATTTTTTATTAACTGCATTTCGGAACAGAACAGTTTCAGGAAGAGACTTAGTATTGTCCTGTACGAAAAAGATGAGGTTTCTTATAAAATCAAATAACCGACCTCAAATTGTTGGTAGTAAATATTTGGAGAAAAAAATCCTAAAATAATGTTGCATAAGCCATTGACGAGGTTTAATAATTTTTGTAGACTTGGGTTCAACGGCTTAATTTGTTCACCTTACCAATTTCAACATTTTTGTATTGATACACATTGTGCTGCTTCGACATGACCGCGGACCGCACAGAACTGCAAGGCCGGCCGCATGTGGCCCGCGGTCCGCGAGTTTGACCTTCTGGACTAAAGGAACATGTCTGTATAGAAAATATACCCATATAGTGCTCAAAACCGGTGGTTTAACTTCAATCGCTGAGCGATGATCCCATGATTCGTCTCTACGAACACAAACCTTTATAGTTACAACTTGAATTATTCTCGTATAGTTATGGCTTTGGAAAGATACACGGGAAACACGACAATTTTCCATTTAAGCTCGATTTATTCCGTTGAGGGTCCTGGAAACAGGAAACAAACACCGGATATGTGTAATGTGTAATGTGATCGACGTCCCCTTTTATATGATTACCCGCATGTCGGCCTCCGGTCAAGGATTAAAGTGTATCCTTTTTTATCCTTTTTGGGACCTTTCCGATCAAATTTTTTTTAGCAAAATTAATTTTAGATTCCTAGGTGCCCACTGATTCAAAAACAACAAAAATTAGCCTTACTCTATTTTTTTTTCTATTTGAAATGCTAATAATGACTGGACTACGTTTTTCAAAATCTGGGGCAGGTTTGATTTATGTAGTTCAAAACATTTTTTTTGTACACTAACCTTTTTAACCCTTAGATGACCGATAATTTCTCCAACAAAGTCCCTAGGGACCCAAATTGGATGTGGACCTATAATGAGCTCATATTGTTTTTGTTACGACGATTTATGTAACACCTCGAAGGAGCCACCGGAGGTATGGCAAAGTATATATATAAATGATCAGGGTCGGTCCCTGATTCGAATAAGCCATGTCCGTCTGTCTGTCTGTCCGTCCGTGTGTCTGTCAGTTCGCACGATAACTCCCGAAATAATGTGGCTAGCGTTTTGAAATTTAGGTCAGATGATTGTTTTGATAAAAGCTTGGATGGTATTGAAAATGGGCCAAATCGGACCAAGGGTTCCCCTGCCTCCCGTACAAATGACCCCTACGTGATAGTTTAATTCAACAATATTTTTCAACAGAATATCGCTAGCGACCTGAAATTTTCATCAATACCTAATTGTGACATATGCTTGAAGTTGGTGCAAAGTGGAGAACGTCCGACTACCCCTACTCCTACCTCCTCTACAAAGTTATATTCAGCCATATCTTTTGTTAGAATGTCGCGAAAAACTTCTAATTAGTATCAAATGGTAGCCTATCAAATGGTAGCCTTGATATAATATTAAATATGTGCCAGGTCCCAACCATCTACACCTCCCTCCCCTACAAAAAAGATCAAATTGATTTTTTGGGTTTTGCGTGCCTTCTAGGTCTGTACATGGGTATAGGGGTATACACTCATCGTGCTATTCGCATGATTAGAACTCGGTCTCGTTTTTTGTTAGTTTTATGGTTATCCCTTCCCTAGTCACAGGATGAAAAACACATAAAGTTTCTTTTTCAGGGGTTCACAACCTTTAGTCGTCTGCCTTTCTACATAGTAAATACATATTTCAAAAGTACCTGGTCCGATCGACATGAAATTTGGCGGCATTATAGGAAATTGTAATGTATTGACTCTTAGCTCAAACGTTATTTCAGAAAATTGGACAAAAGTAACAGGGTGTCCCCGAAGAGGTGAAAAAATTTCCTTTTTTATTTTCGAAGAGGGACACGTGACGTCATACGTGGATAGCCACCCTGAGCCTGAATATCTTACAATGTCGTCCACGGGAAGAGTCGGGAGACGCAATGGAACACATTTCGTTAACTTTGAACATTATTTTACCGTTAGATTCCAGTCACAGATCCCAATGACTGTTTCATGCGTTCTTAATTAAAAAAAAAAAAACATACCAACACGTGGAGACTATATTTTAAAATCAGGTTAGTCGCTTAATTCAGTCAGAAAAAATGCTTGCATATACTCGTATCTTTCCCGTTATTTCCCGTGCTGAATATTTTGGTAAAAATAAAGTTTTTTTTTAAAGTTTCCTGGCAGGCTGTAGCCACGTCAATCGATAAACCATGTTTCTTTCGTCCGGTAATCTTACTTGTTTGCGTCTCGTTTTTTTTTTTGTCGGGCGAGATACTCCCGCGTCTCTTGATCTAAACTAAGGTCTCTTCTGTCAATCAAATGCACCTTTTCTTTGTATAATAATAATAATATGTATATCAAATACAGGACTGAAAAAGAAGAGAAATTGTGACGTTTAGGAAATTGAGCATTTTTTTAAACCTGAAATTCGGGATATAGATATTGTCCAAAACATACACTGAGCGTAAGCCATATGACTTAGATACTGTAGACTTAATGATTTTCCGAAGGAATGTCCAGAGACTTAAAGATAGTAAACTCTCTGACTTTAGTGTCTAATATAATATAAATTCATTCAAATTCACCCAGCTGGCCGCAACATTTTACTTTTATTAAAACTAAACAAGCTTGCTGAAAACCCAAAATAAAACTATAATTTAGTTTGGTTGCGGAGAGAATGTTCACGCCAATAAATTAAAATATTGACGAAGTTTTATTTCAATTCGCACTTTGCAAACGAGCGAATTTATCAAAATTCATGAAACTAACTCCTTACTTGTAAAAGCCATTTTTACAATTCGCCTTTGAAACAGATTTATTTCATATAATTAAAATACCAACAGGGTTCGTTGACTTCTGAAAGTAATCATAATTGCAACCGGCTGATTTCTCCCCCCAAGTACTACTACAGCTGGTACGGACGTATCTCAAAAACATTGCATTTTTATTTCACACGTATGGTTGATAGCAAATCGCGTACTATGGCACTGAATCGTATATTCATTGTTTGCGTTCATTGGCTTATCTCGGGTACTCACGCCAATGCGTGCTGCCAAAAATAAATTGCAAATGTTGTGGCTAATTTATGTTCTGCTCTATTTTTTAGATGACTTCCTTAAAGTTTTGATACACAACATACTACTAAGTCAGGTGTAAGTGTTGTAAAGCTTTATTCTGGGCTAAGCTATCAAAGCGAAAAGGCTCTTTGCAAGATAGAGATACAGATTATAATTAGCTTCGTTCCCGTTTAAAATATTCAAGTGTTGGAAAAAAATCATTTTATAATAATTTTGGTTGGTTGGATCTAATGAAGCAGCAGCGACAGTACAGAGGACATTTTTTTTTTCAAAAAGTTAAATGCTGGAGACTCACACAATTTTTTCTGCCCAAAATCGATACAGTAAAACACGGTTAAGTGCAACACGCTTAAGTGCAAAACTCGGATAAGTACACAATTTTCATGCACCATTCATTCAATGCGGTTTTCAATATATTTCAAAACGGATAAGTGCAACACGGATAATTGCACAACACGCTTAAGTGCACGCAATTTTTTGGTTGGGTTAACAACATTTGGACACGATTTATGACGGATAAGTGCACATGTGCATTTGAAAAATTTATTAGTGCAGACGTTTCGAGCCAGACTATTTTACGGATTTATGCGATCCTAGCCCGAGATATCTAATATTTATTGACTCAATTTATGAAAATGTAGAAGAAAGACAAATCTGCTCTACTGGATAATTTTTGTCTTTAAGTATGTAGGTAAATATGAGAGTTAAAAATTGCTCTTTTTGAGAGCAGCTTAAGGCTAAGATCAAACATTGTCTTGATAAAAAAATGTTTAGCAAAAGTGGCAGTCTCTTTGTCATTCCAGCGTTTATGTTAGCAGTCTCAGTCAGTCTCCTCCTTTAGATTGAAGTATACCACTAAGATAGTCGTTAGGTTGTTAGCAAATTTTGGTTTTTCTTTTTTTGCGAACAAAATTTTTTTAGATGTTGTTTTCCCATTTCTGCAAGCAAGTGATAGTTTTTACATCCATGAATTGTAATTGAAAAAAAAAATATATTTTAGGATACACACAATTTTTGACGTCCCAAAAGCCTACAAAAAGCTCGATTCGCACCATCTATGTTCGATGTTCTTCCCTCTATGTTCCCCCTCAAAGCATTCGTCCTTGTAGCAGTAGCTGTTAGTTTGATAATGGTGACCCCTGCATTGATCACATTTCAAAAAGATGGGTAGTGCCCATTTGTTAATATTTGTTGCAAAAGTTCAAAAGCTTTACAAAGTCGCTTGTACAAGGCTCTGTCAAATTAAATTGTTGAAAACTATAGCCAGGGCTGGGCTCAGTATTTTGGTGGCCCTGGGCCAAATCGATGATGGTGACCCAACACCCTCGTTACTCACAGCCCGGAACTAGAATTTGTTTATGCGCTAGTTGGACTCTCGTGACGTACAATTTTGCATGAGTACGAAGAGTACAGTTGAAAAGAGTACATTGTCTACGTATTAGCGGCAATGCTTTGCATTAGCGAGAATATAGCGGCAACTGTTTGTTATGGCTATTATTTTGAATTAGTTAGAAAGAGAAGCAATGTCACGAGAATTGAACTACTTAGCCCCCTTGGGGTCCGCGAAGCCGTTCTGGGAGTCCGCGGGAGGTGTGAGAAAATTTGGGGGTCCGTGAAGCCTATTACGGGGTCCGCGAAAGATTTCGATAAAATTAAATATTTACTAACCATTTGTATTCCATTTCAAATTCATTTTCACGAAAGGAAAGACACTATTACCCCAGGAAATTTGCAAAAAATGGAACTTTGGAAAAATTAGGCAAAAGCTGTATTTTTGCATGAGCCTTCCTTCCGAGGTCCTACACAAGACCCCGAAAGTCCCCGTCTGTACCACTAGCGGTACTACATAGAGCCAAATACCTTCTAAAACTGTTCTTTTTTTTTCGAATATCTCGAATGTGCTGAAAAGTGATGTAAAGTTTGTAGCTCTTGTGGTTCCAGAATAAATTGTCAAAATTCGATTTTGATTCCAACATTCGTAACGGTGCCATCAGGTCAAACGGTATTTTTAAAAAGGTTTCACGAAAATCTCTATAACGGTAACTGAGGCTATAAGATGTATGGCTAATTCGTAGCAAATATGGTTCTGAAAAAAAGTGGCCAAATTCCTCATTACTATGTGTACCCTTAAGGGTGCTAAGGGGGTTCAAACCGTAGAAAAACGAGAATTTTTGGGTTTTTTCGTGAATATCTCTGTAACGGGGGTATATTTCGAATTTGTAGCTTCTATAGCTGCAAACTTTTTTAGAGACGATTATGACATGAAACTCAATTAAATAAGTATTAAGCTAGATACAGCATACATGACCTACATATTCAGTAAATTTAATGAAATCAATTTACAACTGCAAGGTAGTAAGTTAAATTCGAATTCAAACTAAAAGTATTATATCCCCGTTTGTGACGAAGTTTGTATTGTTCAAGCAGAACATAGGTAGAGGCAAATGCTGTCAGTTTCCAAATCTTGCAAATTTGCCTAAAAAAATTAAGACTTCTTGGGTAACTGCGACCCGACATCAATCAAACTAATATCGTCCCATCAAGTGCACCCATCCTACTGACCATTATGATGCAACTTTTTGTTATATTTTTGGATATGAAGTGTATTAATGTATGTACTACTAATTATGTTATGCACAATAAAAAATTTGTTAAAACATCAGAACTATTTTTATTGTGTACCTATTTTAAAATATTTAAACAATTTAAACATTCAAGGTTTGGAATTCAGTCGGGGATCTCTAAACAGGCTACTCATGTGTGCAGGGGTCCGCGGTCAAAATAAGTTTGAGAATGACTGATATAGCACGACACTCCAATATCTGACCTTGTTGGCCTGAATGTTCTTTGATCTAGGGATGTCAAAAACCGGACAGTTAGTCCGAAAACCGGTACTTTCGAAACGGTTAACCGGTTTATTTTCGGTTTTTTCCTCCTCCGGTTTTAACCCGGACGGTTGTTTGTTCATCCGGTTAAAACCGGAAAAAAATTCTTTCAAATTCATAAAATTTTTCATATTTTCTTGACTTTTCTGTTAGCAATTCTATTATTTGTCCCCTATAAAAAATTGCGCTTTCAAATTTCTTCCCTTAAACATATTTTCGAACACTCTCCTTATAACTTAACTATAGGGGGCGCCAGAGAAACTTACTTATTTAAAGGGTCAATAAAAACAAAAGTAGGTACTTCAAAGTTATTGTTTTAATTCTTTCTATTTGAGAATACAATATTCCAAGTTTTTTTTTCATACAGTCATCGTTTAAATGGCGACCCCCTTTGTGCGTACACTGATTAAGTCGATTTTTGAAGTTCGTCTCCACTCTTTGCAGCATATCAATCGGTAAGTTAGCAATGGCGTCGCGAATGAAAGGGTTTTAGGTGAGGGTGAGCTATGGTCCGTGGTCGATCGACATAAGCCAGGGATTTCAAATAACCACATAATAAAATCGCCTCTCTGAGAGATGAGATGATCGACGAAGGGTTGTCGCAACAAATTTATTCAGCCTCGTGCAGTGTTTTCTATGGCTCCATCTGTGACTGAAACCACACGTCCCTAAAGTTCTTTTAAAAAAATCCAAAATCATGTCGTTAGTGAGCGACTGTTAGAAAAGAAGCTCTCGACGGCAAAGGCCTGCTGCTGTCTAGACCAGAGCATAATGGGGACTGACTAGAATGGGGAACAAACTTGGGAGCTTCCCCCTCCAGATGCGCCCCCTCTCACCCATCTACCCAACCAAACTAACCCATCAGAAGTTTTTTTTTCAAATAAGTAAGTTTTTCTGGCGCACCCTGTGTATGCATTTTGATTTAATTTTCAACACCACCATTACTAGTGTGTTTTTACTACAATTCTAAGCAAATCAATGAAAAGACTCGGTTAACCGAAAAACCGCTACTTTCAGCCCGGTTAAAACCGGACGGTCTAACTGGCTTTGCAAAAAACCGAGAAAAACCTAAAACCGGGTTATGGCCCGGTTTTTGACATCCCTACTTTGATCACGTTATATCAGTGATTCGCAATCTTTTTGATGTCGCGGAAATCTTCGCTTTGCCAATGATTTTTTTTTCAAAATAGAATTTTGATAGTTAATCATATAATCAGTTACAAAAATTTTAATTACTGCCACTGTCAGCTAGCTCTTTCTAAGAAATACGTATCTATTTACCCTGTAAAATTTTTAATCTTTTGTCATCATCATTCGTTAAAGCACAGCAAATTTTGACTATTTTGTCGAGCTTACGCTGGAAGAAAAATTTTATTGTCGGACTATTTGCGCTTCAAAATAAGTCTAAAATTCCTGACCTGTTTTATGTGTTTGGCAAATACGTCAAAGCCGTAAAAAATCGGTTAAGATGTATTAATGCTTTTCCCTCTTCAAGCATTTGAAATGCCATCCGCCAGATGGCTGCAACTTTACCGTTTTTTTACGAAATTCCAACTCCATTTCTCCGGTTTTCATTCTTTAAGAATTTTATGCTCATTATCGGTAGACATATTGGAGTGCTTGTAGTAGGCAGCCTTAGCTTTAGAATTTTAAAACAGCAATTTTTGAAAATATTTGCGCATAAGCATTACTATTATTTTTCTTCAATCGAAACAAATTTCCATATTTTTGGAACCAGGTAATTCCACGGCATTTTTTTTTTTTAGAATAGACAGGTTTATCCTGAAACTTTTGAAGTTCGGACATTTAAAAATTTCCGATAAGATGTGAAACATCCAGCGTGCTTGCAACATCGCCCAGCGATTCTATTGATTTTGCATCAGGTATGCTTTGATTATCTTGTTGTGTGAAGGCCCCTAGAGAGTGGAGCACTTTCTGGTGGCCCCCCGAAAATAAAAGGTTCCGCCCACCCCTAGGGCCGGCCCTGACTATAGCGTTACAAAGTATAGCCACACAATATCAGTTGTTACCACTAGTTTCCATTTATGCTACGTAAATTAGATAGTTTATACGGAACACTGATAAGTGCACAACACGCTTAAGTGCACGAAAAAATTGTGCATGATCGATTTGCACTTAGGTATCCGTGTTTTACTGTACCTTCAAAATTAATTGAACAAATTAACCTTACTTATAAGTAGAGGTACGGAAATTTCGTTTTTTACGAAATAGATGCGAATTTCGGCGAAAATCGCTCATTTTTTGCGAATAGAAGCGAAATATTATAATTTGTCCTTTTTCCATAAAAAGTTTATTTTTCTCCAAAAGAATCAATTATGCGGAAAATGAGTTTCATCCTAGATTGATTTTTTCCCGTTAACAAAGAAGAAAGAGTTTTTTTCGTGGTTCACCGAGCCCCAAAATTTAAAGGAACTATACATAAATAAGAAAAAAAAAACGAAACAATATTAGCATGCCTATGCGTCAGCAGTTTCTCTATTTACCGTAACTCCTCGAGGAGTGTTGTCGGCGAGTATCTAAGTATTGCGAAAAATAAAAATATTTGTAAAAATTAAAGACACGAAGTTTTTTTTTTACTGAGTTTTGAACCCTAGTCTCACTGTGAATATTCAGAGTAATAGAGAGTTTAACAACAAAATTAATATTTATGCGAATTTCCGCGAAATTTCTAATATTAAAATTTAGTTTGTGCGAAATTTCTGTTTTTATTTGCGAAATTTCCGTACATCTACTTCTACTTAATTTCCGGGAGTCTATGAAAAACACTTTCAGCGGCAAAATACATATGTACTTAAGAGCCCGGAAAAAATTATCGGTCGGAAATTGTGCCTTTATTTATTGCAGCTGTGAAATAAGCCCGGGCTTTTTCGCACACATTACAGAAATCAAAGTTGTGGACAACACACGCCTGGAACGGACAAAGGCACTTGGGGAATTTAATTTTGTTCGGCATTCGCAGCTGCTAGCATTATGGTTGGGGAAAGGCACCGATTTTGGGCCGATCGTCTGCGCTGTGTTTGACAAACTCCGCGCTATGTGGAGCATAAGGCGGTCAATGTTTGTCCAAAGAATGCTCGTTTAATCGTTTAATGTCACAGTTTCTTCGTTAACTGGAGCAAATAAAACTGCTCTCCTCAGTAGACGTGTAAATGTAGAAGAAGCGACAAGTGCGAAACCACTGCATAACAAATTCATTTGACTTGATCGAAAAAATTGTCTAAAAAAATTGTCTAAAATATCTCTGTTTGTCTAATGCTAATCTAATGGGCTGGTTACACAGTACGAGGTGCTGACCTGACAGTGGGCAGCTACTGCACCTGTGTACTCGCATGAAAGTAGCTCGACTCGCATCGCCCGGTCACACAAGTGCTAGCTGTCGGCAGAGTAGAGAGCTACTGCACGTATGTAGTTGCATCTCAGTAGCATGTCATGTCATGTCTCGTATAATGTTGTCGCAAAGTGAACGAGTGAACACTTCTTGCTTCTATCGTGATAAGAGCGGTTACAAAAATAATTCGCGCTTTTAACGTACTTCGGGCTGTCGTCAGTACCACTTCCACTTTTTTTGCTTTTTTGAATTTTTAAAACCTCTTGGTTATATGTAGAACGTAAATTTTTGATTTTCTTAGTTACTTCGCTTATGTCTTTTAATGCCATTTCTACACGAATAAATTCCAGAGACGCTTTACTCAAATCTCGGTTTTTATAGCTCGGATCCAAGCAATTCCACAGGTTTGTTTGGTCCTTGTATAAATCGAGAAATTTCAAATTCTGCTCCGAAGTCCATCTTTCCATTGTTGCACAATAAGCTCGCACTGTAAACGACAAAATTTACGGACGAATGCACCCGGCGGTTAATTTCGAGCAATTGTTATCTCGCAATCGGTGCAATTTCGAATGTCCGAATCGTAGTATGCGATACCAGCTGACGCTGACTGGGGGCGAGTGGCCGAGTCAAAACAAAAAATGTTGTAGTAACTCGGATGCGAGCTACTGACCGAATCGCACATGACAGTAACTCGTATGATGCGGTCACATGGTGCAAGTAGCTGCTCTGCAGTAGCTGTCTAGGCCAACTCGCACGATAGCTCGCACTGTGTAACCAAGACATAAAGATTGAATCTTCCGCGAACGGAAAATGGAAATTAAGTCTAATTCGGTAAAATTTCTAACTGTTACTCAGAACACTTTTCGGGCAACCATACGCGTTCTTCCAACAAAACAAATCTTAAAAAAAACAATATACCCTATACCATCTTATAGGGTATAATAATATGTAGCTTGGAGTCCCATATCTGTTGTTCAAGTGATCATAACTGTCTTCTATAGAAGAGTCTAGTCGTAAAGAAACTAGTTACTGAAATTTGGTATTTTTATATTGACGGTATTCCCTGGTATAGGCGTTTCTTTATAGGGAGTAAATGGCTCTAAATATAGACTCAAACAAAAAAAGGAGAGGAGTTTTAAAAGCCAATTGTTATGCACATATCCCACTGCATGATGTAAATTGTTACTCTATCTTATGCGAAGAGATGTAATTTTCGTTTGTTCGATCGGATGAACACCTGAGTTGTCTCCTCCCATACAAAATAAGCGGAAAACCTAAGATTTTAATTTTTATGGGTTCATTTATTATTTGTGTATTATGTCGATAGAAACCTTGGATATCTTTCTATCGACATAGCCCACGGCAAATATAAAATTCAAGATTGTATTAGGCCAATTTAGCGAAATTTTAGCAAAATTATCATGAAAACTCTCGTGTTAGCAAAGTTGTTTGGGTCATTCGCCCAAAATGTTATTCCATAAAACCCTGTTCCGTATAGATATTTTCCCATCTTCTATAAATATATAGATTTAAAGAAAAATAAATAAATTTTTAAGTCAATTTAAATCTTGCGTTTATTTTGGAGCATACTCTCTGCTAACTATACTATCAGTCGCATGCAACAGACAAGAGAGCAAACTAATCTTTGATACGCACTTATACGTTACGTATACGTTTTATTTGCACATTCCACTCAATAAAATTTATATTCATGTTTCAAATGACCTGTTTTGACTTGGAATTGCCACTAATTGAATTATCGTTGACATAAAATGGACAACTACAGCGCTGCGGCTTAATTCGTTAGTTCATACATACTACAAAAGACAAGACAGAAGACATATCATACAACAAATGGTTGGGCTTTTCATAGAACATAAAGAGTGTTGACCACGTCGGACAAAACTACCGACCGACAACGTCTTCCTATTGGAGTCATATGCAGTGAACTTGCAAATTTAAAGCCAAATAACAGCTGTAGGTGGGTGCATTCAGAAATGGAAATGGTTTGCTGAATTGAAGACACCATCTGATTATAGTAAATGTGTTCGAATCTATTTTTCTTTTGCAATTTATTATCTAAGTCTTGAATCACGCAACATAATTATATGGAAAACATATG
The DNA here is from genome assembly GCA_949715475.1 of Microchrysa polita. Classification (NCBI taxonomy): domain Eukaryota; kingdom Metazoa; phylum Arthropoda; class Insecta; order Diptera; family Stratiomyidae; genus Microchrysa; species Microchrysa polita. Next base: position 16,320,397 of record OX454420.1, read on the forward strand.
CTAACTTCGTAACATTAAAAAAAAATTGGAAGCTATCCAACTTTTATTTCAAAATGAGCTGAAAATTTGGACAAAAAATATCTATAGAAAGGACAACACCAATTTAATTTTTTGGTCGTAGCTCATACCAAAATGTCTTTCCAGATTTTAATCAGACATTCTCAGATTTACACTTACCATCAATAACATGGCAAAGGCATCGGATGCGGAAATTTGACTTAAACCTTTACTTTTGTAATAAAACATTGTTGAGACCATCTAAATCAGTGGTTCCTAACTCAGAAATGTCTGCGGTCATAGAATTGAATGCAGACCACATTTATTTTAAAATTCACCTCACCATTTTCATACCCCCTATACCCGTAAAATGTTATAGGGTACATTGTTTTTGTAACAGCAATATTATGTGACACTTCAAAGGAGCCACCGGAGGTATAGCAAAGTATAACCTGTTTTAAATTTACAGGAACCTATTTTACTGCATGTAATTTCAATAAGTCACACGAAAATATAACATTTTCAATTCTCCAAAGCCTCAAGTGGGACCACCTGTTGGTAAGCAGTGATCTTAATACTGAGCCATAAACAGTTTTATTAAAATGTAATAACATTTATCAAAAAATTAGGTGTTCTTCCTATCGCCCCGCAGGGGGGTCGGTGTCCTTGTGACACCAGCCAAGGAAGGCTGGATGTAGTGGGACAAAGATCATTGGTGAGTTGTGACACCACGGACCTAACAGCGCAAGGGGGCCCCTGGTACAGTTGATACGCCATGGCGAGGATCTGTACAAAGACCATTCGGGCGGTAACGTTCCCGTGCTCCTGAGTTATGTACGGGTGGCTCTTGGCGTGACCTACCTCCTCCCATGATTTACGGGAGGGAAGTCACTAAAGGCGACACGATTATGGTGTCCTCTGGTGGGGGAGTGCATCGTATGGAAATCGTGTGAGCTTCGGAGTTGACGGCTTCGCATGACCCGAGTCCTGAAGGGGCTAGTTAGGGAGAACGGCCTTGGTGGTAAATGCCTACGCGCCTATATCTAACTAGTTTGTGGATTGATGACCACACTGCCCGAGTCGCATTGCTGACTAGTAAACTGAAGGGGCCACCTGGATGTGAAAAGCAGCGCTACGTGTCTACACAGGCTCGTAGTCACAGGTCCAACGAGTCTGGGATGTGCATGTCTGAATTCGACGTGAGGCTTAACCAATAGGGGGCCGAAGGAGGATCACACCTGCTATAGAGAAGTCTATAGCGAATAGTGAACTACGGGGATGGGCGTGCCCAGGGGACCATGGTCCTTACCCATCAAGGCGTTGGCTTCGTAGTGAGGTTGTTACCCAAGTCATCCAGCTAGTGATGCAACCCCGCGGTTGGGTTCCTGATGGTGTGTGCATGCGCCGGATGGAGAAATCCCCATCTGACAATAAGACCTTGTCAGTAAAAAGCCGAAGGTCCAAACATTTAGCGGGACCGGGAGATAAAGGCCGCAAGGCTAGGTGCTCCCCTGACGGTATACCTCGTAGATGGTTTGCTTGTGCTTACTATCGATATTAAATTTGTGTTAGCCCCCAGACTGAAAAACATGCTACCCCCATGCAGCTACCAGCACGTGCCGCCGCTTGGCTTGTTGCATATAGTCGAACCAAATCCAGGCATTGCTTACAGGGTTCGATCTCCGGACATTGAATAGCACCCAAGGACATTACAAATCCTTAATTGCAGCGAAAGGGAAGGTGTCATAATTAGTATTTTGATTCCTTGTCCAATAAGCTCTTTTGTTTCACAGGCAAACGTAAAATTTGTAGCGAAACCATACTTAAATTAGCTAGAACTTAAATCGCATGAATGCACCCACCTATCACATATCAAATATGGGGGAGACCCGAGCACGTGCGTAACTAATAAAAATATACAATCCATACCATTGTCCATTGTCCATTGTCCATATAAGGTCTTTGGCTCAACAGTATGATAGTCTCCACTGAAACTTTACTATTATGCAGAGTATTTTCAATTATTATTGTTGCGTATGAATCGTATGAGTACAGTAGTTCTCCTATGAGCTTTAATTGAATTAATTCGATGTATGTATAATCATTTTAAGACACAACACAAAAATCGTCATTCGTCCAATGACAATAGGATCAATTACCGTGCGACATAATTGTTAGACGAGTATGTTCTCGGTTTGCATGTCTAGTAGGTAGGTACGTTATTGTGCAATCAAAACAAAAAGCTTGTCTGAGATTTTATGTCTATGACTAAGAACAAAGTTCATTAAATTACGAGTATTGATTGTAAAAGTTGGCGAGAAAGTATGTATACTCGTATATGCGGTCATGCCATTCGTTTGATAATCACGTTGTGTCATAATCTTTGAATGCGACAAATATTCTGTGTATATGACCTGACTACATTCTAATAAGGTGAATCGACAGACACAATTTGATTATTTTATTCAATTAAAGTTTAAATATAAATTTTACTTTCAATATAGAACTATATACAGTAGACACTCACTTATCTTAACTATATCGTGCAGGGGGGGGGGGGGTTGTTAATACATACAAGTAGAACGTTAATATAAAGGCGCGTTTAGATGGCATCAAACTTGTTTGCATCCAACTTTTCCCTCAAACTCATCCAAGTTGGAACTTGGAAGGCTGTTTACACGTACGATATTCTCTCAAAGAAATCCTATCAAACAAATCCTATCCAACTTGTTGGCAGTAGTTGAAAGTTGGAGCGGTCGTAAAACGTTATCAGTTTTTGCAATACGTATTAGTACAGGAAAAATATATTTGCTTTTTATTTTATTTTTTCGTGAATATTTTAAACATTTAGGGAAACATACAGCGTGCCCCAAAAGTCAACGGAACGCCAGAATTGGATGATAGTGCACAGATATTGGTAATCAGGCGCATTAATTCTTTATTATTAGAAAGTATATTTATATTCCGATTGGACTATAATCAATGCATCTAAAACAAGTTGTCCAACTTCTGTTTTCACGGCGGATTTGTTTGAATGCTCGTTCCACTTCAAACTTGTTGTCCAACTGCAACTTCTGTTTACACGATGGATTTGGTGTCCAACTTGTTTGAATGCTCAAAAGTTGGACGACAAATCCATCGTGAAAACAGCGCTTAAGAGAACTGATGATTCTTTCTTAGTTTACAAATAAACTTGTACATGTTAGCACACAGGAACCTGACAATTTTCAATACTATGTATACATAGTAACTACACTGCAAATACTGAGGACAGTTATGGAATTTAAATAAAAATGTTTGCTAAATTTCATGCCCATTTGACCATTTTCATCACTTAACTCTTGGACTCGTTTAAGTGTTTCCAGTAAATTTACTTCAATTTCCATTCGGTAACGAAGAAGTTCATCCAGAAAGAATAGCAGCGCAGTTAGCCTTCCCTACCAAATTGGACGAGTAGACGTTAAAGCGTAATAACCTTGTATAGAGTGAGAGTTTCGTCATCCCTTAAATATTCTTCGGAAGTAACCTGTTCCTTCGGGTAAAAGCATATTGCCTTAACCGAAAAAAGAAATTCTAATAAGGTGGTTTCAGCAAAATGAGACCACAGTACCTCAATACATACTCCAACTTTCGCTTACGCTCAGGCCACGGGCGAATCAAAGTTGATCTGCTGCTCAAAGGGTAAGAAAATTACCAAAAACGGCATTCTGTTGCACTATTTCTTTTAAAGCATGTCATCTAAATTGTGTTTAAGTGGCCAAAAAATTGTAGCATACATTTTTTACAACGCTATGAAAATCGTTAGCTTCCCGTGTGCTATTCTGCAAGATAAGCGTAAAAATTCTCCGACTTAAATTTTTATTTTTTTTGTGGAGAGAATAAAACCATTGCCATTTATTTTAGCTCTTTTTTTTATTACCGGGTTTGACACCATATTTTTCGATAAGAATGGTAGCTTATATTCCAAGATTTAATTTTATCCAAGATTTATTTTTTCTCCACAAATTTTAGGCATAAACAGCTATTCAATTATCTGGTAGTTAATATAAGTGAATGGTCAGTTAATATAACAAGGTGCCTAATTTGCAAGTCCGGGTGTTAATATAAAAGGATGTAAATATAAGTGAGCGTTAATATAAGTGAGTGTCTACTGTATAATAAAAAAAAATACGTTAATTACGATATACTAAAGGGCTTCGCCCCCTGCTCGCTACGCTCACCAACCCACAGTTCGCGCTCTGCGCGCTCGCGAAATTTTTTTTTTATGTAATTACTCCTGCGTCCTTGCGTTTTCAGGACGCACAAACGCAAAAATCAATGCACAAACGATTTCCGATCGATTGATGCCAAATTTATACTTATCCGGTCATATTTAAAAAATGGCGGCCAACTTCACATTCAAAGTTTTCCGAAGTGCTATGATTAAATAATTAGCGATGCACAAACGAAAAATATTGTCGCCTTAAGCCCGTGTGTGGCAGAGCGCGTAAAAGTCGTAACCGGTAAGTCAGTCCTAATTAGTGGTCTAGTCTAGACGTTTCATTAGCATAATTAGATTTCAGATGCACAGTTGCTATGGTATACACATTCTATCACTTGTCGCCTTATACGATAATCCAACAACATTGAGGTTTATTCTGTCCCCACAGCACAACGGCTTGACTCGGATAATGGGGGAAACGTCCTTTGGAGAACATAGAAATTGGTCGGAGCCGTTCGGTCCCTATTTTTGTCATATAACTGAAAAAAGATATAGGAATCGACCAGGGCTTTTGGATCTATACTTCATCCCTAACGGGAGAAAAGCTCTAACCTACTTTTTTGTTAAACAAAAAAATAGCAGGAGAGCAAGTAACAGATTATACTTTAATCAAGCAATTCAAACCCAACCTTATACTATATGGTTTGTATAATCTTTAAAAAATCGAAGCTTCTTTTTACAACTTAATACATACGGATATTTTAATCTAACTAAAAATTACATATTTTCCCCCACAATCTGACACGATTGCCTAGCCTAGGTCAATGTCAGACAATATGGCGAAAATCATAAATAATAATAAAACTGCCAACACGTGGCATCAAGTTGTGTATATAATACTCCCAGCACTATATTCATAGTCACACATGAAATTACAACCCAATCCGATAAATACGAATTAATCAAAAATAGCCACAATTCGTTGTAATACCGAGAGATATTTCACAACATTGTTGTAGCACGTTCCATTAGTATTATCCGCACATTCTGAACAAAGTGTTGTAATAGAATAATTTTTATCAAAACCCCCAGCGCACGTAATCTTGTAGGTAATACGGCTAGCGAATAGATTAATGAGTGGAGCGAGTAATCTAATAAATGATAAGTTAACATGAAAAAATGTAGTAACGCCAAAGAATATTGATTTCAATATTACATAGAGTTGCCAGTTTGCCCCATACATAAATATGCGAATAGAGGGAAATCTCTCTTTTAATAAGTATACTATTTGATGAAACGCACTCGTTTTAATCACAGAATTGGTATTTATCTATATCTCTGGATTTGAAATGATTTTATCTCAGCCTGATTAGATTAAAATGGAATTCAATTACAAGATTTAATATTATATTATCTACAATTTCATAAGCATCCTTCAAACATCTAGAATGAATATCCACAGCAAATCACTCACATGTGAAACAACACTTCGTTATCACTCAAGGCCCTTAGAAGTGAATCTATCAATTTCAATGGACATATTTCTAAAACTTTCCATTGCAGATTCGTTGGAAGATCTTCCCTAAAATATCTGATATGTTTAAAAGAAAAGAAAATACAACTCATTTACAAAACGCATTTTTGTAGCGTCTTTTAATATCTAAGAAAATTTTGATAATCCCGAAATTTAAATTTTAGCCTAAGAAAATTGAGCCATAGTGGTACTGTTTAGCTATAAGCTGACCAGACGTGCAGCATTTTGCTGTACAGTACAGCATTTTGACCTGTCGTACAGCATTAGTAAATGTACAGCATTCCTAATGCCACACCAAAACACGTAAATCGGTACATAAGGAGCTCCTGGGTTAGCCCTGTGGTCAGTCTTATCTGTTAAAGGTGTTTTTAGCAAGATAATCGCACTTTCAAGGTGCAAACGTTCATTTTCGATAATTTAGGAACTCTTTGCTGGATTATCGATCGTTCTGAAATTTAACACACTTGTAGATCTACCTTGCGTTTACATTTACTTACATTCACATTACTTCCTCCATAATTACGGGTCCTACCTATCCGGGTTCGACAAAATCAGCTGCCCAAATCACACTTTTGTCTTGTCTAATCGAAAATTCTCAATAAAATTTGTAAAATAAATTTGAAATTTGGTGAAAAAGGCTCTAGCTCTAGCACTTGGCGCTCATCGCTCACATGTCCTCCAAATTTCAAGGTCCTTCCTATCCACGTTCGGGAGTTCAATCGAATCTTTCGATTCATTCCATTGAACTTCCGAACGCGGATATGTCCATAATTTGGAAATTTTTGAGCAGAAAATTTTGAAATTTGACAGCCATGTATAGAGCACCGCACTGCCCATAATAGGTAGAAATTACCAGCATCTAGAGCTGACACAACTTTTTCACAAAACGATGGAAAAATCACTGTACCTCTTTACGAAAAAGAAAAAGCGAACTAAAGGATTCTGCAAGGATTTCCCCATATGTCCACCAAATCCAAATAATGGCCAAATGGCGCTAAATCCTCAAAGGATCGCCATTCACTTAAGAATTCTCTAGCCAATGAGGTATCAGTTTTTGTAGTAGATTTCAGTATTGTGTTAAAAAAAAAATTGGGTTCGCCCCTTCTAAACGGGGCACTGCCCTATTGGGGAGCACGCCAGGAGACTCCGAATTCCTTACAACGACTTCTGCAGAAGTTGTGATGATGAAGAGGAGGAAGAGAGTGTGCATCACTTTCTTTGTGAATGTCCGGCCTTATCCGAGAAAAGGAGGCGTGCACTGGGTTCGAGGTATCTTTACGATACAGATGATCTTCGAGATGTGAGCCCTACTTTGCTTAACAAATACATTGTTAGCACTGGCTAGTTTTAAACGGAACGTAGGAACTACGGTGGTATCACAATGGACCAATTTTTGGTCTAAGTGCGCATGGCGCTAGTCAGGCGGCCCCTTTACCTAACCTAACCTAACTCTTCTAAACGAGATCCTATGGCTACGCTTAGGCCTGTTCGGTACCGAGATTTCAGTACCGGGTTTCGGTTTTTTTCAATACCCGGTACCACAAGCGGTTTCCCTGACTCAGGTTTTTTTTCAGTACCGACGGTTTTTTTAACCATAAGCCGGTTTTTTTGAGTACCGGGTTAAAAACCGACTCAGGTTTTTTTCAGTACCGACGGTTTTTTCAACCATAAGCCGGTTTTTTTGAGTACCGAGTTAAAAACCGGTACCAAAAAACCTGAAAAAAACCGGATCATGGTTGAAATGAATCGTTCTTTTTAACTCGGTACCAAAAAACCGACTCGTCGGTCGGTTTTTTTAACTCGGTACCAGAAAAACCGGGATATCGGTACTTTAGAATATCGGGTCCGGTACCAAGTGAACACCGGTTTTGTACCGGGATCCCGGTTTTTGGAACAGGCCTAGCTACGCTACTCCCACGCTTGCTTTTTATAGCTTTGCGTCTTAAAACATACATTTTGCACTTCACATGCTGATGATGTTTTGTCAATGAAAACATTGAGAAATTGAGGGCTCTTTTCTCGACCCTCTTTAGTATCCACAGAGCCCTGCTGCTTACGATGATATCACTTATGAAAGAAAAGAGAATATGTGGTCGTTTTATGGCATCCATCATGGTGCCTCGTGACATACAGTCGACGCCGAAATAGTATGATCGTGGGTTTGTCTGAAATCCGAATTCCATAATGTGTACAGCATTGGACCTTCGGGAGTCTGGTCACCTTAGTTTAGCAGGGATTTGGAGCGGAGCGGAGCGACCTAAAATTTCGGAGCAAAAGAGCGGAGCGTGGAGCGTTTTTTTGCAGGCTGGAGCGGATTTTTGCTTTAAAAATCGCTCCGCTCCAAAGTAAAAAATAAAAAAAAAAAATCCAAGAAAAAAATTAATTTTTTCGACGAATTTTTTTATTTTTGATGATTTTGGACGATTTAAAGGCGAAGAATTCGTTCAGCGACTTGCAAAATTTCGGATTATTGTGAGATTCATTGTGGTAAAAGAGGTTTTGCTTTTAGTCTTAATCATCACTCTTCATTATTAAGAAATTCAAGATCATCCATGACAGAAAAGTTCTGTCCTGTACTGTACTGATGAATGAAACGCCCTTTTTCATTTGAATTAGCTATTAGGTGCGTCTTATTGAATTGAGTACAGGACAGCGCAGCTTCCATAACAATTTTACACATCTTTTTCTGTACGGGATGTCCGGAAACTATCACATTAAGGCACCCAAATAAGATTCCTCGTGATATTTTCAGCAAAAAGGATAGTATAAAAAAGCCCGAATTATTAACTCTTCAGCTACCACAGACATTTAAAGATTTTTCATAAATTTAATACTCATAATACCTACATATTTTCTTTCGGTCATGGCCAATAGTTTTTCCTAAGAATAAACCCAATAAAAATCGGATAATCATAAACTGCTGTGTAAAAAAGCGTCAAAGACAAAATTTGGTGATCTTACTTCGTGTAATTTTTTTTTCCACGCAGGTTTTAGTGATAGTATTTTTGTAAAATCTTTAAATGCTTTTGGTAGCTACATATAAGGAGTTAAGAATTCGGGACATTCCCAGTACACCTATTTTACTGGAAATGACATTAATAATCATATTTCGATGCGCTTTTCCGATAGTTTAGTTTCCGGACACCCTGTCTGGAACAACTGAATTGTATGTTGTAATTTGTACGAAATTGGTGCTATCCTGTTTTGTACTTGATCGAATAAAACGCACCTATGAAGTCATATTCTATAAAACGTGAGCAGATATAAGTTGAATTGATGAATTCGCGGAAAATAATAAATATTTACTAAGAATAATGAAATTTTGTTGTATTTTTGTAATGGAGCGGAGCGGAGCGAACAAATTGGTCGGACCGGGAGCGGAGCGGAGCGGAGCGAAAAAAAATGGCGCTCTAAATGCCGGCTGTTTAGGGACAAAAACCGTGTTCTTTGATTTGTTGCAGGATTGTTAAGCGTGGTCCGCTGATTATGAGAAAAAAACAAACTGATAGGTGGTCCCAAATTTGGGGTTGAACAGTTAATTTTTTTGGTTTTTGGGGATTATATCCAAAACCGTAGTAAGTGTTCTAATGCCACTTACTGCCACTTCAATTGGAGACATGATGAATTGGAAAAAAATACACTGTTTACTTATTTTCGATGGAAGGGCTATAAGTAAAAGAGTAGCGATGCATTTTCATTTTAAAAATTAAATAAACTAGGGGGCTTCGCCCCCTGCTCGCTACGCTCGCCATCCCCTCTCGCTTATCGCTTTAGGAAATCCGGAATAAATTTTCTTGAATTCCGCGATTTAAGTTACTTCCCAGATTAGCACGCTTTACAAACATATTTCTGAGATCCATCCTGGTCTGGTCTGACCACCATTATTCACTATCTAGGCCTATAGCTACGAATAGGGTCGCGACCCACCGGTTGGGAAACGATGCTGTAGAGCTATAATTCCCAACCCGTGGGGAGCGCCCCCTTGGGAGAAGTAAATATTAGCTAAGGGGCGCACGTTCACAAATCAAATATTAATTAGATATCGTAAATTTATTACTTTAGAACATGGATCATGATTGCAGAAGAGTGGTGAATACAGGACTTAGGAATTTAGGAATTAAAAAATGGGAGGACCAATGTGAGTGAAATTCAAAAACGAAACATCCTAGTGATTTGCTTAGTTATCTCTGAATTAACGGTTCGTGAGCTTGAGTTCAAAAATGATAATAAAACGAGACCGAGGCTAATTTCGGGCGCGGCCGAAATTTGAATACCCTTCACTCTCCTCGGGCTAAACGTTTTTTTTGGGCGAACATATGACTTGTGTTCAATCCTTCCCCATTCTTTTCCTTCTGTGCCGTCGATAAAACAATATTTGTGTGTTTTTGGTTAAGTGGGAAAATAAAAATATTTACTCAGATTATTGGGGGAATGCGGGAGCATGGTCCCATAGGATGATTCCATTCGTTTTAATTTTTTTTTTTTGACAAGGACGCATTAAGTTTTTTTGAAATTGGTGTGGAAAAAATGTTTCTTAGAAGATCTAAAATGGGGGGTTGGGTTTGTATGGTAGTCCCATGACCCCATAGACCGATTCCATTCATTTGTACACATGTCTTATGGCATCAATAGAGATGCACTTTTACGAGTTTTGGTTGAAAGTGATGCACAAATAAAAAAGTTTTTCGTAGAAGAACTCAATTTGGGGGTTGGGTTTGTATGACAGCCCCATGACCCCATTGTCCGATTCCATTCATTTTTACATATGTTTTGTGGCATCAATTAAAATGCACTTTTATGAGGTTTGATTGAAATTGGTGCACAAATCAAAAAGTTTTTCTTAGAAAAACTCAATTTGGCAGGTTGGGTTTGTATGACAGCCTCATGACCCCACAGTCCGATTCCAACCATTCTTACATATGTTTTGTCTTATCAATAGAAACACATTTGTGTGAAATTTGGTTGTAATTGGTGCACGCATGAAAAAGTTTTTCTTAGTAAAACCAAATTGGGGGGGGTCAGGTTTGTATGGCAGCCCCATGACCCCACGGTCCGATTTCAGCGATTCGAACATACAAAATGCCTGCAATAAAAAGAAGCATGTGTGCAAAATTTCAGCTCGATAGCTTTTAAACTGGCCGAGTAAAACGCGTAGCAACAGACGGACAGACGGACATCGCCCAATCGACTCAGCTCGTCATGCTGATCATATACATACATATTTTATATGGTCGGAGATGCTTCCATCAATGCGTTACAAACTTCATGACAAAGTTAATATACCCTTTACTCTACGAGTGAAGGGTATAATAACATAAATAAATAGATCTTCATCATTTGTATCTTTCCCTCTGGTTTTTTTAAACCCCCTAGTCGAGCGAACCTTCACCTTCAGCTTGATCTACGGTTTGCCTATGAAATTTGGATAAACCTTCTCCACGTTCTTTTTGATCTCACTCGACGACTACCGTTGGCTTCAATGGTTGTTACTTTTATGAAAAACTTGGGAGCTATCGCCCCCTGCTCGCTACGCTCACCATCCCCGGTTTCGCGTAACCCGCGCCTCGAAGGAATTAGTTAGGGAGAATGGCTCAGTGCGAATGCCTACATCTTGCTATTCTGTGGATTGCTGCCTAGTAACAGGTTCAACGAGCCTGGACTGGCATAGTTCAATTCGTTAGACTACGCCTTTAAGGATGATCAAACCTGCTATTGAAAGGTCTTAAGCGAATAGTATACCTTGGGAATGGGCGTTCCCAGGGAGTCATGGCCTTTACCAATCAAAGCATTGTACTCGAGGTGGTTGTGGTGTTAGCCAAGTCGGTCAGCTATAGATCCGCAGCCTATGAGGAATGTTTCGTAGTAAAGCATCCCAGGGAATCTGACTTTATGTCAGAAAAAAACGAGACCGAGTTCTAATCGTGCGAATAGCACGATGAGTATATACCCTATACCCATGTACAGACCTAGAAGGCGCGCAAAACCCAAAATATTCAATTTTATATTTTTTGTAGGGGAGGGAGGGGTAGATGGGCCGGACCTGGCACGTCTTTATTATCTTATCAAGGCATCCAAGGGCTACCATTTGATACTAGTTTGAAGTTTTTCGCGGCATTCTATCAAAAGATATGGCGGAATATTGCTATGTAGGGGATGTAGGGGTAGGGGTAGTCAGACCTTCCCCACTTTCCACCAACTTCAAGCATATGTCACAATTAGGCATTGATGAAAATTTCAGGTCGCAAGCGATATTCTGTCGAAAAATATGACCGAATTAAACTATCACGGAGGGGTCATTTGTATGGGGGGTAGGGGAACCCTTGGTCCGATTTGGCCCATTTTCAATACCATCTAAGCTTTTATCAAAACAATCATCTGACCAAAATTTCAAAACGCTAGCTTCATTATTTCGGGAGTTATCGTGCGAACTGACAGACACACGGACGGACAGACAGACAGACAGACAGACAGACAGACGGACATGGCTTATTCGAATCAGGGACCGACCCTGATCATTTATATATATACTTTGCCATACCTACGGTGGCTCCTTTGAGGTGTTACATAAATCGTCGTAACAAAAACAATATACCCTATACCATCTTATGGGTATAGTGTATAATTATTTATGCATAGGAGGGAGGTATGGCCTACGTCTAAAGTACTCCCTTGCGTCTGTAGACGCAGGCGGTCACTAAAAAAATTAACTTTGCGAACAATATTTTTCGCCTACTTAATCTGTCTATACGGCATTAAAGGGTGTGATGTAAGACTATGCAGTGCATGTATTGAATAAGGTAGTGTTAAAGTTATGAATTGTTAATGCATATAAAATTTTTTGGACTTCAATTAAACAAAACACATATTCTGCGGTATCCGACGGTAATGAAATATTTCAAATAGTATTTATCGTTTTAAGCGTTTGTACGTTTTTTTTTAAATCTCTCTAATATATTTATAACGGTAACGTGTAATGAAACGTAGTCTGACATAAACTTTTAGCTTCTACAGACTTATATGAGTCCAAATTAAATGCCAAAAGTTCCAATCGATTATGTGTGTTCCGTTCGGTCAAACTTTTGAGTGATCAGTTTTCGTGAAAGATTTTTCTAAGATGTAACTATAACGGTAATTTAACGATTTGACGGTTAAAAGTCTCTATGGTAACAAAATGTTTAAGTGGATAATTCCGCGTTGATGCATTCTACCCAAACTGCGTGTGATGGTCAAACGTGTAACTAGTTCAACCCCCGAGAAACACGAAAAGAAGTAACCTTTTGTGCAAAACTCAGTCAGCTGTTTAGAAATTATATAGCGAAAAAAAGTGATAGAAAAACACAATTACCTTATTTCAGGTATGTCAAAAGTTGAGTCCACATATAGTACCTAATTAGATATATGTACACGTACCTGGAAAGATTAAAAGTTAAAAAATTATTTAGATCCCTTTAAATTTTTTTTTAAATAATATGGCATGTCTAAACATTCTTAAATTAGCCAAATTAGCATAGAAAATTTGCGGAAATTCTAGACGTAATAAAATTTCCTGCTTATTTGAACTCGTTAAAATATGCATATCTCACCCTTCCTTTAGAATTTAACATAAAACGACAACTCGCTCTAATGGTGTACATTCAGAGCATAATAATCATCAAATCAATTTCAAAAGAGCGAATAGTTTTCATTGACGTTATTGCGCGCAAGCAGTAATGGAACGTGTATCGTTGACCTTACTGTATTTGAGTTTTCACTTAAAGGTAAAGGAGGGACGGATAAAGCGTGGAGAAAACTATCCGTACCGGCAATAGAAGACAGAATGTAATAGGAAAACTAGGAAGGAAAATCAGAAAATTCATGAAAATCATTATAAGCAGAGGTTTCTAAGGAGTCCTATACCTATGCGCCTGAACAGCACTATCCGAACCAGAGTATTGAAAGGACAAATAATCCTCCTTTCAACTTTTTCCTACCACATTCAACGAACGTTGCAGTTACTCCAGGCGAACGGTCGTGAAATCGGGCTTCAGAGTGCATGCCAGGCACTGTCTGAGATTATTTTAGAAATCGATAGGGTATTGGTCAGAAAGCTTAAATTTAAGTTTGCACCACTTGAAAAATTTTCTAACGGTACTTATGAAGGTTTTTGTCTTGTTTGGGTTTCCGGCGTATATCTCCGCTCCCAATGGTAGCATTTCCAAAAAAAGGCCACCAAATTGTTTGGTACAAAATTTTCTTCATATTTGGCATAGCGATTGTTCACCATAAAGCAGTAGGTAAAATGTTACAGCGTGTCAAAGTTGAAAAAACAGTTTTTCAAATCAGGTTTTTGCAAATAACTCAATAACGGTGATTTTTCGCGCAAAAATTAATAAGAGTGGACTTGTACCTTATTGGATTCCCTACAATCCAGAAAAAAAAATTAAGTCGATACGATCAGCTGCAGCCGAGATATACCCGAAAGAAAGTGAGCATTCCGAAGTAACTATGCGTTATACTCGTACATACTTATAGGTATAATTTGTTGCAGATGCAGTTAGGATGGTGAAGCTTCGGGTCTTTGCACGACATTTTGGAAATCAAGTTGGAGTGCGACCGCTGTGATCTGCGCAATTTCTGCTCAAATATTCTATTTTAACACTGTTAAAGTCTGTAGTTTGTTGACGTATACCTTCTTTTTGAGGGAAAAAAGTCTGAAGCCATCAGAACAGGCGATTGCGGTAACCATTTTATGTTAGCATTTTTCATCATTAAATTTTCCAAAAATCTTTCCTCCTCATCGGAAAGGGACGTTTTACCCACCCGATATTTGTAATACAGTAGCGGAAATTGAAAAAGGTTCACCCCCATAAAGTAAGGTTTTCCAAAAACCTGGCAGTTCACTAATGGGATAAAGTACCTAATTTACTTTCTTTTAATTTTGGATGGTTTATTTAGTGATGAGGGTACGTTTTTTTTTATTTTCTTCAGTAGAATCCTGAATATGATATACAGATCTACTTGGTTGTGGAAGGGGGACATACGTTGGAATATCATAAATGTCATCGTAGCAATCTTCATTATTTATGTCTTCGGTTATGACTGCGACATTTGAGAATATTTTGCCACAACACGTTCTACAGATATTGGTACATGTGAGTCCAGCCTTCTTACAACCACATGCTGTCCCACAGTTTTTTTTACAAGAGCACGAAATAATATTTAATAGGTATGAAGGGATAATTTCTCCCGAAATCATCACAGGCTCCAATCCCACCTGAGTGCGCTTCCAGCCCAAGTTTTCTGGATTTAAAACGTTGCCGAGCCATGTCTGTATTTGGTGGTACGCTCGTAAGGAATGATGATCAGCGGCTGATTCGGTGGAAGGCAAAGCAGCAAGATTAGCTTTAATTTTCGTTCCTGCGCGAGCAAAAAGTTTGAAACGGAAATCGCTTAGTGATGTGTTACGTGTACTTCCGTACAAGGCAATGAAAACATTCTTTCCGATAGTGCATATAGTGTTTGCATCTGACCACTCTGCTTTAAAAACCTCGAGCGATTGTAAAACGTGAGTATGTTCCTTCTTCTTTAAAAAGGAGAGAAGCCTACTTTTTCCATATCTAAAAACGGCCGAAGTCGTATCACACCCTGTGAAGGCGTGAAGAAAAAGTATATCCTCTGAAAGAGTTTGGTGTTTTAAACCTGTTTATGAATACAAAATTGTATTTTCGGATCCTCGCTCCATTTTTTAAAATAGACATGATATCCAATACCTGACAATATAACCAGCAGATCAACGTCTTCTCCAACGATGAAAATTGAGTCAAACCTGAACGACATGCCTAAAGCCGTTTGAACAATTTGTGTATCCGCATCCTCTACAGCCTGGAATACTAAGAAACCATGATTCGTTAAATAATTTTGCAGTATATCAACAAATCGTTTCTTTTTTCTTTAATTGGCCAACAATGCCTCCTGCTTCATACATCTGAAGATTGTGGTCTACTAGAAAATCAATTCAGCTGACTGTTGAATTGTTGGATTTTCCAACATGATTGATGCATTAGAACACTATTCACATTTCCCAAAATTTCTTCATGCTCCCTAGACCACGTTCAATGCATCTCTCAATCAATGTACGGATACAACGTCACCTTCGTTTAAGGATTTTGCACAAACAAAACAAAAACTCATGGCGAAACTAAACAAACAAACAAAACTATTTCGAAAAAAAACGAAGTTTGTCAAATTGACTTTCATTTACAAAAAATACCGCTAATGGAGTCACTGTTCGCAAGCGTGTCGCGTAATGAACATATCTCTCTTTATCTGCAGCGAAAGACAACTGGCCGCCAAGTAAAGCCCAACTGAATGTTGGTGCATACTAGGGATATCAAAAACCGGACGGTTAGTCCGAAAACCGGTACTTTCAGAACGGTTAACCATTTTTTTTCGGTTTTTTCCTCCTCCCGGTTTTAACCCGGACGGTTGTTTGTCCATCCGGTTAAAGCCGGGACAAAAATTCTTTCCAAATTTATAGAATTTTTTATATTTTCTTGATTTTTCCGTATGCAGTTCTATTACTTGTCCCCAATGAAAAATTTCGTTTCCAAGTTCCAGCCCTTAAACATATTTTCGAACACTCTCCTTATTGCTATTACTCGTAGAACCATCGCTTCGTCAAATTACTTCTCCTTGTAGCTTTGATTTAATTTTGCATACGATACGAACTATAGCAATACGAGTGTGTATGCATGTTTTTACTAGAATTTTAAGCAAATCCATGAAAAGATTCGGTTAACCGGAAAACCGGTACTTTGAGACCGGTTAAAACTGGACGGTCTGACCTGACCGGCTTTGCAAAAAAACGGAAAAAACCGAAAATCGGCTTATGGGCCGGTTTTTGACATACCTAGTACATACCCGTAGAATGTGTTGCTATCTCAGATCGTCGACTTTCTCTTGGGCATATCTCGGTTGTGGATGATCGTATCGATTTAATTTTTTTCTGGATTGTAGGGAATTCAATAAGCTACAAGTGAACTATGTTTAATTATTTGGTGAAAATTCACCGTTAGCGACTTATTTGCAAAAAACTGATGAACAAAACGGGTTTTTCCACTTTGACACGCTGTAGCATTTTATCTACTGCTTTGAGATGAACAGTCAGTATACAAAAGATTAAGGCAATTTTGTACCGAACAATTTAGTGTCTTTCTTTTGAAAGTCCAGCAATCAGGAGCGGAGATATACACAAAAAACCCAAACAAGACAAAAACCCTGATAAGTACCGTTAGAAAATTTTCCAAGTGGTGCAAACTTAAATTTAAGCTTTAGGACTAAGCCCCTACCGATTTCTAAAATAATCTCAGACAGTGCCTGGCATGCACTCTGATTTTACCAAACGCCTGGAGTAAGTAATGAAAGTGAACTTTACAAAAGTATATACGGGGATGAGCGCACGGAGCAATATCATCATAAGGACGTTTTTCGCAATGTTAAGAATGTACTCGAAAAACTAGTGAGCTGACAACGTGCGGACGATGATGAAGGCGAAGAACGTAACGTACTGCATATGTATATGGAGAACAAGGAAGCTGCTTTCAATTGCCACTTTTTCTCGCTCATCGTAATATGTAGATTTGTAGTAAATTTCAATAGAAATGTTGATGAAGTCCTGGCGTATAAGTGCAGGAAGGAAACGAGATGGTACAGCACGGGCGTAATACATGAGTCGTATGCGCAGCAAATAATGAGAATTCATGTAATTCATAATATGCGATGAATCGTCAAATAGGGTATAAAAGTTTGGATCAAGGAACGAGCTTCATCGTGCATAGGCCATATTAAAGATGGCACAGCTGTGCTAGTGCTACGACAGCGATGATTCTACGTTGGTCCTTTTTGTAAGTTGATTTTCAAGTTTCTATTCAATATGCGAGGATGATGATGGTATAAGTAAGCTCGCGTAGACGGGATTTGGTTTTGCCATATATATAGAGCGTCTCTAGAGAGATAAGTGCGTCCTTTTTTATGATTATGTACATACAGGAATACCCCGATTTACGTCAGGGTTGCGTTCCAGAAAAAAGCGACTTAAGTCGAAACGACTTAAATCGAAGCAAATTTAGGTACGAATGGAAAAAAGTGCGCCAAAGAAAAATTACAAATCACCATACCCTACAAATATGATTGCGTATACAAAGAAATGTGGATTTCAAACAAACTTAAATTTTTGGACCAGACAATAGGGGTCAGTGGAGTTGGCAAGTGTAGGTTTTCCCCCCGTAAGGAATTAGATAAAAAATAACGCTGTATGCGCTTTCGCAAGGCAATGAGTTATTCTTCGTTCTAACATGAAATTAAATCTATCAAGAGCTTCCTTTCATTCTTGCTTCCTTCATTAATTTTTTAGCGCTGGATAAATGCAAATAATTTCCGTCGCCTTTGGGATATAAATTGTTGTTAATTTGGACGATTTTAAGTTACCTGATCCATTAAGTAGCAGTGTGCCTCTAGTGCTCTAGTTCTAGTATAAAATATATGTCTAAAAACTACTCGAAAAGAAGTTGGTGACTTATGCAAGCAAAATCTACGTCTGGTAGGAATCTTCTTAAAGCGGCTGTTCTTTTTTTGGGCAGAAAATACATACCCTTCGTGGAACTCTTTTGTCTAGCAATTCAGTTAAGAAGTTTTATTCGCATTGTCCGAATAAATCTATCAGTTTTGCAACGAGGACGTCGAATGAAGCTTAAGGACTCCAGAAATTCTAGATTTGGCGATGAAATTTCGTGAACAACAGTTTAAGCCCCAGTTATGACTTTTCTTGTTTTTTTTATTTTGTATATTTTTTGTCTTTAGATAGAGAAATCTTGCTGTGCGAAATTCATTTATGTTTTAGTTCAGCAACTTTGGCTACCAAGGTACATGGCTGCTTGGGTTTCCTAATTCTGGAATACTGTCGAAAATTCACTTCCTATCTAAGGTTTGAACAAATTGATTGCAGTTCATACGCCCTCAAAAGATTGGATCAGGAATAAACCCGGAATCATTTGTGAATAGGTGAATTGGTATTTTAAAGACATTATAATACGAAAATGAGTTTCTATTGATGTTTTAGAAATTTCCATATAAATTATTTTGCCCAGGCCCAGTAGTAGTTAACAGATGAGATAAGTTAAAGAATTAATCCACATTTGATTTATGTTAATAAAACTCTGTACATTGCCATTGTTCTACCAAAACAAAAAAGGAGTGTAACAATGCTCGTTGAGTAGCGTTTCTACAACGAAACATAGTAACTTACTCCCTGTAACATTTTCATGAAGATTCTCCGACTAACGAGTCTATCTATCGAAAGTTCGGATTTGTATTGCAATCTTAATTTTTCCCAATGGATGATTTTTTCACCAAAATATTTCCTTTAATTGCAAAAATGTTTCATTTTTTATTAAAAAAAAAAATCCTGAAAAATGACGTAAGTGCGAAACAAAATTGTCGCAAATCGAATTGTAAGGTGGGAAATATTAAAAGACTTAAGTGCGAAGCGACTTAAATCGAAGCGACTTAAATCGGGGTATTCCTGTATATAGATCCTGCGGGTTGGGTACTCTATTTATTATTGTATACGCACACAATTTGAGTATATGCGGAGAAAGTTTCTTGGATATTAGTTTGATGGTTCTTTTCGTTCAAGTACTCGGATAATATGGCCACCGGCCACCGGTATGGCATATTTGGAGAGAAATATGAATGTCTATATCATATAAAAAAAATGTGATTTTCAATGTCCAAGACATTTTTAGCCAGTACAAAAATGTTTATTCAGAAAAGTAAGTCGTCAAAGTGTGGGCACGAGTATGAGGTTGAATGTAAATTGAATGCGAATTGAACGCTTTCCACTGCATTCAATTTACATTCAATTTCACCTCTGAACTTTTGACTTAATAAATAAAATTTAAAATTATAAGTTTATTAAGATTAAATTATTTAGTTATGCTATGCTGGCACAACAAACGAAACAGGACAATGACTAAAATCCCACATCCCAACATCCCCTTCACCTAACCTAACCACATCCCAACACACAGGCACAGGCAGCTCAAGACCTGTTGTCACAGACGGTAAAAGAAAAGGAGGTAGACGTTGCAATTATCTGCGACCAATATAAAAATCTACGTAGCTCGGTCTGGATCGCAGACAAGGACAACGAGGTAGCAATTTGGACTTGTGGACGTTATGCGTTCCAGCAAGGTGTATCGGGAGAGTTAAATGGGGTGATCACAGCTAGGATCAACGGCGTTTACGTGTATAGCTGCTATGCTCCGCCACGGTGGAGTGACACAGAGTTCGAGTGTTTTTTGGACGCACTTGTGCACGACGCAAGTACTCACACACCCGTGATAATTGCGGGAGACTTTAACGCGTGGGCTCGGGAATGGGGCAGCCGCGAAACAAATAAGCGGCGACGGACACTTTTAGACGCTTTCTCCCGGCTCGATATCGTTCTAATGAACTCGGTGAACGTTAACACCAGTTCGATCACTAATCGCCGAGAGAACTACTGGTGGACCGAGGAGATTGCCAATAAGAGACGTGAATGCTTAAAAGCTCGACGCCTTTGTCAACGCTCCATCAGATCAACGACGTATAATGTTCTACTCGAGGCTTATAAAGCAGTCCGTAGATCACTCAAAAAGGCTATTAAAACTAGCAAACAAAATTGCTTCAGACAGCTTTGTGAGGACGTCGACTCAAATCCTTGGGGAACGGCGTATAGAGTGGTCATGAAGAAGATTGGACAGAGAGCTCCCCAACTCAAATGTCCGGTTCTGCTCGAAGATATTGTCTCCACTTTGTTTCCGCAACATGATTTGGAACCAGCGGCACAAGGACTTACATCGAATATCAATATAATTCCACCGATTACAGAGTTAGAACTTTTGAAGGCAGCATCAAGGCTTGAGGACGGTAAAGCACCAGGTCCTGATGGTGTCCCTAATAGGGCGTTGAAGGCGGCCATTCTGACGACGCCAGCAAAGTTTATCGACGTCTTTGGAAAATGCCTAGAAGAACGGACTTTCCCACAACCATGGAAAAGACAAAAATTGGTGCTTATTCCAAAGCCCAATAAGCCTGCTGGTGAGCCTAACTACCGCCCTATTTGTTTGCTAGACACAACGGGAAAAGTGCTCGAGCGAATCATATATAACCGATTATCGGATGTAGTGGAAGCACAGGGGCGTTTATCGGACCGCCAATACGGTTTCAGACGAGCACGATCTACGGTGGACGCAATTACCATGGTAACTGCTATTGCAAGGGAGTCATGACGTAACAGCACTTGTTGCGCTGTTGTAACTTTAGACATTAAAAATGCATTCAATTCTGCGAGCTGGGTTTGTATCCATGCAGCTCTACAAAGAATGTTTGTTCCCGACTATTTAGCTATTATAATTAGGAGCTACCTCTCGTAACGCGTCTTAAGCTATGACACTAGTGCGGGACGCAAGGAATACGTGGTCACAGCAGGGGTGCCACAGGGATCCGTTCTTGGTCCACTTCTGTGGAACATCATGTATAATGCTATTTTTGAGCTTGCTATGCCAAAAGGTGTGACAGTGGTAGGCTTTGCTGACGACATAGCTGTCGTTTCGGTCGCAAAAGACCCGGAGTTGGTCGAGATATACACGGGCGAGGCGATTACAACTATCAAGCTGTGGCTTCAAACCGTTGGATTAGAGCTCGCTGATCAGAAAACGGAAGCAGTTCTAATTAGCAAGCGGAGAAAAAAGTGTTCCCTCAAGATCCGAGAGAGGGGAGAGTATGACATAGCCTCTAAGCAAGCCGTTAGGTATTTAGGAATCATGATGACTCGAGGCTAAGCTTTGGAGAGCACATAAGGTATGTAGGTGACAAGGCGGCGACTGCCACCGCAGCACTAGCACGAATGATGCCAAACATAGGTGGTCCGAGAACAAGTAGGAGGCTGCTACTGTCAAGAGTGGTAACATCTATCATTATATATGCCTCACCAGTTTGGGCCAGTGCATTACGTTTCGCATGCAATGCACAACCTCTAAACGCGATATATCGTAGGTGTGCTTTGAGAGTGTGTTGTGCGTACCGTACCACATCGCATGAAGCGGCCTACGTGGTGGCTGGAATGATGCCTTTGCCGATCCTTGTAGACGAGATCAGCAGACTGTATAGCGATCGCCAAGGCGAATCACAGGAGATGCACCCAGGGCGAAGAAACAATGAAAGGGTGGAATCTATGAGAAGATGGCAGGTTCGATGGGATGAGGCATCTACTGGCCGATGGACACATACCCTTATTCCGGACATAGCCATATGGGTTAATCGAAAACACGGAGATGTGAATTTTTACATGACCCAATTTTTAACAGGTCACGGAGGGTACCGACAGTATTTGCATCGGTTTAAGCTGGACGATACGCCAGAATGCCCGAGTTGCAAGGGAGTTGCGGAAGATGCCAAACACGTTGTGTTTGATTGCTCCAGATTTGGACATATCCGCAGCCAACTAGAAGCAGAACTGGGAGACAACATAAGCCCCCAGAATCTAGTGGCTCTAATGCTACTATCGGCGGATAACTGGGACTCAGTATGCAGGGCTGTTAGTGCCATTCACATGGAGCTACAGAGACAGGAACGCAGACGGAAGTCTGGTACCCGGTGATGGCTGATTAGCCGGAATTGACCCTGTGAAGTAATGCTGAAAGGTTGTCCCGCGGGGTCAAGCGGTGAAAAAGAGGTGTAGGTTTAGTCGGTAGAAATCCGACATAATTGCATGCCGGAGGTTTTCTGCTACGCGGCATGCAGTATCTAAGAAGATTCCCCATCTCTACCCAGAAAAAAAAAACATCCCAACACACAACGAATGTAGAATTTTTTTCCATTCTCCAGCTATGCTAAACAGTATCCTGATTAATTTGCATATACAATTCCGTCATACTCCTCTTGAATTTAGGAACACTTTTCATTTGACGAATGTGCATAGACAAAACCATAATATTTCCTATTTATACAGAACACTCATAAGCTCGTACAAACATGCTACATACTCGTAAACCGTGAATAAAACGTTAAAAGATGGCAAACAAGAATAGTGTATACTGTACAACATTTTCCTCGTGAAGGACTATTGTGTACTTATAAATACAAAAATAGTGTGAATATTTCAGTTATTTCTCTTTGCCGTACTCATAAGTGTATAGGTACACTCAAAAAGCATCCTTGTACTTGAGCTGGTCCTGTTGAATGTAAAGCTCATAGCAACAAACAATCCAGTTTATCACAACGTCCTTTCCCTAAACACAGTGTATGCACATAAGCTTGTGAATCATTTATTCGGAAGAGTAGTGTGTATACTTGAGAAGAGTTTTAACGTATGTTTATGTATGGTAAGATGGCTGCGACACGTCGGTGGTAGTTATCTATAAACTTAAAATAGAGCCCACTACAGGATTTCTGCTTGGCGGCAGTTACCACTCGAATATCATTAGGTCCAGAAAAAGGACCCATTATCGTGATTGGTTGTGTCAGTCAAACATCCCGATTAGACCGCGGATTGGGTCGTGGATACCGGTATTTATGGAGGATGTTAACTCGGATTCCCCTCACGAATTGTGACGCCGGAATGCTCTTTTACTCTCCTGGTACTGGTTCCAAACGATAAGGACAGCTCTCGCAAAGACAATAATTAGTTGTCTAACTAAAGTACGAAACAAAATGATTCCGAAACGTTACGTTCCGAATTGCTCTAGTACAATTTCCGTACCGTTCCGTGCAATCTGTGTAGATACATATAACTCCATCGGACCAACTTTGACAGGTTTTCGGCATAGAACGACATGTAAAAATTCTGGGCATCCATTCGGAACGGGACGTTACGTAACGGGAGGTAATGCTGGCCCTTTACGTCAAAACTATAAACTGAAATCGAAATAAAGAAAAATTACAACAATACCCATGGTGTGTCTTGTTTTACAAAAAGGTCATCTAAGCACGACCCTTAAAGTCTACACCACATTTGCCTTCTTTGTAATGGACCAATTCAGACTCATAAGTGTCAATTTTTGAATTAGCTTGATTTTGCAAATGTCTTTGATCCGATCTATTTCAAATCGTTGACATTTGTAAAAATCCCGCTAAAATTCAAAAATCGACATTTGTGAGTGTGACATGGTCCTAAGGCACCAGCTGTTTTGGTCTGGGCTGCCCGGGCTGCCACACTGAAAAATGAGCAAATCTGCCATTTTTCAATTGGCGGCCATTGGGGAAAAAAATGGAGATTGGTGATGGTGGTCGTTGGTGACAACTGTCATCGGGGGGACAGTTGGTTTTTGGCGGGAAGTGCAAGTGGACGCGTGGTGCAAGTGAGCAAAGAAGAGGAAAAATAAACCCAAAGGAAAGGAAACTTGGAGGAGAAATTGAAACGAAATCCGGAGAAAAAAAAAATTTAAGAGAAGTCATTTTTGTGATGTTGTTTAGAGTGTTAGTTTTTGTTTGTTTTCTTGTTTGTTTGAGCAGTAACATAACCATAACCACAAAATAGAACTGCAAGTCCCAGTCGGACAGCCGTCACCCCATTCGCAAGACTATACGCGTAATGCATTCCCCATAATGTCTACGGAATAAAACCAGGTGATTCCCCGACTCCCATTCCGGGTTATAGATGGTTGCCTCCTCCCCATGGTAGTACGCATGGGTGGCGCTGCCGATGCTTTTAGCGACGCCGGAGCGCCCGCGGATGGGCTACATAAATCATATTTTTGATTTCAAGGGCCGTTATTTTTACGGTCCGTCAGAGCCAAATAGCGAGTACTTGCTCTAGACCTTGATCTATTAAGCTGGTGGTGGCACGAGCAGGACGATGAGGATTACCTCTGGTGTGTATGCACGCGGTTTTAGTGTATAGGTCACTATAGCAGTCTTCCCGTGGCGGACAAATCGCTTGGGGATGCGATTTATCGACCGAAGTGGGTGCCAGTTGACAGAACTTGGCCATCGTATGGCGGGTCGGTTGGGCATGCGCAACGAGAAGAGCCTGCATGCCCCTCGGCGTCGTAAGTTGTATGCCGTAGTACGGATGGCAACCCAACCCAGACAACAAGGGACGTCGGTGCACCCATAGTAGGAAGATGGGTGGCGGAACCACGTCATTTGTGCGCCAAGGGAAGACAATTATTGCAATCCCGCTGAACGACCTTTGTTTTTTTTTACATTTTTGTTGGTTTTAAAAATGTATAGTCCGAGAGAAACCCTCTACACTCGGTTCTCGCCGTCACCAGCTTTCGCATTAGCTTTCTCCCAATTTTATTCCCTTTTGTTGTATTCGCTTTTCCCTATAGGCATGCGGTATCTCTTTCTTTATGTAGAGGACTAGGGGCAACGGGCAGCACAAACCCAGCCCAATCCTACCGCTCTGAGCTACAGCAAGCGCATGCCGCTGCTGGCTCGTTGAGGAGCCTTTTCGTTGGCCTAACCTGCACGGTTAAAGAGGCATTGGCTCCGTCCCCTGGGACATCTTCGGATGTCCGACGTCCTCCGTTACATCTTCGTTATCATGATAAATTCTGTGCCGAATCTAACGGTACCAGGTGCGCGAACCCCTCGGAAATGACCATTCTATATCTGCAATTTTGCCTGTAAAAGCCTGTAAAACTTGACATAACTAAATCGCTAATAGCTTCGTCTCTATGGCTTTTAGCCTGCTCTGGGAAAGTCTGGAATCTGAGCTTTGTTGATAAAAAAAATCATACAGGTAAAGGCAAAGGGAGACGCTCCAGGGGCCTGCAAATTTGAGTGGGCGGATTTTTTTTTATGTTTATAAACCTGTAAATCTTGACGTCACTAAATCACCAATAGCTCCGTCTCTGTAGAAGCCTAGAATCTGGGTTTTGTTGATAAAAAAATTTATAGAGGTAAAAGCAAAGGCAGACGCTCCAGTAGCCTGCAAAAATTGAGACGCTTGATTTATTTTGTTAACAAGGCTGTAATACTTGACGTCACTAAATCGCTAATAGCTCCGTCTCTATGGCTTTTAGCCTGACAACTGAGGTGCGTTGAAGAAGCCTAGAATCTGGGCTTTGTTGATAAAAAAAAAACTTCAAAGCAAATTGAGACGCTCCAGCGGCCTGCAAAGTTGAGAAGCCACTTTTTTTTACAAGCCTGTAAAACTTGACGTCAATAAATCGCCCATAACTTTGTTTCTATGGCTTTCAGCCTGACAATCTGACAATTGATAGAAAAATTTATAGAGGTAAAAGCACCACGCTCTGTGGCTCACTTGGTTGAGTCGCACTCTACGATGCTAGTAATCTAGAGGTGCGGAGATTGCATCTGGGCTTGGTCCAAAATTTCCGTACATGTAAATATATAGTGCTTGCAACACTATATACACTCCGAAATGATGTGCAATGTAACATTGACTCGAAACTGCCTGTAAACGGCTGACCACATGGGGCTATACGGTACTGAGAAAAGCAATTTTGCGCAGAGTTAATTCACAGAAAGAACGAACCTTTGTAGGAGTCTAAGCCACCAACAGCCGCACGGACAGAGGAGATCCTGGAGTTGTCACAATGAATGATTGTCATACCCACTAAACCATCTAAACCACGCCTACTATGTCAACCTAACCAGCGCTTATCAGTGGCGGCAATGCGCATATCAGCTGCAGAAAAAACACGAATTTTTGACATGGAAAAATTTCTCATCGCCCAAATCAGTATCGTAAATAGTCTTCATGGCACAAGGGTGAGGCTCCATCGACTATGTCGTCCCGACGAAGATCAATAAATCCTAGTTTTACGTCAAGGGTTGTATGAAAAGATTTCTAATATTTAATAAATAAACAAATAACAGGCGCGACAATCCAACATTGGACTAAGGCTACAGGATGTGTTAGTGACATCCTATTTCCAAGATCTTATCTGCTTTTTGATGAGGTAACGAGATCAGCATCACGCTCAGCAGTGTTATTTATCCCCATAAATGGGTACTCGTTTAACATCTGAGTGAGATCATAGTCCGTCACAAGCTCGTGAGTTCGAAAAAAAACCATGGAACACGGTGAGATTCGAACTCATGACCCTGTGCACCGAAGGTGCGCGCACTAGCCGCTCGACCAGCCAGACTATATTTATTACATATCTTCATTTGGTAGTCAGCTTGATGTGCTCACCTTCGGTGCACAGGGTCATGGGTTCGAGTCTCACCGTGAACGAATTCAGTTTATGGTGTTTTTTTTTAGCTCGTGTGATGGGCTATAATCTCACTGAGATGTTCCTATTATTCGGGCTGCTGATCTTCACATTTCTATAGAAAAATAAAAACAGTTAGGATCTTGGAAATTGTGCGAACTTGGTTCATTGTCGGACTGTTGCGTCAGTCATTTTTTATTTATCTCACTTTGGTTGAGGTTTTGACATTAATTTTTTATTTAAATATGGATGGATGGATTAGGCGCTGGTTAGCCCAATAATGCAGCCTGTTGGCTTATTGTATTCCCCATTAGGGCGAGAGAGTTTTAGGTTTCGAGCTTTGTCCTTCGTAAAAGGCTTAGAAGCAAGTTAACCAGGTTTCCTTTGGGTACGCCCATTCTAATGGTCTGAGCTCATAAGAGCAGGGCACTCGAAAATAATGTACGTAATGTAAATGTGTAATGTAATGCTGGTTTGGCAGTTGGATCCCAGCATACGCTTGCTATGATGATGAGCCCTTCTGCAAGTCTTCATCGATTTTGGAATATTTCTTCAGTCCACTGTATGGCAAAAGTCTTAGCAGTGGATTTGCTAATTACTATTGCAGGTTTGGGACCATTTAAGGGTAGTTCGGCACCCGCTCTTGCAAAGGCATCCGCTTTTTCGTTTTCTTCGATACCCTTACGTCCTTTTACCCATATGACGGTTACGTTGTTTCGGGTAGCTAGGTTTTTGAGGTTCTGTTGACATTCCCAAACCAATTATGGCAGTTTCACTGTAGGAGAGAATATAAACGGTCTTGTTTGCAAGGTCTATAGCTATAAGCTCTGCCTGGAAGACAGTTATGTGATGACCTAGGGGTTGGGAGATACTACTGTTGTTGGTTTTAGTATAAATTCCCGACCCTGTACCTTCGTCTATCTTCGACCCATCTTCCCCTATTCTGTATGGTGTGCGTTTGCATCAGCTCCGATGATGAGCTTCGGCGTATGTGTTCCGCTGCTTTTTATCAGTTCCTCCAGTTCTTGAGGTGGTGGAGGCGTCTGTGAAGCATATGGGAATTAGGCGGCAGTGAGTATAACCTCCCAATTACTATTTTCATTATATTCTATTTTAGCCGCTACAAGGTCCCTAGAAATATAGTTATATAGTGGCAGGATGCTGACGTTTGGCTGGGTATAGATGTAGGTTGTGGCATTGCCAGAAGCTATGTCCTATATTAAGGTACGTTGTCCTCGACATGGCTGCAGCGACTCTAGCGACTCCAGCGGCTCTAGAGCAAGTTCCCTACCCCAAGCAGCCGTCGCCCGAAGCTCCGCAAATAAGCAAGTGCACCACGTTCACCATTCGTGCATGCATTATGTACAACAAGACCCCGCGACTGCTTTCTATATACAGACAGATTCGTGTATCAGCCGCATCAGTACGACTATTGTGCGAAACCACTACCCTACCCCAAGCAGCCGTCGCCCGAAGCCAAAAAACAAGCAAGTGCACCACGTTCAGCATTCGTGCATGCATTATGTACAGCAAGAGCCGCGCGACTGCTTTTTATATACATGCTACTCGTATATCGGCCGAACGAATACTACCGTTGTGCGAAACAACTACCCTACCCCAAGCAGCCGTTGCCCGAAGCCTACAAACAAGCGAGTGCACCACGTTCACCACTCATGCGGGCATTATATACAACTAGAGCCGCGCGGCTCATTCATTGAGGAACTATGCCAACCGATTATCAACTAAAAACTAGTTTTTGTATGCAATGGTCAATGGGCGAGCCGCAGTCGCTAGAGCCGCTGGGGCCGAGTCGAGGAAAACGTACCTTTACCTCCGGTGGTTCCTAAGCCGGCTACTTTGCTTTTGTTCAGCCAAGGTTCTTGGACTATATCCAAACCCTCGGCTGCGATGAGACGGCTTAGTGCTGCAGTTGCGGTTTTACTATGCTGAAGGTTGAAGTATGCACAACCTTCTGCTTCATGAGACCGCTTTGATATTGACTTAAAGTTTTTCTGGTGGAGACCCAAGTAACCTATATGGTCTATGACCTCCAGCGCCTTCCAGCTTGCTTTGTCGATCCAGACAATCAGATTTAATTCAGTCTTGTCCTTAGTGCATGGGACGACGTTCCATTTCTCTGTTTAGACCCCCGTTCTGGGGCTTCAGAAGTGTTAGAACCTGCTTCGGGTCCTCAGTGCCAATTATATCCGTATTCGGTATCCGAACCATAATTTTGCTGGTCTTGCCCACTTCCCTTGCATCTCCCACGCGAAGGATTGCTGACTCCCATGGATTGATGGCAGGTATTGTGACCCTCAACCAGTTCTTTGCTTCCTGATTTGCGCAGGTTATATACTTAGAGAATGCCTCTGTCCGGGTAGCTGTTCGTGAAAAGAGGGGCATTGGAGGAACCACACTTCCTGACCTCTGACACGATAGCCCGTTGAACGTCCTTGGCCTGCTCATTAGTGAGTTTTCTGCTGGGTTATTTATCCCGAACCACAGCCATTTTTTTCATAGCTAGAGACGAATCTTCCGATAATCGCTACGCGGTTATTCTCTTTTATGCGTCCTGGGGCGCTATATTTTCATAATGCATATGTGATGAATCCAATTGTATTTCAATAAGCTAGAGCCGATTACAAGAACACAGCTCGGCTCAACATTTTTTAAAGTATGCTCCAGGAATTAAAAAAAAAACATAATCGCTTACGGGTTGTATTAGTAGAGACGACTCATGTGATGATCGCTCAGCGATCTCAGTTTAACAAGTGATTCTGATCGTATTGCGTATTTCTATACAGACATCCTCCTTTAGGTGATAGCCGAGACAAGGAATGTGGTAGCATCCAAAAAATATGCAAATAGGGCTCGCAATTGGATCTTACACTACGATCGCTGAGCGATCATCACTTGAGTCGCCTCTACGAACACAAACCTTTGCGAACGCGGCTTCATGAAGAGTGTATACAATAACGCTTTAGGACACCCCTGGAGCAACAGTCGCTCAGCGATCATCGCATGAGTCGCTTCGGGCAACATAAACCCTTATACACAATACATATCTACATAAATTGGATCATGGATACGGTGGCGTACATTTAGCAATACATCTTGGTCGTTTCACAATTATTATTATTTTTTGCCAAAGTTCGCGGATTTTCATTTTGTCGATGTTTTTTTTTTAACCTTTGACCAAAACGCTCCTGGCCTAGGCCATATTCTTAACGAACAAAAGCTTCACCGCATAAAACAAGCGGTCATCAACCTGTTCATGACAATACAGCCGTGTCCTTTTTTTTACGGCCAACCTAGATTTATGCGGCTCGGCTACACTTCTCTGCTTATTTGTCAAGATTATGACGACGATGAAAATAATAAGTAGGACTTATTTGTGTTCAGAAATTCCCGAGCAGATTGCTCCATTTATGCACAGCAGTACTTTGGACATTTACATAGTCAACGATGCGGTTCGTCCGGACGAAACTTATCGTTTTTCTACTCGACTATCCACACGCTCCCAGCGGCGGTGGTCTCTTCCTCGGATTTCTCTAAGGACTAAGTAAATCCGAGAGAAATTCTATTCATCGGATCATTCAGTTTTTACGACATTCATATACTAAAGAAAATTATGACAATCACCATATAGCCTGGCCTGGACTGGATCCTATGGATGCTTTTTTGTCACAGTGAATGAATGAATCGTCCGTTGTTGGACAAAATTCATATTTTCTATAGACGCCACGTCCGTCGCCTGTACTGTGTAGCACTCAAGGACTTTTGTCGCGTCGCTTTCCATAGTAATAAAATCATCTAATTAAACTGGACTATTTATCTGGCCGATATGGACTGGCTAAGAGAAGTTCAAGACAAAACAAAAAAAATCGGTTGAATGAGCGTGAGAAAACTTAAACAAACCATGAAGATGAATCTTCCCTTTTTCTAGGATTTTTTTTTCATGTTGATTTTCACTAAAGTCTTGTAAATTATTCACATTGTGTCTTCCATATCTATTCGTGACGAGACAAAACACAACGACATTACCATGGTTTGTTTTTAAAAACTTTTCGCTTTGGAGAAATGAGTGTCCCCGCACACTCTAACTTCGCTTGCTTGAAGTAAGTACTAAGCACACAAACACTCCTCTTGAAAAAGTTTAAAAATGCGAAATTGTAACACACATACAAGTATGAGAGTACATAACAAGGGAATAACAATGGCACATGCATAACAGAAAAGGACTACAAAATATGAAGTGCCCTTACTCACGCCAATCATCTCTCTGTGGTAGTAGCACTAGTGTGTGCTATACGATCAGAATGACGTCGTCCTTGGAATTAATGCTGCAAAACTGAACAACTTGAATGCGACTTGAAGGAATATAAGAAGTAGAAGGAGTATAGGGATTTGGTGTAGGCTCCGGTTAGGCGAGTCAGTCTGTTGTTTTCAGTCACGAGTTTTATAGTATAACGGCATGTGTCCTGTCCTGACAACTAGCTGTATAGGGTAGAAGTAATACACGCCTAATGTGGGCATTGCAGTATATAAGTGCGGGATCACGAATTTTCTTTGACCTCTAGTCAATTGCATATGAACTTCTTCATTGTCAACAACAAGGATAATCTGATAAATTGGAGTGTGTGCGGTTTGATTTTTGTATTTTATATTAGGTAGAAATGAAGGAGCAGACAGACTTCGCCCATGAAAGAGCGCTAAGGACGAACATTATAGAATAGTCACCTGATAAATCGATATACCGGTTGCTCACATTTAAAAGAGTAATTTGTCATGCCAATGAACAAACGCTACTTGTTAGGTTTTTTTTTTATGCCAGTGGCAAGACTTTAGGGGATAACCCTTTAATGCATGCATAGCCTTGGCAGAGGGGAAATTAGGGTAAGGGATTGAGAGGGGGTTGCGTGGCTAGGAAGTGATGATGCACATTTAGTTTGAACTTTTGCAGATCATAATTTACTGGAAATACTGAAGATGGTAAGTTATTCCACATTCTAATTGATCGAGTAACGAAGGAGTTGAAAAATTTAACGGTGCGGCTGTTCTTGATTTCTAGTGTACGCTGGTGGGCACGACTTGAAAGTCGGGTGGTTCGTGATGAGATTGCGAGGTCTGGAATGAGATTGTGTATTTCATCGGAGCAACGGTGATTATAATACCGATAAAAAAATATTAGGCAACTAACGTTACGTCTGTGCTCAAGAGATTCAATTCGAGATGTAATAGATTGATCGCCAATGATTTTAAAAGCCTTGCGTTGGACTTTATGCAGCATAGACAATGCAGTACTGCCTGCACCAGCCCAAATATGAGAATTATATTCCAGTCTAGGTCTGATATGGCTTTTATAAATTTGGGCTAGATCATTGGCAGTATATATTTTATAAACGGGCGATGTGCCTACACCGCAGGTCGAGCAACGCGGAACCATGGAGCGGTATAAAGAACGAGGCAAGGAAGAAGAAGAAAGATTGGCAGTAAAATATTTTTTACACTTATTTAAGAACCCAAGGTATTTTAAGGCATTTTTCGCGATGTCGAATATATGATCGGTCCATTTAAGTTTGCATGAGATGCTAGTACCAAGGATGTTAAGAGAAGGAGAATTTCAAATATTAACGCCATCAACGTTTATAGACAGAGATGTAGAAGGAGAGTACAACTTATTGGATATCAAACAACATTGGGTTCTACTAGCATTAAAAACTACCCGGTTTGCTTCACCCCAAGTAATTATTGTAGATATGTCTCGGTTCAATGATGCAAACATAGAATGTCTTTGCGTTAATGTAGCGTCACCGCGAGAGTCAGCTGCAGATCTGAAAGAGTATCCAAAATCAAGAGTACTATCATCAGCAAAACTGTGGATCGGATTGGTAGTTAAGTTTAAAAGGTCGTTGATGAAAATCAGAAAAAGAGTCGGGGACAGGACAGTACCCTGTGGTACACCAGCGTTAATTGAATGAACAGATGATTTAACGCTGTCCAATACAACAGCGATTGAGCGATCGCTTAAAAAGCTTTCAATCCAGTTGACTAGTGTGGGATCAATGCCAAAAGCACGTAGCTTGGATAGTAAAGATGGGTGCCACACACGGTCGAAAGCTTTTGAAATATCCAAAGCAACCACGTTTGCT
The DNA here is from genome assembly GCA_949715475.1 of Microchrysa polita. NCBI lineage: Eukaryota > Metazoa > Arthropoda > Insecta > Diptera > Stratiomyidae > Microchrysa > Microchrysa polita. Next base: position 16,353,487 of record OX454420.1, read on the forward strand.
TCACCAAAGCAATGAAGACATTGATTCCATCGCTCTGTGAGAAAGGTCATCAATTCTCCGGTTGAACGAGAAGCATGAAACCCGTACTGACGATCACTGATGAGATCATTAATTTAATGCAGAGACTCGCAACACGCGGTTTCGAGGAGAGTGATGACTGTCAAAGAAAGAGGAAGCCTGGTTTTTATGTTAGAAAAAGGAGCCACAAAATTTAAAGTTGAAACATGGGGAATATCGTCAACAAGCATGAAGTTCCAAACATGTGTCACATATAAACGGTGAAATTTTTTGGATTTTTTTACCCGGTGTTTGATTACAAATACACTTACGGTCAAAAGTATCGACTCAACCTAAAAGCGCGTGTATTTGTACGTGTTTTTCGAAAAGTATAGCAGTTATCCATAAAAATCGTATGTCATTGAAAAGCTTAAGGCCTCAGCTTTACGTTGGTACCATTTTAACCAATATTTGGTGAACACTTTTAAAATTGATGCTCTTTGAACGAAAACGTAGCGAAAATGAGCAAATATGAAAATGGATTTTGGTTAGGTTTTTTGCAAATAAAACAAAAACTGTTGGAAAATAAGTTAAGTATTTATTATTTTAGTACATATTTGGTATTTCCTCCTCTTGCTCTAATGACAGCTTCCAGTCGATTCTGCATTGATTTGATCAAGTTGCTGATGGTATCTTGAGGAATACCGTTCCACTCCTCTAAAAGGGCTGCCTTCAATTCTTCAGTGGACGAAGGGACTTGATTTCTGGCTCGGACTCTTCTCTTGAGTTCCTCCCATAAGTGTTCAATGGGATTGATGTCGGGACTGCGCGCAGGCCAGTTAAGTGACGACATATTGGCTTCATTCAAGAACTGCCGAGTGAGGCGCGACGCATGACACCGGGCATTGTCGTGCATCAAAGTAAAGTTCTGGCCAATAAATGCTGCATAGGGCACAACGTGGACACGGAGAACATCGGTAACGTATCGCTCAGCTGTCAGCCCTCCTCCTCGGCCTCCTGCGGGCACGAATACGAGATCCGTTTTTCCCTCCAATGAAATGCCAGCCCACATCATACAGGAACCGCCGCCGTATGCAACCGTTTCAGTGAAACAGCACTGCGCAAATCGCTCAGTTGGACGCCTGTAGACTCGACATCTTCTGTCACTGCCATGCAGACACATTCTCGACTCGTCAGTGAACAATACTGAGCTCCATTCCGTATCGCTCCAAGTAAGATGATTACGAGCAAATAAGAGGCGCGCTTGTCGGTGTCGTGCAGTCAATTTGGAACCCCTGGCAGGCCGTCTTGGAGTGATATTCGCTTCCCTTAATCGTCTCCTTACCGTGCGGTCACTGACAGCTACTCCGCGAACACGCCTCAGGTTCCGCTGCGCAGCAACACCCGTGAGAAAACGATTTTGTAACGTACTTGTTACAATGAAACGTTCGTCTCTCTCTGAAGTGGATCGAGGGCGGCCCGTTCTTGGTCTCGAATTAAAGACAGCAGACTGACTCATTCCAAGATGGCGAGCGACGGTTGACTATGATTTTCCGACAATAGGGCTACAAATTGTGCCGCCTGTTCTGGCGTCGTATCCATTGATGACCAAACAGTGACTGAAATTACTTCAGATGTAAGTTACCTAACTTTCCTGATGCAACTGATAATGAGAAACCGATTACGGGCGCTTTTATAGGGGTAGTTTACCTGACCTGACCTTTACCTGAAACTTCAATTTTTCTGGGTTTTTTGTTACAAGTGGCAATAATTTAAAAAGTGCAAAGCAAATGTTGATAAAAAGGGTACCAACAGGTAGCTAATGTTTCGAACTTTTAAACGACATACGACTTTTATGAATAACTATCATACTTTCCAAAAAACACGTACAAATACACGCGCTATTAGGTTGAGTCGATACTTTTGACCGTAAGTGTATATACAATACACATTTTTATAACAAATGGGCCCACGTATTGGGTGCTTATTTAGAGAAAAAAAAAATACCGGCGTACAGAGCGCTGCGCCCGCAATACGAGGGTATTAGATTAGCACATATATTATGTAGGTAATATTTAAGAATTATGCACAATATTAATGAAATGCTGCTTGTAAATCTATTTTTGGACTGGTCTAAATAAACGCGACCAATCCGAAAATAGATGTATTATGTATCATGGCTACACATATTAACTGAATTTATTAGCTGTTAGCTCCGTTACCATTGCTCTAAACTGGAAAAAAAGCAACTGGTATGAAATGTACCCATCGAGTTCTTTGATTTGAGTACCCAAACGTCCATGTCCGATAAAAACTAAAAAAGTCGACTTTTTCAAATCTCCGGGACACCCTGTTATCTTTGCCCTACCAACTTCTAAGTATTTCGTGCCAAAGACTGTTACGATTCTACACATTCCTAACAAAATACAGGACGATCGGTTAAGCCGTTCGCGAGTTATTTAGTGAACAAATTTTCAAATGGCCGGGACACCCTGTTATCTTTGCCATACCAACTTTTAAGTATTTCGTGCCAAAGACTGTTACCATTCTACACATTCCTACCAAATTTCGGTAGGATCGGCTAAGCCGTTAGCGAGTTATTTAGTGAACAAATTTTTAAATGTCCGGGACACCCTGTTATTTTTGGCCATGCTCCCGCATCCCCCAATAAAATTTTCTGAGCAAATATTTTTATTTGCCCATACTTACTCCAACCAAAACCTACACAAATATTGTTTTGTCCACGCAATGGAACTTTTGTGAAGACGGAAGGAAAGGGGAAGGGGGGGGCTTAAATACAAGTCGTAGTCGAAAAATACTTTTAGCCCGAGGAGAGCGAAGGGTATCCAAATTTCGGCCGCGCCCGAAATTAGCCTCGGTCTCGTTTTTATATAAAAGGGAAGGGGTCTTTCCGTGGTGCACAAAAAGAAGCGATTCCGCAATCCATCTTCCTAATATGGGTGCACCGACGTCCCTTGTTACCTGCTGGGTTACCATCCGTACCACGACATGCAACGTACACTACCCTCGTACATTGAGGCGTTTCCTTATTGCGCAAGCCGAGTGGGCCTACCATACGATGGCCAAGTTCGGCCAGCTGACACCAGTCTCGGTCGAAAAATTCCGTTGGCACGCAATTCGTCCGCCACGGGAAGACTGAGCTGAATAAGGTTAAAGCACTACTAAAAAATTGTCCTCAAGCCGAGCGACGGAAGAAAACCCCCTCACTCCGCTCTTACCACCACCAGCGTAAAGCAACACGGAGCTGGAACAGACGCCAGTTTTATAGGGCTCCGACCGGCCTCGATGACAAGGTCTGCTAGATTGGGATCGAGGTGATTTTATTTTTGGTTTTTAGCCTAAACTGATGGCGGGGCGGTGAATAGAAATTCTCATTGGATGTTAGGTTTTTTTTTACAAATAAGGAAGTCAAATTAACCGAGCAGTCCGATTCACCATTAAACGTCACAACGACGAAGCCCGAGCGTCTGAAAACCAAACACAAAACTTAGCTATGTGTCGGAATAAATCCATTAGAGGGCAGCACGCAACCCAGCCCACTGCCCTATACCATCTTATGGGTATAGGGTATAAAACTCAAAGGGATGTCGCAATACAAAGAAGATTGGAAAACCCAGCTCTAAAATATAGTTATCTGTTATTTAGGATGTGGATTAAAATGCTCATACGCCTTGCACACTCCGCATTGGTATGCAATGTAACGGATACAAAAACGTTTTGTGGATATTATTATAACGCCCTTAAAAAGTTCTATTGTCATATCAAACAATTATTGCCATAACCACTTTTCGATTGTCCTTCCAAAATCTTAAAACTTAATCGAGTATAACCATACCATAGGTTCATCCGCAATCTCTTTCAACCTTATCCCACAATCTGCTGCAAAATCCCATTAATTCCAGTGCAACAAACCATAATAACCCCCTCCCCCACATACACCACCTCCTCTCCATACAAAACGACAAAAGACCACTTCGAAATTGAGCACGTGACCAAAGACGCTTTTACGCTGCATTTCCTCGTCATCGTCATGTGGATAGGAAATTCTCTGGGTCAGAACTCAGAAGCGAATAACACATTCAAAGAGGCAAGCATCCATACGAGTATAGGAGCCGGTAGGATGTCGCTTCGCATAACGGTACATAACCTCAAACCTCAAACCTCGCCGAAATGGTATTTGTCGTTGGCAAAGACCGAACATCGATACTCCCTCTGAATGTCTGTAGCTCTTCTAGAACTTCCGTGTGACCTGATACGAGAAAAGCCATTTGTCCAGCGAACTTAAGAGAGGAAGAGGAACGTTCCGAAATACCGCACAAGTGCCTCGTGGAGCGCTGGATGAGCGGGCGGTGTTGATGACTGTATAAGGTAAAGGGGAGGACAAAAAAAAAAGGAAAAAAGCGGATGGAACCGACCGACACTTGAAAACACAGCAACCAAGAGATAGGAGATTCAGGAAATCGATGATTATGCTTCTGGCAATATGGTTGTAGGGCAGAATTGTGTAGAGACTATGTCTGACGCCTACAATGTGAGTTTTGGCTGGTTCCCTAGTACATATTAGCACTCTGTTTGAATGTATGCGACCATGCTGTTCTCTGGTATAGCCCCTTTTCCTCTTATAAGGTACAGAATAAAAAAAAAACAACTGAATTGAAATTGTACGAGTATACTTTGGTCGGGATTCGATGTTGTCCTCGTTTTTGTTTTTGCAATTCACGTTGACCCCTTTTAAAGATTCATTGCATGACGTTCCGGGAGAGATACCGAGAAATCCTGCCACGTGTTGTACATTGAATTTATACGTTTCCGTCTTTGAAATTGTTTCAGTTATTCAACAGTGCAGAAATGTATGCTCGGCGAATGATACTCGCATTCCGTTGAAATTGTCTGATTTCGACTTTATGGATACTTTGGTGCATAGATATTGGTCGAAATAAATGTTTCGTTTCATGCATTAATATTAGGGAATTGCAGATTGGTATTTTTTCATCTCTTTTTTGGAGATAATTCTGTTCTCTGATGTTGTGTGATATCGATGAATGTATGGCCAAGACGTTGAAATAGAACGCTCTACATTAGGATTGTGGTTGTTCAGTGTCATTCATAGCACAGGAACCAAATGCAAATGGTTTATCCTATACTGTCAAAATCCTGACATGAAAATAGTGTAATATAATCTCTGGGACCCAATACCACTAATTTCTCCCCTAATACAGAAAGCTAAATTTTTTCATAAGCTTTTCTTTCAAAATTCTAAAGCACACCCCAACCAACCAACACCCTAAATATCTAAATCTGTACGTATGCCACTAGCAGCGCAAAAAAAGGTTAAAAACCGGCAAAAACAGGTTTTTCTGTGAAAACCTCAATTATGGTGAAATGTACTGAATGCGATTGCTGCAGTTCTGGTGATATCAAAGAAAGTTTTAGGCTCCTATTGATTCACGCTTTCCTAACGGTCTCAGCGGTCAAATGATGCTTTTGACAAGGTTTTATAACCATCTCTATAACGGTAGTTCACTAAAAAGTTGTATCATGGTTACTTTCTAGACGGCAGAATTCTATAGAAATTGTCCAAATTTCGATACGAGTACCCTTAAGAGAGCCAATTGGGTTTAAACATAAAAAAAATTATGGATTTCACCACCTATGACTATAACGGTACGGTAACATGTGCTCATGTACTGAAAGGTCGTCTATATGACAAATCCGTTGCTTTTGCGGCTCTAAATAAAATGCCGAAATTCCCCATTGATGCGTATCCCCGAAATGGAAATGAAGTCTAACATTTAAGTGGACAGTTTTCCGGGGATATATTTATAACGGTAACGCTAATCAAAAGTATTAGTAGTATGTATACAGCTCACAACAAAATAAGGGCCACCTAATTCTGTACGTTTTAAGACTATTTTCTGTTTTTTAGGGGACAGTCACCGGGGTTATACGAGTACCATTAGATAACCACAGTGTGGTTCTTAGGACTAAACGTGCAGTTCAATCATTCAAACTGTAATAAGTTATATATCCGAGGCTATTTAGATAATAACTGTACTTTTATGAACCTAAAGATGATAATTACAACATTTCGTGAATTTACAGTTATATTATTCGCGTAATGTAATTATATTAATGTCATCTGGTCCTGGAGATTTATACGGAGAGAAGCTGACAATTGCCCAGGTAAACTTCTTCTCAGTAGCAATGGATAATACGAAGTCACTCTGCCGGTCACCTAAGGGTCTGTAGGTGCTCTTGCCCCCAGCGTATTCATCAGAAGCTCAAGAGATTCGCCAGTAGACTTCGCCCAAAGTTCATCCGCTATTTTCTTTTCTAAAGAGCCGACCTTGCATTGGACAAAATCTTAATAATTTATTGTTGAGCCCTTGAGCCCGTTGTCTAAGGATTGGCAGAGTCCCAAGCTAGGACTCCTGAATCTGATAGCAATTTTTCAAGTTTTTAAGCAGTCTTTACATGGCTGACAGAAATTATTCTTGCTGCAAATGTTGAATATATCCCTTAACTTAGATAGGTGCATGTTCCATCATCTAGGGAAAGTTTTCTAACTCCTTTTCACTGGACACGAAAGCTACTTTCATGTTTTTTTTTGTTTTCCAATGACTCAACCTTCTTGTCTGGCTCCTCCACGGAGCTGATCAAGGGATTTGGTGACTTGAGAGTTTAGTCCTACAAACTTGCCGGAACCTCTTGGAATTTATCGCCTTAAGATTTCTGCAAGGCTGCTGCCGGCCCGCGCCCGTCTCCCTGGAGATAATAATTTTTAAAAAATTTTTAAATTTATCCAGCTATGGTCTGAGAAGCATGGGCGTAGCCAATGGCGGGGGAGGACGATGGGTTTTTCTTTTTGACTTTTTGGAAATATATCTCTATAATGGTATTTTTGACGAGAAAATCCTCTGTGACGAACTTGAAGCTTCTATGACGCCACATAAATTTCATACTTCACACTTTTTCTTAATTTTACTTCCCTATATTAAAGTTTGTAGTCTGGCTGGTCTAGCGGTTAGTGCGAGCACCTTCGGTGCACAGGGTCATGAGTTCGAATCTCATCGTGGATCATGGTGTTTTTCGAACTCACGAGCTTGTGACGGACTATGACCTCACTCAGATGCTAAACGAGTACCCATTTATGGGGATAAATAACACTGCTGAGCGTGATGCTAATCTCATTACCTCGACAAAAAAGCAGATAAGATCTTGGAAATAGGATGTCACTAACACATCCTGCGGCCTTATCCAATGTTGGATTGTCGCGCCTGTTATTTATTTTTATATTAAAGTTTGTGCTTTAAAAAAAATCGTTGAAGCCTTTATCCATAGAAAAGTCAACAAGATTCCATGTTTTCCCAATTTCTAGAAAACAATAAAAACCGTTCCAAAAATTCACGAAAAAAAACGCGCATACAACATTTATCAATATTGAAATGAGACTGACACTTGAAAGCGCGCTTAACCTGCGAAATATGGCACTCCTCGTCTGAAATATTGACTCCTTTCTGGTTTCACCTGAAAACTGCAGGATACCTTTTATTATTCAAGCGCAAACTGTATGTACATACCTTGTGAATTTCGACAAAATCTGGTCCAACAGGATCCCTATGTATAATTGCAATCTTGCATCGTATTTATGGGTTCAACGAATCAAATTTACAACGAACTCAATCCATCTTTTTTGCCACGACAGACGTACTACTCGTTTATTTAGATTAGAGCGAAACTTTTATTTTCTACGTTTCATATGTTCCTCTTTTTGTTTTTTTTTTCTCGTGAATTCAGATCGGGGCCATTTCATTCACAGCAGGATGTTTTATCCATGTTCGTATACCTTTACTACTAGACACTTTATTGGAGTTCGGGTCAGGGGGTTTTGATTTTTATTCGTTTCAGAAGTTTTTTTTTTCTGTTTCGTGGAAAAGTATATATAGAATAGAACAAGGGAGTGAATGATAAGTAAGAAAATGACTTCATGACGTACAGCATAGGAGCTTCTGTGAATCTATAAAAATGCGTCCTTTTTTCGTGGAAGCTGGATAACTTTGAAATGAAGTAAACTCAAGAGAAAAGATGTGCTTTTCGTAGAAAATTCAAAAGGAAAAAGGACATTTATGAAAAGTAATAAGTTTACGACGTCATAGGAAGCTGTCGTCATCTTCATCATAATCACGTTACAGTCGAACTTCTCATAGACGAACACCGCATTAGAGGATGGAATTTCTTCCGCTTACTAAAATTGTCCGCTAATGAGAATATTTCACAAAGGTATGGAATGTTAAAATATTAACTCTCCGACCGTGCTCTGCACGATATATACTTTCAGTATCGACGGGTTCGCAATTGATTTTTTCCAAGGATCATTGTTTTTATACCCTTTATAAAGGGAATACATATTAACTTTGTCATGAAGCTTGTAAAGCATTGAAGGAAGCATATGAGACCATATTAGTACAGTAATCGGGTATATTTTACTTAAAAAAAACACGTAATGGCTGAAATTTGGTGGAGATGTTAAGCAACGTGCCGTAAGTCTAAATCTGAGTTTTCGTATTTGTGGGAGTAGGGGAAGTTATAGTAATTTGCCTACTTATAGGGGAATTTTGCTTTTTTCCTTAATATCATTCTTACTGGTATTCCTACAGTAAAGTCATGTAAAAAAGTTTTGTATCTAATGAAATTGTCTATTCAACGGTACCTAAGCCAATATCGTAGGGCAAATAGCTCCGTTATAATGACCGGTAAAAGGGCAAAATAGTCCTAATAATGAGAATATTTGGCTTAAGTAAAACACGTAATGGCTGAAATTTGGTGGAGATATTAAGCAACGTGCCCTAAGTCTAAATCTGAGTTTTCGTATTTGTGGGAATTTCGCGTTTCTTGGTCTACTTGACGTATGACATTGATTTAAATACCATTTGATAGATTATTTGATAAGAAATTAAACCTCCATACACATTTTACTGTAGGGTCAACAATAAGAATGATATTAAGCAAAAACGGAGATTTAGCCTATAAGTAGGCAATTTATACTATAACTACCTCCCTGATATATACGCAACTTCAGATATAAATTTATAACACATCCCTTAACGACTGCACCGAATTTCGGTAATTACATGTTTTATTTAACCTTCCGATGGTCGCGCGTATATATACGGTCTACTTTTTCGTGCTCATCACTCACATATAATACAAACTGCTTTAGAGCCCCATCTCCTATAACGCTGAAAAGAATCATCCAGCTGCTTTTTGAGTGCCGCAGGATCCTCGTGCTCCGAAGGACGCATAAATTGTATGTTTCACATACGCACGATCATTCTCGTAAATTTTTCGATTTTATCGGTTTATTATTAATACTAGGTATTTCAAAAATACAAAAAACATCACAAACTGATAGACTTGAACCCGGCGATCAAAACACAATATGTATATGTAATTGCAAATTATTCATTTGTTAAAGGTTCAGATAATAATAATAAGCAATTGGACTTAACCATAGAGGTGGGCACTGCTACCTAAAAGGTATATTGTGCCATAGTCCTTTAGTTTAGAAGGTCATCAACCCGTTTGATAAACGCTAGACGATCCTTCAGAGAGGAGCACCTATTCATACTAGTGTTAAGTAGATCACGTCTAAGGAGTGATCTCCTGGACCTGGCGATCGCAGGGCATCCCAGTAATAAATTATAAAGGTTCAGATAATAATGTAACTAATAATTGTCTTGAAACTTGGAACTGCTTCGAAAGTTATTCCCACTGAACCTTCAAATAAAAGTTTCTTCGATTGTACCAATTCCTATAAGTATCTTACTTTTCATTAAACTTCATTGGAATAAATGCCTGAGTAATTTCTTGCCTTTTTCTGAAGAGTCTTCGATTTTATTCTTGACAAATAACATTGAACAAAGTAGGCGTATGTGAGACATACGCGCGATCATCCTTGTCACGATAGACGTTCGAGCATCGGAAGGTTAAGCAAAATATTCCCTTTATTGGTACTATTTTGACCTTCAACTGGTCACTATAACGGAACTACTTGGCCGATGAAATTAATGTAGATACCGTAGGATAGATAATTTCATTAGAAAGAAAACTCCTATACATCACTTTACTGAAGGGTCAACAGTAAGAATGATATTAACGAAAAATGCAAAATTCGCCTATAAGTAGGCAATATACTCCATCTTCCCCCACCCCCACGAATACGAAAACTCAGCTTTCGATAAAAGACATGTCCCCTAACATCTCCAGCAAATTTCAGCCATTACGTATTTTTTTTTAAGTAAACGGCCGTTTTGTGTCTTTAAATACTGTACTATATAGAAATTATAAATAATGATTCAGTAGTGACTTGGAAAGTCGATTGGGTGATGTCCGTCTGTCTGTCTGTTGCGACGCGTTTTAATTGTCCAGTTTTAAAGCTATGAACCTGAAATATTGCTTCTTTGGCAGTTGGTATGTTTGAACCGCTAAAATCATACAATGTAGTCATGTGGCAACCGTACATACCCAAACTAAAAAAAAGGTATCCAAATTTCGGCATTCGTTTTAATTATGATATGTCTATTATATTTTCTTCAAATGATCTTAAAATGCTGTCCTCGAAATGCAATTGTTCAACATTTAAAATTTATGAGAAATGTTCGGGTTGTAGAAGTGTTCCTTTTAGACAAGTTCGACTATACACATGTTTCTATAGAAACCTTGGTTGTTAACAATTGAGAGAAATTTAGTTAAACGACTGTTTTTAATAGGCGATTCACACTGCTGACAAGATTGATTACAATCTAAATTTCATTAACAGTTGTCCCATATTGTAATGCAACTTTATCATTCAAGTGTATTCTACGATCGATTTTGTATTAAGTGACATACGATTCGAACTCATCTAATACGGATTTGACTAATTTAATTTAGAGCAAGTCTGATTTTATTATAGTGTGAACCAGCTATAAGGATAATTCGAAGCTTGAGCGGCAGTTTAACTTTTTGTACATATTTTTAAACCATCAACGTTTAAACTGCAGTTTAACTGGCAACCATTAGCAGTCGCGTAAAATACGGTGTTATATGTGTTCGCAGTGAAACACGGGCCCCCAAGGCCGAAAATATAAAGAATATTCTTTTCTTATAGATTCTTGGGTCAGGTACCCAGGTATTCTTTTCAAGACATTTATTTTTATTAGTTTTCAAGATAATAGGCAAACCAGTTGCATAATCTAAAATAGAGCCAAAACATTCCGGACAGTGGCGTAACGTTTTTAACCCTTCTGTCGGCACCTACTACAATATGCATATTCTATACCCAATAGGTCTGGCTGGACCTACTGAGAAAAAATTTTTATTTTTTATAAAAAGTTACATTTTTATCGGTATAATCATTCTACCCATTCTTTACAGCCATTTATAAACAATAAAAGCATTAAAATCTTTTTTGTAGATATACTAGAAGCGTTTTTAAGAAGACATATTTTGAGGTGGTATTTGTACAAACATGTTTCTCCCTTTTTTTCTTCTATTTTTGCTTCTCTTTTTTCATTGCGTATCCGTACAGAAAGTTTGATCAAATTTTCCAAGTCCAATATCTTTAAAAAAATATTTGGCACCCTGTTGGTAGATTTTATCACGATATTATTCTGCAGATTTGGGAAAACCGATAGATAGAAATAGGGAATTTTCAACCGCAAAAATCATTTCAATCTAAATTTTCCGTAAATATCTCAATTAAATGGATTAAGAAACACCATCGTAAGTCACTAATACATAGTTCATACTATTACAAAGGAAATAAAACTCTTTTGATTTTCCTAGAATCAAATCTCTGTTGATTAGGTGATGTTATAAGACGGGATAAAATTAGGCGTACCCAATTTGCGAACTTCACGGCTTTTTAAAGCGAAATCTCAGAAAATTTTATCGTTTATCGTACAAATTTAATTTAAATGACTTTATTACATTATAAATAGGAGATTTTTAAGAGAATTTAATATTTTTACTTTTTACCTCAAGACGAAAATGAGGGGAAAAACTATAGGTCTGGCCAGACCTATTGGGTATCAAAAAGCACTATAAATTGAAAATCATCAAAAACATGCTCAAAACTTCAACCGATTTTTTTAAATTTTTGCAAAATGCTTCTAAACATATTATTCTAGGATATCATGAAATATGAAGTCGCTGCGATTTCATCTTCTATACTTTTTTGACCAATATATAGTGCGAAAGGTCTGGCCAGACCTATGTGCCGACAGAAGGGTTAAAAATCTTTGTGTTCGAACTTAAAGCGGATTTTAAATCGTTGCACTTCAACATAATATTGACGAATTTCTATTACAAATTGGCGAATTTTAATATCATGTTGACGAATTTCTATGTCAACTTTACAAATTGTCAAATAATTATGACGAACTTCTAGATCAAATTGACGGATTTACATTTCAAAAAAGTCTTGATTTTTCAATATATTCGTCAATATGATATGATAATTCGTCCATTTGTATCGGAAATTCTTTCACAATATTTTGAAATTCGTCAATGTAGCATGAAACTTCGTCACTGGGACCTGGAAAATCGTCCACTTGTACTGGAAATTCGTTAACATCATTTTGAAATTTTCCAATTGGTTATGAAAATTCGTCAATTTGGAGCATTTTTGTGCTAATACTTTTAACTTTAACGTAAGGCGAAATTCGGCGGGAAAAAGTCCGGCACTTTTGTTCCTGCGGATTGACTTCGTTTTTGTGCTCTTGACTAATGAGGATTTGAAGGAATTCGAAACGGATTTCGGCCTTTGGGGCTGTTTTGGGCTGAGGGCCCGTGTAACAATGAGCACAAGGAACACCGTAAACTACTGATTCTGAAACTATACTAATTTTGTGTACGGGGAAGCTTGAACTCCGAAGATTTTAACAATGGATACTGGAGAGCCGCGACTTCACAATTGACATAATTTTGCAATAAAACAATAATAAGAGCAAAAGTGTCTCACCGTCTTATTGAGTGGGGATTTGTTTAAATACCAAGTTTTCTGGATTTTCGTCAAGAAAATATTGAAGAGATATAAATGTTCGGCTTGCAAAAAGAAGTGCTTATTTTAACGGCTCTTGATTAATGAGGCATTGTGATTCAGTTCGTTGAGTTTTTTAATACCGAAAGAAAAGGGACGGCTCCAATATGAAAAAATGTTCACAAGGTTTTGGACCAACTTGTCCAAAGATTGTTCATTAAGTCAAAAAGTTTTTTTTTTATCTATGAGTCATAAAATCAAGAAATATAAAATACATGCCGCTAAACCCTTCTGTCCAGATAACGGATCAGTCGTTTCTCCTACCGGACGATTTCTTCTTTGGAGGGACTCTACCATGAATTTCATTTCCATTGATGAAATTCGCCAGGGATACGCCAGCGTCTTAACTTAGCCAGGTTCGTCAGAGCTGTGAGCTAGCTGACTTGAACCTCACATTTAGGGTAAAAACTTCTAGTCTAGGACCAATGACAGTTATACGAAACAGGCATGTAGGCGCACTCCTCGAGATAGTGTTTTTTAGTAGCTTCTATTTAGCTTAGTGATAAATAGTCAAATAGGGCATGTAGATGATCGTTACAAGTTTTCGAGTATATTTATTCAAATTTAAATTTTTGTCTCAAATTATAAAATGTTAGAATATGTTGCTTAAACAGAAGATTTTCGTTGGTCTTGCTCATTTGTGGACTGCTGTAGATGTGATTTCTATCAATATTTCCTGCGGTTAAAAAGTCGTACGTGGGGCCCCCACTCCAACTTCGAACACAAGAAATTCGGAAACCGTTACGCCACTGACCATTGGTTAAACCATGATTGTACACCCGGGCCTTAGAAACGCATATAGGGGATTCAGTTTTACTAAAGCCTATGGGTTTAATTGACGGTTGCACCCAAAGCCACCTTAATTTAGAAACCCGGGAAGCAGCAATACATGCTCACCAAGCGAGCCTATGAATATGTCGTATATACGTTGCACGATGCACTAACACAAGCACAGCGCATGTACAAAAAAAACGTGTCTGCTCTGATAAAAATCGCGAAAACACGTGGAAAATTCACTTTTTGTCGGGATTTTTTTCTTTCACTGCATTTTAGACACTTCAATTCACGACACATTGCACTTTTCGCGACGAAAATCGACCGGGAACCAATACTTTTCGTGTAAAGTTTGCCGCGACCCAACCCGATTTGCCTTTACCGCAATGTAAATTTTCCATCTGCTCAAGCCTATGATTTGACGTTTAAGTATATGACCGTGTTCTGCTTCCGGGCTTGTATTAAGATGGCTTTGGCTGCACCTGTACCATATTGCACTTGGAATAGTACCAATAATGCAACATCAAAAAAGAAATACATATTGCCAAATCTTGCAATCAGCCTGACAACAATTTTCCATTTATCGTTCTTTAATTTCATAGAGTGAATTTATACTTATAATTTTGAAATGGACCATCCCCAGATGTGCCAAAAAGAAAACTTTTTAAATGTTTAAACTATTTTTAGATAAGATGATTTCTTCTAAAATGTGTTATATACAAATACCTAAAATTAGCTCATAAAATCAAACAATGCGGTTTCATTTCTCTCTTGATTCTATTTTTCGCGTTCTGATTGACATACGGGTGCAATAAATTTGTCGCTCATTTTATGTGTCTGTGGGGTGGTCAGCTGCGGTAAATGTATAAGATATGCCAAATTTTCTAGTGAAAGCTTGCTGCTTGTTGTTGCTTAAAACAAAAAAATCTGCCCAAAAATTTTTTTTTGGGAATCTAGAAATATTTACAAGGTTATGAAATTTTGTTTGCAAACAATAGTGATGGGTTCAATATTTGTGCCTTTCTTTTTTATTACCATATACTTTCAAATGAAAACTGGTGTTGCACCTTGCATAACAGAGGAAGGATCTTGAAGATACATTTCATCCTTAGAGGCACCACAGACCCTCCGATCGATCGGCCAGATTTTTTGATTGCGAGATAAATCGGAAGGTGTATGGGACCATCGGATTCAATTTTATTGTAGTTGGTTGAATGTTGATTGAAGACCGTTGACTAATTTGGGTACTCGTAGTGTTTTGTGCTGAGCGAGGTGACATGTTGCTTGTAGGTACGCTTCCGCCGGTTCCTCCAAACGCTGTTGCTTCCAGGAATGCCGGCTTGAGACGCTCCGTCGAAATATTCGTTGCTCTTCCGTTAACGTCGATCTTGAACACATGCTCAGACAACCGGCTCAACACTTTGTGGGGGCCAGCGTATGGCTGTATGAGGGGTTTTCGGACAGAATCCACTCGCAGGAAAACGTGTGTACACGATCCTAGGCTGCTGATGCGAAATATTTTTCGTTGGCAATGGGTCGAAGTGTCCTCATGTGTTCACGCAATTGTACGATGAATGCGTGCGGGTCACAATGTTTTTCCTCAGAGACTAAAAATTCTCCTGGTAGTGTTAGCGTTGTTCCGGACAGTAACTCAGCACTGGAGCATCCGATATTCTCCTTAAAGCTATTGTGTAGTCCTAATAGTGATGTCGGCAGTATATCCGTCTATGCAGGATTTTGCTCATGGCACATTATTGCGCTTTTTACAGATCGATGCCAGCGCTCTATGATCCCATTCGCCGCAGGATGGTAGGGCGTCGTGCGACTTCGCTCGCAACCCATCATATTGGTCAAGGCCCTGAAGAACGCGGACTCGAATTGGGTCCCTTGATCCGTAGTTACGATGCGTGGAGCGCCAAATCTGGAAACCCAAGTTGAATAAAACGCAACTGCGACCGATTGGGCTGATTGATCGGGTAGTGGCACCGCCTCTGGCCATCTGGAGAACCGGTCCATCATCGTCAGGCAATATTTGAAGCCTTCGACGGGATCATTGGACCGACTATGTCGAGATGGACGTGTTGAAATCTTCCATCTGGTATTGTGAACGGCTGGATTGGGTTGATGGTATGTTTACTGGTTTTAGACCGCTGGCATGGTACGCAGCAACGTGCCCAATTGTGGATATCCTTGTTCATCTTGACCCAAACGAATTTCCGGGCGATATTATACTTCCTTGCTCACTAATTTTGATTGGTTTCAAAACCAACGGTGTTCTGTTTGAATGTAACAGCTCTTGAAGCTCGCGATCGTTCTGTTGCTCCTTCAAGAGAGTCTCAGCTTGGATGAATGTTGGAAGACTTATGGCCTCGATCCTCGACAGGGCGTCGGCTACTTTGTTCTTATTGACACGAATATGCAAGATGGTTGTTGTAAACTCCGAAATTAAATTTAGCCGTCGAATTTGACGTGGAATTGCATTTCTGGCCCTTTTCTCGAACGCGAATGTGATAGGTTTGTGGTCCGTTTGAACAACGAAGCCGGTCCCTTCCAAATGATGCCGGAAGTGCTTGATGCTATCGTAGATGGCGAGAAGCTCCAGATCGTACACGCTTTAGCGCTTCTCCGTGTTGGACATCTTACGTTGAAAAAAGGCTAGCGGGAGCCAACGGTTATCTTGGAGCTGTTGCAATACTGCCCCGATTGACGTGTCTGATGCGTCCGTTACTAAGGATAGTGGTTGCCCTTTTTTGAAATAGACGAGCAGCGTGGCTTTTCCAAGGGACTCTTTGCAATCGATGAAGGCTTTTTCGGCTTTAGGGTTCCATCGTATTAGCGTTTTGTCACCTTTTTTCGCCTCTGTTAGGTATTCGGTGAGAGGCGCCTGGAGCTCGGCTGCGTCTTTAATAAAACGCCGATCATAATTCAGTGTACCGAGGAACCTTCGAAGTTCCTTGACCGTTTCTGGTTTGCTGAACCTGCGAATCGCCTCTACCCGTGATGCTGGCGGGCTTACACCGTCCTTGCTTATCGTGTGCCCTAAATATTCAATTTCCGTGGCTCCGAATACGCATTTCGCTGCGTTCACCACAATTCCAAAATTGTTTAGTCGCTCCAGTACCATTCGAACATGCTCTAGATGCTCGTCGTAGCTGCGTGATGCGATTAAAATGTCGTCTATGTAACACCAGCAGAAATTTAGACCTTTTAAGACCTCGTCCATGAAGCGTTGGAAGGACTGCGCAGCGTTGCGGAGCCCGAAGGTCATTACAATGAACTCAAACATTCCGAATGGTGTAATGTCTGCTGTTTTGGGTATATCCTGTGGAGCGATGGGAATGTAGTGAAACGCACGTACCAGGTCTATTTTTGAGAAAATCTTTTTTCCATCAAGGTCAGCCATGATGTCTTCAATATGACGAAGTGGGTACCGGTCTGGCGTCGTAACTGCGTTGAGCCGGCGAAAATCACCACATGGCCGCCAACCACCTTTCTTTGGTGCTAAATGCAAGGGACTTGCCCATGGGCTGGACGACGGGCGGCAAAAACCCATTTCGAGCATGTATTGAAATTCTTGTTGAGCGATTTTTAACTTGTCTGGTCCTTATGGCTGCCGGGTTCGTGAGCCCTGGGTATGTTTTTAACATGTCGTGAAACGGCCCTGATCCCGACATTGTTGACACGCAAATTTTTTCAGTTGCACGAACTTGACCTGGTGAAGACTTGCGTGTTAAAGCATCAACGACCCTTTTTTTAAATCCACCAAAAGACTATAGAACCGCAAAAAATCTGCGCCTATTATCGGCCTTGAAACATCCGCGATGCGGAACTTCCATCGGAAAGTACGATCGAGGCCCAGGTTTACTTCAAGCAACTTGTCACCATATGTTTTGATTTCCGACCCGTTAGCGGCAAAAAGCTTAAACTCGGTAGGTCTTGATCTCCGAAAACGTAAACGGGGTAGCACGGAGATTTCAGTTCCCGTGTCGATAAGAAAAAGTAACTTCACTTCGTTGTCGTATATATGCAGGCGGTTGTTGTTGTCGTCACTGATAAGCGCCTGTTTTCTCAGTGACGAAGCCTGTTTCCCGATTGCTGTTTATTAAATGTGCACGGAGGCTGACATTCTCTAGCCGCGGATCCGAATCTTACATGGAACTAGCAAATTGTTTCGCCGTTCTCGATTTTACTACGTCTACGCGGAGTGGTTTGACGTGACGCACATTCCCGACAATTTTCGCTATGTTGATTTAATCTAACGCGACGAAGATCTGCGCGCAGGCCCGCAATTTCATCAACTAAAATGTCGTCAGCACGTACCTCGGCCGGATTTGTGTTCACGGGTGGAGTAGCTACTGAACATAATTCTTGGGTATCGGCTACCTGTCTGCTGCAGCGGCTAAATTGTCAAGCGATGAACATTCTGACGCTGCTAATATAGAGCGCACCCTAACCGGAAGGCACTCCAACCACAAAGATTTAAAAAAAGATTCCGGCGCCCCTTTTGGAGCGATGCGCCTCGTGTTGCGGAGGAGCTGTGATGGGCGTTGATCACCGAGTTCCGTTCCGTGGATCAACTCCCGTGTCTGTTCTTCCTCGCTGGTGCCAAATGCAGCAAGAAGACGTTGCTTGATAGCATTGTATTTACCTTCATCTGGTGGACTTTCCAAGATATCCGCCACTTGGGTCAAAGCCGTCATGTCGAGCTCGCCTACGATCCTGTCGAACTTTGTTGAGTCGCTGGTGATCCTGTTTGAGCGAAATTGCGCTTCGACACGAGCGAACCATAATCCTGGTTGTGTTTGTCAGAACGGTGGTAATTTTAGCGCGATGATGCTTTGAATTTCGGTTGATTCCATTTTTCCATCGTGGTCTTCGTTCGCGTCCATCAATTTTTCATTGTCGCTGTCTGTTGCCATTTTCGGGGTCACTCGATGTGACACAGCGTGATTAGGAACGGCCGATGAAAGTAGATGGAATCGCTGCATACAAGTGGATAGTGGCCAATAGAAACACTTGGACAAATTATAACAGCTTGTTTATTTTGCACGTCTGTTCGCGCTACAAAGACCTTACAAACTCAACTGTCAAAGCTAGTGCCTTCTTCTTCTTTCAACCGAGTATCTTCTTCTAGCTACGAATTGTTCCCCACAGGTTCAAACTATAATTAAAACACACTCTGATTCGAGTCTACGAAAAGGTCCGCTTGGCCATCTGGTGGCCATAGTCAGGACTCGAACCGAATAGATAACCATTTATAACTAATGAATAATCGCGTTTTTCGTTAGCTCAATTCGAAAAAAATTAATATAGCAATCATTCCCTTCCAATTAATATCACATTTATACCCATCCGATCTTTTTTTGAACATCCTTAACCTACTTGATAGTCCGAATTCTCAACTAACTAAAATTAAATAAATAGGAAAGCTCAAACCTTTTTTAGAGCCGAGCAAATGCGAGCTAACGATTTGCAACCGATCAAAACTACTCCGTAACGGATTCGAGATCGTGCAGAGATAATCTGATCGTTTTAGCCAACTTGATACTCCGAAAGTTCAACTTACTATAATTAAATAAATAGGATAGCTCACATTTTTTTAAGTGCCGAGCAAATACGAGCTAACGATTTGCAACCGATCAATACTATTCCGTAATGGTTTTTCAGATATTGCTTAGCCAACTTGATATGAGTCAAAAATTGTATAATTTTGGCTATTTTGTGTTGCGTCTTGTGGACCGTGAGACTGTATATTTCAGATTGCCCGATAAATTGCGTAATGTATGTGCTGTACGGGCGGCAGATCGATTGCCCCATCGATCGGCCGAGAAATCGTCAGGTTTGTGGCGCCCTTTAGAGTCACATTATTCTAAAAAGAATCGCTACTTTCGATCCATTACATTATAAATAAGCAAAATCCGTTTCCTTTTCTAGCATTCAAATCTCTACATGCTACACATAATCAATTCGTCCTTGAACTATGTCCCTTCTCAACCACATAATATATTGAAACTATTGAAAATTTATTGCTCTAATACCACAAACATCCTGAATTGTATGCGTGCTTGTTCATCGCTTTTTCCTAAATCGATAAATTCACATTAAAACCAAAGTCCGACTGGCGACTATACTAGTAGTACGAACAGGACATACAAAATAGAATAAATCCTATAAGATTGACTCGTGCGAAAATAATGCAATCAATTTCTTTTCTTCGACGCTATTCAACGGCATAGAGCAGTTACGTAGATGTCTACGATTACACGAAACGAAGAAAAAGTAGGATTCATGCATAAGATGCTGTTAAGTGGGTCTTTTCGCAACTCGTAACAGCATCTTCTGCGGCTTTCTGCTACTGTCATTGTCATTCGGATGGGGAAAAATATCTTATATTGTCGGAAGACGACCTTCGTACATATGTACTTATGTGCTTGAGCCATACTACAGGAATTCATCGCGTGATGAATTCATGAACGAAGAGGAGGATTTCGTAGTCTTATTTCTTCAAACCATCGCAAGACGGATCGTGGCATACCATCATTGGGAAGCATAGTCGTCACTTTCTTATCCTTTTAAGATGAATGTTCGCGCTCATCCTTTCATGTCTCTGTGGGCTTGCATCAATCCGTCAAAAAGATAATTCGTCAATGTTGCCTTGTTGAGTGTTCGGAAAGCCATTGGATGGATGATTTGGCTTTAGAGATGTTAGGTATAGGTTAGGTACGAGTATGGGATTATGGTGTTTTTTTCTGGATGTTTGGTATGCATTGCTTGTAATGAATTCATTTTTTATGTTGGCCTTTTTGCAAGGATTAACCTGGTATGGAGCTTCCAATTGATGTGATAGAATAGTTGGATTTACGTTTTAATTTAAAGATCCTCAAATAAAAATACAAATTCCATATGTTTGCCTCTTATTGTCCCATACTCGAATCTTTGTTTACTAATCGGACTTCCGCACAACACAAAGATTTCAGTGTCCCGCATAGTCGATAAGAAATTGTCCACTAATTCGTTTATCGATTGGACTTACGACGAGTATTATATGGCAACAAATTAGCTCAATCAAAAAATGTATACATATCGAATTAATCGAAGTGTTTGTATTGCGGCTGTGATTTCATGATTACGTACGCAACGCGCACAGGAAATGTCGTAGAATATTTTCGACAAATGCAGATTGTTATGAATGAATGCCAATATGCTAACCGAAATAATAATAAATAATAAATAAACTGCGTTTTCATTCTGTAACTATAGGAACAAAAATCAGTTCCTATCTGATAATTTGAACCTAGAAAAAATTTAAGAGGTGCATAATCCGCCGAAACTCTGAGAGATTTCCCCCCCCCCCCCAACATTTTAAAAGGGAGGAAAAGCGTATTATGCCGCACCGACAAGTAGTGTAATCTTGATAGGCGTTTTACACTGGAGAGCCACAGCTTTGCAATCGGCTTAGGACTCTCGTCCACTACAGGCGTCAACTTGAGCGGCGCGGCGCTAACACGCTTTTACGAATTGTCCATAGAAGCAAGCTTTAACGAGCGAATGGTAACAAAAACGTTCTTCCACTGGAAGATATTTCTACTGCAATGTACGAACGGGAGCGTTAACATTCGCTTTCAAATTTAGTAGACATAGGCCCATTCTCTCGTAGAATGGTTAGTCTTATCGCATAGAGAAGACACACACAATTTTCAGAAAGTTTTTCCATAAGATTGAATTGATATTTTGTTAATTTTGCATGGTTAAGTTATCTTTTGCCTATTTACGCTGTTGGATGAAAGTGCCCAATGATTTTTGCAATCTAAGATGATGGCGTAACCAAGCAAAATATGGCGTAGCTATGCAAAATAAAAAAAAATCCATTCAATACAATGGAAAAGCTTTCTGAATATTGTGTGTGTCTTCTCTATGCGATAAGACTAATCAGCCGACAGGTACTGAATAAGAGCTATCAGAAACCCGGCCATAGTAGATATGAGTTAAAGGCGGAAATTCGCTGTTTACTTAAAAAAAATACGTAATGGCTGAAACTTTTTGAGGATGTTAGGCGACATGTAAACTGCATGATTCTATATGCAGTCGTTTTTGTCCGATATCTTCCTTACTGCTGACCTTACAGTCAAGTAGTGTATACACGTTTTGTAAGGAATTAAATGACCTATCCACATCATTTTAAAATAAGTATTTTTTGGCAATCGAAAGACAAAAACTGACCCTTGGTCGGCAGCCATCACTGAAATTTACCTTGATTTAGGTTTTATGTATCAGCGATTCCAGTATTTTTAACTTTAAGTTTAAGCGTTTAAGTTTATTTAAGTATCCTAGTGGCATTAGATCTATCGAAAGCGTTTGATACGGTGAATGACTCGCTCTTACTGACGGATGATCTTCGTAATACATCCACCTTGCCACATATACCTATAGTTAAATGGGTTGCAAACTACCTTGCCGGACGTCAATCTAGTACGGAGTTTAGAAATGGGAAATCTATACTAAAAAGGATGAAACAAGTGGTACCACAAAGTGAAGTCTTATCCCCCACGTTATATGGACAAACAATCTCTGCGACACCCAATGGAAGCGGATTCAAATATGTCAGAATGCAGCGATGCGTACAATTACTGGATGTGTACACATTACATCTCAAGATCGCCTTTACGAAGAGACAAAGCTGCTAAATCTGTAAAGTCACATAAGACGTTCGCGAAGAGACAAGGAAAGGGAAGTCCAAAGATTCAAAAGAGGGAATAACTCTCGATAACACCAACACTTACAAGGCGGTTGTAAAGCAATTGCATACTAGTGAGGTAATCAAAGCCACAAATGATCTGTCGGAAAATCGTGTCCTACGCCATGGGCGTAGCCAGGATTTCGGCCAAGGGGAGGGGAAATTTTTTCAACATCAAGATTTTCTTAGGAGTTGAAATCCTTGGGCACGAAAATATTGTTAGGCAAAATTTAGAGTCTGGCTGGTGTATAATGGTTAGTGCGCGCAACTTCGGTGCACAGCATGGGTTTGAGATTCACCGTAAACGAATTCCGTTTATGGTGTTTTTCCAACTCACGCCCTTTGTGACGAACTATGCTCTCACTCAGATGTTAAACGTGTACCCATTTATGGGGATAAATAACATTGCTGAGCGTGCTGTTTGATCTCAACAAAAAGGCAGTTGGATCTTGAGAATTGGATGTCACTAACACATCTGTGGCCTTAGTCCAATTTTGGACTTTTAATTTTAAAGAGCTTAATTTTAGGAAAGGACAGTCGATAATGCACCATTAAACGAAAAATTTCCCCTGAACGTGTTTATACTTTTACTGACGATCCTGATTGCATTCAACTGGCCTCCGATTCTGCTTTACAGACCGCAGCTCGTCTATATTCAGTGCTATTTATGGCTTTTGGACTGCATATTCCAGTTGCGAGATCAATGTCCGTTTTAAATTCTAGCTTTGCTTGGTTCTACAGGATCGATTCTCCTGCCAAAACATACTTAGAAGCCTCTTATCTCACATCCACAGCATCCATAGAAAGAAACATTATCCGACAGTAGGTTGGACACATGCATTTCCTCTTCCTTAAAATAGGAGCTCTTAAGCTGTTTTTCCTCTTTTAAATAGAAGCCCAAGCGCTTAAGATGCCCCTCTATCCTCTTTATTCAACTGAGAGAGAGTCCGATCTCTTTAGCTGGTCAACCCAACTGCTCCTCCACGCTTTTACAATAACATCGGGAGTCCTAGTTAACCCTCCCCAGAACGAAATCTCACAGTAAAGTTTATAACGAAGTTGGGCAGGATTGCATCCTATTTCCGATGGTAGTATTTTGCTCATTGGACTTTATTTGCCGAGACGAGCGCCGCGCCGCCGTGGAACTTGTATGATGAAGTTTGGATATTTAAGTACTCCGCACAAAATCATCGATCTGAGCGTTTTAGCTCTGGATCTCGAGAAGGAGTTAAATGCAGTCAGGTTAAATAAAAAATCAAACAAAACCAAAGTGGAAATTCAACTCCCCCATAAATAATAATTTATCTATTTAGACAATAGTCTGGCTGGTCTAGCGGTTAGTGCGCGCACCTTCGGTGCACAGGGTCATGAGTTCGAGTCTCACCGTGTTCCATGGTGTTTTTCGAACTCACGAGCTTGTGACGGATTATGATCTCACTCAGATGTTGAACGAGTACCCATTTATGGGGATAAATAACACTGCTGAGCGTGATGCTGATCTCATTACCTCATCAAAAAGCAGATAAGATCTTGGAAATAGGATGTCACTAACACATCCTGCGGCCTTAGTCCAATGTTGGATTGTCGCGCATGTTGTTTATTTATTTATTTAGACAATATTGTTGCCGTTGATGGCGGTATCAAGAGCATTCCACAGCCAAGTGCTTTCGGTGGATTGTCCAAAACTTTGCAAACCAGATTGTAAAAACCAAAGCTGTTGTAACGGAGCCGCACTTGGAAAGCTGTAACTACAGAAAAGCAGCAAACAGTCGTCAAGACTTAAGATCTTAGTTAAGCTAGCTAATTAAATCGCAATTAAAAGTGACAGTGGATCATTCATTACGTACCTACATTACTGGTCGATGCAAACAGGCCGAACAAATTTCACGCTAGATCTCTGAATGAATAGTGTTCGACTGAAAAACTGTGGTCAAATTAGGAGACATTGCGAGAAACCGTATACGTTATGGGACGTAAGTGCAGTCGATACTCTATTTTCCACAAGTGGTAAAGGCACCCTATAGTATTAATGAACATTTTTTCGCACTTTGCATTGCAACTTATTTTAAATAGCAAAAAAATAAGTAATTTTTCCAGGTATTTAGGCCCGTATTTATAAACATACCTTAACTCAAGGAGACCTTGAAATTTCCTGTAGCCAACCTCACTTGAAGTCAAGGTAGCCACCTACCTTGAAATATTATATTTCAAGTCTATTGAAAAATTAAGGTCTCCTTGAGTTTCGCCTTAAATCAAGGATGCATTGACTCCCGAATATATGTAAATGATTTCTATATTTGTATAACTATAGTATGTAACTGGTTCCAATAAAGAAAACACGGTCCGCCCACTTAATAAACTATAGTAGTTAAAATCAATGTCTGTATACTCTAAATGAATTAAGAACCACTATTTTTGTGAATTTGAGAATTTGAAATGAATAAACTTGAACTTGAAATGATTTCTATGAAAACATATGGGAAATTACATTTAATTTTTTGAATTTCGGCATCCTTGACTCAAGGTTTGCTTGACTTAAGGTATGTTCATAAATACGGGCCTAAATGTTCATGTTTTAGGGCTTTCAAGACTTGTTCACGTTTCAGAGTATTCTGGGCTGACATAAAATTGTTGACCTTTGCGTTTGGCGCAGTTCACGTTATCGCGAGTCTACTGTATAGACATTAAAAAGGGCCAACTATAGCGCTCAGGATTGCTGTAAATTTGGACCGGCTGCATGGGTCCTCTGAGTATTGCCAACGAATTCTTGTTGAAGGAAATGAATAATTTCTTAGTCAGAACCCTCTTCAACTGAACTGATCGTTTCTACAAGACAATCTTCACAAATATTTTAGGAGAATCTTTTTTTTTATTTTTTTCCATTTTTGTTTTTTTATCAGAAACTTCAATCTTGAAAAGGCTTTGACTATTTTCCAAATGAACTTTCTTCAATATTAGCAGGGATATTCGGTTTTCTTGTAGCATCTAGCTTGACTTTTTATTTTTGACGAATAAATTTTTTATTCATCCTACATTAGTGAGTGTGGCCTTAAAATCTGTGACCGGTCATCTATTGTGCCATTGTCGATACTATTGGTACAAAACAATTCAAGTTTGCTTGACTATCCTTTTCAATCTTTAGAGAAAGCCTTCAGAAAACTCTGATGTGCTTTGTACAGCGGCACAGCGCTCGCTTTACGAGAAATTGGTGTGGTTCATTTCATAATTTCATGATTCATGGCCTGGTGGGCAAGGTCTTCTTCTCAGTGGCGGATTTACACATTTCCCGACGAAAAGATATTCACATTTTGCCGCCCTTACTGAAGCTCTAAAAGCATTGCTGACGGGGCACACACTGACTAAGGAGTTAGGTCTTTTGTTTTTTATCTTTAAAGTAAGTTATGCAGATAATTAAGATAATAAATACTCTGGTCGCGATATGCTCCACAAGGGGTTAAAAAAAAATCAAGACGAATTTCCAATCGTTTGCAGGATACCCTTTGTACTTCAGTATGTGTTAATTCGAGCTTTCCGCTTCTTGGGTCCTGAGTGTTCTTCAGTCTTTAATACAGAGGGTATGCAATAATTCCTTGATTTCAAAAGGCATTTTTCATTAAAAATAATAAAAAAAATTAACAAACATCACCTACATGATTTCTCGCATTGGTTGGCCTATAATACTGATAGGGTCGTTATGAGTCTACCGCGGACCACCTACAAGTCTTTCGCGGACCACCTGTTGGGAAACTTAATTTTTTCAGCTGAGGAAGGAAAACACCATATTTGGAAAGAATGTTTGAATGAGCCGAAATCTACATTTTTCGTGTTGATAATGTGCTCTATTAGATTTCCCGAAAAAAAACTCTCTTAAGCAAACTTTCAATCTATTCCATCAGCACTCTCATTAAAACCTAATAACCAATTCAACTATACAATTCTCAACAAACTAATCTCAATATTACCCACTCCTCTATACCACACAATAAAATAACAATTTACAATCCCTACAACCCTGCCTTATGCCGTACTATAAGTCCTGACAGCACTCAGCAGCAAAGCTATCAAATTATCTGCAATCCTTCTATCGCACGAATAGTGTTCTAAAATATTCCACTCACGTCCTTTAGCTAAGATACGGGCTACATCAATATAACATTCGCATCCTGCATCGTCAACGACATTGCGCTCCCCGCGTTGCGATGCTGAATCGTAATCAGCGCGAGTCCTAGCGTGCTACAATTTTCAGGCAGCGAGGAATTATGATGCTACTTAGCTGCGACTCGGAGTACTTTCGGTGGCCAAGCTGTGGAATTTTATGATTGCTCAGTGACCTTTTTTTTTCTGCCCGTGAGTGTCTACTGAAGTATCGTAATTACAGAATCGGGAGGTACTACATGAGTACATGATGCTCAAATTTTACATCCACATAAAGTGAATAATGAATATCCTTTCGAACGGTATAGGTACCCATTAAAAGATAGATATGGGTAAAAATTTTATTCACGCTACTCTAATTTTTTCGGGGAGGTGTGCTTGACGAGCGAAAACAATGCACTTCACATAAACAATGCAACACAAATCCTGGCAAAACAAAATCCCCATCATTTTGGCAATGTATGCAAAACTAAAAACCAATTGCATTGTTCCCGGGCCCAGATGGGGATGCATGTATCTCTGCCTGTGAGATATTAATTTTGTGTCGAGTCGAAAAATGGGTGTTACACATACAATACGACACGCCACGCTCGAAATTGCAATATGTACTCGTACTCTGATAATGTGAGGCAAAAAAATATGCAACAAAACGCAAGAAATGAAAAATCGAGTGCCATTTTTCGCCAGCATTGTGTAGAACATCAAATATTTATGTCATGCTATTATTTTTGTATGATAGGTAAGGCGACCAACCGTCCCGGATCCTGCGGGACAGTCCCGCATTTTACAAGTCTGTCCCGCATTGAAAATCGTCCCGAATTTGTCCCGCAAAACATCCAAAGTGTCCCGCAAGTCCCATATCAAGCCTTATGGATTCACTGTTCAAAATGTCACAGATACGAGTATGCGCAGCTTTTGCGTTATAAGCCATAAAGGGCAAAAATAACACTTGTACTGTAAAAGCACTTTCTAATATCAGGATATATACGAGTACTCATCGTTTTCCTGCAAAAAGCCTACGGTGCACTGCACATCATCTGGAAGGTTTTGCTTGTGATTATACAAATGATAACTCTCACACGAGGTGAATTTTTAGATATTAAAGACTCCGATACAGCGTGATAGGGGCATTACAGATTATACGAAAACGACTGTACGGCAAACAATCGTACGACGAGAGCTTTTATAGTGGAAGGCAGACAAGCATCGTGCATTTCACATTGTACGATCGGAAAACAATCATACGTACGATTGTCCATGCTGTTTGTTGTTGTAAAGTTCGGTCGTTCTCGTAGTCTGTAATGGACCACCAACAAAAAGCTGATAATATCTTGGAAATAGGATGTCATTACCACGTCCTGCAGCCTTAGTCCAATGCTGGATTGTCGCGCCTGTTATTTATAATGGACCATTGTATGGTTCAATTTGATTCACTTGTTTGAAGCCAATTTTCGGCGCCGATTACTTAAAATTTTCAAGGTTTTGCGACAATGAATGCTATTGAGTTCCCTATTAGAAAGAGTTGGCTTTTTTTTGATTCTTTTATTGTTGTTTTGCCGCATTTTCTGAAGAATAAGGCCTATACCGAGGAACCTAACTCTCTAAAACAAATATACCGTGGGGTAATTTTCATACTTTTTCCCAACATTTTGACGTCCATTTTCCGGTGGTATCCGTACGTTCTGGCTTGTAGTAGATATTTTGGTTAAAGCCTTTCTCGCTAGAGCTCTCTGTGTCTAGGGTAGCTTTGAAGGGGACGTCTTTTTAAGACTGGCTGAACTTCGATAGCTTAAAGGGCGAAATTTCGGGAGTCCTTGTTACCTGTCCTGGGGCTCGTGTATCTTTCGTTGGAACCCACGGTCCCATGAAAACAAAACTATTTTTCATAAAAAAAAAATGGAAAATGGCTCTAAAAGGGGCAAAAATCTACCCCTAATTGGATATATAAAAAATATAGCCTCACGTAACTACCGATATTATGTGTAGGTATTGTACAATATCTCAAAAATGACGATTGTTTCTGCCAGGATATATAAAAACGTAAGTTTCCTAAAAAAGGATGCGACAGAAATGCTCCCAGCACTTCAGTTCAGATCTATGGAATCTATGGGGCTCCCATTAAAATATTAGCTCCGGGACATGACATAATGAATATTTAATATACATGTTAGCTTTTGGAGGTTTTTAGCTGTATGTCCCGCATTGGCTTCTAAGAAAGTTGGTCGCCTTAATGATAGGGGTTATGTTTGTGCGCGGGAGACGGACGCGAGTAATGGAGTAATTGTGTGTGTGCAATTTGTAAAATAGATGTCGCGTTTACTCTAGCGGAAAAAATGCATTTTAAAGCAATTTCTCTTTAAATTTAATTTGATACAATTGATATCGAAATTAAATTCCAGGAAAAAAAATTCTATCATATCCCCACGGTGGCGCCAAGTCTAATGGAGGCTTTTAACGTTAACGAGAGTGTCGTTTCCTTTCGACGACGAGACAGATATATGTACATCGATTCAGATACATTAGAATCATATCAATTTATCATAGTCCTTGTGCCAGTACAGCAACCAACAAAAAAGAAAATTTGTAAGAATATCCTAAACACGTGCCCGTCATCATCCTTGATTACGTAACATCCTGCCGACGAAGAAATAGCAGCCACAAAGAAGAAAAGAAAAAAGTCAACATTTCTTAGACAAAATGGTGAGACGATGATGTTTTATCGGCGTCGTCTATATATCGTTCATCATATACGAGACAGTGGTATGGTTTGCTCAAGTAATCGGCGTCTTTTAATATTGAAAAAAAAGCCTAGCTGAGCATTTTTCGTCTAGGTTCAAGGTCAAAGTGTGCAAACGTACACAGCACAGCGCAGCGTGGCGATATTCTTTCGAGAGAATGTTATAGTCCAATCACTTTAGCATTTCAAATAGAAAAAAAATTGTAGCAAGGCAAATTTTTGTTATCTTGAAATCAATGGGGGGCCAGGATCCTAAAACTCATTTTGTTAAGAAAAATGTTGATCGGGAAGGTCCCAAAAAGAACACTAACTAATCCTTGATCGGTTGCTGGCATGCGCTGGATGTCATATCAAAAGGCGGACGACGAGTACCGTACATTTTGTTACAGATTTTTATTTACCTAGGAAAAACTTTTACCGGAAAGCTCCTAAAAAGGTACAAAAAAGGCACACATTTTTCTGAGTGGTATAGATAGGCATGAAGGGTGACATCTCCGATCAAGGGTAAATTTTTGTCGCTTTTCCTTATCAATATTTTTCTTAGCCAAATGAATAGTGGATAGGGTTACCACCTGCTCGAGCCTCGCCCGGCAGTGGCAGCCCTAGAAGGTGCTGCCGGGACGCGCGCCGGGCTCAGGAAAATTCGGCCGGGCCGCGCTCTTTTGGTGTATAAAATGTAGTCATCCTGAAAAGTCAGTAACTATACTTTAAAATTTAACTGACTGTTCAGTTTTTCCACATTTATTTTCATCGGGGACCTATAGGTGCAACTGTTTCTTCAAGAGCCGCGCTTAAATTTTTCAGATATTTAGCGAAGCTTTTCTTGAAAATATTCACCCTTATGACGTTTGCGAGTTTGGTTTAGTTTTTCAATGTCTGCTTTTCAAGAGATCCTATATACTCCAATCAATAGAGACGAAATAAGGGGTTAGCGTGCAAAAATTGTGGACTCCTCAAATTTTTGATATGTTATAAAGACAGGGTAAGTTAAAATCCAAGTTTGCGTCACTTCCTCCCCCCCCCCCCCTGTGCTCCCGCCGCTATCTTCAAAAAACCATCTAAAATAGGCCCTTTCATCAGTGTTTGGCCTGTAACTTCTTTACAGTTCATTTGAGCACAAAATCTGCCACGACAATTTTGTAGAGGACAAAATTTCCTACAAATTTAATCTAAGATGTTGTACTCTACAATCAAAATTAACAGAGTTATAGCGCCACGAAAATGGAGAAAATATCAAAAATCATGCCAATTTCAAATTCACAAAAACGCATTGTATACCAATAACAGCCCATTCGCACTCCGGGCGACGCGATGCGATGCGATAAGCTTCCCATCGCAAGAAAAACAATTTCTTAGCATTTAAATAGGAACCAGCACGAATCTGCTTGTACCATTCAGACTGCTTGCGATGCGACGTGGGGTTGTACGATGGAGAACTTTTCCATGTCGAATCATCGTGCTTTCAGCAGTTGCTGCCTTGTCGCCGATGTGAGCGACATGGACGATGCGATTTGTGTTTGGATCGGGTTCGTAGTGGCATGGTGTATTGTATGTATGTAATCGTACATAGAGAGGCTGGTTTCGTACTGTTTGGTGCTGATATCTACATGAGAGGCATGCTTTGTGCAGATCGAGTTGCATTACCATTGGGAATATTTATAAATATATACATATACATACATAGGTGACGTGTTGTATAGTGTAAGAGATTTGTAGATATTAAATGAAGGGATAGAGCCGTATGTAGGTGATGTAATAATGGATTGGTCTACTAAATAGCCTTTGTGGAAATTTACAGGGCTGTCCAACCCAGATCGTAGCGTACCCGTACCCCCAAAAAAGGGCCGTATTCGGATTTGACAGTTGTGGTTGTATCTATGAATGGGTCAAAGAAGTAAGATTTGTGGTAAAATGCAGCGCAGCACAACCCGGTTTGTGACGTACGCTTACGTATAGGAAAATTTCGTACAGCGCATGTATTTGCAATGAATTTATTAAAGGCAGCGGTAGATACTTTAGTTGTGGGAACATATGGTGATGTGAAAATCGGGGTACCATTTTTGGGGCGGGCAACCCCAAAATTTTTTATTTTTGTTTTGACCCCAAATTCGGATTCAGCGACCCAAATTTACCTTAGTGTTTCTGCCACGCCGATTAGACGAGTATTTCCCCGAGAAAACAGGGGTACAATTTTGGGGGCGGGCAACCCCAAAAATTTTTTTTTTTGTTTTTGACCTCAAATTTGGAATCAGCGACCGAAATTTACCTAGTGTTTCTGCCACGCCGATTGGACGTGTATTTCCCCGAGAAACGGGGATGCAATTTTCTGGCCGGCAGGCTCATAAAAGTGCGCGTACGCTAGAAATTGGGTTTTATTGCACTGCATGTTTCCAAAATTTACCTATTGCACCCATTCATACATATTTGAACAACAATTAACACCAAACCCAAATGCCGCCCGAAAATTGTTTTGAAACGCTTAAGCTAACACTGCAAATTTCCAGAAAGGTTACCTACGTCTTTCAGTCGTTCAACATTACATGACCTACCTACAATTTATCTACAACACTACATAGCCATACCGACAAGTACGCATGTATATAGAAAATACCAATGGTACTACATTACATTATTATTACCTACGATAATCCATTCATTAATACCCACAATTATCTACAACACTACATAAATATACCGACACGTTTGTATGTATATTGAAAATATCAGTGGTAGAACCATCGAAGCCCTATGTCACGAAGTCGATCTGAAATCATAGCCTTATCAGCAGCAAATCGTACGAGCCAACGCCGTATGAAATCCCCTTGAAAAATCTGTTTTTCTTGCCATAGAAAGAAATCGCGTCGGCTCGCAACAAATCGCATCGCATCGCATCGCCCGGCCCGACATCGCAATGAGTGTGCACACATCGCGTCGCATCGCATGTATGTGTACGCGGCCTAACTCATAGCCTCCTCTGTATTTTAGTATAGAGTTCTCGAAGTATGTTTTGAAATTTGTTAGTAATGATTTTTGGAATTTTTAGCATATTCTTTGCGCTATAACTCAGCCAATTTTGATTGTAGAGTAGAGTAAACTTAATTAATTATTTATTCAATGGTCACAGAAATTTGTTTGGGCGTGATTGGTGTAAGCCAAAAAAATCATTTAAATTTGAAATTAGAGCTTGATTGCCTTGGAATGGCTGTGCCTTACAAGATTGCACAACTCCTGATTTTGACCGAATCGAATCTTTATCGAAAACACTGCCGCTCTAATTCCTCTTCGTAGACATTTTAGACGTGTACGGGTCCCGTGGGTTACCTGAAACATATTCTGACATGAAAATCTGACTAATGCCGGCCCCCCACACACACATCGCCTCTGTTTCTCGTAGGCGTATTGTCCACAACTTTGTACCGCGCAGTTCGACGAACCCCGATCCGTATGGGGCCGGCTCAAGATCGGATGACCGGGGAGTTATATTTAGGCAATAAATTCCAGCTAGTTCCTTTTCAGCCAAATAATATTTATAATTTGGTATGCGGATAAGTTTCAAACTTAACAGCTGAAGGTATTGGGTTCATTACCAGGATATCAATTGCAATAGATACTTGTGGAACATTACGCTATCAGCTTCGCAAGAAGAATTTTCTTGTTCTTGTTATCGACACTAGCGACACTTATCTTACCGTCCGCCATATAGCGGACATATAGCGGAAGATATCGGAAACACAAAAGTTCCCCCTATTAAAGCGGATAGCAGAACATGCCGATACTTGTTGACAGCCGGGATATTAAAAAATAGGGGGAAGTGGCGCAGCGAATGGAATGGGCATGCATGACTCCATCGATTTCTATTTGATCGAGTCATGGACTGGGTCACTTCTGTTATTACGAATGGGTTCAAAATAATGCGGAAGCGCTATTAAGGTAATCATCAAAGTCTCGCCCATTCAAAGGAGTTGTTGATTGCCCTTACCCTTCCTTTACATGACTATTAGCACTGCTAATAATCGCTCTATAGAATCGGCAAGGTTGAGACTCATTTTTGAATCTTTTGTGTGTACGTACCCTACCAAACTTTCCTCTGTCATTATAGAAAGTCCCTTCAAAGGATTTATTAATTTATCAATCGAATAGTCCGATCTGATCAATTAAGCTTTTATTTGAAAGGGCTGTCTTAGCAACTGCGCTTCAAAAACAGGATACTCTCAAAGAATTTTTTGAACACACACTCTCCCTTCC
The DNA here is from genome assembly GCA_949715475.1 of Microchrysa polita. Lineage (NCBI taxonomy): Eukaryota > Metazoa > Arthropoda > Insecta > Diptera > Stratiomyidae > Microchrysa > Microchrysa polita. The sequence continues at coordinate 16,387,231 of OX454420.1, forward strand.
CTTTCCTTCTTGCAGGTGCCGGGCGAGGGTCCGGGTCGAGGTGGTAACCCTAAGTGGAATGGTCAATTACTAAAGATTCAAAAAAAAAAAATAAAGGAAGTGATTGTAGCTTAGAATATCCGTGTAGTTATGACCTTGGGAAGGATACAGACGATAAATTATCTTAAACTCCAAAATTGTTCATTAATACACGTTTTACTCCGTTCTCGGTCCTTAAAACAGACAAAAAACACCAGATATCTAATATACTCAACGTCCCCTTTGATATGACACCGTCCATGCCCATCTACGGTCAAGGTTTCATTTGTGTCCTTTTTGATCCTTTTTGAGTGACCTTTCCGATGAAAATTTTTCTTAGACAAAATTTGTGTTAAGACTCCTTCTACATTCCTGATTTAAAAAAAAAAAAAAAAACAAAAATTAGCGTTAGTCTATTCTTTGTATTTGCAACCCCTAATCGGAATTTTTTGATTGTACTATTTCGCCATCTTGAACTCATCCTTTCGTCGCCATTGTCTTTGGTTGCTTCTGTAAAAGTACGGGCGGTGTTGGTGTCATTATATTCGATTAGAGTTGATGGAAAGAGGTGTTTCATCATGCCATCGTCAGGCCAGTTGTCGCTTATAGTAGTCAAAAGGAATCTCTACGACCGAGTTATGTGATGTGTGCATTTGACGTGCACGTGTCTCAGGAAAAAAATCGTAAGAGATGATGTCACGCTATTGAATGTTCGCCATTCCGACTTATCAAACTTTGGCCGGAAAAGTTGTCTTTGTCCAAACTTTTCTCTGTGAAGACGATGTTACGTAAGTTGAATGGGTATAGCTACATCTGAAAAATGAGGTGGCTTAGAGGTAAGTGAAGTTTCAGTTTTTCTTCTGCTTCATAGGAATAAAGCGTGAAATTATGAAACTTGCGAAAATGTATTTCTAAGGTTTTCTGAAACCACTTTTAGGCAGGACTATAAAAATGAAAAAAAAATCTATCTTAGAAAACATGAAAAAAAACAGACCGAGGCTAATTTCAGGCGCGGCCGAAATTTGATACCCTTCGCTCTCCTCGGGCAAAAAGTTTTTTCGAGCGTACCTACGACTTCTATGTTTACCAAGCGAAAAACTTGCATTTCTGTCTCCCATGAAAAATGTGCCGTGGATACTTGACTTTTATTAACTAAATTTAAGATAAATGTACACTCGTGGCTTAATTGATTGTCAATTACACCTTTTCACTGAAGTGAGTACAACCAAGCGAATTCGATTTCACGATCGTCAAAATTTTGACAGTATCTACAGTGCACTCGTGCTAACTTGAATCTTCGCCAACTTGAACTATACGTTAACCTAAAAAAAATTTATGTCCGTTAATTGCACTATAACTTGAACTAAATCAAAATGCGTTTGTAACTTAAACAAAATTTCTTGGATTTTTTTTTTTTGCGTTATCAAAATGCACCTCCACATTTTTCGCCAGTGCATGTGTCAATGCCACGGGAAATCACAAGTTGAAGGTTATGGTGATTGGAAAGGCCAAAAATCCTCGAGTGTTCGAAAATTTTAGTATCCCCGTCGAGTACAAGAGCTCAATTTCCGCGTGGATGACTTCATTTTTATTTAAAAAGTGGTTTCATCACTCATTTGTGCCACGGCTAAATTTTAATTTTGAAGTGTAACCTTGCTAGGTAACGAATTTCTTAAAAGAAATGGGATTGCCTGTTCGGGCACATAGTCACATAGTGAATAATAGTCCAATAATGGCATTTGGCGCCGTTTTTTAATCCAATAAAACGTTAACCTTATTGTAGCACTAAATGATGCTTCTAAAAGGCGTACGTCATTTGCTTTATATCATCATTTTTTGTCATTGAACGAATTTGCAAAAAAAAAAAATAGAAAAAAAAATTCCGTAGCTAGCATTGAACCCGTGTCTGTTGATTGCCCGTCCTACACGCTACCACTCAGCCAACCTCACATATAGATAGTCAGCATTGCTCGTAAACAGGAAACACTACAAATGGATAGTTACTTCTATAGAAATGCCTGACAATTCTTTATCGAATCTTCTGCAATGCACCCTAAATCTGTACATTTATCAATAAAATAAAGTCAATTTCTGCGCAGAGATCACCCTAATTGGTTTCGAAGATAACAATGAGTGCATACGTGTGGGTTTCATGCAAGATTTCAACAAGGATTTCGAATGTAGAAATGATGTATTTCAGAGCACAAGTGTCAATTCATTAAAAAAATCACAAAGTCCATCCTTCTATAAAACTACGGTGAACAATTTATTGGATTACCATACGAATGTCACACTATAAAAATGACACCGACTGTGCTATTGAAGAATATATGCATGAGTTAACTTAGAGAGACTATCCCAGCTAGACAATTGTCTCCGATACCCAACGGAATCGATAAGTCCTCGATTATATATCGATAGCTGCCATCGATATGTCTCCAATAACCTACTGAATCGATCCAATTTCGATTATTTACGTCCAATTGTCTCCGATACACAACAGAATCGAAATGTCTTCGATCCCAAATCGAAGACCTACATTCAGTTGTCTTCGATATCATTGTCATCAAAGAGTAATCGATCCGAAAACGATGACTTTTTATCCATTTGTCATAGATACCATCTAATCGAAATGTCTTCGATCACATATCGATGACTTTCATCTAAATGTCTCTGAATTAAATTGAAATTGTCAAAAAATAAAACAACTAATTTATTCTCGTAATTAGTAATCCTAGATAGCTTAGGTGTAGGACGTAGGACTACGAAACTATAGGTGCCCGGTTCAATTCCCAGTAGAAGCAAAATGTAAAAAGGTTAAAGTTTAAGGTAAAAAAAATAAGTATAAAATAGATAAAAAAATTTAAAAAAAAGGAAAAAAAATAAAAAAAAATAATTTTTCACAACGGTCATTGTTTCTCCATAAATTCTTCATAGTCCGTAGTGGTCGATTCTACATCAACGACAGTCTTCGGAATAAGATCGATTCCAGTTTTCACTTTCGGTATCGAAAAAACGGCCAAGCCCATACAAATGTCTCCATAGTTTGATCGAGAAAGTCATCGATTCCTTAATAGAAGGCGTTCGATTCTTTATCGATGAATTGTCGATTCTGTTCTAACTGGGATTGCATGAGTGTGCTGTATCATCCAATAAACACAAGAGTGGAGTATTTAAGGGAGTATATTTTTAGGTTAACGTTTAGAGACGCAGTTTTATCGAACTTTTATACCACCATATTTAAATGTATTCCATAATAATAATGATAGAAGCCTTCCGGAAAATATTTTAAGGATGATTTACCGGATCAAAATATTACTTTGAACGATGTCACACGTTAAATTGATTTCGTGGTACTATAGATTGCTACAGTGTGAAGTGCTTCTTTAAAGCAAACGAATTGTTGCTTGGGTATGCTATAAGAGTAACCAAATTAGATTATAGGAACTCTTTGCTGGCATTTAAATTCAGTATAGCGATTCCGATTTGGTGGAATCGACGAAAAAAATAGCTGTGAGGGATGCTGTAATATTTTTAAACGCAGCTTGGAATTGGTTGTCGAAAGAAACGTTGGCGAAATGTTGGAAAAATGTTTTAAGCTTCGTCAACTTAGAAAATATTCCTCTAGGCGTGGTGAAAAAGCAAATGGAGAAAGAGAGAAACGACTTAGCCAAGGAAGCAAGCGATATTCTCCAGAATCTAACATACAAACCTTCTTTTGTAATATGTACATAGCACAGTGTGACTAACAAAATGCATACATAGCTATGCAACCAACCCCGTACAAAAATGTGCATTATAATTTGTTTCTGATTAGTAAAATACATTCTCTTTCAAAAAATAATAAATTCCTGTTTCAACATTGTTTAAATATTAAAAAACAAAGAAAGGAAACATTTTGTCAAAACTGAACGACACATTTTGTGACCTACTGTTTATTTCCGCTTTGATTCCCTTTGCTCAAATCTTATCACGACATTTTTCGCCGCTCGTGCTATAGTCATCGTTCGTCCGTCAACGTTGTTCGCCAACGCCAAGGCAGGCGTGCTTCTCTTCGCCATATAAACCTGCAACATTGTTGCAGCTGAAATTTTTCAATTCGTATGGAGATTACAAGCACGGCGAAATGGTGCTTATCGAGCATACTCTAGTGTCGGCGAAAAAACCTACACTACCTATATAAAGATGGCGCTGGTACATTTATTGAGGAAAGAATTAACAGTGAAATCAGTAAATATTTTCATGAACTTGTATGAAGAAACTGTTTTTAAATGAGAGGGTATGCACTGCTTATTTGCATATATGGAGTGCACGCCACTGCCAATCACCGAAGCTGAATCTATCGCAAGCAATGACTCCGAAATTGAGCCAATATAACATCAGGATAACATCAGCTGAAGCCGTTACAATTTGCAGCAGGGCTATTCAATGCACGACGAGGGCAAATGTCAGCCCGCGCGCAAAGTCTTCTTCAGTCGTCACGAGAAAAGGCTGTGTTAGACACCATTTCTCAAAAGAAGCGATAAACCTTAATTACAACAATTTTTTGACAAGTCTACTGTATTTGCATGGATTTCACTTGAACTGAAAATATTAGTACCAACACCTAAGTGGAAAGAGAGATACTCATCAAGAGGCTACCGCCAAAGTTCATACACATTTGTTCCCGTTATGTTGTTCATTTCTCATGGCTTCTCAAGATTTCTGCTGGTAACTGTTCACATTCATATCAGATATTCTCCTTAAGGATTGCGGCCAAAGAAAGAAGTCCGGGCTCTGAATTACGGTGGTTTTGACTGTATGTAATTGCAAGCCAGTTGGATAGAGTAAAAGTCAAAACACGTGTATAGGTGCCATTTATTGTAAAACCGTGTATGTAGACGATCATTCTCGATTCTCCTTTCTTAAAATTAGGCTCTAAAATTTGCCTAACAAGATTTTTGCGACCGAAAATTTCATCTCCTACGAAAATGATTAGGTTGAAAACTTTTTGGAGCACGCCCCTTCTCCCCTGACCGAAATACTGGCTACGCCCATGATTTTACATGCATTCCGGTTAATTTTGAAGGAAAGGCGAAACCCTCATCGTTTGCATAAAGAAAATGTTCAATCGTCACTGGTCTATCTTACAAGCTTGAAACCGATGATTTTAACCAAGCCAGCGAATGCTAAATACGCCGTTATCTTTCCTAGATGGTGATGATGATGATGTCTACTCAATTCCACAATATTGTCCTGAGTGCTTTAATATCAAAAAAAGTTTGTAGAATAAAAAACATAAAACTTATGCATAGCGCACTTAAGGATTCATTGCTCCGCTTCATATGCTTCTTCACATTTGTCATATCACTCGAAATCCACACTACATTTATATACATATGTAGCTTGCTCCTACAAGGATATTCTCATATGTATAGAGGCAGGCAGTAAGGAGCCTTTTTTTTGCCTAGTTTCGGTGATACTTCTGTTCTGGATGCTGTTGTTGTTGGATAATTCAATTCAAGAGATGTACTTGCTGTCTTCGTTTGGTTGCGCTGGATGAATTTTGAAATTTACTGGAATCAGGTCATGCCGTCGACTGAGGCGACAAGAAGGCAACCTAAAAACTCAGTACCAAAACAACAACAGGCTTCTTTCTATGCAGATGAAAGGATATTCAGTTTTCGAGAAATTTACGAAAATTGTTGTCTCGTTACGAAATAGGGACGAATATTTCATGAAATGGATAGAAACAATGAAATATGCTAAATGTGTGGAATATTTTGTTTATTAGAAAAAGAGTTTCGTTCAACATTTATAGAAGCTAAGCGCACAACGCGCAGAGTAGTCAAGTTAAATTGAAATATTGAAATAAGAATCGGATAAGGAATCAGGAAATGGAGGTTTTCGGGTGAAATATCAACAAATAAAACCGAATCACACACTCGAACATAGGTAAGTTAATTTTAATCGAGAAAGCACTGAAAGGTAGATATTCGATCTTGATGCTTTTTTAGAAAGGAATTGTGATCAACAGCACACTCTGCCGAGCAATTTATCCCCTATTCAATTAAAATCTGACTATACTACGATAATAGTTATCATTCACGTACATAATTCTCGATTTTGAGAACATGCTCGTTCCACCAATCCGGCGCTCCAAAGGCGAGCACCCTAGCTACAACCAACTACAAATGTGCTGTAGATGTTAAGGAACAATTTCCGATAAAGTTACAATCAAATTTTATATAACATTATATGTAGTCAGAATTCTCGCCACCTGACAATTCCATTACGAAAATGTCACTAAAATCTTCAAATCGATCGACAAATTCACCTTTTGCCAAACAAAGAAGCGCCGCCGACAGCAAACTTATAGCAACGGAAAAAGACTACCAATCACCATCCATACCATAGCCATGCCATCGGCATCTTCATCCTAGTGTTCTCTGCTCCGGCTAAGAGCAATCCCCAAGCTCTCTATTGGAACATTCTGTCAAGTGGCGAATATCCAACTATTTTTAGAATTGCATTGCAAGTGAACAATTGTCGGGGGCTTTTTTGTCATTCATGCAATGATATTGTTGTCGCCGTCGTCGTCGGGTCATCAGGGCCGCATTTAGCCTCATTGGGCCCGTGGTCGGTATATAAATGGCATCTTTTGGGGGTGGCTGGTGAAATGAAGCCACACCGGATTTTGACTTGAAATTTAGGGGATCGTTTGTGCTTCGTTAGTGCACGTTTGTGCATACATACATACGAGGGCTGTTCAATAAGTACCCGTGTTTGAAGAGATAGGATGGTACTGAGGGAAGTTGGTGTCATCATCGTGTGCTGCCATCTACCAATCGACGCCAAAACAAATTCCAGACTAATTTATTGGTTAGTTTTGATTTGACAGTAATTCGAGTAACGCGTGTTCCGTAATTTTCGATAAGATGGAAAGAGAGAGGTAATTCGATTTCTGTTTTTGGATCGGAAAGAATGCGAGGAGATAAAAGCGAAGTTGGGTGCTATTTGTGGGGACATTTCGCCGTCTATGACCACCGTTAGATATTGGTTCAACGGTGAATCTGCTCCAAAGAAGGCCAAAACGGTTCCATCGGCCGGAAATCATGTCATGGCGGTCATGGCGACGATTTTTTGGGATGCGAAGGGCGTCATCCTTATGGATTTTTTAGAAAAAGGAAGAACAATCACTGGACAGTGAGTTATTGGACCGCTTCGACAAAAAATTGAAGGAGACACGATCGCATTTGGCGAAAAAGAAAGTGCTGTTTCACCAGGATAACGCCGCCAAACTGCATGAATTGCGTAATGAATTGCTGCCGCATTCTCCGTATTCACCCGGTCTGGCTCCCTGCGACTTCTTCTTGTTCCCTAACATGAAGAAATGACTTGCGGGAAAAAAATTTAGCTCAAACGAGGAAGTCATCGCCGTATTTTGGCGAATTCGACAAATCCTATTTTTTTGGAGGGGTTAAAAAATGGCAGGAACGTTGGCAAAAGTGTATCTTACTAAAAGAGGACTATGTTGAAAAATAAAAATAAAAATTAGAAAAAAAATTGTGTTTTCATTTTCAACACGGGTACTTATTGAACCACCCTTGTAGTTCTCGTTTCACCCCCGCCGAGTAATTAAATAACGATTTTTCTGGTTCATCCCCTCTCACTTCCAATCCTGATTCCAAATTTTAAGGATCAATTGTGCTTCAATTGTGTACGTTTGAACACACAACATTTTCGTTTACGCACTCACCCCGCCGATTAATTTAAATTAACAATTTGTTTATTCAACCCCATCCACTTCGGATTTCAATTCCGAATTTCGAGGACTTTTCGTGCTTCGTTTAAGCACGCACATTTTTCTTCTAGCACTCATCCCAAATACATGTTTTTCACATGGGGTGCACTTTAGGAAGCTTTTACTCGGGAAATCAAGAAGCGGCCAAATACTCGTGTATGAAGAACATGGTCACCATTTAATGTATAGGTTGAGGTATTCCTTCATTGTTACACCCAACAACTCCTCAAGGATTCCTATAAAAATGGACATTCGAGCTACCCGTCACCAGTAGGCCATTCGCAGTAAATATACTTCTAGCAGAATTTTGCGTGTTAATAGTTAAATTTCACTATTAGAATAGTTTTCCTGATTCGAACCATCAAAATAGTTAATAAATTGTTGAAATCAACTACTTTTTTCTCTGAGTGTAGGCATATGACATACATATCATAATAACTTTTGAAGGTGGACTCACATTACAATTTTAGGTTTGAAGTTTCAAAAAATGTATCGCTCCTCAAAATCTTCTGCTCCGAAGTCCGAACAATTGCCCATAGGTTGATCATATGGGAAATCCGACCCTGTCATTTCATTCGAATTGCATTTCCAATTCTCGGTGAAAATCTCAGAAAACAACACGTCGACATCGTCGATGACGGTGAACAAAACGAAATAAAAGTATGGAATTTTGCTCTTTCAGTAAAAAGATGCATTTTTCCCATTGAAAGATAATACTAAGCATTTTGTATTCGTTTCTGGGGTAGAGAAACGACCAACCGCACATACACTGCCTGTCATAACTATAGCCGCATCATCAAACAGGCTGATCCTTGGAAGTTTAAAGGGACCACAGCTACATCACATACTATAACCATAAGATATATTAAAAAGATTAATTTAACAAAAAGTTTCCTTTTATTTAAAACCGTTATTTCTCTATAAGGGGAAAACTAAATCTCCGGTTCGTCAAAACTATAGCCGCATTTGGAGTTATTATATGGCAACAGCTTATTAAAAAGTGAAAATTTATGAAATTTATAACGGGAAAGATCCTTTTCGAATAAAATAGACTCTGATGGATTATTTTGTACATTTTTCACGAAATCTTTTTAACAGTTTTTCGAGTTGTTTGCTTATTGACCTCTTAGTATCGATAACCGCTGCTTTTACATAGACAACTCTTCGAAATCGTATTTTTTTTTTATAAATTCTACGTAATAATGTTTCTTAACGGTTTCTTTTCTAATTCGAATCAATGGGAGCCCCATTCTCTATAACATTTGTAACATTGAAACCAACTTTAAGTACTACGACAGGTGAGGGTTAATGCAATCTCTTGCTACCAAATCCGTTATGTGTCGTCGTGTCTTATGTATATACAATGGAAGCAGTTTATCGTCAGGACAATCTTAAGAAATTTTTCTGTTGCTGGTAGTGACAAAGTTAACTGTTCCATAGGTATACTATCCTGGCCTGGTTTTGTAGCAAAAGATGGCATCATCTCTCATCAATCATAGCACTTTAAGAAGGTTCCAATGTTAGAAATGTTACGGAGTTGCCCCCTCATTGATCCAAATTAGACAGGAAATTTTTCAGAAACATTATTAGGTAAAATTCATAAAAAAAGAATGCAATTTCAAAAAGTTTCTGTATAAGAGAAGCGGTTATCAATACTGAGAGGTCAATAAGCAAAAAACTCGAAAAATTGTTAAAATTATTTCATGAAAAATAAAGAAAACAATCCCGCAAAGTCAGTCTTATTTGAAAAGGATTCTTCCCGTTAAAAGATTCCTTAATTTCTGCTTTTTAAGCAGGTTGTTGTCATGCTAACTTCAAGTGCGGCTATAGTTATAACGGACCGAAAACTTAGTTTTTCCTTTATAGAAGTATAACGGTTTTGAATAAAAGGAAAATTACTATGAAATAATTTGCCTTTTTAAAATCCCTTAAGTTTCTAGTATGTGGAATAACGGTGCTCTTTTTCAATTACCAAGGATCAGTCTGTTTTATGGTGCAGCTATAGTAATGACAGGCAGTGTATAGCGAAGCTCATTCTCTGCTCGGAAAGGTGTTTAAAGTATGGTTGTTATGGACTGATTACGTGACTTATGGGAATAGTGCAATACTTGACTATGCTTTCGATCGGCTGTACTTCTAGTCTAGACAGTCTACGGACGATGTAGAAATTTGGAATTAGGAAAAATCTTGGACGGTATTGAAAATGAGCAAATTGGACGAAGGGTTTCCCTACTTCCCATGCAAATTACTCCTCTGCATCTGACCAAAGGATCCCCGACCTCCCCTCCAAAGCAATTTTTTCGTTTGAGACTGTTGCGGAAAACAAATTGTAGCTATGGGATGGCGTTAAAAAAATATCACATCTGAAACATGTGCCCCCACCTCTCCTACAAGAAATTTAGTATTACGTGTGCTCCGTGCATAGTCTAGGTCTGAACATGGGGATGTATAGGGTATCAGTGGCGGAACAATTTCACTCGGGGCTCTCACGTCAACTTCTTGAGTGGGCACCCTATACTGAGAAAAAATCAGAGTTAAATCAATCGAAAGCACTCTTGAAGGTCGATCCACACTTTTCAATCATCAGTCACAGTCATTTCCATACAGACAGATTATCAGTTAATTGATTGACTGACAATCTGTTAATTTGTATGTGAAATGACTGTGACTGATGATTAAAAAGTGTGGATCGACCTTAAACCAACTCGTTTGAAACGTAATTTTGACTTTACAGTGTTTCTACTAAAATTAAGAACATCGTACTTAAAATAACTTTGCTAAGAGCTACTTTGACTCATTGCATTCTTATATTGAGAATAGCGTTCTTTTTGTAACGCTTAATTTTTCATCAACTTGTTTTGTATTTTAAAATAAAAACGCTCACGCAGCGCTGTATTAACCTCTATAGGTGATGGTGATATTTAAGCATAGTAAATTACCTTCGCTACAATGGGATTGGATCCCGCGAAACTATGATTTGAAGACGAGTGCCCTATTTACCCTAGTGCCGCACTCACACACGGTCAATCCGAATCCATTTTTTTTTTTAATTTTCGTTCTGTCAAAATCGAAGCAAATGTAAGAATTTGCCAGAATGAAGAATCCAAAAAAATGGATTCGGACGCTTCGTGTGTGGATAGCTTAAGTTTGTAACTTGCTAGACAATTGAAAAAGGGACACATTAAAAATTCAATTCTATTTCTTGTTTCAGCTTTAAATTCAAGTGTGCTCTAATTTAAATCGTTCAATTTTAAGAACGTTAGTACTTATTAAAAAATTCAATACAGCAATCTTGGCAAGACTCCTTCCAAACCAAATGTGGCCTCTGCACCAAAGCCCTAACGACCGTGTACACTTAAAGAAATCATTTGCTAAAAACAAGAAAAAATACAATAAAAAACAGCCAAGGAATAATTTTTCCTGATTTAAGATGTATTATCGTGTTCCAAGAAAAGTTTTTCTGATTTAAGATGTATTTTCTTGTACCAAGAAAAAATTCTGCTTAAGATAATGCTTATTTATTAGTTTTAAGCAAAGACTTTTCTTGGAACAAGAAAATACACCTTAAATAAGAAAAAAAAATTTCTTGGAACAATAAAACACATCTTAAATCAGGAAAAATTATTCCTTGGCTATTTTTTATTGTATTTTTCTTGTTTTTAGCAAATTATTTTTTCTGTGTATATACCGCAAGCAAGATAAAATATTTTAGTTTTCAACGACATATACAGGCCGTACGAACTAGTTTGAAGTAAGTTTAGTACCACTCTCAAGCTATTTTGTTCGTCTTTGACAGTTCATGACAAAGTGGATTGAAATTTCGTCCGAAAGTTTAGAAAAGTTACTACATATCACCAAAAATATTTTAAGATAGTTTATTTACAGAGGGACCTAAAGAATCCGCCACGCGGGCCCTAGTGCGCCGCCTCTGGGTATACACTTATCGTGCTATTCGTTTCCAATGATTTTTATACCCGTCACTATGTGAAAGGGTATATTAACTTTGTCATGAAGTTTGCAACGCACAGAAGGAAGCACCTCCGACTACATAAAGTATATATATTATTGATCAGTGTGCTGAGAGAAATCGATTGAGCGATGTCCGTCTGTCCGTCTGTCTGTCTGTCTGTCTGTCCGTCTGTTTCAATACAAACTAGTCCCTCAGTTTTGAAGCTATCGGGCTGAAATTTTGTACACAAGTTTCTTTTAAGTGTACGCTGTATATATGTCGGAACGAATGGAATCGGACCATGGGGTAATGGGGCTGCCATAGAAACCAACCTCTGAAAATTAAGTTCTCCTAAGAAAAACTTTTTTCTTTATGTACCCATCTTAACCAAACTTCATCCAAATGTGTTCCTAGTAAAGTCCCAAAACATTTCTAGGAACGCATGAAATCAGAACACTACGTCATAGGGCTGTCATACAAACCAGCTCCTCGAAATTAGTTTCTTCTAAGAAAAACTTTTTTCTTTATTTACTAATCTTAACCGAAGTTCACCCAAAAGTTTCTAGTAACGCCTGAAAACATATCTAGGAATTGATGGAATCGGAACATTACGTCACAGGGCTGTCATACAAACCAACCACAAAATATTAGGTTCTTGTGAAAAAAAAATTTCTTTTTGAATCTTAACTAAAATTCATCCAGGTGTGTTTCTGGATTAGCCTTAACCCTTAAATGCGTAGCGTACCAAAATGGCAGTAAATGTCCTGGAAAAATAGATCGGTGACATAATTTGTATGAAAATTTATGTTATTTGGACCTGTTCTGGGCAAAATAAAACGCACCATCATGTTGAAAGAGCTGATAATTAAAATTTTATGAATATATCCTACCCTACCCAAGACTAAAGGTGAATAATTTCATCAACTAAGAACGATCTATGTATAGATATTTCTGAATATGCCCCAATACATGGTGTACCATATATGGACGTTGCAAAATTGGTGCAAACAATACCTTTAGTGTCTTTTTTTGTCAAAATCTCAAAACAGTCTCAAGAACACAGTCCAATTTACTCACCAGTATTTTTTCTTTTTCAAATAACGGTACATTTCGCCAATTGTTTTAGCTCTCAAGAATAGCTTTTAAAATTCCACAAAAAATAACGTAGGTCCACTTTGACGACGCACAGATAATTCAAGGAAAGCTTCGGGAAGCCAAAATTGAATTTATATGCAAAAGCCTGATTTGTCTACTTTGGGAAAAAGTAAAAAAAATCAAAAAATTAATATTAGCTAGACTTTTACAGAAATCTAGCCATGTACCGCCATTTTTTATGAAAGCTAGCTTAATCAGTCCTGTTCAGGATCCAAGGAAACGGATCTGTCATAGTTGATTTAGAATCATTGTTTTTGTAATTTTCTTTTCTATAGCACACCGGTCAGGGCTTAGCATCTCTGTAGCTGTTCTTATAATCCCAGTCTTTTTACTGGCAAGTATACTGAAAAAATTGTTCACATCATTTGTTTTGCCCTAGGACACGTTACTAAAAAACCGAGCTTCCATACTTGACATCTTAGTAAGATATTTGGACTTTCACCAAGCCTCAAGCAGCTGGGCCTTGATATCCAAACTCTCAAACCATTTGACTATGTCGAGTATTGTCTTGGAAGCCCATGTTCAAGATCCTCAGAAAATGTGCTTCTAGGGTCAACCATTTCATATGGAGTACCACATTCGATAAACAAAAAATTACATGGATGTAATTCTTGTGGACATGTCCTGGGACCTGTATAAATTTGGGTTAAAGAAGGCATGCAGTTTATTTCCATATTCATATCCTAGCAAAGTCAATATAATATATTTTTCAAAAAAGGAATCCCATGAGCTATGATAAGTCAAAAGAAGTCTCGAGATATACGTTTAACAGTGGAACATGTTTATAACGAACTTTTATATAAAAGATTTATTTTATAACGAGACCGAGTTCTAATTGCGCAAATAGCATGATAAGTGCATACCCTAATACCCATGTACAGAGCTAGACGGCACGCAAAGCCCAACGTAATCAATTCCAGTTTTTTTTGCAGGGGAGAAAAGAAAGGAGTATATGAGTCGGATCTGGCGCACTTTTAATATTTTATAAGGACATCTAACAGCTACCTCTTGACACACATTTGAAGTTTTTGGGACATACTATCAAAAGATATGTCTAAATTTCGATTTGTACGGGTAGTAAGGCCTACTCCACTTTCCATCAACTTCCAGGATATGTCACAAATAGGCATCGATACAAATTTCAATAAGCAATAAGAAACTAATCACGCACCTACCCGAACTCCCTTTTAAAAAACTGAATATTCACGATTTTCTATAGAAATGACCACCTTTCCTCTAATGAGGAGAGGAGTTCATCATATCGAGTTTCCACTATAACTTCGATCAAAACTCTCAATATTCATTATCTTTTTGTTCCTATTAAAGTAAGAGGCAGAATAAATAAAATTGTAAAAATGTTCTTCATTTACAACTTATGGCCTGAATGCATGGCGTACCATATTTGGTACACAATGTAAATTCTACTATTTTCGCTTTTATGAAAAAACGGGCTATTTCCTGAGAATGTAAAGGCTGATTCCGTCTTTAGTGACCGATTTTACTTAAGGGGAGGTCAGTTACGATAATGGGTTCAGACCCCATGCATTTAAGGGTTAGCGCTTCCGGGAACAGATGGAATCGGAACACGTCATAGGGCTGCGGTAGAAATTATTAACACAAAAGAAACTTAAGTTTCATTCAAATGTGACGGGTATTCAAATTTCGGCCGCGCCCGAAATTAGCCTCGTTCTTATTAAAATTAGTTTGAGGCTCCTCGGATTCTAACGGTTGCAAAACAACCAAAATTGGTCTCATATCATTTTTTCTATGTCAAATAACAAATCTTTTGGCTACCATTCAGATATCTTGGAGTCTTAGATTTGCGTGTTCGGTTCTCGCTCTCGGCTGAAACTTTTTTCGTGAAAAAAAGGTTTGAGTTTAGCGAGTGGAGTGAATCGTGTTGACGGTGCCACATTAAGATGTTGACGTAGACATGAGGATATAGTTATAGGAAGAGAATGGAAAAATTTATGAAAAAGTATAAGCTTGGAAAAAAACTCATAAACAGCGGGTAAGCATATTGTCCAGTCGACTACGATAAAGCTTGCTCAAAACATCCTTCGTTCTTCGATGCGTTAAATAATTTTTTTATTCAGATAAAATATCCTTAAATTTTCGATAAACCGGCAAGCATCCACTGCATCATGACTGCTTTATTGCATACGTTTTCCGACTTCTGTCCTAATTTTCCACATCAACACAATGAAAACGACAAGAATCACATTGCAAACGCAAAGCAAAACGATTTTTTTGTCAACTCAATTCTGCAATTCAGGATGACGACATACACACACCGGGTCCTCCAGAAAAAAAAACAGTAAATTGCATTGTTCGCATTCGTTTAGACAAACTATGACCTTTGCATGCTGCATGTCGCATTTCTCATTCCTATATGACTTCAGATAGAACATCATACTCGCAGATACTACCCTGGCGCCTAACAGTGGCATGTCCTTTTAGAACACATAGGGAGACACGTTACACATTCCGAGGCTTATATGCTTTGCTCTGTTTAGTATGTAATATAGTAATAGCATTGGGAAAAACTGTGTCAGTCTGTCTAGTGTAGGGTCTATCGATGATCCAGACCGGAAAGAGTGTTGTACTTCCTTCTTCTAGACGCCGTCGTGGCTCGTCGCCATCGTACGCTGTTGACCAGATTTAAGTGAATGCTATACGTGCAGGAAATGGAATTTTCGAAGGAAACGATATACAGGGATAACGAGATATGCGTGTTAGAACGCAGCCTCCGCATCCCACGAAACAGCCGTGGAGCCCTTCGCTGCCGTGCCGATCGAAGCCGACGAATGTCAATTTTTTGCAATCAACATTCTGAACAATGTCGTATTTGTGTAGATATACAGGGAGATAGAGAGATACATATAAAAGGAGAAGTGGAAATGGAATTGTCTTGAATACGAGGATCTGTAGAGACGATTTCATCACATTCGTCTCTGATGGTTCGAGAGCCTATATTTATACTGGTTCTGGTTTGTATCAGGTTTTTCGCCTATAATTGAAAAGGAAAATTCAAATGTTCAATTTATACACAATAAAGCATGCGTTCCATTCGGCTTGTCTACACGCGAAACAAGAAGAAAAAAAAACGGTTTGCTTATGAAAAACGAATTTTTCCTTGCCTTGCTCCTCACGAATCTCTTCTAAAAAAAGGGTTTTTCTTCTTGTTCTTGTTCGCGTGTAGACAAGCCCTTAATACACTCTGAGTAAAAATATTTACTCACATTCACCTTCCGTCGTCCTAAGATTTTAGTGTATGTGCTATTGCAATGAGGCGAATAGCCTGATTCAAACCTGAGTATAAATAGTATCTCAGCAGTCCAGGATTCAGTAGAGAGTAAAACAAATTGCGTGTTGAATAGGGCCACGTACAGTCAATTGCGAAACTCTCAAAGAGAATAATATTCACTGTTGATGACCAGATTCACAGAAGTATGGATCGTGTGGTCGAATAATGATGTATATTGCGCGGAAACATAAATGCCGGATGGAATTGCGTCATAATTAAAATATTTTCCGCATCAAAACGGCCAACAAGAGTGTTCCTTGTTGTTTGATCAGAAATATTTTTTTTTCGTCCTGGAACTTAGCAAGTAGCATCTGATCACCCTTGGTGGTGTAGTTCGTTTCGGTTTGAGTCACATGAAGAAATTTCAAATTGAGCACAAACACAAAATTATGATGCAGATTTGGTAGATTGTACTTTATATGGACATTCGAGTGGTTTGCCTCCATTGTTGAATTTTTTCCCAGCGTACGGACTTTCCCAGTTGCTTCTATTTATTGGAGCAACTGTTGGGTTTTCTGTCAGTTGAAACCTCCCGAGAAGCACTGGTTTACAATCGTGGTCTACGTGCGCACAGGACATGATTCGTAACTGGGATAGTGCAATCACAATTCATAGTATACTTCACTGGCTCCATGACTCTGACAATTCTATTGAGATTCATGGTGAAACCAGATTGTTCATACTCGATACAAGCTCAAGCTCAGTTTCCACGAGAGATGCTCGTTACGCCATCGTCACATAGATCCGCCGCTTCTTGTGGATCCGACAAATAGATCGGCTCATTGTGTCCCAATTGCGTTGTGACTGTAGCATAAAAACCACCAGATTTTGCGAGATAAATTCATCAGTCATCAGTCACAGTCATTTTCAATTAACTGACAATCTGCCAACTTGTATGAAAAATGACTGTGACTGATGACTGGACAGTATGGATCGAGCTTTATCCGATTTTCCAGGTTAGTCTCCGGTTGATTGTGATGAGTTTCTGTTGGGAGTTCGGTGGCTCAGTGATAGAAATGACACTCTAGCTCTGAGCTGTCGGAGCGTGGGTTCGAACTCCACTGTAATAACATGGATGTGTTGCCTTTTTGGTAGCCAGTTTTATACGATAAAATCATCCCGGAACTACCGGCTGTTATAACGGTCAAAATTTACAGCTCCTCTCAATTCGAGAGACTGAAAGAAAAAAATCCCGTAAACCGCTACTACAACAACAACGAATCTGGGGAGCTAAAAAGCACATATTTGCCGTACCACTCACACGTGTGTGTGCGGCATAAAGAGTTAACCATGAAAAACGGGGCTTACGCCTTGTCTCCGTGGCTCGTTAGAAATTTATTTAGCTAGTTGTTGATCTAGCCGTGCTTTCCATTTTACAATACATCGCCATTTCTGCGAGGTAAGCGTGTATGTTTATACGGGGTGTGTTTCTGTTCACACGTACTACACAAAAAAATTGTATACCTCAATAACTAGAGCTTTTCGATACCTACTGCCTACTCTTCAAGCGCATGTGCTTTAAACTGAGTTAACAAGTTTAAGCATAACCGACAAACTCGAATGTCCCCGCGCAAACAAGGCGAGATATGCAAAATGCAGAATGAATTGTAGCACCTACATTTGGTATAATTCATCTCTTCTTGGATTTCTATGGGGACAACACGTGTTCCCCTCAAATTTAACTTTTTCCCCTCCAAAGCTCTATTTTGTCCCAGTCGGGTCTTGAAACACCGACATTTATGTCACTAGGCCACAACACTACCCACAGAGGTATTAACGGGCTTTCCTTAAAGGAGACTTTTCTCCACCAAACAAAGTTCCCAGGAGTTCCAATAGAGACTTGCTAGCTCTATTGGAACTCATGGGAACTTTGCCAATGCAAAATACTACAAAACAAGCATGCACTGGAGTATGTGTATCGAATCGAATTGATATGGAACGATAAGACAAGATACGCCCGGCATACAAACGCCACAGACAGCAGAGCTGCGACCTCGCAAAACTTTGCGTATGGCGAAAACCTCGCATTGATCACTTCCGCATGGGTTTGGGTTTGAGTCTTATCCAGCACGCCCATAGAGATTGCATTTTTTCTCTACTATCGCACTGTGTAAATCTTTCAGCTACAACGCGCTTTTTGGCATACTAAATTTGAAGCGTGGTAGTCTGGCTGATGTAGTGGTTAGTGCACGCACCTTCGGTGTACAGGGTCATGGGTTCGAGACTCACTGTGAACGAATTCAGTTTATGGTGTTTTTCGAACTCACGACCCATGTGACGGACTATCATCTCACTCATGTGTTAAACGAGTACCCATTTATCGGGATAAATAACACTGCTGAGCGTGCTGTTGATCACAACACCTCAACAAAAAAGCAGTTAAGATCATGGAAATTAGATGTCACTAACACATTTGTGGCATTAGTCCAATGTTTGACTGTCGCGCCTGTTATTTATTATTAAATTTGAAGTGTACAGCAAATGCCAGCCAGGCCTAAGGCGACCAACCGTCTCGGGTCTTGCGAAGGAGTCCCGCATTTCATTTATGTGTCGAAACCGCTGTTATGAAAATGTAGGTAGAACATTTCGCGCCAAACATGGATAAAAAATTTTGAATGGGGAAGATAGCCGGCTATCATGGAGTTTTTGAAAGGGGGAGAGGTTGTGGATTCGAAGCGAAGTGAGATTTTGAGTTTGTATGAATGGAAAAAGTCATTTTTTTTTTGTATTTTTTTTGTGTCCTTGAAAGTGAGTGATTTTGCGTCGGATAGGGAGGAGGAGTGAAAGGGATTTCCAGCCTTGGAAAAGAGAGCACTTTGGCGCGACGAATGGATGGCGGTAATGGATCTTGAAGTTACAGACATGAAAAACCAAACCTACATCGCTATGTTCGCATTGGTTTGTTTTTCTGTGCATGTGAATGATCGTTAACCGCCGTCTTCGGAAATGCGGGTTTCTCCTAAAATTACCTCCCTCATATCGCACAAACCCTAACTCACTTCTCAATATGGTTTTCGACTGGTGCAGCTGATTTAGAAACGACGTTTTAGTCCTGAGATTGCTCCTTTTCAAACCTCAGCACTAGCCAGCAGACTTAACCTCACAAAAACCAATGATGGAAATGTGTGCCTAAAATGCACGAATTCCTCAAGCCGATTCCAGGGGCGATGGAGGCGAGTGCCCCGTCCCCAACTCTTAAAATGTATGAGTGACGCAGCTGACATTTGTACGGCCGCTGGAGCGCCTACGGATGCGTTGGGTTGGGTATGTGATATAATGGAATTTTTATGGCCGAGACTCTTCATAACCGGGGGTCCTTGGTTTCAGGCTAATGGTGGCAAGGGCGGAGATGAGAGCGAGAGGATTTTCTGCTCCGCTTGAAATTGTGCGACCAATTTTTATATTGATTTAGTGCATAATCGGTTCTGGAGAAATTGCGTGGGGATGCACTTTGTCGACCGAGATTGGTACTGAAAGGCTAGACTTGACCAGCTGGGGATACGCGGTGTGTAAGTTGTATGCCGTAGTACGGTGGCTCACCAGCAAGTCCCAAGGGAAGGCGGAGCCCGATAATAGGAGGATGGGTTGCGAACTCGCGACCTTTGTACACTACCTTGGTGACCTCGTCGTCAGGGAAAAAACCTCGCCACTCTGCTCTCGCACATAGAATTTCCCCCATTTCATTCCCATTGTTTGTTTGGTCTTATTCTTTGGCATGCGAGATCCCTTTTTGATGTAGAGGACAAGAACACACTCAGCTCTGAACTACAGCAAGCTCATGCCGCTGCTGACTCGTTGAGGGGCCGTTGCTTGAACCTTACCTTTACGGTTTTATAGGCATTGGCTTCGTCCCCTGCTAGTATATCTCCCGATATCCAGCGTCATCATTCCAACACACATCTTGATTCCCCTTTCTTGAGAAAATCGACCTTGTTTGAGCTTGCCCCCCCCCCTTTGCAATGTTTTGTCCTTGGGTCGTATCTTTGATCTGCTGTAGCTTTTAAACGCAGGCAGCTTGAAACTGGTTGAAAACCTCAATAAAATTTGCCGCACAATATGCTCCACATAACCCGCTCCCCTTCGTACTGATTTTCCTCTTTCCACGTTTGTATTTAACGTGTCGTTTTATTTGTTGTTGTTGTTTTATGTGCCGCATTGACGCTTCTAAAAAAGTTTATCGCCAAGCCACATTTCTAGGACATAATGGCCTTTGAACATGGCCATTCCATTCCATTTGTCGGTCTCCGAGCTTTTCGGTGATTAGTCTATTGGTCTATGGACAAGCTGCCTACATCCGAAGCAACTTATCCCCTGACCAACCAATCACCGAAAAGCTAGAAGACCTACAAATGGATTGGTATTGCCATGTTCAAAGAAGGTGATATCAATAGAAGTTCCACTTGATGGACCCAAGGCCCGAGGCAGACCAAAGAACACCTGGATGTGTCAAATGAAAAAGCAACAACAACGCATTGGTCTCGGCAATGATACGATCCAAGATAGAGCTGCCTGTAGAAATAGGCTGAGACATCACCGCCAGAACGGACGATGTGCTTACACCTCAGACCGATCGATGCTACGCCGCGCCATGGAGCGGTAAAAGTAAAGAGGCAATGAAATAGAAAAACCGTACAGAAACAAGGCTGCTGCGAGTAGGTTACCATACAGTATCCTCAGAGCATTGCCAGTTAGTGCAATAGAATAACGGGGCAGAAAAAACCCTGCTTGAGATCCTGTGATAGACAAAATCGCTTTGAAACTTAATCCGCAAAAAAAACAAGGACTCCTAGACAAATTGAAACTTACCTTTCTCCCAAGCTCTCTTGGCGGGTGCTAGAAACCTTCTCGGCACATTATTACGGTTACGAATGAAAAAAGTTAAAAACGTGTTCCTGATGACAGCTACTGTCCTGGCTGTTGTGTCGGGATACAGCTACCAAACCTCCAGTCCTGGCCCTTTCCCAAACACACACGAATACTTAACACACTTGGGACAAAAACGCGCCGGCTAATTAGTTGTTGCGAACTTTTTTTTTATTCACTTCCACGACCAATTTCCTGAAATTCCGAATGTATGCGCTTCCGGCGTTAAACTCTCTGAAGCAGGATTCGATATGATACGCAGGATATACA
Source organism: Microchrysa polita (assembly GCA_949715475.1). Classification (NCBI taxonomy): domain Eukaryota; kingdom Metazoa; phylum Arthropoda; class Insecta; order Diptera; family Stratiomyidae; genus Microchrysa; species Microchrysa polita. Next base: position 16,408,576 of record OX454420.1, read on the forward strand.
CTTGACAGGAAACGAAGAGAGAACGATAATTTATTATTATGAAATTCACGAAATTTTTTAAATGAAAAGCAACACTAGCAAGGAGCACTTGATGCAGGAGTGCAGGGTTTCAGTTGATTTCACTTTGTAGAGATAACCTCAGGCGCCTCAGAGTAATTAGGGTCCTCTCAGCTGGAACTCGGTTCTTCTCTCACTCTCTCTCTGTGTTCTGGCAAATGTTCACAGGACGATCGTCGCTTGTACACTGATACCCTTAATCGATCGGACACGAGATAAAAACTAAACAGGCATGGATGATGCCTTTATGCGAATTGCAGTTTCTGTATGCCCTAGTGCGGCTTGGATAGTTTTGCGAGAAAAAAAAAATGATTGAGAAAACTCTCTCAAAAAGCGCCAAGGAGAATAGACGTGCTGTGTGTGTCACCGCGAGATGGAACTCAACTGATTTGTTTGGCTCGACAAAATTATCTTTTCATATCGGACCCACGACGACATAGGGCGTTCCGGAGAGTACAGATTTCTCCTCGAACTTGACGTTGCAAAAGCACCAAAATCACAGAATTGGTATCGGGCCGTGGTGGCGACGACGCGACGATAATGAATTTTTATGATGATGATGAGGATGACGGTGGCAGTGGTATGGCTCACGATTGTATAGTTTTACACGATTCGGCTCTAATGCGCCGGTTCAGTAATTAAAAATTCAAGTGCGCGCAATATTTCAACACAGAGTGTACATAGACCAGATAGAGACAGAGAGACGCAGTAATGGTTGCTCTCTGGTACGCTTCTGGTGGCAACTGTGGCAAGTCAATGCAGCTTTGCAGACGACAACACTGCAAGAGTGTTGTGCTTGATGAAAACAGCTGGTTTCTGCCTTGTGCGCTGGTCCGGTCGTTGTTCGTTTTGTTGTCGTCTGCACAATCCAATAAGCGAGTCGAACGACAACAATTATCACCTGAAGAGTGACGCGACAGAACCAGAAAACCGAGAAAATCAAGGAAAACGGGTAACTGTCCCAAAAGACTTGGACGACTTATGTTACTTTACAGCTTACTGTTTACAGTAAGTAGGTACACCGCACGGCCTTGAACAACACCTGGTTGCACACACAAAGTAAATCGCTCGTTAAATAAACAAACTAGATGGACAAACCTTGAGGAAGGACACGCAAAAAGACGCAAAACGGTTTTCCACCCCTTTCAACCGCTCGTCCAAAAGAAACACTCTCACGGGAAGATGGGAGGACAAAAATTACACACAAAGTCGGAGTGGAAAGATAATAAATGAAAACAGAAGCAATTTTCACGCACGCACAAACGATACGAACGAGGCAAACGAATTTATCAACTGTGGGGGACAAGAGATATTTAAGTGAAACACAAAAACTGCGGACGACTGTACTGACTGTGACTCTTGGGAGCGAATGTGTATTGAAAGCACAACAGAACTGCGTATGTGCAGACTGAAGAGGCAGAGAGGGTGGTGGGTGTTATTGTATGTATATTGTATGATATGGACACGACTGTAAATACGCCTGCACGCATTCTGTCAGCAAACAGCTGATTCAGTTTGCAGACAGGAGAGTGTGTGGTTGAATTGGAAAAATGCCCACAAGTTGAGTGTGATAAGAGAGAGCTTGCAGACAAAAGTATGAATTGAGAGAGAATTCTCGTAGTTCAATGCACACACGCTGTTAATTAACATTGAACGAGTTTCGGTTTACTAACATTTTTGAATTTTGATAAAGTGATTCGCGCGTGTTCCGAGTTTTTATGAGTCAAGGACGGCCAAAACGTTTAATGTCCTCGAAATTTATCTATTTGGAATGCAAACGAACGATTGCAAGAGGAAACAATGGAGATTGTTTGGACATCCAATGTTGAGTGGTTTGTCTGGTCTCACGATGGTCAGATGCAGATCGAGCTAGTATCTGGAGCTTTCGGATTGAAAGCTTTAAAATAGCAGCCGAAAAACATAAACAATACTTTGCAGACTGTTATGGACTGTACAGACAAACAGACTGATGTCGCTATCTGTAGTGCTGCTGTTTCAGGCAGTGGTTTCAAGCCTTGAATACAAGGAAGCAATTTAGCAACTTTTTTCTGTTGACTGGACTTTTTTACCGATTCTACAGTAAAGCAGACACGCTGCTTCCAGAAATGCAGTCAGTATCTCGCTAACACGTCCCAGTTTGATATTTTGAATTTGTTGTGTAAGTATGGTTATCAATCAGCGAGCATTTTCAAAAGTTGAATGAAGGGCATATGTTAGGCAATTCCGTAGGGGGGAGGATAAAGGTTGAAAGGCTCCGGCCTTCAGTTGTGGCATAACTGCGGACCCTTAGGCCTTAGCTATGCAGGAGGAGCTTCATAGGGTGAACGGCTCCAGCCAATTCCTATGTTTCTCTACGGGGCGTTACTTTCCCGCATTATCCGAGTAACCGCTGCGCCTGAGTGCTGTATTAACAACTTCAGCGTCTCAGGTTACTAAACGTAATAGGGTGATAAAAACCAAACAGTCAATCACCGAAGCAGCACCTCCGAGGCCTCTCCATGATGGACCTCTTTCGTTTTACGAATACTATCATGGTTAAGCGATGGGCCGACAACCCATCCTTGGAAAGAATTCTACGTCAAGAAACCTGGAATGAAAGCCTCGGATTGGACGGATACAACCCAACGACGACATCGCAAACGAACAACTGATTACTCTTTCGGAACCTGGAATGTACGCTCCCTGAATAAGCCAGGGGCCTTAAGGGCCCTCTTGGATCAGGTCGAAAAATATAAGCTGAGCATTGTTGCACTCCAGGAAACTAAATGGCTTAGTAGTGAGATTGATGACCGAAATTCGTACACAATTTTCACAAGTGGAAAACCTTCGGGCTACAGGGAGTTTGGAGTGGCGTTCATTGTAAACAATCAACTTAAGCCACATGTTATCGACTTCAAACCCATAAACGAGCGGCTGTGTGCGATTCGCATTAAAACCCGGTTCTTCAATCTCTGGCTCATAAACGCGCATGCCCCCACCGAAGTCAGTGAAGACGTGGTTAAAGACGAGTTCTATTACCGCCTAGAAAATCTCTTCGATTCACTTCAATCAAATGATGTCAAATTGCTGCTAGGGGATTTTAACTCCAAAGTCGGAAACGAAAGTTGGCATAGGGGGATTACTGGAGGGTACAGCCTCCATGAAGACTGTAACGACAATGGCCAACGACTAATAGACTTCGCGACCAGCAGAAATATGGTCATTAGCTCTACCTGTTTTCCGCATCGTCCAGATCAACATACCGTCAACCAAATTGACCACGTCCTTGTCTGCAAGAGATGGGCATCGAGCATAATGGATGTTCGGTCCTATCGTGGAGCAAATATTGACTCTGACCACTATATGGTGAAGGCGACCTTTAGGTGCAGAATTTCTTCGGTGCATCATTCGAGGTTCAACCCGGCAAAGATTTTTGCGGTTGACAAATTGTTGGATGATGCCACGGTGGTCACTTATACGACTGCCCTTGAGGAGAAGCTGACGCCCTTGCTAAATAACTTCAGCAACAAAGGCGCCCTTGAGATCTGGGATGCACTCAAAGACACCATCAAAGAGGTCGCAGAGGAGGTTGTGGGATACAAGGCCCGGCGAGCCCGAAATGATTGGTTTGATGAAGAATGTCAAAATGCGGTAGATGCTAAAAACGAGGCATATCGCCAATGGACTGAACGCGCAACTAGAGCCAAAAAAAAAACAAAATATGACGAGCTTCGACGATTTTCGAATAACCAGGCCCTCCCGTTCAACCCCCAACAGTAGAAGAAGTTGATCTCGCCATGCAAGCACTAAAACATAATAAAGCCCCGGGCGCTGACGAGATTCCAGCTGAACTGCTGAAGCATGGTGGGGAGAGCCTTGTTAAGGCTATACACACACTTATCGTTAAAGTATGGAACGACGAAATAATCCCGGAAGAATGGCGTAAAAGTATAATTTGCCCAATCCACAAAAAAGGGGATAAGTTGAAATGTGAGAACTACAGAGGCATCTCATTAGTTTGTTCGACTTATAAGATTTTATCTAAGATTCTGGAAAGTAGAATTAATCCGTACGCAGAAGAAATCATTGGCGAGTACCAGGGCGGCTTTAGACCTGGTCGTTCGACGACAGATCAGCTTTTTACAGTGAAGCTTTTACTCCAGAAGTGCTGGGAATACAACATCGACGTCTACCAAATATTTGTTGACTTCAAGCAGGCATACGACAGTATCGATCGAAGCGTACTGTACAACATTTTGCTACATTTTGGAATACCGGCTAAGCTAGTGCCACTCATAAGGATGACGATGACTAATACCGTCTCGCAGGTCAGAGTTCAGAACAGACTCACTGACCTATTTGAAACTCGTACTGGACTCAAGCAAGGCGACGGGCTAGCCTGGCTCTGGAGTATGTGATTCGAGCCATGAATTTGGACAGCTGCGGAACGCTACTCATTAAATCGACTGAACTAGTAGCCTACGCCGACGACATCAACATCATGTCTCGAAGATTGGGTGATGCAGAAAGCCTTCTGCATAATCCTAATAACGCCGCCAAAGAAGTTGGGCTACATATCAATGAGTCTAAAACCAAGGTCATGATGCAATCAAAAACTGGAACGCCAGTAAATTCAAGCATCACAGTGGGGGACCTCAATATAGAATATGTAGACAACTTCACTTACCTGGGTTGCAATTTGTCAAAAGACGCTAACGAAACAGATAAGATAAAGCGACGGATACAACTAGCTAATAAGTGTTACTTTGCGGTCCTCCAAACCATGAATTCGAAGCTGGTGCACAGGAACACGAAGCTCCACGTGTATAAAACCATCATCCGACCTGTGCTATGCTATGGCTGCGAGGCATGGACCCTAACCCAAAACTCTGAACACCTGTTGGACACATTCGAGCGAAAGGTTCTCCGAAGAATCTTCGGGGCCGTTCGTGAACGAGATGAATGGCGCATCCGGTACAACCTTGAGTTGTATCAGCTGTATGATGAGCTACAGGTGTCGAAGATCGAGAAATTGCAGCGATTGCAATGGGCGGGTCATGCACAAAGGATGAACGACGATCGCATGCCCAAAAAGGTGATGAACGCGCAGCCAGTGGACGGAGCCAGATTGCGTGGACGACCGAGAGCCCGATGGGAGCATTCTGTATGTGAGGACGCCCACCAGATGCTAGGCTTTCGGAATTGGAGGACAAGGTCGCGTGACCGCGACAATTGGAGGTTTTCAATTCAGGCGGCCAAGGCCCGACGTCGGGCTATCGTGCCATAAAGAAGAAGATATGTTAGGCAAGAAGTCTTGCCGTATTTCGACGACATAATCATCAGTCGCTATGATGAATTAAACCTGCAGCCGTCGAATTACGTGGTGTGTTGAACATATTTTCCAACAAAATTCACTACGATTGCAAAAAAGACAAATGCGTTTTCTCATCACATTATTCAGTTCCTTTCCTTGGTTACCAAGTGACAAGAGAGGGAACAAAGCCGATTTGTAGCAAGATTAATGCAATAAGAAATGCACCGTTAAGGGCTCAATTAAGATCGTGAGTGAAATTTGTTCCCGCTGCGTTTTTATCAATAAAAATGCATACATACTGTCGTGGAATATGACACAAACGGTGGGGAATTCCATAAGCTACAATCCAAGACCGACTGCATAATTCTCCTCGGCCATTTGATGTACATATTAGGTGGGTTTTTTTGGTTATCCCGTGCAGGTTTGGGTAACGAAACTTCATATAAAAAAAATGACAGGTGCGTCAGCTGCCATTTTTTTATATGGAGTTTCGTTACCCAAACCTGCACGGGATAACCAAAAAAACACACCTATTATTATTCCCCGGTCATTTGACATTTCACGATGAAATAACCGCGAAAAAAATACATAAAATGGCCGAGAAAAATTATGGAACTGTTTTCGGATTGTAGCTTTATGGGATTCCCCAGCATTCCGCAACGAACAAACACATCGGCAGTAGAGAAGCTAATCAGGTATTGGTGCATTATGCTGTATATACATATCGCGCAGCAGCAGAAGCATCAGCAGAATTTCATAGCTGACAAATATGCTGAATGCCGAGCTTTCTGCTCAGCATTTTTCTCAGCAATGTAAAACGAAAAGTTCCGGAAATCATTTCTTATTCGTAAAATCGCAGTTAGAGGATCAGAATGGACAACATGTTGTCGGAACATATGTATGTACCCATTGCCATTTAGCAGCTACTTATCAAAATCGTCCATAATTTCACACAAAATAAAAACGAACAAAATTTGCAGAATTATAAGTATCAAGCCATCACCCTCCTCCGCAGACAAAACGAAGGGCTGCATACCACCGAGTGGAGAGTGATCAAGGCCACTGTGGAAGGCGGCAACTTGACATTGATTGTTTCTATTGACCCGCAGTCAATGGAGACCATCTCCAGGCGTCGCTTCCAGGTGTCTTACCGTTTCGGTAAGGTGCGGGTTTACCCCAAGAACTGGAAGGGCGCCCCAGCCACAAAAGCAGCAGACACGGGCGAGGTGGAAACTCCACCGACTGTGGAAAAGTCTGACGAAGAGGAGCCCATCGCCGCCATGGCCGAGGTTCCCGACCAAGCAGACGTGGAGATGCCCCAAGACGACGAGCCATTGCCTCCAGAGTCGATGGAAGCTGAGGACACCCTCACAGCAGGAGACGGTGATAGATAGATAGATAGATAGATAAGGTTTTTTTTCAATCGATATGACAGCGCTGTGTTGCAAAAATCGTATAGCCGATTCCAGTTTGACCCATTCAAGATGTCCTTCACCTCCGCCTCCGTTAATGTGTTTTTCCTAAAGCATTCTCGCCTAATCTCGTTAAAAACTGGGCACGATCCCACGAAGTGGGAGATATCCTCCCTGACCATCAATATCCTGATATCCTCCCTGACCATCAAGTCATAGTTACATAGGTTACACAAAATAGGTAGGTCCCCTCGATGTGGTATGTAATTTAAAGGCAGCAGCTCTCCACGTGCTCGAAAGATTAGGGATAATTTCTTTGCTGAGTTTTCATTCATGAAATAAGTGTTGGCTTTCAAGTCATGATTTAGTTGTGGATAGATTACTCTATGTTGTGACGATATCGCATGTTCCGCATTGGATCTTAAAATAGAATTCCTTACTTCGGTTGTTAACATATGAAGTGCATTCGCCGATTCGAATGTCCCATTCCAGTCGAGTTGCGTCCCATGTTCGTAGGCTAGCTCTTGTAAGTCGCTAATAAGTGTCTTCTTTGTGGATACTATTTGCATCAGTACCTTTTTTGGTAGTCGTTCGTCTTCCATATTCGAAACTTTCAGCAGATAGTTCACATGCGTTTTTAGTGTGTCTATGAAAAGTGGATCCAGCCCCGTTTCTCGTATAAGCATGTAATTCGGTGTCGTCATGGGGAGATGGAAAACCCTTTTCAAATAGAATCGCTGTAGCTTCTCGACTTCATCGTATTGTTGTCGTCCCCACACTTGGGCTGCATACAACAAAATGGACTTTGACACAGCTTTGAATATGTTATACTTAGCCGTGTGACATATATCCGGGTTAATAAAGCACTTCTGCCATACAGAGCTCATGGCCCATTTCGCCTCCTTCAATTTTTCCTTTAGATGCTTTTCCATAGATAAGTTGCTTGAAATAAGCACGCCCAGATATTTGTAGGTTTCGACCAGTTTGATCTCCTGCCCATTGAAGAACCTCTTTTCATTTTAAGCAAGTATGTGCCGTTTCTTGAAAGCCATTATTTTGGATTTCTCCAGATTTACACTAAGCTTCCACTGTGTGCAATATATTTCAAGGTGCTCAATCATTTTTTGTAGGTCACGCGGCGTTTCGGAGAACAACACAATATCGTTCGCGTATAGTAGCCCTTTCAGCACCATGTCGAATGCGTTCGCTCCACCAGGCATATCTTCAAGTATGTCATCGACATAAACAGAAAAGGCTTCCGGGCTCAGCTTGCAACCTTGGCGAACGCCTACATTTGTTTCAAACGACTCTGACAATTGCTCTCCATTCCATATCATTGCTTTCGGATTTTCATACAGCTGTTCGAAAACAACTCCAAATTTACGCGACATTCCCTTGTTGGAGGAGGAGACGGTGTATCCGATGATGAGCTCAGCTCTTAACGAAGGAATTGGCGTGGTGCAATTCAACCTGCACCATGCCATTCGAGCCTCGGATACAATATCAGCGCAGTTCTCAAGCGAGGGGCTAGGCCTTGCCCTTATTCAAGAACCGTGGCAACACGAAGGAATCGTCAAAGGACTACAAGTAAGCAATGCGGAGGTGGTTTACGACAGATGCTCTAGCCGACCTAGAGCTTGTATTATGATTACCAAGCGCATTGATTACATTTGCCTTTCAGAATTTACCAATAGTGACATGGTGGCCATCGAGATCAACCCCGCTAGAGAGAGCGGCCACAAACTAGTGGTTGTTTCAGCATACCTAGCGGGGGACAAGGAAGTACCGGCGATAGAATTCCAGCGGCTTGCTTTTCACTGTCAAGCGTACAGTAAGGATTTATTGATTGGATGCGATGCGAATGCCCATCACACGCTCTGGGGCAGCTCAGACACTAACCGAAGGGGTGAGTACTTACTTGACATTATTACCTCACTAGAACTTGACATCCTCAATAGGGGATGTCTGCCCACTTTTGTCACCAGAGCCAGGAAGGAAGTCTTTGACATAACTCTGTGTAGCGATTCGATTACGGACAGCATCCGCAACTGGCATGTGTCGGACGAACCGTCTTTGTCCGACCACATGCACATCCGTTTTAATATAGCCTCCTCGGACCCTGTGCCCATCGAGCGGAGGGTCTCTCAGCTCACTGACTGGCCTGGATATTCTGAGACACTCAGGGAGCACCTGCAGCACATAGACAGGAAGGCCCCTGGGTGGCTGAGCTTGGAAAGGCTAGTCGACGATACTACCAAGGCAATTGTATCTTCCTGAGGAAAATTGCCCTATAACGATAATTAAAGACAAGAAGTGTGTATCGTGGTGGAACAATGATCTTGCTCGCCTCCGGAAAAACGTGAGGAAATTATTTAATCGGGCCAATCGTAACGGAGACTGTGACGTGTATCGTTCCACCCTGACAGAATATAATAAGACGATTAGAGAAGCGAAACGGCGCAGCTGGATGACCTTCTGCGACAATGTAAACAGCACCACAAAAGCGGCTACGCTGCATAAGGGGGCTAATGCAATCAGCACACTCAAGAGGCCGAATGGCACAATCACTGTAAACTCGAGTGACACAGATACACTGCTCCTGGAAACTCATTTCCCAGGATGCAAATTAAACCAGAACGCTTTCCCAAACTGCCGTACCTCCAATAGGTCCAACCAGTCCGATTGGAGGGCAGCACGGGCTATATTTACTTATGACAAGGTTAGATGGGCGATTGGGACCTTTGATCCCTACAAATCGCCTAGCATGGATGGAATCTTTCCAGTGCTATTGCAGAAGGCGCAAGATGAGTTGATCCCATTTCTAGTCAATATATATAGAAGTAGTTACGCGTTGGGTTATATCCCAACAGCTTGGAGATCAGTGAGAGTGGTCTTCATTCCCAAAGTGGGAAAAAGGTCGACAGACGATCCGAAATCGTATCGACCAATCAGTCTAACCTCATTCCTCATGAAAGCAATGGAGAAGATATTGGACGCACACATAAGGAGCACCCAAGTAACAATTTCATCCCTGTAATATTTCGTAAAATATTCTCTTCTAACGACAATAGGGGCACTTCACAGGGTATAAACATTGAATAATAGTCCAATAATGGCATCTGGCGCCGTTTTTTGATCCAATAGAACCTCATTGTAGCACTGAATTACGCTTCGAGAAAGACATACATCATGTGTTATGTCATCATTTTCTGTCATTTTCTCCCGATTGCAAAAAAAAGAAAAAAAAATAATTCCCGCAGCCAGCGTCGAACCAGCGACTGTCGTACGCCAGTCAGACGCCCTAACCACTCGGCCAACCTCACATATAGATAACATTGCTCGTAAACACTACAAGTGCTCGACACTTCTTTATCGACCCTTCTCCTATGCACCTTCTTCTTTATATGTCAATCAGTTGAAGCTAATTAAATTCACACATTGTTCAATAAAATACAGACATTTTCTGCGCTGAGATTATCTTAATTGATTCATAAGCTAACAAGGAGTGAGGAAATGTTGGTTTCAAGCAATATTTCAATGAATTCAATTCAAGAAACGTGGTATTCCAGAGCACTTCATAAGTGTCAATTCATTAAATCACCAAGTCCATCCTTCTATAAAACTACGGTGAACAATTTATTGGATGACCATACGAATGGCACACTATAAAAATGACACCGACTGTGCTATAGAAGAATATAATGTATGTGTGTGAGTTAACTTAGAGAGACCATTGTATGTGTGTGCTGTATCATCCAATAAACACAAGAGTGGAGTATTTAAAGGAGTACGTTTTTAGGTTAACGTTTAGAGACAGTTTTACCACCATCTTTAAATTTATTCCATAATGATGATATAAGCTTTCCGGAAAATTCTTTAAGGATGTTTTATCGGATCAAAATATTACTTTAAGCGATGTCACGCGATAAATGAATTTCGTGGTACTATATGATCGCTACAGTATGGATTGCTTCTTTAAAGCAAACGAATTGTTGCTTGGGGTGTATTTAAAGGAGTATATTTTTAGGTTAAACATTTAGAGACAGTTTTATCGAAGTTTTATACCACCATCTTTAAATTTATTCCATAATAATGATAGAAGCCTTTCGGAAAATACTTTAAGGATGTTTTATCGGATCAAAATATTACTTTAAGATATGTCACACAATAGATGAATTTCGTGGTACTATATGATTGCTACAGTGTGAAGTGCTTCTTTAAAGCAAACGAATTGTTGCTTGGGATGACAGCTCATTTTATCAGCTGATAATCTGGCCTGTCTATCAAGATGGCGGTGGTACAAGCCATGGATGGCATTTTGAATCTTGAAAATAAAAAGCCCCATACGTTTAATCTGCACATTAAGTGCGATTGTATCGAATAAAAATTACAAAAACGAGTCCCAGGAATCCTTTCCAAGCAGCAACAATACGTGGCAGCACGTGTCGTTTCGTCACTGTTAGGTTTTCCCAGTTTTGATTAGTCGCACTCACACTTCAAGGATAAACGCACAGCTATGCGAAGCGTACGACTTCTTCATCACTGGCTGGTTTGTCAAACACGACTCCAGTAACTTTTTTATGCGCTGTAAATAGCAATATTCAAAAACTTTTCAATAGTTTAAAATATAATTATTTAGGGTCTATCCACACTTTTTAGTCAGCACTCGCAGTCATTTTCCATACAAATTGACAGATTGTCAATAAATGAACGCCAATTTTTGAAATTGAAAATAACGATAATCGCCTTATTCAATTTGCTCCACCTCCTAGTACATTCGATTGCTCGCCTCTAGTACAACATCATTTCACCTGTTCTTATCAAATTTTCACAAATCTTACAATCCACATGATGTCAAATAAACGTCAAATCCGACCGTTGACAAATCGCAAGCAAGACAAAATTATACGCTGCACCGCACAACAGAGCAAGATAGACATACAATTGCAATCAAAATCCACATTCAGTCTGTTCACTTGCAGCATTTTAACAGCGCTCCCCTCACAATTTATATGCTTTCAATCAAAATCCACACAACCAACGGTGTGCCAGCCAGCTAATTGCTGAAGAAAACGCGTGTGCATCGGATCGGAATTGTCGTCGCGGTGTTTCGCGGCTGTCTGTTGTGTGGAGCTAAAATTATTCTTCTTCTGGTGTTGTGCAAGTGGAGCAGCAGCTCAAAGTGTGTGTATGCGTGCCAGGCCACAAAAACATTTTTAATTGAAGCCCACCCGGAAAAAATATTTTGAATTGCCGCCGTGATCCGTTGCGTTCGGGAGTTTTTTTCGTCGTCGTCGTCGTCGGGTCGCGCCGCGAAAGGTTTCTTCTTTGACACACGGGAGACGTGAAAAACAATTACCGATCCGCCCCCCGGAAAGTCGTGCGTTAAAAAGAGGTCAATTCGCGTTACCTGCTCGTGGTTCGCTAGTGTTAGCCCCCCAAGTGCCTTTCTCGGTTGTAACAAGGAGTCCCCCCTCGTCAGTAGTTCAAATGTCACTCACGGTAAGTGAAGTGTGTGGTGTGTGTCGGCAAACGTGCAGAAAAGTTCCGAGTTCATCGAGCCAGCAGCCCCACCGATGGTGTTTGGTTAGGCGGAGACGGACGCGGGGCAATTGAGTTCAAGTTCTAGTCTCGGCAATTGCCGTTATTTTGGGCCGTTCTAGAGTGCCCATGCCCCCATAAATTATACTGGCTATGGCAGCAGCAGCAATGCGCAGTGCAGCCTGCTGCTGCTGCTGGTTCTGTGACGGTTGGTCAATGGTCATCAACACCATCGACTGTGCCGGTCGGTCGTGGACGTCTTGGCTGGCTGGCAATGGTCAGCCCGCGGATCAAATCTAAGACAAGGCGCAAGGTCGTCGAACGGGCGAAGGCTGCTTCAGCAGCTGCTTGTTGTGTTGTGCGGCGGCCCCACTTCTCTAGCACGGCCCCATATAACCGTTGCATATTGCTCCGCGCCCGTTTGCAGTCGCGACCAACCGACAACCGTCGTCATCGCCGTCGCCCGTCATCTTGCTTCCATCTTCCATCACACAACAATTCGCGCAAATCTGTGCACAAATCGCACAAATTTCTCAAGTTCCGTCGCGAGTTTTGCAAGAATTCTTGAACCATTGCAATTGGCGGTTGGGAAATTTTATAAATCGCGCGCAAAGTTACCGTTGAATGGACCTGGCTGGAGTCCAGCCTAACAGGTCGGGAAACGTCATGACCACTCGTCGCCCGTCCACGTCCAGTCCATTGCGGACGGGTTGTACTAAGCTCCAAATTCGTAGTACACCACATACCTCTAGTAGTCAGCCGTCTGTACGATCTCTTCCACTTTTGGCAAAGACAAGACAACATCCGACACAATCTTAAGGCAGTTGTCGTGTCGGGTGTTGTGTTCTGTGTGTTTCTTGCACGATTTGTATGTGGAGGGCGACCAACGTGCGTGTCGCGCTGTACCAGGCTGCTGGCTGGCTCGCCAAACTCGGAATTTGCTTTCGCGCAATCATCTCTCAATTTCCGTATCTTTCGTCACCCGCGAATCGATCGGGTTCTTACAGTTATTTCGTGGAGGCAAGCAAAAGACCGCCGCATCCTGCGTAGGAATGACCGTTATGGAAAAGGTGTCAGTCAAGGATATCTGCGAGAATGCCCGATTGGCACGCGAAATGGCCTTGTGCGGTAACTACGACAGTGCCGGCATCTACTACGAGGGTTTGACGCAGATGCTGGGGAAAATGGTTGCACCCATCAATGACCCGATGCGCAAAGGAAAGTGGACAATGGTAAGTTCAGCACCGCCTCAAGATCAAGCTTCTTGTTTTCATGATCTCTTTTCTCTTCACTTCCGCCCGCAGATACAACAACAAATCACCACCGAGTACACAAAGATGAAAGCCATTCAGCGACTGCTCACCGACATGACGATCGATTTGAATCGAATTCCAGCCGGCGCCAGGATTCGCACCCCCCTGCAGGAAGAACACACCAAAGATCCGGCCGCGTGGTTCAAACCTGATCCGGACATATGGACACCACCTCCGCGAGATCCGGACATTTTTGGACCGCCTCTTGATTTTGCAAAGTGAGTAGACGGCCACGAGATGTTTTTTTTTGTTTCGGTTATTGTTTGTCTTTCCGCGCGGAGTTGGACAGGCAGCTTGAATCATTCGAGATTTCGGACGAACTGGAGCTTAAGAGAGGTAGAAATATTTTGGGCGATTAGTCATGACCTTGCTTGGAAGACTGACTAGCCCAATCCACGCAATTTTTTGTGTGGATGTTGGGTTGAAGACACAAAGAAATGTAGTGCAAACGGAAATGGGTGCGAAATGCACGATTATTACGTTTGTCGTTCATCAACGTGGCGCTTATCACGAGCAGCACCTAATCAGAAACCGATAAACCGACCAGTGATAGTACTGAACAAGTACGTACACTATCTGGAAAACTAATTAGTGGGCTGTGGCGCCAGAATGTCAGGAAGATGTCAACGGGCCTACAACAGATTTTGTGGAGAGCACTTAAAGCACAGGTGAACCAAGCAGCTTGCTTCCTCCAATTTGTTCAACATCAGGACTTCAGGCCTTCCAATATTGAGCAGATTTGAGTTGTTGAATCCTGAGTCCTATCTTCCAGGTTAACCCTTTTTTTTCTGGGTAGAGATGGGGAATCTTCTTAGATACTGCATGCCGCGTAGCAGAAAACCTCCGGCATGCAATTATGTCGGATTTCTACCGACTAAACCTACACCTCTTTTTCACCGCTTGACCCCGCGGGACAACCTTTCAGCATTACTTCACAGGGCCAATTCCGGCTAATCAGCCACCACCGGGTACCAGACTTCCGTCTGCGTTCCTCTCTCTGTAGCTCCATGTGAATGGCACTAACAGCCCTGCATACTGAATCCCAGTTATCCGCCGATAGTAGCATTAGAGCCACTAGATTCTGGGGGCTTATGTTGTCTCCCAGTTCTGCTTCTAGTTGGCTGCGGATATGTCCAAATCTGGAGCAATCATACACAACGTGTTTGGCATCTTCCGCAACTCCCTTGCAACTCGGGCATTCTGGCGAATCGTCCAGCTTAAACCGATGCAAATACTGTCGGTACCCTCCGTGACCTGTTAAAAATTGGGTCATGTAAAAATTCACATCCCCGTGTTTCCGATTAACCCATATGGCTATGTCCGGAATAAGGGTATGTGTCAATCGGCCAGTAGATGCCTCATCCCATCGAACCTGCCATCTTCTCATAGATTCCACCCTTTCATTGTTTCTTCGCCCTGGGTGCATCTCCTGTGATTCGCCTTGACGATCGCTATACAGTCTGCTGATCTCGTCTACAAGGATCGGCAAAGGCATCATTCCAGCCACCACGTAGGCCGCTTCATGCGATGTGGTACGGTACGCACAACACACTCTCAAAGCACACCTACGATATATCGCGTTTAGAGGTTGTGCATTGCATGCGAAACGTAATGCACTGGCCCAAACTGGTGAGGCATATATAATGATAGATGTTACCACTCTTGACAGTAGCAGCCTCCTACTTGTTCTCGGACCACCTATGTTTGGCATCATTCGTGCTAGTGCTGCGGTGGCAGTCGCCGCCTTGTCACCTACATACCTTATGTGCTCTCCAAAGCTTAGCCTCGAGTCATCATGATTCCCAAATACCTAACGGCTTGCTTAGAGGCTATGTCATACTCTCCGACTCGGATCTTGAGGGAACACTTCTTTCTCCGCTTGCTAATTAGAACTGCTTCCGTTTTCTGATCAGCGAGCTCTAATCCAACGGTTTGAAGCCACAGCTTGATAGTTGTAATCGCCTCGCCCGTGTATATCTCGACCAACTCCGGGTCTTTTGCGACCGAAACGACAGCTATGTCGTCAGCAAAGCCTACCACTGCCACACCTTTTGGCATAGCAAGCTCAAAAATAGCATTATACATGATGTTCCACAGAAGTGGACCAAGAACGGATCCCTGTGGCACCCCTGCTGTGACCACGTATTCCTTGCGTCCCGCACTAGTGTCATAGCTTAAGACGCGTTACGAGAGGTAACTCCTAATTATAATAGCTAAATAGTCGGGAACAAACATTCTTTGTAGAGCTGCATGGATACAAACCCAGCTCGCAGAATTGAATGCATTTTTAATGTCTAAAGTTACAACAGCGCAACAAGTGCTTTTACGTAATGACTCCCTTGCAATAGCAGTTACCATGGTAATTGCGTCCACCGTAGATCGTGCTCGTCTGAAACCGTATTGGCGGTCCGATAAACGCCCCTGTGCTTCCACTACATCCGATAATCGGTTATATATGATTCGCTCGAGCACTTTTCCCGCTGTGTCTAGCAAACAAATATGGCGGTAGGAGTTAGGCTCACCAGCAGGCTTATTGGGCTTCGGAATAAGCACCAATTTTTGTCTTTTCCATGGTTGTGGGAAAGTCCGTTCTTCTAGGCATTTTCCAAAGACGTCGATAAACTTTGCTGGCGTCGTCAGAATGGCCGCCTTCAACGCCCTATTAGGGACACCATCAGGACCTGGTGCTTTACCGTCCTGAAGCCTTGATGCTGCTTTCAAAAGTTCTAACTCTGTAATCGGTGGAATTATATTGATATTCGATGTAAGTCCTTGTGTCGCTGGTTCCAAATCATGTTGCGGAAACAAAGTGGAGACAATATCTTCGAGCAGAACCGGACATTTGAGTTGGGGAGCTCTCTGTCCAATCTTCTTCATGACCACTCTATACGCCGTTCCCCAAGGATTTGCGTCGGCGTCCTCACAAAGCTGTCTGAAGCAATTTTGTTTGCTAGTTTTAATAGCCTTTTTGAGTGATCTACGGACTGCTTTATAAGCCTCGAGTAGAACATTATACGTCGTTGATCTGATGGAGCGTTGACAAAGGCGTCGAGCTTTTAAGCATTCACGTCTCTTATTGGCAATCTCCTCACCAGTAGTTCTCTCGGCGATTAGTGATCGAACTTTTTCTTGGCATGGAGGCATCGCATGCTGTTGATAGTTGGTCGATCAATTGCAATGCCTTCTCTTCGGCTGAGCCGTTAGTTGTACCTAAACTGGATAGGGTTTCTATGAACGAATCTTCATCGAAGCGTCTGGTAGACCATCCCTCAGTTGGAGCTGTCGTTGTACTCATGTGTGATCTATCCGCTATCGAGAATAGAATTGCCTGGTGGTCGCTGTGCGTATAGTGCTCACTAACTTGCCACTCCGTGGTTGTGACTAAAGAACTGCTTACGAATGTAAGGTCGATAATGGACCCCGTATAACCCCTCCTAAAGGTGTTAACGTTCCCCGAGTTCATTAGAACGATATCGAGCCGGGAGAAAGCGTCTAAAAGTGTCCGTCCCCGCTTATTTGTTTCGCGGCTGCCCCATTCCCGAGCCCACGCGTTAAAGTCTCCCGCAATTATCACGGGTGTGTGAGTACTTGCGTCGTGCACAAGTGCGTCCAAAAAACACTCGAACTGTGTGTCACTCCACCGTGGCGGAGCATAGCAGCTATACACGTAAACACCGTTGATCCTAGCTGTGATCACCCCATTTAACTCTCCCGATACACCCTGCTGGAACGCATAACGTCCACAAGTCCAAATTGCTACCTCGTTGTCCTTGTCTGGGATCCAGACCGAGCTACGTAGATTTTTATATTGGTCGCAGATAATTGCAACGTCTACCTCCTTTTCTTTTACCGTCTGTGACAACAGGTCTTGAGCTGCCTGGCAGTGATTCAAGTTAAGCTGCAAGAACCTCATTTAAGGATCATTTTGATGGCCTGCTGATATACTGGACATTTGACGCATCCAGTTTGGTGCTTGTAGTTGGCCCTAGCTGCCTCTTTACAGAAAATGCATTTGGGCTCCTTGTCGCAAGATGCCGCTTTGTGGCCATCCTCACCACACTTGAAGCACATGTTCGACCGATCTTGCTGGCTATTACAGTCCCTCGCAACGTGGCCAAATGCCAGACACTTGAAGCATCTCTTCGGAGAGATTTGCCATTTTACCCTACAGATCGTCCATCCCACCTTCAATTTGCCCACTTCTACAACTTTGTTGGCCACATCTGTAGGCAAGCTTATAGTTGCTTTTTGCGTGCCACCGTATGCCTTCCTCAACGACTTCACGGCGTCGAGAGGAATCTCCACTTCCAATTTCTCTACGAACGCCGCCCGTACGTCATGCCTTGTTGTGACCTCATCGAGATCAAGAACCTCTATCCTCGTCTCCTGCCGCAAGGCTCTGACGCTAGATGTATTCAATCCCAACAGATCCGTTACAATTGCCTTGTATCCATCCACTGAATCACCGCCGCGGGTTTTCAGTTGGAACAAGAGTTCCCCGTTTCTTGTTCGACGGATTCGTGAAACGCTATCTCCCATTTCTTTCAGTCGTGCTTCCGACTTCACCCACTTTAGGATATCGGCGTATGTCATTGCTTCCGACTGGGAAATGATCATAGCGTGAGGACTTGTCCTTACCTTCTTGAATTTTACTTTGTTTTTCTTTTCCCGTTTCGTTTCTACCCTGGTCCATGGTATCGGGTTTTCTTGAAGAGGGGACTTTCCTGATTGAACCAACTCCTCCTGTTGTTCCACTATCTTCTTTTTTGGAGACTGCGCTTTCTTCCATTTTGATGTTTGAAGAGATGCAGTCTCTTCCATGTCCCGCCCGCGCTTTAACCGTTCTGGAACTGGCATCTTAGGAGCTCGAGGTGGGAACAGTAAAACTGGAGATCGACAATTTCCAGAGTGATTTTTTGTAATTACTTTGTACCGATTTGACCATGTATATGCGAACGGGGGAGGGAGGGGAAAGGAGATCCGTTCGCAAATACATGGCCCAATCTGTACGATGCCAGGAGAGTTTTCGTCTCTCCGCGATTACTCGGATAATGCGGGAAAGTAACGCCCCGTGGAGAAACATAGGAATTGGCCGGAACCGTTCAACCTATGAGGCTCCTCCTGCATAGCTAAGGGTCCGCAGTTATGCCACAACTGAAGAAGATATAGGAATCAGCCGAAACCATTCCACCTTTATCTCCCCCTTACGGGATCCAGGTTAACCCTTGGAAAAATTCTGCTTCGATGGGATTCTCCCATCAAAAGGCGTAAGTTGTGTTTGTGCAGCCGAACAATTAAATAGATGGTGCACGTTGTGCGGGCTGGCTCCGCAAACAGGACATGTGTTTGCGATATTTTTTTGTCTGTCCATGATAGATACGAGTTAAGCCTTGTACACCATCCGGAACGTAATTGAGCCAAGGTAGTTGTAGTGACTCTTGGGAGGTGTAACTAGTCGGGAGAAATGGCTGGTAGTTCGGGGCCAAGTACACGATTTGCAGATACAATTTTAATAGAACTTCATTACCGTGTATGTCCGTTAATGTCGCCTTGTAATTGGAGTTATCGAAGGGAACTCGTTTGTATCTTTGGACTTCCCTTTCCTTATTCCTTTCCAACCGTAGTGCTGCATTCCGACATGTTTGTTGGATACGTCTCCATTGCGTGTTACAAAGGTTGTTTGTCCAGGCGGCTGCTCCACAATTCACCGTTGATCGACCACTTTATAGCTTTGTAGGTGGTAAGCAAAGTTTGCATACGTAGAGGCATCTGATGAGAATTGCAGCGCGCCATGTAATACTAGTTCGAAACCTACTAGAAATGCACTCTATGTGCCGCAACTCGCTGGAGTATGCATACTTGTGCTGTCCCACTATGGGCAAACTGAACGGTGGATAACTCAAATCATTTTTTGAGCATGCTATATCCACCGTCCAACAACAATGTTTTTGTTGCTTTGTAACCGTTGATGAGGGTGCACATAGGGGGAATATCATTGCCTGCTGTCATGACGGTACAATCATCCGCGTACGAGATTATGTCGATCGCTTCAGGTGCAGTGGGAAGTCCTGACATGTAGAGAAATTCTTTCTAGGTTCTTGAACAAGAAAGGAGAAAGAACTCCTCCTTGTGGTACGCCTTGTTTGGTTTTCTTTAGTTTAGATTTCTCGTCTCTAAACTCAGTGCAGGACTGGTAACCGGCAATGTAATTTGCAACCCACTTAAATATGTACGATAGAGTAGAGGTTTTGCGTAGGTCTGTCAAAAGAAGCGACAAATCGTTAACTACTACGATGGGTCATTTGCATGGCTTACGTTGATTTAACCCGTTGAAGGGCTTGGACGTGCTCTGGTCGAGTGCAGTGGTGGTGCTGTGCTGTTTTCCTAAAGCCGTGTTGATGATTCGCGAGATCTATATGCGTCGTAAGTATTCGTAATATCAGTCAGACTATGACATTGAATATCTGGAGAACCGTTACGATTTCACGAAAAAAGATTGCAGATTCGATCGTTTCCGGCCAATGTTAATGAAATGCCATCGTCAAAATTTGGCGCCACATATACTGAAATCACCCTACACACCAACATGGGAGTACTACAGTTTCGAATGCCCGTCTTGCGCAACGGTCTCTAAATTTGGTGATAAACAACCCGCGGTCTCCGGTTTTGTCTCCTTCTTCTTCTTTTAGCCGTACAGGAAAGTGTGAACCGCTGTGTATCTATATGGATTCGATTTATAGTTCGTCGTCGTTTTCGTCCGTAATCTGCAGGGACAAAAACCTGGCATAGTGAGAGGGGGGTGAGATTCAGATTAGTGGGTGCAGCTGGGCATTGAAACAAATGGGCCACATCATGAAGCGTGCCATCGCAATTTGGGCATACGTTTTTTATGCACGGGTCTATACGAGATAGATACGAATGGAGGCGTGAGCAGAAGCCTGACCGAAGTTGGGCTAAAGTCACTCTGGTGGCTCTCGGGAGCCTAATCTCCTCAGGTCAAATAGGTGGTGCGAGCGCTGAGAGGACTCTGTTCGTACCTAAACTCGCAAAAGACCGACTCACTTCATCAGTCTGAATCATTGCAATGGCGGCCCGGTATGATCCTTCATCGAAAGGATCCCGTTTGTAACCCTGGTCATCTCTCTCTCTCTCAAGGTCACGAAGGCCACGTTTGATGAGGCGGAGAGGGAGAATTCTGTCCATAAGGCCACGATTGGGATGATCCGCTCGATAGCAACCTACAAGATATTGTTTTGCAAGTAGTCGATTGTGGTCACGTATTGGCATCAAATGTGTCTCCTGATGTAGGTGATCCTGGGCAGACATCAGATCAGAAGGCACAAGCTAACCATCTACAGGTATACCGTCAGGGGAGCACCTAGCCTTTCGGCCTTTATCTCCCGGTCCCTCGAAGTGTTTGGACCTTCGGCTTTTTACTGACACGATGTTGTTGCCAGACGGGGATTTCTCCATCCGGCGAATGCACTCACCTTCAGGAACCCAACCCCGGGGTTGCATCACTAGCTGGATGACTTGGGTAACAACCTCCAGCCACTACGAAGCCAACTCCTTGATGGGTAGGGACCATGGTCCCCTGGGCACGCTCATCCCCGAGGTACACTATTCGTTAAGACTTCTCTTTAGCAGGTGTGATCCTCCTTCGGCCCCCTTATAGTTAAGCCTCACGTGAGAATTCAGATGTGCACATCCCAGGCTCGTTGGACCTGTGACTACGAGCCTGTGCAGACTCGTAGCGCTGCTTTTCACATCCAGTTGGCCCCTTCAGTTTACTAGTCAGCAATGCGATTCGGGCAGTGTGGTCATTTAGGCATTTACCACCAAGGCCGTTCTCCCTAACTAGCCCCTTCAGGACTCGGGTCATGCGAAGCCGTCAACTCCGAAGCTCACACGATTTACTATACGATGCACTCCCCCACCAGAGGACAGCGGGAGTTTCGAGCAACAAATATACCATCTACGGGTTTTCCGTCTAAGGGCCATCTAGCCTTTGCGGCTTTATGCCCCGGTCCTTGTGAAAGCGGTTTGGACCTCCGGATATATTTACTGGCAAGGTCTCATTGCCAGATGGGGATTTCTCCATCCGGCGAATGCACTCACCTTCAGGAACCCAACCCCGGGGTTGCATCACCAACTCGATAGCTTGCTTAACAACCGACAGCCACCTCGAGACCAACGCCTTGATGGGTAGGGACCATGGTCCCCTGGGCACGCCCATCCCCGAGGTACACTATTCGCTAAACACTTCTCTTTAGCAGGTATGATCCTCCTTCGGCCCCCTTATGGTTAGGCCTAACGTTAAATTCAGATGTGCACATCCCAGGT
This sequence comes from Microchrysa polita, assembly GCA_949715475.1. Lineage (NCBI taxonomy): Eukaryota > Metazoa > Arthropoda > Insecta > Diptera > Stratiomyidae > Microchrysa > Microchrysa polita. The sequence goes on from OX454420.1 coordinate 16,430,535, forward strand.
TCGTTGGACCTGTGACTACTCGTCTGCTTAAAGCAGACTCGTAGCGCTACCGTTCACATTGGGGCGGCCCCCATCCGTTTACTAAGCAGCAATTTGACTCAGGACGTGTGGTCATCAATCCACAAACTAGTTAGATATAGGCGCGTAGGCATTTTCCACCAAGGCCATTCTCCCTAACTAGTCCCTTCGTGGCTTGGGTTATGCGAAGCCGCCAACTCCGACCGCTTATATCAGACTCCTCCCCTACGAGAAAACACTGCGTATCGTGTTCGACTTGTATGACTGCCTTTCCGAACGAATAGGGAAAAAGGTCAGCCATGTCGTGAGCTACCCATACATGACTCGGGAGCACGAGAGCGTCATCGCCCGAATGGTCTTTGCACAGATCCACGCCATGGCGTATCAACTATACAAGGGGCCTCCCTGCACTGCTCGGGTACGTGGTGTCGCAATCCACCAAAAATCGGTGTCCCCTTACACAGATTTACTCTGTGTCACAAGGACACAGATTCCCCTGCGGGGGTTTCGAGCAACAGATGTCCGGGGGGTTTAACGTCCGCGCCTACCAAGATGGTTTATCAGACGGGCCTCGAATTGGCCAGATCGGATTGAATTTGTGACGTCAATCAGGCGCCCACTCCAGCAGTGTGGAGGTAACAGTAACATACTGCTAGATGCGAGGTCTGCCTCTGCTGTTCCAGGGTCCCGGCACCCGGTTGAATAGAGCGCAACTCCACGCTATTCGCGAAACCACAGCCAGCACGATACTCCCAATAAAGGGCCGTTCCCATTTGTCGCTCGGGAGTCACTGGAGGCAGTGATTCCCCGGGGCTTATACGACACCTGTGCTCCTAACATGAAAAGCTAACTACAAAGTTCAGAAAAACACTCAACAGGACATACATAAGTTGCCAGTGACAGTACTTCCGGTTACACACAAAGATGAGTAGCACCAGTCTACTCACTTTGCGACGCGAAGAACTGCCCCAGTTTGCGCCAGAATAAAGGTAGCTGCTGGAAGACTAGCAGAAAGAACCCCATCCATGTTGGCTGACACCTAACACCTAATGTCGTGCTTTAAGCCTTTCCACCCTTCCCATATATACAGGACACAACTGTGACTTCAACACATGACCAGCTTCTAAACCTCTCATTTCGCAATTCCGACAATGAGGCTCGTTCGGGCAAGAGCGGGCGCGATGACCCTCCCCGGTTTCGAGCAACAGGCAGATTAACCGATATGATCTTGGCTCTCCAGCCAGTTTATTTGGCTTCTTTTCCCGTTTCCATGTTATTTGAAGGGTGCTTCCGCCAACCAAGTTTCAAAGACTTCGACAAACTTCTGACATCACGGATTGCAACCTTCAGCGCCTTATTAAGGATCCCATCTGAAGCTTCGTCCTCCTCTAATTTTGAAGAAGCTTGGTAAAGTTCCTCGTCTGTTATAGCAGTTCTGTTCTGTTGAGGGAACCGGACCGAGACAATATTTTGAAGCAGTGTCGGAAACTTTTTGATCTATTCTCTTCATCACCAACATATACGCAATTTCCCACGGATTAGTGACCCCGTCGCGTCGTCGCAGAGTTTTATGAAAACCTTTTGCTTCTTTTTAGCGAGCTTCAGTGTATAGTAAGCTGACCAGACGTACAACATTTTGCTGTACAGTACAGCAATTTAACCTGTCGTACAGCATTGGTAAATGTACAGCAAAATGTACAGCATTCCCTATTCCACACAATGAAACCTAATTCACTACATAATAACCTCTTCGATGATGCCTGTGAACAATCATGTCTGCCTTTAATGTGTAAAGTTTGACCCCTATACCCTGTGCGAACGATATTTAGCGAGATAATCGCACTTTTATGTTTGTCATTCTTTCATTTTCGACAACCGCGAGCCCTTCCCGATCTCTATGAAAAATTTGCAATTGTACCTACTTGGCGCTCATATTTCCTCCACATTTTACGGTCCTCCTATCCGCGTTCGGAAGTTTCTGCTGCTTAAATTGCACTACTGTGTTTCCTAATCGAAAAATGTTCATAACTTGGAAGTTCTTGAGTGGAATTTTGAAATTTAGCAAATATATTTGTTGAACATTTCAAGGCTGTAGCTGCCAAGGTTCAGAATTTACAACCGTCAAATGATGAGATTTTAATTTATTTTCCCTATGACAAAACGATTGAAAAATCAGCCACTATCCGATTCCTTTATAACCAACCCTCTATAGGAAGATGTAGGTATACTAAAGAAAAGACTCGGCATGGGTGTTAGATGTTTTTTCCCACATTTCCGTAGAGTCAATTTAAAACGACGTTAAGAGCCCAGGGAACCGGCATGGCATCAACCATGGAGAAATGCATACTCTGCTCCAGAAATATTGCAACCAGGTTTAGATCAGATTTAGAACTCTGGCTCGCACTGTCTGTCATAGAATTCGCCAACATTTTTGCGACGCAGTGCTGTTGCGAAATAGAATAGGGCGAAGTGCAAGTGTATCGAGCGGTAAGCCAATATAAGGCAATTCGTTAAATTTAGATCACTAGCTCGTCCATACATTTACTCAGATCCTGTGGCTGGCCCTTGGCTTCGTTTCGTTCAGAACTCACTCTGTCTGTTGCACTTTTCATAATTCGCCAACATCCTTGCGACCAGCGCTGGTAGGCAGTGAATAAGGTGAGGTGCGATCGCAGCGAAGGATTACTCAAATCCTATAGCTCGCTCCGATCAGACCTCGCTGTCTGTCGCGCTTTTCAGAATACGCAAACATTTTTGATAGGTAGCGCTGTTGGGAAATAGGATAAGGCGAGCGCAGCGAGCGGTGAGTCTGAAAGGCAATTTGTAGAATTTAGACCTCTGGCCCGTCCATACCTACACTCAGATCCTGTAAACTCGCCCTACTCTGCGCTCAGACCTGTCTCTGTCTGTCGCGCATCAGAGAATTTCACAACATTTTTGCGGCGTTGACCTCGGACCTGGAACCTAGAAGTATGACTACGGATTTGCTTGAAAAGCGAATTCCGCAAGTATGTGTATAGCATTGGGCCTTTGGGAGTCTGGTCACCTTAGTGTATAGTGTACCACCAATATGCAAAATTTACTGATCTTCTTCAGGCCCCATTAACTCGTTCTCTTGTTATTTGATACTCGTATCTATGTTAAAACATTCACCTAATTTTTAATTACGACTATAAAACCTTACAATTCATTCGTTAAAATGCACGCAATGTCGCAATTGTGTACATACCGCAGCAAAAGGGCCTGATGGATTTTGGGTTTTGCTTGAGTTTAAAACAGAAAAAACACTACCCGCCGTGAGCAACATAATCGGCTTTAGAAAAAGAAATGTAAAACACCAAAACTCTACTTTCGCCAGCATTTTTAACAGTGGCTTCGCTGCCGAACCGGTGGCATTACAAATCTAATAAATTATTGTTTACTTTTCGACTGTTGATGCTTCATTTCTTTTCATTCATTTTCATATATTCCGTAAACTTGTGTGTAATTCGGAAGGTAGTGTTGCTGTCTAGCGGTTGTAACACAGAGGCCTCAGCCGCGCTTATCTATTTTGCCCATAACTTTCACACTAAACGTTATGATTAAATTTAACAAAAAAAAAACAGAAACTGAATTCTACCGACAAACAAATGCATCATCGGTAGCTAAACCAATATATGTTTCAAAGTCCGCGCTTACTAATCTGATGATTGGAATATTTGTTTCTTCTCCGATGATATCTTCTTGGAAATGTTGTGAATCTGCTGCGCTGCTGAGATAAGATCCAAAGATATGCGGAAGCAATTCCAATCACCATGGAGAGATTACATATGGATGGATGAAGGTGAAGATAGTTTTACATATTTGGTTGGAAGATGATTGATGTTTGGTTAATTTACAGACTATTCTTTTCGTATGGTGAATGATGAATGAATTTTCAATCGGATGAAGTGGTAGTCGAAATATACTTTCGATTAGAGTGGATATCCGGATGTATGTAGATGTAATTTGTATGGCGATCTGGCTTCTTAAAACTATACCTGTAGGTTGTTCTCCTTTTGTTGTGCTTAAGTTGCAATCTATGACCTATAATAATACATGAAAGACGAAAAAGACGATTCATCGGGCGTCCAACCTTAAAAGATTTGTGTTCGTAGAGACGACTCATGTGATGATCGCTCGGCGATCGCAGTTGAACCATCGGCTCTGAGCGCTATGTGCGTATATTTTCTATACAGACATTTTCCTTTAGGTCATAGTCGATACAAGGAATGTATTTGAATTCCAGAAATATGCAAATTGGTGATTGGAATTGGATGCTGAACTTCGATCGCTGAGCGATCATCGCATGAGTCGTCTCTGGCGACACAATCCTTTCTTGTTTTCGAACTCAAATTTGGAATCAGCGATCTAAAATTAGCTTGGTGTTATTACGCCGATTGGACAAGTATGTACAATATAGGTGCTAAAAAACCGGTGTTGGAAAAAACCGGAACCTGCTCATGGTTGGACAAATCGGGAAAAAGGCTCGTGTTCGTAGAGATGACTTGTGTGATGATTGCTCAGCGATCGTAGTGTAGCATCCGATTTCGAGCCCTATTTGCATATTTTTTGAATTGAATTTTTGGTACATTCCAGAAAATACACGCATATAGTACTCAGAAGCAGTGATTTAAATGCGATCGCTGAGCGATCATCACATGAGTCGTCTCTTCGAACACCAACCTTAACAGTATTTCAAAATATTGGTACCGGTGTTGATTAAACGCTGATTTAAAATATATACCGATGATAGGAAACAGGCCTACATATTTCGTCTATAGCGGGAGTGCTTCGAAACAAACTAGACTTCTATTTTTTTTTATCAGGTAATTAATAAATAAGAAAGATTTTGTCAGAAGCGACTCACACGATGATCGTCAAGCGATTATTTCTACCGAGGCAGCCTGAAGCGTTATTTGCCTCTATACTTTGTTTAAAGATGTATTCTCAGTTTCAAATATATGTAAGTTGAAGCAACACGGCACCATAAAAATATATGCGAATAGTATGCTATGCTGACCTTTATTTCTTCAGACCATCCACGCGATAATCGCTTATCGATATTTGCTATATTCCTAGTCATGGAGCATTTTTAAAAACAATGTATTATCCGCGAAGCTGTATCCCTAATATCGACTAAAGCTTGGAAGAACACATCTCCGTTTATCCATTATAAAATAGCAATGATCGCTCAGCGATCATCGCATGGGTTTCCGCGAACAACATAAAAGTTGAGTCGTCTCTAGCAGCACAAACCTAAAGGTTTTTTTTTTCTCGGCACGATCCCAGCGGCTCTAGCGACAGAGACTCGCCATTCCATATAAAGACTTATTTTTAGATGATAATCGCTTAGCATACATCAACAATGAAGATTATCGTCGATTGAATCGCGCGACTCATGTTGTAAATAAAGTTCGCATGAGTGGTTCACTCGCTTGTTTGGAGGCTTCGGACGACGGCTGATTGGGGTAGAGAAATGGTCGTACTCATTCGGCCGATACACGAATTAACCTGTATATAGAAAGCAGTCGCGCGACTCTTGTTGTAAATAATGCCCGCATGAGTGGTGAACGTGGTGTACTCGCTTGTTTGTAGGCTTCGGGCGATGGCTACTTGGGGTAGGGAAGCTGCACTGGACATAAGCCACAATCGCCGCTACTGCATCGACGAAAACACCACTAGGTGATAATCAACAGCTAGAGCCGCTGGAGTCGCTGCGGTCGTGTCGAGGAAAATGTACCTTAAAACCTGAAAACTCTATGATATCATTAAAACAATTTCTGCTATATGTACATGAAATAAGCTATCTGGAACATTCTATTCTGCATTTGAAATTCGTTTGCCCCTATTTCATCACCTAGTTCTTATTATGAAGGCTTATCTTGGTGACGGCTATAACATGCAACTAACTTCTTCAAGTTGAAACTTGTTTGTTTTATTTATGAATCATAATTTCAGGTCATTACCATTCAAAAATATAGGTTAAAACAAAGACCATTTCCTCGAGAAGTTCAAATCACCGGAAAGCATAAATTTCTTAAAATGTAATCCAAGGATACTGCATCTCGATGAAAAATGTAAACGTCGTACATATTTTTTTTTCTCTGTCCATTTTCATGCATATTTAGTAGACCAGCAGACATTTGAACATTCTCTTGCACCATTCACCTCAGCTCTAGAAACTTACCACAAACTTTATAAAATTTATACAACCTGAACTCTCGTATAGTTAGATCAAAAATTCAAGTTCAAACTATGTGGGGTTTTATAATGTATGTACACGAACAGCTGACTTTTCGTTTCATCTTAATCTTAAACTTACAACAGAGCACAAAGAGTCGACTTGGAGTATGATTCATTAAGTGGATCAAGCGAGACGTATGAATGCGCAAACATTTTTATTTAAAATATAAATGTACATAGATGAAAAAACCGGTCTCCGTTTCAGATTCGCAGTTTCGCTGTGTGAATTACACATATTTTTAAATCTTGTGGAAATCTTATATGTTTTCCACGAATGAATGATATTTTGTGCTCGTAACAATAAAAAAATTAAATTTTATTTAATTTTCAATTTCATTCGATGGAACGGCGTTAATTGTTTATTGTGTAAGCCTCTAGACACAATGGCGTAATAGAGAATGGTTATTGGTGAAGTTGCTAGACTCCTCAAAAAGTCCTTGCCATTTTTTTTGTATACTCTACTGGTTATACTACTGTTCTCTCTTCTATTTACACCAATAGGATCGTAGAAAAATTTAAAAATGATCTCTGAACTATAGATTTTCTTATGAAAATCCATGTAAATTGGAATTGATCTATTCTACATTTGAAACCCTATAGTCGAGCAAGACTATATCCATGGACATGCGTTCAGTTCCCTCACGCCCCAGTATGAAACGACGGAGACTCCAATTGAATAACCCATGTTCTATGACGAGTAAACTTAGGCTTGGGTTAAAGTCTGGTTTAAATTTCTTCTGGCTTGACGATCACTCTTGACAGATGGATGCCTCGGGACCCACAGGTAACTCTTGCTCAATCGAGGAGCTGAGTTGCTGTGTCGAAAGATTTGTGCCCGCCAGGCGCGCACTTACCATTTCTAAGATTCTGCGCTCGTGCTCAGCTTGGCGATGCACTTGCGAAATGACAACAAGTAAAGTCAAACTAACTTTATTTTTTGACATTCGTGCTTTTATACAATTTTATTCTTATGTACTAAAAAGTTCCTATATGCTAATGTATCTAATTTGAGTGCAAGAAGGATACGCCCATTTCTCAATATATTAAATATCCCGACACATCTTATTGATCGTGTATGCTTATGCATGCATGATCTCGTCAATGATCTCGTTTGACACGTGTGGTCAAAACACTGGGACTATTTTGGGAAAGATCCTTTTTACTCTCAAGTGGTTGTGTGTAGATGTAATTTATGACTCTTCGGAAAAGGATCGTGTTGCGTGTTCTGTTCACTTTTATTGTTTTATATTTTATAATTTATGGGTTTATGGTGACAGGACTCGCATTGCATAATCTTTTTCGTGGTAGGTCTGTATGTATGTACACTACAACAGTCTTTCAGGAGTACTACGGATCCATTAAGTTGAACAAGCGACAAAAATGAGCATCACCTTACGCCTGGCAGAAGACTGAAGGCACGGTAGGAGCGAGGGTCCGTCAGAATCTTGTGAACATGCGAGCCGTATGTCTACCAAGTAACTGCTTCCAACATTTGGGGGTAATACTACCGCTCGGTTACTGTTACTCGGTAGACATCTGATATAGTTTAGGTCCATCTGAGGTAATAGAAAAAACACGTACCTACCATCAATACTCTGGTCTGAGAGTCAAACTTCAGAACACGATCCTGCTACTATGGACAGGAATAACTAAATAACTAGCACGAAAGTCCAAAATTTGGACCTAGGCCGTAGATGTGTTAGTGACATCCAATTACGAAAATCGTAACTCGTTTTTGTAGAGGTGTTGATATCGTCAGCACATTCTGCTGAGTTTTTTATCCGTAGACATCTGAGTGAGATGATAGTCCAGTCACATGAAACGTTAATTCGTAAATCATTATACATACACTGAATCCGCTAACTTTGGGACTCGAACCTACGACCCTGTGCTTTGAAGGCGAACGCTGATCCCACTACACCACCCCGACTTCACAAAAATACGTAACTTAATGTTGACCCTAATTACTAAAACTCAAATTAAAACATCATTAGCAAAGCCCACCACTGGACTGAGGGTAAGCATAACAAAGACTGAGTTCTTATGCTGCCAATTCTCAAACCCAGATGCACCGATACCAGAAATGTACGTCAAAGGAGAGCAGCTTAAGTCTTGTACCAAGTTCAAGTACCTTGGCTCGACGGTGAACAACGGAGCTACATGCGATGATGACATCAAACATCGCACAAAGGTTGGGTGGATGACGTGGCGAGAAAACTGTGGAGTTTTCTGCGATAAGAAAATGCCACTGAAGCTAAAGGGCAAGTTGTACAAAACGGTTGTACGTCCCGCACTCATGTATGGATCAGAATGCTGGACCATGTATGAAGGTTACGCGAAACTGAAATGAAAATGTTACGCATGTCAGTTGGTGTAACGAAAAGGGACCACATTAAGAGCAGCTACATCCGAGGTAGCTTGTCCATAGACAAACCAATCTCCGAAAAGCTCGAAGACCGACAAATGGATTGGTATTGCCATGTTCAACGGCGTCCGCCTGAGAACTCCGCAAAGAAAGCGATATCAATGGAAGTTCCACTTGATGGACCCCAGGCCAGAGGCAGACCGAAGAACACCTGGATGTGTCAAATGAAAAAGCAACAACAACGCATTGGTCTCGGCGATGACACGATCCAAGATAGAGCTGCCTGTAGAAATATGCTGAGATATTACCGCCAAAACGGGCGATGTGCCTACACCGCAGGTCGAGCAACGCGAAACCATGGAGCGGTATAAAGAACGAGGCAAGGAAGAAGAAGAAGCAAAGCCCACCACATTGTATACTCCTGCAGAAATCCATTTGAAAAAAAATCTAGGTGTTCTCCTCTGAAATAAGAGAGAAGCCCCATCGAATGCTGTTTCGCACAAATTGCGCTTAAAATACATAAATAACTGGCGCGACAGTCCATTTTGCATTAAACCACGGCCGCGGATGTGTTAGTGAAATCCAAAGTCCAAGATCTTAACTGCCTTTTTGGTAGAGGTGTTGAGATCAACAGCACGCTCAGCAGAGTTTTTTTTATCCCCATACATAAGTACTCGTTTAACATCTGAGTGATCATAGGGCGTCATATGTGTTGTGAGTTAGAAAAACACCAAAAACTGAATTTGCCTTTTAGTCTCGCCGACGAGGTTATCCATCATCGTAGCCTAACCATGAATAGCTCCGTACGAAGCGGGATAGTCATTGTGCAATTTTCGGAAACAGAGTTTATCGGTTTGGCAAAACAGACATTCGACAATCGGCATACCAAACTAGCAACCCCCCCCCCCCCCCCCTGGTCGCACGGAAATGGGAAAACGGCTACCTACGCGCCCAGAACCTGAGATTATTAAACACCCACGGATGGAAAACAGAGCATAATGGAATGCGGGCTGTCGTTTTTGGACAATGCGCCCGAAACTTAATCGCCATGGTCTCCTGGGATCCAGATTTCAGCAGAAATCCTTATCAACAAGGTCTAGGATAGGAAAATTTTATTGGAAAAATTTAATGCACGCCTATATTGCCAAGGGTGTGATCGTCTTTCAGGCACATTCCTCCTACATAATATCGTCAAGAACTATCAAGAAATTGTACAAACTCTTACAGCACTACGCCACTGGTAAATAAAAGTTTTCCACTAATTTATCACCGGTCGCACCAATTTGTTACGGGAAAACGAGGCTAAGCTAAAAGGGCATCCTTTGACATACTGGAATGGACTCGACAAAACTCCTGATAAGAGGTCACCGTGTATAGTCAGGCAGGCCTCGACCTATCTCAGTACATAGTTCAATTCGCAGCAGCAGCATGAATTTAATGCACATTGGCAGAGCAAATATGAGGATGTTTCGGGACGCCACTGTATAAGATATTACCTCAATAAATTACAGATTACTTGTTGTGCCTAATAGTAGGCAAAATAGTAGCCACATGGCCCCTTCGGCCAGAGAAACTGGCACACATTTCCGTGGCAGTAGTTTAGTGAAGATTTAGATGTGTAGATGACATAGAAATCCAGGGGTTTATTAAATGATTTTGCAATGAAATTCGCCGTTTTGAAAAGAATGGTTACCGAGGATGTTGTGTTCTGAAAGTAATGTTGATTGTGACATATTAAGTCCCCTTTATGTAGATTGATACTATCTTTTCTAGCTGAAAAAAGGATGACAATAGAGTAAGGTGACCAGACTTCCGAAGGCCAAATGCTGTACACATTCTTAGGGAATTCGGTTTTCAGACAAATCGTCAGCCATACTTCCAGGTCCGACGTCTGCGTAAGCAAAAATGTTAGCAAATTGGGTAATACGCGACAGACAGAACAAGGTCTAAGCCAAGCGAAGGGCGATCTACAGAATCTAAGTAATCATACCGACGAGCCATAGGTCTAAATTCCACGAATTGCCTTCCATTAGCTCCCCCTCGCTTCGCTCGCACTTCGCTCTACCACTCTTCGCAGCAGCGCGGCGTCGTAAAAATTTATCTTACCAATTGCAAGGTTAGCTACAGGATTTAAGTTAACCTAAGGACGAGCCAGAGGCTTAAAGCTCACGAATTGCCTTCTATCAATTCACCGCTCGCACCTCGCCTTATCCGCTTCCCACCAAGGACGCAAGGACGTTGAGGAATTATGAAAAGCGCAACAGACAGAGCGGGGTCTCAGCGAAGCGAAGGGCGAGCCACTGGATCTGAATAAACGTATGGACGAACCAAAGATTTTTATCTTACGAATTGCCTTAGCTCACCGCTCGCTGCACTCGCACCTATACGTATATCGCAACAGCATTGCGTCAAAAATGTTGGCGAATTCTCTAATGCGCGACAGACAGTGCGAGGTCTGAGTGGAGCGAAGAGCGAGCCACAGGATTAAAGTAAACATTGGGAGGAGCCAGAGGTCTAAATCTTAGCTATATCTGGTTGCATTATTCCTCGAGGAGATTATGCATTTTTCTATAGAGGTTGATAAAGGAATCGGATGAAGTACAGTGGATGATTTTTTCATCGTTTTGTGATAGGGAAAATTAATTAAAATCGCATCTTTCGACGGCTGTAACTTCTGTAGCTTGGCAGCTAGAGTCTTGAAATGTTCACCAAATATGGGTAGTACGGTGCCTAAGATGTTTGCCAAATTTCAAAATTCCGCTTAAGAATTGCCAAGTTACGGACAATTTTCGATTGGAAAACACACAAGTTCGATTTTTGGCAGCTGAACTTCCGAACGCGAATAGGTGAACCATGAAATTTGGAAAAAATATGAGCGCCAAGTAGCTCTACAAGTGTGTGCAATATTTCAGAGAGATTGGGAGGGGATAGGTATCGGTAATGAACGGTTGCCAAACATAAAAGTGCGATTATCTCGCTAAATAGCGATCGTAAGGGGTCAAACTTTGCATAATCTACCACCAGGGACCACAGTAATGGTGAGACTACACCGCCTTGCGGGTAACCCTTGAGCAATTTTTATTGCTCTTGTACGAATGGAACTAATATGTTAAGAAACACTAACCCTCCCACCTAGCAAATATAAAATTGAAACAAATCTGATTCTTATAAAACACTCATCATTCGCGTCGCATAAACCCCACAAAGCTCTTCAAAACATCTTTATCTCACCGAAATGAGCATACTCCTCACGTCAAGTACTACTCGTACTAACACTGATACTACAGAGATAACGACACTTTTCTCTAATCTCTTATGCTTATTTGATATTTCTTTCTCTAATCTCGGTCTATGTAATTATTATTTCAAGAAATGATTGTTTCATAGACGAGACAACGTAATTTTCCGATTGACGCGGGCGCATTCATACTCGTGCATATCGCACAATGATTATTATGTATTTTAAATTAATTACCACAGAATGGAGAGAAAGGCAAAAAAAACTTAATGAGGTGAAAAATACGTAAGCGACCAATATGTATATGAATACGTTTTTCGCGATATTGTTTATTATGATTTTTCATTATTTTGTTTGATTTGAGATATACCGACTATATTGGATTTCCTGCCGTTTTTTTTTGTGTGTGAAATGCACACGTTCCCCGACTCGGGTGGCTAGCATGTCGAATAATCTATTGACGTTATATTGAATATTAATGAAGTTGGGAAGTCTTGAAGTCGTCTGCCTCTCTCACATTTATAACGATTCGATATGGAAAATATATTTTTATTGAATTATGCATAAATGTGTGTATGCTGATGAACTGATATCACACTGTTGGTTTGTTTTTTGTAGAGAATGGGGTAAAATACAATTTGATACGAATGTGGCTACGTGCTCGAATTTTAATAAAGATTTCTACTGTAACGTGTCACTTTGCTTATGACGGTGACAATAAATATCTAATCCGGGTTTTCTAATTTAAATTAAATAATAAAGTCAAATAAACAATAAAGTTGGTTTTGAAGTGTTGATGAAAATGTAAAATGTATTAGCGGTCAATACAACCCGCAATCACAATGTAACATGATAAAATAGACAAAGTATCGCAGTTGGTTATACATGACCCTCAAACTAACAAAAAAAATGTTCCTGAAAAGTATGTAATCGGTTCCTTGAAGATACACAACGCAAATATGGCATCGTCCTTATCCTTCTATATATAAAAATGCTAACTTCGGAAATGGCAAAATCTGATGAATGTTCTGATTGGCTACGATGAATCCCGAATGTCGATAATTATAGCATGCAAGAACGAAAAGCAGTCAGTCAGTGCTGCGAGCGCGCAGCGCGAGCACGTCAGCTCATGGCTGTGGCAGGGGCCGGGGAGGGGGGGGGGGTTAGGGGTTGACGAGCGTAGCGAGCAGGGGGCGAAGCCCCCTAGTCTTGTATAAAAATAGATAGGGCTTGACACTTAGTACAGGACAATATTGCGCCTAGCGATCACGCGATGATCGCTGAGCGATTATAGCTCTCTTATAATAATTGGAATATTATTTACATACAAGCTGGCCCGGCGAACTTCGTATCGCCCCATCTTTTAAATGTACCAATTGGTGGATGACAAAAAACTACCGAGATCTGAAAATACGTCCTCATCATTTTTCTCCCGAAGAATTTTCCGAGTTTGTGCAATAATATTATTCTGCTATTCCTGGCAGTGGCTAAAACGACGTGCAAACATTTAAAATTTCTGAATTGGCCGAAACTCTAGCGTGGCATCATTTTGGAGGATTTCATTTCATGAAAATCCCTAATTCATTCAGAAGGAACTGTCTTCATAATTTTGCTCGTTGAAAATTTCCCACATACTTTAAGGCTTTCGCTCAGCAAGCCCCACCCGGTAATATCCGGTGGGGCATATGTACAAAAATCCATTTAAAAAAGATGGACAAAGCATGAGAAAAACAGCTACCTTCAAAATTTTTATTTGGAAGCCGTTCAAAAGAGGGGTAAAGTAATCTGCTGAAATTTGAAACTCGGAGTTTTAGGAAATCCGCTGATTAGTTCAAGAAATATATGTAGACAAAAGTAGGGGCAAACTGAAGGAGAACTGCATTGATAATGTTTCCTTCTCCAATTTTTCTTCAGGAGTCATTCTAGTTGTAGGCAGTTATGGAATAACTGAAATCCGTTAAATTGCTTAAGACATAGGCAATAGCTATTCTGCTTCTGTTAGAAGTCTGGAGGAGGGGTAAATCTTCAGAAATCCGTTAACCCGTTCAAGAGATGGAATAGATCAAAGTATTTGAAAAAAGCTTCCTTACTAATTTCGCTCACTGCGAATTTTGTGAATGTTTCAATAGCTATTCTGTACGTAGAGACCAATCCGGTGGAGAATAGACTTTACTGATGTAGACAAAAGTACAGAAAATAAACTGCCTCCAATCCTTCTCTTCAGCAATTTTCCAGGTGTTCCATATAAGCTATTGGAGTTGGTGGTCATTACAGGCTAGGATACATTTTCTATCAATTGCTATTCTGCTATTAAGGGTCAATGTCATTCAGGAGGAGAGGGTAGGGTGGAACGCAAGAGAAAATGAACTGAATATTATCTTGGGCAGTTTTACTTCAGTAGTTATTGTTCCATCGGAGTAGTTTACTGAAATATGGTAAGCCGACCAAGAGATATAGGCAAAAGCAGCGGAAAATTAACTGCCTTCACCATTACCTTCTGATCAATTTTTTAAATGCTTCATGATCTCGAAGCGGTCGTCATTAAATAATTGAGAGAGGAGGAGGTTAGGTGATGGTAATTTTACGGAAGCACGGTGATTCAATCAGCAGTTATAGACAACTGCCTTCACAATTTTTCTCCTGGTCAATGTTACAGATGTTTCAATAGGTATTCTGCTATTGAGGGTGGAAGTCATTCAGCTGCTGATGAGAGCGGAAATAATTCAAGCGAAAGATGGAATTTACTAAAATGATAAAATACTATCTCCAAAATTTAAATGTAAATTTCCCGCATGTTTCAATAGTTGCTTTGCAGTTCGGGGTGGAAACCATCTGGAGGGTCCAATTTACTAAAATACGTTAACCCGCCCAGGATATTTGAGAAAAAGTCTCTGAAGAAGACCTGTCCTCATAATTTTGCTCATTGTGAATTTTGTGCATGTTTCTATGGTTATTCTTCTGTTCGGAGTAGAGACCAATTTGATGGGGCTTAATACAAATCGCTTACCTGTTTAGGAGAGAAATAAAGACAAATCTATGTGAAAAAGAACTGTTTTCTCAATTTTGCTCATTGTGAATTTTTACATGTTTCAATCGATAGTTATTCTACTATTCTGTGTAAAGACCAATGATGTAGCTTCTGTTCGCTGAAATCCAGTAATTCGTTTAAGAAAAGCCGGGCGTTGTATTTGATAAAACACTGTCTGCATAATTTTGCTCGGGGTGGAACCAATTGCGAAGGGAAAATGTCAGAAAATCCGTTAAAATTCAGGAAATGCAGCCTGAAGTATGTGATAAAACCTCACTGTGAATTGTTGTTTATTTTGAATTTATCTCAAAAATATGGTGTAGCTAACACGAGTTTCCTTCATATATTTTGGTATATTGTACCTATATACAGTACGAAATGCAAAATCGCTCGAAAACAATGTGAAAAGGGAAAAAATGACTTTTAACAAAGTTCTCTTGCAAATTTTTCCCAAGTTCTAATCGTATTCAGCAATTTAAAAAATTTTTGAAGGCAGCCATTTTGCGCACATTTTATCCTATATCTTGATTTGGAAAAATTTACAGCAATGTATGTATGTAAAAAAAACACCAGAATAACTATTGAAATATGCGTAAAATTCACAAAGATCATTTGGCCACTTTTCTTAAAATGTTCACTTTCCGGCAATTCTTTCCAGAAATACAGAAAGATATTTTGTGAAAGAGAACTGGCATTAGAATTTTGCTCATTGTGATTTTGTTGGCATGTTTCAACAGTTATTCATAGAGGAAACCAACTCGGCCGAAAAACCTTTAAAAAATTCGATTAGACGTTTAAGAAATATATGCAAAGTTTGCGAAAAAATCATTGTGAACTGTTGCTCATTGTAAATTTTCCCAAGATTTGTGTAGACTAATCCGGTGGCATCACTTTACTGAAATCCAGTTATTCGTTCAAAAAATACTCAACGAAATATGTGAAAAGAACTATCTTCATAATTTTCCCCATTGTAAATGTTTCACATGTGTCAATATTTGTTCTGTTACTCCAGTGAGAGACCAATCCGGTGGGGAAAAGTTACCTGAAATCCGTTGATACATTTAAGAAATATAGGCAGAAGTAAGCGAAAAAAAACTCATTGTGAATTTTTGCTCATTGTGAATTTTTCGCAAGTTTGAATAGTTATTCTGCTATTCCGGCGAAAGCCTAATCCAACAATAAAGATTTCACAGTCCCAGCCGCCTCCGTTCAGAAGATACAGCCGTTCTAAGATGCGACCCAAGACAAACTGCAATGCAAAGAGTAAGGGCAAACGGTATCATATTTTCCGAAATTTTTAAAATTATTTTTTGACCAAAAATCAATGGAGGTGGTAGATTAGGTCACATAGGTAATTTAATGAAAATTTCACAGTCCCAGCCGCCTCCGTTCAGCTACAGCTATTCTAAGTGGAAACCACTAAGTGGTCGAATTTACCGAACCACGTAGATTCGTTCAAGAGATATTGACAAAAGTAGGCGCAAATGAATTATGCCATTGTGGATCAATGACATTAAGCACAGAAAAAGGCGGAGTGGATTGTATGAAAGAAAATGGTATGCCCTTTATTTTTCGACAATTTAGGATGAGGAGGCTGTTCGGGGTATTGATATATCCGATGAGACTTTTCTTACTGAAATCCACTTATCTGTTTAGAAGCGGACTAAGATATGTGAAGGAATTATTTTCACAATTTTGGTTAGTAATCGTAATTTCTACCACGTTTCAATGGATAGGTATTAGGTAGTATGGGTAGCAACATACCCTTTTTCCAG
Source organism: Microchrysa polita (assembly GCA_949715475.1). Classification (NCBI taxonomy): domain Eukaryota; kingdom Metazoa; phylum Arthropoda; class Insecta; order Diptera; family Stratiomyidae; genus Microchrysa; species Microchrysa polita. The sequence goes on from OX454420.1 coordinate 16,447,223, forward strand.
TACCAGTCTTTCCAATTTTTTCGAAGCATCTAAATCTCCAAATACGGTGAATAAAATTTCCTGAAATATCCAAATCCGTTCAAAGTGGATAAAGAACTGCTCTAAGCATTTTTCTCGTCAGTTTAGGTTTAGGAGATTCAGCATGTTTCAGTGTTTTTTTCGGTTTTTGGAGGTAGAAAACCCATGGGGAAAACTTAAAAAAATGGTACAGATGTGAATTTTAAGCATATTTGAATAGCTGGTGTTTTGGATCCTATCCAGTGGAGGAGATATCTTCAAAATTGGCTCATTTAACATTTTTGTTGCACATTTTCGTAGCTATTCAACTATTTGGTGTAGGCTCCAATATAGTGGTGTAACTTGAAAAGCAGCTGTCTTGAACATTTTTCCATTGTTAATTTTTGTATTCTGTTGTTTGAAGTAGAGACAGATTTGACGTTACAAAATTACCGAAATTATGTGAAAACGGGCTGTTTTTAGAATTCTGTTTATTGTGAATTTTCCAAATGTTTTGATACCTATATTGTGGTGGAGATTTGCTTTAATCTTACAGTTCGTTCGGGATATATAGACAAAAGTATTTAAAATTCAGTAATTCATTTATATATTGTACGAAAAGGAACTGTTTTTATAATTTGGCCATTGTGAATATTTTTCGTGTTTCAATATCCGCTATTCGGTTGCAACTCTAAACGATCGCTAGACGATCGAAAAATAAAGACAAAACTATGCAAACAAATTATTGTGAATTATTGCCCATTTTTTGAATATAAATATGCTGCTATTTGAACCGGAACCCCGCGTAGACCATGTTGATGTAGTAATCTTACTAAAAATCCGAAATTCGCTAAAGATATATGGAAAAGGTATGTTTGTCTTCAAACTTCCGCTCATAGTGAATATGCATCGATAGTTGTTCCTTCAATTGGGCTAAACACCAATCCTGTGGAGAAAATTTACTGGAATCCGCTGATACAATCAAGAAATATAGGCAGAAAAAGCCAAAAAAGAAACCTATTGTGAATTTTGGCTCATTATGAATTTTTTGAATGTTTCAATAGTTATTACATTATGTATGGTGCAGTAATCTTCCAAGTTTCCTATAAAATAATTGTCTAAAATACTCCCGGACTTAAAAAAAAAATCGCTCAGCGATCATCGCGTGGATCACCAAACGCAATATTGCCCTGTACTGAGCGTCAAGCGCATTGTATTTTTTTTTTTTAATCTGTATTGCATCTAGCTATAGTCGACACAAGGAGCACAACTTTATACAAAATGTATGCAAATAGCATCGCAGGACGCTGCAAGAACAATTATCGCTCAGCGATGTTCGTATGAATCGCTTCGAACTAACCTTTAGGACCCTCTATTATATTTTCTATGTTCACCTTAAATTTCATATCCAGTTCCCCAAAATATTATTTCTCAAAAAATTTTTAGAATAATAATTCACCTGTGAAAATTGTCATTTAAATACAATTTGAAATTTTCAACACTATACCTGGCTCCCTGAAATTTTCCGCAAATTAAACAATAGCAACACAACAATAGATCGCGCTTACAACATTTTGACTATCTCTTAGTCGAAGCGGATGAACCTCGCACTGCTCCCATAATTACCATTTTAGCACGTGCTTAAGCCATTAGACCTGTAATAATGATTGTCGTTTCTGCGGAGATCTCTCTTAAGAACTTTCACTTTTCCGCGCGCCGACATAAGGTTAGGATAGAAATATACACGAATTTATTGCAAAGTGTGTAATTTCTGTGTATATACGACTATCAGCATAGCATCAGCATTAACCTCTCTCTCCGTATGGTACCATACCATGGTGGAAGCAACAGTCCATCAGTCTCAGCATCTTTTCTTTATATTTTCGTGAAGAAGTCAAATATCAAGTAGCACACTCCGTGACTTGTTGTCAACCTTCGTTTCGTTTCACATTTTTTTTTTCAATGGAAACGTACATACTACTCTGTACTAGTCACCATTCCGCGACCATAGAGACATAGAGCCAGGTGTATTTATTTTTGCTTGTTTTATATTTTACTTACTTTATTTGCTATACTGCTAACTTGTTGATCTTCTTCTTATGGAAGTTGAAGCAGTGGGTGTTGCACAGTCACGGAGGTTTCTTTTCTCGAGATGATTTATCGACCTCTATAAGGTGTTCATTCATTTGCGTCAACTGTACCGAGTAATATGCTCTTTGTCTTTTGATTTGTGTGACGCTTTTTTTTGTTGTTCCGAGCACCTGAAGGTCGTTAATAGTCAATGCGATCACGAATAGATATGAATGTAGTGCAACCAAGCCTATTGTTCAAAGTTAAGAGAGTTTTATTCAAAGAAAATGGTTAAGGAAAAGTTGAAGAACTAGTTTCGATTTGCTAACGAAGAAAATCTTAATTCAAACATTTTCTTGGAGGTTCAATACTGACTTTTACTTTTACAACGGTTTTTAAGTCCTAATATGGCAATTGGCTATACGCATAGAACTGTCCATTTCCTCACGCCAGTATCGCTTTAGGCTGTATCATTACTCGACACTTTCTGCTTTCTGGAACCCTTGTTAAATTGAACATCAATTTGTTCATCCTTAATTGGGATGAGAGTGACTTTTCAATCATAGAGTGAAAAACTCGGTTGAGCGTGCTATCGATCACACTCCGGTGGTTTCGAAGGCTATGGGATGATCATAATTAATAGTGTCATATCATAACGCATTATGATCCTAGTTGTGCAGGATAACCGAACTATGAATGGGAATAATGAGAAGGTCTCCCTCAGTGGCTGAAAACTCGGTGGTACAATGCCACCGAGTTTTCAGCCAATGTATAATGATAAAGTTAAATCAATGTATATATGTGAACTTGCGGCTCAACTGTAGTATTGACCAGTGTTGCCAACTGAAAATTTAGAAAACGGCTGAATTTAGCCGGAAAACCGGCTTTATTTAAAAAAAAACGGCTAAAAATCCGGCTAAATAAATCTCATCCAGAAGAACGGCCAAAAACCGGCTAAATCATACTAAACTAGGGGGCTTCGCCCCCTGCTCGCTTCGCTCGCCAACCCCCGGGTCCGAAGCTAATTTCGGGCGCGGCCGAAATTTGGATACCCTTCGCTAAAAGTTTTTTTTCGGGCGTATCTATGACTTGTATTTAATCCCCCTCCTCATTCTTTTTCTTCCGTCTTGGTAAAAGTTTTGGGCTTGGTTGAAATAAGTGGGCAAATAAAAATATTTCCTCGGAAAATTTTATTGGGGTTGCCGGAGCATGACCCCACAGTACGATTCCATTCGTTTTGAACTTTTTAGTTGCTTTGATAAAGACACATTAATTCAAGGTTTTGTGAAATTGGTGTAAAAAAATGTCTTTTAGAAGAACCAATATGGGGGGTTTGGTTTGTATGGCAGCCCCATGACCCCATGGTCCGATTTGATTCAATCTTACATATGTTTTGTGTCATCAATAGAAATACATTTGTGTGAAATTTGGTTGAAATTGGTGCACAAATAAAAAAAGTTTTTCTTAGAAGAACCTAATTTGGGGGGTTGGATTTGTATGGCAGTCCCATTACCCCATGGTCCGATTTGATCCATTCTTGCATATATTTTGTGTTATCTATAGAAACACATTTGTGTGAAATTTGGTCAAAATTGGTACACAAATAAAAAAGTTTTTCTTAGAAGAACTCAAATTGGGGAGCTAGGTTTGTATGGCAGCCCCATGACCCAGTAATCCAATTTGGGTGAATCAAACATACAAACAGCCTGCAACAATAAGAAGCACGTGTGCAAAATTTCAGCTTGCTAGCTTTAATACCCGACGAGTAAAACGCGTCGCAACAGACAGACAGACAGACGGACATGCTCCAATCGACTCCCCAAGTCATGCTGATCATATATGTATACTTTTTATATGGTCGGAGATGCTTCCTTTAATGCGTTACAAACTTCATGACAAAGTTAATATACCCTTTCACTCTATGAGCGAAGGGTATAAAAAGCCTAAAGTGCGAAACAGAACCCTTCCGTTGCGTTACGTTCCGAAGAGCTTTAGTACGGAACGGAACGTAACGGAAGCATACTGTGCATTTATTCGAAACGGAACGTAACGTGAGGTGAGGGAACGTAAGCTATCTATCACAACTTGGTAGGTTTAATATAGCAATCTATTGAAAATTGGGAGGCAGTGATAAGAGCGTTTTTTTTTTTGCAATGTACAAAAATCGACAATTTACTCGAATCAGCATTCGATGGGGCTTTTCTGCTATATAAAAGGAGAACCCCTTGTTTTTTTCCAAACGGATTTTTGCGGGCCTATAAAATAGGGTTGCCTTTGCTTATGATGTTTTCAGTTGCGACCCTAGTAATTAGGGTCAAAATTAAGTTGCGCATTACTGTAAAATTTGGTTGGTGTAGTGATTAATGTGCTCCCCTTCGAAGCATAGGGTCGCAGGTTCGAATCCCACCGTGAGCGGATTCTGTTTATAATGATTTTCGAATTCACGATTCATGTGACCGTACTATGATATCACTCAGATGTTTACGGATAAAAACCGCAGTAGGGCGAGCTGTTGATCTAAACACCTCTACAAAAAGCAGTAAGATTTTGGAAATTGAATGCGGCATAGGTCGAAATGTTGGACTGTCGCGCCAGTTATTTAGTTATTCCTGTGAATACTAGCAGAATCGTTTTCAGAGGTTTGATTCTTAGGCCGCAAACCTACTGATCGGGGTTCACCAAACCGCACAGTGCTATAAAGATCAAAGTTGTGGACAACACACGCCTGAGAGGAACAGAAGCGATGAGGTAATTAAATTTTGTTGTTTATTGAGTATTCGGCAACTGCTAGCACTGAGATTGGGGGGAATCCAAGGTACCGATTTGGGGCGATATTTTGCGCATGGTTTGCCAAACTGCGTACAGTGTGGGGCCGGCATTAGAGGAACTTCGATGCACCAAAGCTGGATCATGTTTAGAACCAGACTTCCCCAATTGTAGTAACAAATTAAGTTTGACTTGGATTGTAATGGCGTCCGCGGAAGCGATAGTCTAAATCCCTCATATTCAGAAAAGGAAATCTACGAGTGCGGAGAAATGACGCCTCCCTGCGGAGAGCGTCCGACAGCATTAGCAGAAGCTAAATCACACCAAAGTTATATTTCGATTCTAAAATGTCCCCACTAGTACACAACTCTGGAGTGTAGAGTAGAGACTTACGCTTCACGGAAATGAGATGGTTAATATGTAAAGGACGAGGATCCCAATGGACATGGACGATTCCAGTACAGCTCGAGTTTTCCAGGGTGGATGTAGTAAGACAGCATCTCCTCATCGCATATCAGCGGAGCACATTTCACTTTACGTGCATCCATCATGTAAGGGCTTGGAGGTTCGTCTCACTGTCGGTTCTCAAAGGGGCAAGTTCAGCTAAGAGATGTTAGTGGCATGCGGAATCATAGCTACCTTGTGAATTAACACCGGCTGCCACACTGTAAAGGTCGATCCACACTTTTCAATCATCAGTCACAGTCATTATCCATACATGTTGACAGATTGTCAGTTAATTGATTGACTGACAATCTGTTGACTTATGTGGAAAATTACTGTGACTGATGACTGAAATGTTTGGATCAACCTTTAGAGTGTGACAGCCGGTGTTAATTCACAAGTTTTCCTACAAATCTTACAAATCACCAAGTACATATTGGGAAACAGATGCAAAGAAATCGACTGAATTTGTTCATCCTGTAAAAACCTAAATACTATCTAGCGATCATACAATTCTTTAATCAAATTTACCTTTTCTTCTTGCAGACCTGCCGTCCCCATGCGTGGCACTCGACCGGGTGCAGCACCTGGGAAAAAACCCGATCGTCGAAGTGGCATACCGGCGCAAAAAGGCGGCACCGCCGCGCAGAAAAGGAATTCGGCACCTACACGAGGGAGCATGGCTAATGGACGAGCCGTACCGCCGGGCGGAAAAGACAAAAAATCCAATTCAGGATCGGCCACGGATTCGACAACCGAGCCCGGCGACGAAACAAAAGACGACGAGCCAAAGGAGGAGGAGAAAAGGTTCGAGCCGAGCAGTCATTTGGAATCTGAATTGGTGGACATATTAGGTAAGATAGATCAAGACAGATTCGATACATGTGTTGCGATTGGGCGAGATTAAATTATTCAGCATGGGCCCGATTCTGAAAGTTAATGTCTGTCAGAAAAATAAAAAAATTGTAAAAGTTAACATTCATTATGTAAATTTAGCAAAACGTAGTGATGAATGATTTTTTGCTGAATTACATCAGTGAGCGCTGTTGCGGAATCAACAGTCGAAAATTTAGTATAGAAATATTTTTGTATTTTACCAATTGTTCATTACTAGCACTTACACTTGTTCCAATTTTTAGAACGTGATATTCTTCAAAAGAACCCAAACATACGTTGGGACGACATTGCAGATCTGCACGATGCCAAACGTTTGTTAGAAGAGGCTGTCGTTCTGCCCATGTGGATGCCAGATTACTTTAAGGTAAGCAAAACGCACTTCTCGCTTTACACACTTGAGATGACCAAAATTTCTAAATTTCCAGGGAATTCGAAGGCCATGGAAAGGCGTACTCATGGTTGGTCCGCCCGGTACGGGAAAAACTATGCTCGCCAAAGCAGTCGCCACCGAATGCGGCACAACATTTTTCAACGTCTCCTCATCCACACTCACCTCCAAATATCGCGGCGAATCCGAAAAAATGGTTCGGCTCCTGTTTGAAATGGCACGTTTCTATGCGCCCAGTACGATTTTTATCGATGAAATTGATTCCCTGTGTTCGCGACGTGGCTCGGAGTCAGAGCACGAGGCATCGCGACGTGTCAAGTCCGAACTTTTAGTACAAATGGATGGAGTTGGTAGTGAAGAGGCGTCCAAAGTGGTTATGGTATTGGCTGCCACTAATTTCCCGTGGGATATTGACGAGGCGTTGCGACGACGTTTGGAGAAACGTATTTATATTCCGCTGCCGACGGATGAGGGTCGCGAGGCACTGTTGAAGATCAATTTGCGCGAGGTGAAGGTGGATACGAATGTGAATTTGAAGACGATTGCAAAGAAGTTGGACGGATATTCCGGAGCGGATATTACGAATGTTTGTAGGTGAGTAATGAATGGGGTTTTGAGATGTAGAAATGTTACCTTCTGGACAAAATTAATTGCGAAGCGAAGTGGCCATTTAAGGTACTCGCTCCGGTACGATTTCAAATCTCGTAGAACCGGGGGGGTTTTTGATGGCTTCTACGGCCACTACGGTTTTTCGTTGTATTCAAAGTAAACTCAGTGCTGGCAAAGTGCACCTATCTTGATGTATACACGACCATTAATTTCCCATAATCCAAAGGCGTCTTAAGTATTATGTCATAATATTCTCCCAACCAGAATAAAATAATTAATTGGGGGCGCTGAATAGCAAATCAATAAATTTCGATCAAATCATTGATCACTCCTGAAATTATAAAAATATCTTTCACGGTTGGCAAAAATAATAATTCAGACTAATAATCTTTTCCTAGAAATTTTCGAAACAGTTATGATTCATTTTTAATGAGGTGATTGATTCTTGTTTTCCGGTTTAAACATTTCTCTTCCTACACTCGTTATCGCGTTGGCGTGGCTTATCGCCTCTTGTTTTCTAAGATTTTACACTGATTAGTGTTTGTGTGTGTGTGTAGTTTTTATTATTATTATGATGTGTTAAGGCATTTTCCTCCCGGTTGATAAACCTGACGAGTCTGTCATTTCAATGGCAAAAACATATTCAATCATGATTTCATCAGGTGGTTTTTTTCACCGAATCTCGATGGCAGTAGATATGTAGATAAAGCTCTGCTGCTCACAGCCTTGTTGTGACGTTATGTCGATCAAATGTACAATGGCCCCCGCGCTCATAACAGATTAGATAAAACATACATGCTCGTAGGTGCGAAGTAGAATTGTAGTAAATTTTATAATTTAATGTTTTCTTTGGTGTTGTTTTTGTATTAGTCACGTTTTGAATTGTTTTTCCTGTTTACATTGTCATCTAGCATGTGGGTCAGGCAATATTTTTACAATAATCTATGTTATCGTATCGTACAATGAATTATTGGCACTGTTTTGTCATTAAAAGTGCATTGCTCAATATTGTCGATCAACTGGTTTTTCACAAAGGCGACAATGTAGTAGAGGAGGGATGAAAATCCACGATTCAGCTACCGTTATGGCGTCAACTTTTTTTTTTCTCATCTTAAATTGGATAGCGTGCAATTCGATGTACATATTTTGCAAACTGAAGACTAATTCTAGCAAAATGTGATCGTCACTAAGACCATGGTACGTGTTTATCAATAGTAGCCTAGTAGTCAATTTGCTAAATTTTGGACATGTGGGAGTATTTGCCATGTGAGGACTTGGTACCTGTGCCACAGATTCGTCAATTTTCTATGTCCCCTATTAATTGTACTTTTCTTACTTTGATAACTAAGAGAACAGGATCTGAATTTTTCTGTTAGCTTCTAAAACCTCTGCTACCTCAAGATCAATCAATCAAAGTTACTGCGAAAATGGCTATTATTGGCTGATGATTGTCGAAGAGATTCCTCGCTCGTGTATTAAGGGATTTTACTTTCTCTCTCTCTTGTCCCACGGCTGGCATGTCACGTAAAAGAAATTTCGTTCGTGAGGTAATTATTTGGATGGTTCTTTCGCTAGAAACTTGCCTCCTTGCTCTTTTTTTGTACAGTACAAGTAGACTCATCTTTTTTTTGTACCAATCTCAATTAAACCGCACACAAATATGTTATTCTATCGAATCCATAAATCATATTTAAGAACGAAGGAAAACGGACTATGGCAGCCCGCTGATCCCGGGCTGCCATAGAGACCCCACTCCTGAAACTAAGTTGTTTTAGGTAATGTAATGTTTGTTCAGTTATGGTCCCATGCCAACCAAATCTCACATAACTGTGTTGCTTTTAAAGTCACAAAACATAATGTGAGAACGGATCGAACCTGAAACCTGGAGTCATGGAGGTGTCATAGAAACCCTATCCCAATGTTGGCTCTTCTAAAAGAAAACTGATTGATAGTCAAATCGCAACCAAATCTTACATAAATATGTTTATATTAAAAATACAAAACATTATATAAGATCAAACGGAATTGGATCATGGGGCTATGTTATATAAACTCGATCTTGTTGTTGCTGTTGTAGCGGTGCAGAAGGGTGTGAGTCGCTGTGCATGTCTGTGGGCATGTTCTAAGTTTCGTCGTCGTTCTCGCCTATTGTCTCAAGCGACAAGAACGTAGCAGCTGCAATAGGGTTGTCCCATAACGCCCTCGGAGTGAGGTTAGTGGGTGCAGCGGGGCATCGAAACAGGTGGTCCACATCGTGTGGCGTACCGCCGCAGCTCGGACAAATGTTCTGGATGTCCGGGTCTATTCGAGATAGGTAGGAATTGAGACGTGAACAAAAACCCGAACTAAGTTGGGCTAGTGTCACTCTTGTGGCTCTCGGGAGCCTAGTCTCCTCAGGCGATATGGGTGGTGGGGGCACTGAGAGGACTCTATTCGGACCTAATCTCCCTATTGACCTATTCACAACGATTGTGTGAATATCTGCGATGGCCGCATGGTATGCTGTGTCATCAAATATATCGGGAGGTACCCGTTTGTATCTCTGGACGTCTCTCTCGAGATCTCTGACTCCACTCCTGACATGTCGTGGAGGGGGAGTATTGTCCATGAGATGATGATTTGGGTGATCCTCTCGATAGCAACCGACCAGATATTGAAGAGACAAGAGGTGATTGTGATCACGCACTGATAACATGCTGGTTTCTTGATGAAGATGCTCCTGGGACGACATGAGATGGCAACCTGTGGCGATACGTAGAGCAGCGTTCTGGCATACCTGGATCTTATTCCAGTTTGTGTCACTGACGGTTTGTGACCACACCGGTGCTGCATAGCTAGGGATTGCTCTACCTATCGCTTTGTAGGTGACCAACATATTTTCTTAGTCCTTTCCCCAGGAACTCCCGGCTAATGCCTTTAGGACGTTATTTCTACTGTGCATTCTATCGACTACGTTTGTGACGTGATTTTTCGACTTCATCATGGTGTCTAAATAGACACCAAGGATCTTGGGGTTGGTTACAGTAGGAACAACGTCATCAGCATGCTTACCAGTACAGATCCCAAGCACCTCCGAAAACTCCTGCGTCCAGGTGGTAAGAAGTGTTGCGGTACATTCAGACGGTGAAATGACAAGATTGCGGATATTGAAAAACTCCACCAGTTTCTCAATATAGTCATTTAGTCGAGCACACATGCTATTTAAATCATTCCCCGAGGTGAGTACGGTGCAGTCGTCCGCATAAGAAATTAGTTCGATACCTTCCGGGGGAGTTGGAAGGCTCGACAGATATATGTTAAACAGTGTAGGAGAGAGTACACTACCCTGTGGAACTCCCTGCTTAATTTTTCTATGCTTTGAACGACTGCCCCGAAACTCTGTGAAGGATTGCCTTCCAGCTAGATAGTTGGCAATCCATCTAACCACTTGTGCAGGAATATGCATATTGAGGAGATCGGCCAACAGCGCAGAATGGATAACCGTGTCCTACTGGCAACCATTGCTATTGCACTATTTTGCAGTTGCAACTACGCAGCTGCAATACGCAGTTGCAATACGCCTCTCCGGGGCGGACCACACCCGTTTGCAACAACAAACGGCCAAGAGTTGCCAAAACGCCTCCCTGGCAAGAGCCTCGAAGGTCTCGATGCAGGAAGGTTGTGTATGTCTGTGTATATGTATGGACTCGTTATATATGTTTTTTCGTCTTATTGGGAGCATCACATCTCGGCGCGACTGCTCTCAATTCTCCTTTTACGCGCCGGCATTGAAACAAATCCAGGCCCTGTCTTGGTATGGATGTGTAGTGTCTGCAACCGACGTATCGGTTCTAATGCTTGGTCACTTCAGTGTAGTTGCTGTTCGGAGTGGGTGCATTTTAGATGCTCCGGTTTGAGAAGGATGGGTCATTACATAGAAGGTACATTTGTTGCTCCTGGCTGTAGGAATACTGGGCAGCCTCGGGTAATACCAGGCCCCTCTCCACCAACGCCCCCTACTCCACCCAATAATGTTGCCTTGAACGTAAGACACAGCTTAACTCCTGCCCCTCCGCCAGCAATTTTTACACCGGTGTCCATATTGCAGTTCAACTGTAATGGCATCCTAGGGAAATTTCCTGAAATCACAAGCTTCTTGAGAAAGTACAGAATCCTGATTGCAGCCATCCAAGAGACGAAACTCCACGCGAATTCACCATTCAACGCTGATGGTGAATATATCATCATACGCAAGGACAGAGAAGGCGCCACGAATGATTCTCACCCTGGAGGTGGACTTGCCTTCCTAATACACAGGTCCGTACATTACCGTGTATTAGATGTAGTTTCAGACGGTACGGCGGAATTGCAAGCCATCTCAGTTTCATCAGGGAGCACCAATATCGAAATTTTTAACATCTACATACCACCACATTCGAGTTGTACAAACTACCATTTCGATATTGGTCCTCTTCTTAATGGAGAGCACAGGATCATTCTTGGTGACTTCAATGCCCATCATGAACTCTGGCATTCCGCGCTTCACAACGATGCCAGGGGTCAAGCTATCGCCGAATCTCTGGACGCATCAGGTTTCTGTACCCTCAACGAAAACTCTCCAACCCGTGATGCAAACAATTGTATTAGCTCACCAGACATTACAATTGTCAGCGCTAGCCTAATTAGTGAGACCTCCTGGGAAACACTTACTGGTCTTCCCTCTGATCACCTCCCAATCATAGTCAGAATTGACAAACCAGCTAACGTGACCAAGTCAGAGAAGCGAACTTTTGTCAATAACAAAAAAGCTGATTGGGAAGGTTTCAAAACGTTCACGTCATCGAAGTTCTTCGCGCTTCCCCCTCCCACCAATATACATAAGGCCGAACGGAACATTAGGAGCGTCATTGCCAAAGCTGCGGCACGGTTCATCCCTGCAGGGCGCATTCCAAAGGTTCGTCCAAACTTCCCAACAAGTGCCGCAAGGTTAGCTGATGAACGTGACAACATTAGGCGCGCCAACCCTGGTGACCCCAGAATTCGGGAGCTCAATATCCAAATACAGCGACAAGTTAAGGACTACAAGAAGGCCAAATGGAACGAGCACCTCAATGACTGTAACCTTAATGAAGGTGCCAGTAAGTTATGGTCCACTGTCCGTGCCCTTTCGAACCCCACAAAAGATAAGGGCAATATAGCCATAACCTTCGGCAAAAAAGAAACTAGCAATCCTCTTCAGTGTGCGAGCCAGTTCAATAAACAATTTATTGAACATCCCAAGTCAGATGGCCTCAAGCGCAAAATTAGAAGACGGATTCGCAGCCGAATTGTTGACTCCGTACCAATTTATACTCCGGACCAGGTTAAAACAGTCATTGAGAATGCAAAAAATTCTAAGGCCCTTGGACCTGATGGCATTTCAATGGCCATGCTCAAACATCTTGGTCTTCCTGCCATTGAGTATCTCACGGCAGTCTTTAACTTGTCAATGTCTACGCTCGCCATCCCCGACATCTGGAAACAAGGTCGTATAGTCCCGTGCCTTAAACCAGGGAAAAGTGCCAAACTAGGAACTTCCTACAGACCGATTACGATCCTGTCACCTGTAGCAAAGACGCTGGAAGCCCTCATCCACCCCACACTCGTTTCACATGCAAAGCTAGATCCCCATCAGCACGGTTTCAGACGCATGCATAGTACAACCACCGCTCTGGACGCGATCACTACACGTGTAAGAGACGGACTAAACCACAGTACACCTTGCCATAGAACTATCATGGTGGCGATTGACCTATCAAATGCGTTTGATAAGGTTAATCACTCCATGCTTCTGGCAAACCTCCTCAATATGCATGTTCCGACTCAAGAAATAAGATGGATTGCCAACTATCTAGCTGGTAGGCAATCCTTCACCGAGTTTCGAGGCAGTCGTTCCAAACTTAGAAAAATCAAATTAGGTGTTCCTCAAGGTGGGGTTCTCTCTCCCACCTTGTTTAACATCTACATGGCCGGTCTCCCAACACCTCCGGAAGGCATTGAAGTTATTTCTTATGCCGATGACTGCACTGTACTCGCCACGGGAGCGGATAGGGATGTCATGCGTGAAGATATCAATAGATATTTAACGCGACTAGAAGCGTTCTTCCATAGCAGAAACCTCACCATCTCAGCGTCCAAATCGTCTGCGACCTTCCTTACCACCTGGTCAGGTGATTGTAAGTGGCCGGTTGGGGTACGTATTGGCAACAAACCAGTTCCTGCTGTTGCAAATCCAAAAATTCTCGGGCTTCACTTTGAGAAAATGATGACTTCAGCTCATCACGCGGAAGCGGTATGTGAAAAGATGCGCAGTAGGAACAAAATTCTAAAAGCACTGGCTGGTAGCACCTGGGGCAAAGATAAAGAGACAATGCTAGCCACTTACAAAGCGGTGGGTCGAGCAGCGGCTGATTTTGCGGCGCCAGTTTGGTCGCAAGGTCTCTGTAACACAAGCTGGAAAAAAATCCAAGTCTGCCAAAATGCTGCTCTACGCACAGCTACAGGATGCCTTCTGATGTCTGCCCAGGACCACCTACATCAGGAGACACATTTGATGCCAATACGTGACCACAATCGACTACTTACAAAACAATATTTAGTAGGTTGTTATCGAGAGGATCATCCAAATCGTAACCTCATGGACAAAATTCCCCCTCCACGCAACATCAAACGTGGCCCTCCTGACCTTGAGAGAGAAGTCCAGGGTTACAAAAGGGATCCTTTCGATGAAGATTCATACCGGGCTGCCATTGCAATGATTCACACTGAGGAAGTGAGTAGGTCTATTGCGAGTTTAGGTACGAACAGAGTCCTCTCAGCGATCCCACCACCTATTTCGCCCGAGGAGATTAGGCTCCCGAGAGCCACCAGAGTGACCTTAGCCCAACTTCGGTCAGGCTTCTGCTCACGCCTCAATTCGTATCTATCTCGCATAGACCCAAATATACTAAACGTATGCCCAAACTGCGCTGGCACGCCACACGATGTAGCCCATTTGTTTCAATGCCCAGCTGCACCCACTAATCTCACCCCCCTCTCACTATGGGAAGACCCCATTGCAGCTGCCACGTTTTTGTCCCTGGAGATTGCGGACGAAAACGACGACGAACTATAAAACGAGTCCATATAGATACACAGCGGTTCACACCTTTCTGTACCGCTAAAAGAAGAAGAAGAAGAGCTCTCAGACTAAAGCTTAGGGATCAATTCTCATTCACAGACCAGTGAGCCCTCAAACGGGGCCAGTAAGTAGAATGGATGAACCGTAACATTTAGCAACGGCTCGGCGTCTGCTATTTTCATTTCCATCGACAAAGAGTCATACGAGAACAGACCCTAAAATTGACCAAATTAACTGAAAGCCTATTTCGATGAAATAATGTGAGAAGTAGCAATTTGATTTCAGTCCAACTACCCGTAAAAACACAATGTGGGCGTCCCTATAGACCGGACCTAGAAATTCTATGTCGCGAAATTCCAAGGCATGGATCTTAGCTTGGAAGACGCTGAATCATTTCAGCTGATTACACTGCATCCACGTGTGTATCTGCACAAAGAGCTTCGGTCGTTGACGCTACCGATGAATTCGGGAGTGAGGTAGCTCAATGGGTGAAGAAGACTAGTGCTTTTCGATTTGTTGGATCATTTCCATATTTACGGGAAATCCCATACAAAATGACAATCTGGAAATTTGATCCAGGCTATGACATGAATCATCTGCCAATGCCGTCCTCCAGATGACTCCGCGAACAATTTCCCTGAAATTTCCGTATGTCATTTTGTTTTTATTTTATTTATTTTTTCTAATCTTTATTAGAGTTAATTATCTTAATATTTCTTGAGACTTTTCCTTTAAATTGTATCTTGCATGGTGCAGAATATAAAATGCAATTTCCAATTCAGAATATCGTATTTGGGGACTGATGACACCATAGTCAGCTGTTACCGAAGGGGGGAATTTTGATCCGTTTGGGATTTTCTTAGACAATGATCCTGACGGTACAAGATGCTACAGTGAAAGATGACATCGGCGCATCACCAGCTGAAATGACGTACGGGAAATTTTGATCCGTTTGCGATTTTCTTAGACAATGATCCTGACGGTACAAGTCGAAAAGCCTTATTCTTCCTCTGAATTGTCAGTATGCGGGTTCAAATCCCACCGTCAACCTGGATGTTTGTGTTGTCTTTATAAAGAAATAATATTAAGACAGTCGGTTCCTCGATTTAAATCGTCCCGGAGCTACCCGTTATTACAACGACCAATCTGTTGTAGAGCGATTCAGAACAGTCAATCGAAAAGTCAAAAGAAAAAAATCTTGAATCGCTACTGCAACAAAAACATGCACTCGAATCTCCCTCTGGATCGGTAAAAGCAAAGGCAAAGCACAATTAGAGCTCCAAGTGACAGCCAGACTTGGAAAACATGTATTTTCGAATAGAAAGAGAGAAAAGTTTCAGCCTCTCCTATGGTGGTATCCGCACTTGGTATCGATGGGATCCACTTCATTTAAACAAGGGAAACAGGTCTCTATCTCACACACATTCTCTCTCTATCTCTCCGATTACACCAACTCCTTATAATTGCCCACCTCGTGTACATGAGCGTAAGTGTGTAACTAGAAGATAGATTCGCCCCTCCTCACTTACCCGTCTGAGACAACAAACAAAGTTGGTAATTAAGCTGTCAACTCGACAACTAAAGTACCATTATTTTTTGCCTTGCTCAGTCATTTGCATAGACGTAGCATTTTTGTTCAGTCTGGGGGCAGAAAATTTTTTAAGATAGATGAGAACTAGTCATGCATATCGTTAAATTTTCATAAAACACTTTATTTCTTAGTATTTAGATGGTCTCAGCAACATTTTAACAAATTTGGTACGAAAATTCCATGTAAATATTTGCACGCAATTTGTGCTCCCCCTTGTATGAAAAAGTGGCGACGCCTTTGGTGACGTTGATGGTTTGTGTGAATGTGTAATAAAAACTTTCATCTTCAGGGCGCTTCCGAATATCTTCCTTTTCAAAGGCCAACCACGTCTGTGTTATTCTTCTTCTTTATGGAACGATATCCCGACCTCGGGCCTTGACCACTTGTATGATTGACTCGCAATTGTTGCGGTCACGTTACCTAGTGACCTGGTCCTTCCCCCGCATCTGGTGTGCGACCTCATCTTCTGGTTACTCCCATCGAGCTCTCGGCGGTCCACGCAATCTGGATCTGTCTGGCTAGCTTCAAATATCCGAAGCCATAGTTAAATTGGTCGCAGACAATTGCGATATCATACTTTTTGATTGTTTTTCAGTGATATATATTTTCAAGTAAAGCCACTGATTTTGAACTAAAGAAATCCACGCCCCTGCTATGTCTAACTATTATACTTGTGTGTATGTGTGTGGAGGGGCGTGAACCTAAATAGGAATTTTCAGCACCGAAACCATATGCCCATTGATGATTATCCAGCCTTAATACGCAGGCAGAGGTTGTACATAGATGATCAGTGGTGATTTACGTCGCTCATATCTCCTCAGTTTTAAAATGATGAAATTAACACGTTGTTCTACCAAGTGATGCATTCTGTCGAGCTCTCATTGTAGCTGCTTCTTGAAATATTATGCTGATAGATTTGGTTGGGCGAAAGATATATTTCCGAACTATATGCCTTTTGCCTTTAGCACAATTATACACTTTTTTTGGAATTACTCTATAATTCTCGAAATACCAAAAATCTATAATGAACGGATTTTTTTTACTTCGGCCCGAGCTCAAGGTTGAAGACAAAATCTTCAACGGTTACTTTCGAACTCAAGCCGGATTCTTCAAAATGTGACACACATGGAGAAATTTCTGTAACTTCTGTAACAACAACCTATTTAATCTCAATTCAGGCATAGCGAGGCTAACGTATATTTAAACGAGCCAAAAATTTAACAAAATTGAAGGATCCTTTCAAAATTTACTTATACTTTTCTTTTCTTTGCAGAGACGCCAGTATGATGTCAATGCGACGCAAAATCGCCGGCCTAAAACCCGAAGAAATCCGCAAATTGGCCACCGAAGAAGTTGATCTTCCCGTGTCAAATCAAGATTTCACCGAAGCAATAGCCAAGTGTAACAAGAGCGTATCGAAAGAGGATCTCGCCAAATATGACAAATGGATGCGTGAATTTGGCTCATCCTGATATGATGACGGGATTTGTGATAAGATTCCCGGGAGTCTAATAGGCGGCACGGCAACGAGTCGTCCGTCTTCGTGTCGACTCCATCATTCTGCCACCAACATATTTGCTGCTGTTCGTACTACAATTGCCGCCGGGCAGCAAACAATTGTAGTATGAAAACTTCAATTGTACATAAAGAGAAGAATAAGAAGAGACAAGAAAACAACAAAAACAACAATATTTTCAGCGCTTTAATAACTATTCGTTTTGTTTCATAATATTTATTAGTGTAGATCGAGTTTTTTGTTTTTGTTTTTAATAATAATTGTTTCATTTATAAATGACTTGTACTTAAGCATGTATGCATTGTAGCTGGATGTGAAAATCATATTTAAGCAGAAATTCTGTAAAATACGCAGCTAAAAATTTTCGTTGATTTTATTTTACTTGTAAAACTTTACGGAATAACAAATCGAATAGTACATCGCCAATAACAAAGCATAAAACAAATCGTCCAATTAGACATAAATAAAAGGTGATGGTGTGAAAACGATGGACATCCTATTAACTCGCCACGGGCCTGACAAAGGGCATGAAATGTGGTCTCACTAACAAGTACACACACTCTGTTGTTTCACATTCGTAGCTAGGATAGATAGGATCTTTCTTTTAAGATTGCAAATTAACACACAACACAGAAATCTGAAACAGATCCACCAATGCCAATTTGCATTTATACGCTCTAAAAATATATCAAATTAAAGAAAAAGCAAAAAAGTTAATTCTCCACGTGATTGTTATTCCTAGAATTGTGCAATTGATTTATATAGATTTTTATAATTGGAATATTCAAAAGAAAAACAAAGAGAAAGAATGAAAGGAAGTAGAAGAGCATTGTTAGCTAGTTAGCATCTAGACAAAGGGGAAATTATTCTTTTTGTCCTTTCGGTTTTGTTTAGTCCATTTTTTTATATTGAGGCAAATAAATAAGATACTCGTCAAGTCAATTGAAATTAAATATTAACCGAAAGACTTGTTCGAATCAAACGAATATACATATTTGATATATGTGAAGGCAATAAATTGAAAAAGAGAGAGAGAGAGAAATTTCGCGTACGATTTGATCCTAGAGAGTAATGTAATTACAACAAGGCACGTGATTCGTAAGAAAAAAAAAGAAACGGTTATGAATGATAATAAGGATAGTAAATAAAAAAGACGATAAAAACACTCTAAATTTTAAAAATTAATCATAATCATTTATAAGTACAGCTGTAGGTATATTAGACTAGGTATAAGGAAATCATAAATTACTAATTTTTTAATAAAAAATAATATTGTTAAAAAGGTGATTTGTTTTATGAATTCATTTGTTCTTCTTCTTCTTGTAGCAGTGCAGAAAGGTGTTAAACCTCTGTGCATCTATGTGGGTACGATTTATGGTTCGTCAGTGTTTGTGTCCATGAGGTCTAAGGACAAAAACATAGCTGCTGCGATAGGGTTTTCCCACAGCGATATAGGGGTAAGATCAGTGGGCGCAGCGGGGCATTGAAACAAGTGACCCACATCATGAGGAGTACCATTGCAGTTTGGACAGATGTTTTGGATGTTCGGGTTTATGCGAGAAAGGTACGAAATAAGGCGTGAACAAAAGCCCGACCGAAGTTGAGCTATTGTTACTCTAGTGGCACTCGGGAGCCTAATCTCCTCAGGCGAAATTGGTGGTGGGTGCTCTGAGAGGACTCTATTCGCACCTAAACTCGCGATAGACCGATTCACTTCTTCAGTGTGGATCGCTGCAATGGCGGCTCGGTATGTAACTTCATCGTAAGGGTCCCGTTTGTATCCCTAAACCTCTCTCCCAAGGTCTCGTAAACCACGCCTGACATGTCGTGGTGGAGGAATTCGGTCCATGAGATGATTATTGGGATGATCCTCACGGTAGCAACCAACAAGATACTGTTTTGAGAGTAGGAGATTGTGGTCACGTATTGGCATCAATTTTTGTCTCCTGATGTAAGTGATCCTGGGCAGACATCAGAACCTGAACTTTGGACCAGTTTGTGTCACATAGACTATGTGTCCAAACTGGGGCTGCATAATCAGAGGCCGCTCGACCCACCGCTTTATAAGTGGCTAGCATCGTTTCTTTATCTTTGCCCCAGGTGCTACCAGCTAGAGCTTTTAGGATGTTGTTCCTACTGCGCATTTTTTCACAGACTGAAGCTGCATGATTCGCAGACGTCATCATGTTCTCTAGGTGAAGCCCGAGCATTTTGGGGTTTTTAACAGTAGGAACAGAATTGTTGCCAATACGTATATCCATCTCCCATCTGATGTCGCAGAGGATTTGGACGCAGAGATGGTGAGGTTTCGGCTTTGGAAAAATGCCTGTAATCGTCCTAGATAGCGATTAATTCGGAGGCGCATTTAATCCTTATCGTTCCCTGTGGCGAGTACGGTGCAATCGTCAGCATAGGAAATCACCTCGATTCCTTAAGGTGGTGTGGGAAGGCCGGACATGTAGATGTTAAACAGAGTGGGGGAGAGTACCCCTCCCTGTGGAACACCTAATTTGATTTTCCTAAGCTTAGAACGTTTGCCTCGAAACTCGGTGAAGGAGTGCCGACCAGCTAGATAATTGGCAATCCAACGGATCTCTTGTGCAGGAAGATGCATATTCAACAGGTTTGCTAAGAGCATTGAATGATTGACCGTATCGAATGCACTTGATAGGTCTACTGCCACCAGAATAGTTTTGTGACAACGACTGCGTTGATTTAGCCCATCACGAATGCGTGTAGTGATCGCATCGAGGGCAGTGGTGGTACTATGCATCTTCCTGAAGCCATGCTGGTGAGGTTCTAGCTTCGCATGTGCAACAAGAGTGGGGTGAATAAGGGCCTCCAGCGTCTTTGCGACAGGAGAAAGTATCGGTACGGGGCGGTAGGATTCCCCGAGATTTACGCTCTTCCCTGGCTTGAGACAGGGAACAATTCGACCTGTTTTCCAGATTTCAGGGATGGCAAGCGTGGACATCGACAAGTTAAAGGCGGCCGTGAGATACTCAATGGCTGGAAGGTCGAGATGTTTCAACATGGTCATTGAAATGCCATCTGGTTCGAGGGCCTTGGAGTTTTTAGCATTCTCGATGACTTTTTTAACCTGGTCCGCGGTAAAAGATGGTATGGTGTCAACATTTCGGCTGCGAATCCTTCTTCTAATTTTGCGCTTGAGGCCGTCAGACTTGGGATGTTCAATAAATTGTTTATTGAACAGGCTCGCACACTGAAGAGGATCGCAGGTTTTTGTGTTGCCAAATTCAATGGCGTTGTTGCCCTTTTCTTTCCGAGGATTGGAAAGGGCGCGGACGGTAGACCATAATTTGCTGACACCTTCATTGAGGTTACATTCATCGAGGTGCTGATTCCATTTCGCCCTCCTATAATCTTTAACTTGTCGGTCAATTTCGGAGTTAAGCTCCTGAATTCTGGGATCATCAGGGTGAGCGCTTCTGATCTGATCACGTTCATCGGCTAATCTGGCGGCACTAGTGGGTAAGTTAGGCCGAACTTTCGGGATACGTCCTGCAGGAATAAAACGTGCCGCGGCTGTGGTAATGACGTTCCTAATATTTTTCTCGGCCTTATGAATGTTGGTAGGTGATGGTAGCTCGATGAACTTCGCCGACGAGTAAGCTTTGAAACCATCCCAATCGGCTTTCTTGTGATTGACAAAAGTTCGCTTCTCAGACTTAGTCATGTTCGCTGATTTGTCAATTTTTATAATGATTGGGAGGTGATCTGATTTGAGGGTGGTACGTACTTCCCATCGGGAAGCCGCGATTAGGCTGGCACTGACAATAGTTATGTCAGGAGAACTACTGCAAGTGCCCACGACTCTGGTCGGCGAGTCTTCATTGAGTGAACAGAATCTGAGGCGTCAAGTGATTCGGCGATAGTTATACCCCTGGCATTGTTGTTGAGTTCCGAATGTCAGAGCTCATGGTGCGCATTAAAGTCGCCAAGGATGACCCTGTGGCCTGTGCTCTCCGGAAAGGAGAGGATCAATATCGAAACGATAGCCTGAAGGGCAACTAGAATGAGGTGGTACATATGTATATATTAAAAGTTTCGATATTAGTACTCCCTGATGGAACTGAGATGGCTTGAATTTCCGCCGTACCGCCAGCAACTACATCTAATACACAGTAATGTACGGACTTGTGTATTAGGAAGGCAAGTCCACCTCCAGGGTGAGAATCATCCGTGGCGGCCGGTCGATCTTTCCGCAGTATAACATATTCGCTATGGACGCTTAGAGACGAGTTTGCGTGAAGCAACGTCTCTTGTATGGCGGCGATGAGAATTCTGTTGGAACTCAAGAAGTGTGTGATCTCAACGATTTTTCGGTGGATGCCATTACAGTTAAACTGTAATATAGATAGTGCAGTGAAATCTGCTGGAGGAGGAGGGCCAGGCGTAAGACTGGGTCTGGCATTCCTTATCATATTGTTGGGCGGTGTAGGGGGCAGCGGTGGAGAAGGTGGGCTGGGAGAAGCCCTGGGTTGCCCAGAATTTATACAACCTGCCGCAACATAGGCTACGGAGTGTTGCCCTTGTCTTCGTAAACCTGAACACCTAAAGTGAACCCATTCCAAACAGCAATTACACTGCACTGATCTGGCATTCGAACCGATACGTTGGTTGCAGACACTACAAATCCATACCCTTGGGCCTGGATTTGTTTCAACACCGGCGCGAATTAGTAAAATTGAGAGCAGCCGCGCCGAGATGTAATGCTCCCAATATGACGAAAAAACACATATATCGTACCCACACATATACACAGACAAACACAACCTTCCTGCATCGAACCTTCAGGGCTCCTGCCGGGGCTCTTGCCAGGAAGGCATATTGGCAGCTTTTGGCCATTTTGCAATAACAAAACGGGTGTGGTCCGCCCCGTAGAGGCAGTTCCCGTAAGACCACAATTCATTTCATTCATTCACAATTCATTTGTTGATGGCTATTACCTAATATTGTTGAATGTTTGTTCAGTTTCGGCGAGCAATCGCTAAGGCTCCCATGAGGGTTACTGAAAAACTGTCTGAAACATACAACTAAAACATCCCTTATTACATATAACTAAGGGCGCTCATAGACCTATCAATCGATTGCATAAAATCGATCGGTCGCCCGTACGGCACATACACTAAGCAATTTATCGGCCAATCTGGAATGACAGTCTCACGGTCCACCCGACACAACACAACATAGCGAAAATTATATATTTTGTGGCGATAGAAGATGGACATTCTTTGCTACTATCGATGGAGAATGACCGGCACAACCACAACATGAAGAATGACCACTGGTTTATGTCAAAACACAAGACACATGATTGTATGAAAAATTGCATGGCAATATGTTCCAGACGTCCAATCAAAAAATTGGATTGAATGGTCACATACACCTTCCAATTTATCGGGTAGTCAAAAAATTGCTTCAATCGATTGGCAGGTCTATGGGCACCCAATAACGGTCGGTTTGCTCTTCCTTGTTCTTGTAACCTCCTGTGTGGGATAACTACAAAATCTCTCTGCACGAGAGGATATCTACTATCGATAGGACAGCTTCCAGATGGCTAAGCCTGGACAACTTAGTCACCAACATCACCAGCGTGCTGTACCTTCAGAAGAACGAAGGACAATAAAGGAGTAACCTGGTGGGCTCCTGAGCTATCGCGGTTAAGGAAGCTAACGAGAAGACTCTTCAAGAGAGAATGAGAGAGTGCTACGTGTATCGCTTCCAACCAGACGGATATCAGATCAGCCAAAGTGAACTCGTCGGTCAAATTCTGAGAAGGTGTTGAATGCACTGACACAGCTATGAGACTCCATCGTGTTATGGGTAAAAAGAACACTAAGGACATAAGTACCCTAAAGCCCTGATGGACGACACACAACTGATGCATTAACGACTACGGCGAGCTATTCCTTAGCACCGACTTCAATTGAAGCCAGTCTTTACAGAACTAATACCTCAGACTGGAGAACACGAACAGCAAGAATTATTTTTACTCAGGACCAAAAAATATGGCCCATATGCTACTTTGAACCATTCAAATCCGCCAGCACAGACGGGATTTTTCCAATTCTTCTTCAGAAATGTTTGAAGCCAGATATTTTCAGAAAATACTGAAGGAGCATTTGAAAAAACTGCCTTCACTGCAATTGAACAAGACTAGGAACGAAGATGGTGAAAAATACAACTATTGGTGGAAGAGAGCTTTGACAATGGAGGGCAAATCGCTTCTAGGCAAAGTACAGAGACTGACGTGCCTCATTACTACCGGTGCATTTCGCTCCTTCCTCCTCTTAGTAGTGCTCGCGAAGTTTTACTCAACCTACACCCAATTCCAATATACAATTCCAGGACGAGGCAAAACTATCAATGGCTCAACTCATACCGTCCGATGCCAATCTAGAACTAACTAAGGAGCAGTTAATAAGGCTCAACCGCGAAAAAGCCTTCCGATTCCAAATACCTAGCAAAGGAGTTCTCTTCAGCTGCACCACTTCCAGGCTGACATATGGAGCAGAGAGGTCTGATACTATAATTTCGCGAAGCTAATCCTTCAAACCATTAAATGGCTCTCTGGCGGTTCAAAACAACCGATGGTACAAGAGCTGGTGTGGTGAACCCAGGGCCAGTGTTGCCACTGTATTTCTGGCAGACGTCCACGAAACATGCGCGGATCTCTGTTTGGGTGAAAGCTAAACTAGGGTTTTCCAATAAGGGCGGGTAGATGTTGAAATGGAATAAAAAAAACCGTGTGAGGTATAAACGGTTTTTTTATTTTATTTGAGAGACCCATATATGCCATTATGTATGGAATAAAACATCATTGAAATGTCCGCCGCGGCTTGTCACGGTCACGGTGGAACGGGTCCGAGTGGTACAATTTTCAATGACTCTGCCGCATAGATCCTGCAGAGCGAGGGCTTGGTTGATATTATTGTAAGGGCATCGGTAGATTGTGGCTTATTGGTATATGCAACTTCAGGAAACTCCACAGGAAAAAGTCGAGCGCAGTCAACTCGCTCGATCTTGGTGGCCAATTCACCTCGCCTTTGTGAGAAATAACCTTACCGAATGAACGATTTATACAGAACGTGCATCGTGGCATCTGCTGTGTGGCACGTAGCGCCGGGTAACTTGATATGGTGATTAGGCATGAGTGACTGACGCAACAGTCGGCAAACATCTATCCGCTCTAATTGGAAAACCCTATATTTATAGCCGGGTATTCCCATAAAAGATCGACCTGTGTAACATTACAGTGCTGCATAGTCAGGAACTACTTGCCCTGTTGCCTTTTACGTGACCGGCATATTTTCTTTCCTACTATGCATTTTGTTGATAAGTTCTCAACATGGCGATTCGACTTCATCAAAGTTCCCGCAAATAGATCCCAAGAATTTTACGATTAGTAACAGTAGGGACAACGTTTTTAACACCAGTTACAGTACCGATCGTAAGCGGCTCCGATAATTCCTGCATCCAAGTGGTGAGAAGTGTTGCAGTAGTATATTTAGACGGTGAAAATGTCTTTACCGGGTTTTAAAAGGGGATCTTTTTTTTATGTTGATGTCAAGGCTTTAGGGGACCACCCTTTAATGCAAGATAGCCTTGGCGGAAAAAAAACTTAGGGTAAGGTATCGAGAGGGGACAACACATCCATGGTCACAGTGGGATTCGAACCCAAGCTCCTTTTTCCGACATTTTTCATCTTCAACCAAAATTCCGCGGTGGGTATTTTGTCCAATCCTTTCGGTGTTTCATCTGATGCAGTGCCACCGTCACCTCTTCCTCTGAAAAATCTTCGATATTTGTGGTATTCGGCTCAACATCTTGAAAAGGTGCGCCAGAAAATTCTTCATTTACAAGTTCGTTAAAGTACTCTCGCACCCTGATTGCCGTATCATTAATCAGTAAGTGTTCCGTGAGAGTCCTCCACGTACCTTGACGCTTGAATTTCTAGAACGTCCCTTCTCCTTTGAACTCCCTGATGGACCCTAAATATCCTTGCTTCCCGCAATGACAGTCTTTCGGTCGCAATCTGAGCTTCTTATTCTAGGTAGAATTTCTCAGGTGTCTTCGATTTTGCTTGCGCTACCAGGCGCTTTACTTTCTTACAGCATTCCATGTAATTTTGCGCGTAACCCTAGTCGAACCTGTTCAGGTGAAACCCAAGGCCGCCCTGCATTCCTACAACCCGCTGAAACATATGACCTATTATGCTGACCCGTCCCGTACTGCTCAAGCCTGAACACCTCAGACAGCAATTACACTCCACTGACCTGCCATTTGCAATGCTTGCATTTGTACGTAGATGAACAATTTCTTGATGCGTGTCCTGTCCTCTCCGTAGGCAATCGAAATACGCGTTGAGGTTCTTCGCCATTTTCCGCCATTTCTCTGCACTCTGCATAACTCGTGTATTTCTGGGCAGAGGCGGAATTGCTGTTGAGTTGTCGCTATCAATGCCGCTGGTTTATATAGTTTTGAGAAGCTAGTTTGCATGGACTACTACTAAGTTTCCTTAACTCCTTGTGGGGCATAGCGCATCTACTACACCTACTCGCCATCGCATACGGTTTCTGATCATGTATCGTATTTCTCAAAGACGTACATTCACCGTCCACAGATCTGCGCCACGTGATTTTAGGGCGGCTCCTTTGTCGACCTCGTCGGGAGAAAGGGTTCCATCGCATAGCACGACCAGCAATGAAGTTATCACCCATCCGCAACGTATGACCAATCCACTGCCACTTTCACCTGCGAGTCAATTCGTCGATAGGTATTAGATCCGTGCGCCGAAGGAGATCTTCATTCGAAATTCTTTCGGGCCAGAAAATTAGATTCGACGAAGACAAGTGTTGACGAAAGTGTGCAGCTTCTTTGTAACTGCAGCGGAAACTTTTCAAGTGTTGCTCCTATATAGGAATACTGAAAGTATCAGGGAGCGAAACAGCCCCAGTTTGGTTTTAACACTGAGATAACTGCTTCGCCAGAGTTTGGACAACATGCTGAAAGAACACTTGGCACTGTTAATGCGGTGAACAATGTCCTGATCAGTGCCACCATTAACAGGAACAATGCTACCAAAATAGACAAATTCGTCTACCTATTTTACAAGTTGTCCATTGATACTTATGGGGAGAATCGGGTTCCCAATCAGGCTAAGGATTTTGGTCTTGTTGGTATTAATCTTTAGCCCGACAACCTATGCCTCTCTCTCTCTCGAGATCTAGAGCCACTCCGCTCAGATATATAATCTTATGCGAGAGTAAGCAAATGTTGTTGGTTGGATTTCAGAGTCCATTGAATGCCGCTGTTACGCTCTTCAAGCGGCAAAGCTACACAGCTGCCCTGCCTGACCCCAATATGAATTTCGTAATCCTTCGACACCTTACCTTTATGTTGCCCTTGCCACTATTTTCTCTGGGACACCCTCTCTTGCCTAAGGGCGAACAGATACATTCTCGGTTCACACTGTCGGAAGCCTTCTCAAAATCAACAAAGAGCATTTGCAACTGATATCTATATTGGACGCATTGCTTGCATTGTTGGAATTTACTGGCGTCCTTGTTTTACATAGGTTTTGACGGGAAGCTGAATTATCAATATAAGGGGGGACCTTTCATCAGTCACTCGATTTTCAACCGCAGCTAGATCGTACGCGCTCTGAACCATTCTCCAGGAGAGTGAACAAGTTCCAGAATACAATCTTTGTCATGGTGCGAGAGCCAAAAGTTGTGATCGGTAAGTCAGTCCTAATCCGAGGCCTAGTACACATTTCGTTAGCATAATTAAATTTCAGATGTGCATGGTACATACATACGAGTACATCCTTTTAGTCGCCTTATTGCACACGCCAGGAAACACTGAGGTGTATTGTGTCCGCACACCGGAGGGGGTTTAGTCGGATATTGAGTGCATTCAGCAAACGAAAAATGTCATAGTTGAAATAGATTACACGCGTCAGCAGCAGCATCGGCAGAATTTCATAGCTGACAAATATGCTGAATTCCAAGTCTTCTGCTCAACATTTTTGTCAGCAATGTAAAATTCATTGGGCTTGACGTTTCGCGATGCCGATGCTTCTGCTGACGCGTCTAATCTATTTCAAGCATAACAGGTAAGTGCTCTTCCAATTATATTATCATTCCGCATGAGGGCTTTTCAGCAGAGAAAGAGATCGGTGGGGGGTAATTCTTGTAGCATTCCCAGTATTTTTCCAGGAAATTTCATTTGCTGAATGCAGCCATTTTCAGGGTTTTCAATTCGCCGAATGCAGCCATTGCGTGAAAGTAACGCCCCGTGGAGAACATTGGAATTGGCCGGAACCAATTCAACCTATGAAACTCCTCCTGCATAGGCAAGGGTCCGCAGTTTTGCCACAACTGAAAAATAGAATCGGCCGGCCGTTCGACATTTATCTTGTCCCTTACGGGAATATTGGTAGATGAGAAAAACTGGATGCCGTCGTCCTGCCTAAGAATCGTTGCCGGCGACGTGGAAGGAGAAATTCGAAGGTTCCGTATCAGGTCGTTGTGCCGACAGCATCGCTATACCATCATGGAACGGGGAAAAAGGCAACGGTCATAAATATTGTCGAGTAACTGTAGAAACAGGCGGCCAAAGCCCGACGTCGCGCTCTCGTGCCAAACACGATCTAAGTTCTATGTTTTTGTAATTTCTTTCGATCCTGTGATGTGTTGATGGGCTTGCGAAAGAGTGACCGTATGCATAAGTGCAAGTCCTGCGAGAAGTACAGTTGTTGTGATCTAGTATTCAGATAAGTACCGTTGAAGTGTGAATGGTTCCGTTGTGCATGGTTGAATGATTGCAGGATTTACCCTAGTCTCCATTCTAATCCCTGGACGATGTGACGCAATTTTCATCACGGTGCGCGTTAATGGCAGTCCCTCAAAATTTAATTACATTTCATTAGGCCTTGGGCTCCGCATGGTCGGTTCAATTGAGGTTATATGTTACAGGGTAAAGATGGTATTCGAGGTAGGTCATTTTTAAAAAGAGTAAAGAGCAGGGGACCTAAAATGGAGCCTTGAGGCATACCGAATGTTGAAATGAAGGAGGCGGATATGCAACTATGAAAACTGACTTGTCCAATACGGCCGGTAAGGTAAGAATCAATCCATTTAACCAGTGCAATAGGAATGTCTAAGGCAAGGAGTTTAGTCTGTGAAATGCCTTCGAGAAATCAGTATAAACTACGTGAGCCAGATAGATGGAAAGACGCCCGCCTGCAGGCTTTTGTTAAGTAAAATTGAGAGCGGTAACGATAAGGTTTGGCAGGTATTTTTCAGAAAAATATTAGGTCGGCCGTTGGATGAGCGGATGTTCCGGACATATAACCAAAACCGCTTGCTTTCGTTGCGTTGGACGGACTCTTCCAAACTGGTCAAGTAGGTAGGTGCTAGCTGCTGCGATAAGGTTTTTCGGCTTCCGTACGCAAAGTAGGAGCAATAGCACTAGCAGCCGCGGATAGTTGCGCTGCCCTACCTTTTCTGTGATGATTAGAACTATTTCTCATGGCTGATTCCTTTTGAATGTTCGAATCGAATGATATTAACTATGCTGTTGAAGAGGATTCGATGCCTAAGATTGCAGTTGGACTGTCGACGAGGGAAGCCCAGATGGTGCAGCAGGAATTTGAGACGAACGTAAGGATATGATGGCTGATATTGATGCAGTTGCAGATGATCCTGACGAAAATTCGGCGAAATAAATAGGCGATGATATCGAAGTAAAGGTTATATTGCAAACCAGTCGATGTTAAGTTGTGGAAGTGACTGTGAACAGTGAAGAGCAACGGTAAGTGTTGCGACAACGTTAGATGCGGTGACTGAAGAGACGGATGAACTGCTTCACTAGATGGAATCAGCCAATGCGGTGGCGATTGCGGTGCGTCACTGTCCCACGTGACGCTAGATTCGAGTTGCTGAGAAGGCTTTGCGCGCTTACAGTCATCCTTTTTCTTTTCCTTTTGAGCCTTCTGCTGGCGAAGATGAGTGGTGACGCCCACAGGTTCAGTAGAAATGGAATTGGTGCCAGTGTCGTCGTGGGCGTCAGGAGTAGTAAAAGTCACAACGTTATCAAAAGAATTCTGAAGCCGGGTCAAAACTGCCTGGAAATCGGTGGTTATACCCCCAAAGAACTTTTTTTTTTGTAGCGAGCATTATGGCGAAGAATGTTGACATTGATTTGGCTCTACAAAATTTGCAAAACCACTGAACGCCTATGTAATATACTAGGTGTGTTTTTACCGAGCACAGATCAGAACAGCACATTTTCCATACCATTTCAAACATGTGTCAGTGTCTGCTCCCATCAACAACAGATCGTCTACGTAAAAATCCCTCTTTAGGTAGTTGACTGCTGGTGGAAACATTCCTTCTTCCTCTTTAGCAAGTTGCAGCAACGTTCGAGTTGCTTCAAACATTTTTCGGTAAGGACTATAGGATGAAATCCCATAGACATCAAAATTTCAATTAACATTCCCTGGGTCTTCGGTCCAACCATCATTAAATCATTGAGTGAATGTCCAGAAGTGGTTTTCGTTGAAAAAAAAATGTTCCGTACAGACGTCGATTATTTGACCAGGCTTGCATTGAACTTTCTATCTGCTAGATCGTCCTCCTTTATTTTCAAACTTGGTTTGATGCCTAAAGACTTAGAAGGGATAATTTTCGTTATCTGTTCCTTGTTCACCATCAGCTCATCTTTGACAAACGCTTCGGACCACTTTTTCTTTATTTCCATGGACACAATTCCCTTGGGGATGATGGAGCTATTTCCGATGTAATGAATGGTAAATGCGGATGGGTAAACCCAATCGTTGGGAAGCTCGTTCGGCGATCATCGATTTCTGAGCTCCTTGATATAAATATTAAGCCACGTAGCTGTGTCAGGCTGCCTGCCGATTTTTACCATTTCTGCGGTCGCGAGATGAATATCAGTTTTGGCTCCAACTGCTTGATTCATTTGGAATCCGTCGGAGGGTTTGCTTTCCGTTTAGTTTTTCATATTTAGTAAAGTATGGTGAGTCTTGTTGCAATGCTTGCATCTGTCCTCTCTGGAGGTAATTAAAAGACGGGTTGAGGTTCCTAGCCATTTCTCGCCTTTTCTCGGAACTCTTCATAACTCATGTACTACTGTGCAGAGGCGACATTGCTGTTTGCCGCTTGTTTCTATGGTTTTAAGGAGCTAGTTTAGATGGAATTCATCACTAATATGTATTCTTGATTCGATTGCAAGAATTCAAGAAATGCTTCGAGTACAGGTAGCACTGCTTCTTCCGCTACACGTTTCTGCCATTCGGCTTTAGATTTTGTGTTCAGCTTTTCTTCCAATTGGTAGAGTATTAACGCAGTTAATACAACGAAGATCAAGTTGGTGCGCATGCTCCATAGAATCCCGTTCGTGGTATCCAAAAGCCTTCTGATGCCATCAGCTGTGAAAGTTGCAGAAGCTCTCGACCATTGATGATACGTTTATTTTCGAACCTCCTCACTAGAAGATCCCACGCCCCCCATGTCCTTAAAGGAGAACCATATTCATATTTCCCGTCAAACTTGGGATATTCTTTCTTCGGCTCTCGGTGAATTAGATAGTTGAAATAGATTACACGCGTCAGCAGCAGCATCGGCAGAATTTCATAGCTGACAAATATGCTGAATGCCAAGTCTTCTGCTCAACATTTTTGTCAGCAATATAAAATGCATTGGGCTTGACGTTTAGCGATGCCGATGCTTCTGCTGACGCGTCTAATCTATTTCAAGCAAGAAGCTGTTATTCTGATATACCCTCCACTGAACCCATTGATTGATTTGCTATTACGACAAATGTGCTGTTTTGACTTGGTTCCGCAGTTGGTTCAGGTCGCTTTCCACTCTGATACCCCCAATCTACGGTTGGATATTGAAATATATCATCTGGTATTCCTCACAGAGCTGTTCGCAGTTGTTGCAAAACCTCCTTGTATTCGGCTAAGATAGTAACATCAATTGTATGGAAGTTGTGCTGTTTCTGTTATGTACTGGACAGTTAAAAACACCCCTATTTATGTATATCAATCAGTGCACTGTGAACACTTTTCGGTCTTCTTCTTCCTTGCCTCGTTCTTTATACCGCTCCATGGCTTCGCGTTGCTCGACCCGCGGTGTAGGCACATCGCCCGTTTTGGCGATAATATCTCAGCATATTTCTACAGGCAGCTCTATCTTGGATCGTGTAATCGCCGAGACCAATGCGTTGTTGTTGCTTTTTCATTTGACACATCCAAGTGTTCTTCGGTCTGCCTCTGGCCTTGGGTCCATCAAGGGGAACTTCCATTGATATCGCTTTCTTTGCTGGGTTCTCAGGCGGACGCCGTTGAATATGGCAATACCAATCCATTTGTCGGTCTTCGAGCTTTTCGGTGATTTGTTGGTCTATGGACAAGCTGCCTCGGATGTAGCTACTCTTGATGTGGTCCCTTTTCGTAACACCAGCTGACATGCGTAACATTTTCATTTCAGTCGCTGTCATTTGTTTCGCGTAACCTTCATACATGGTCCAGCATTCTGATCCATACATGAGTGCGGGACGTACAACCGTTTTATACAACTTGCCCTTTAGCTTCAGTGGCATTTTCTTATCGCAGAAAACTCCAGAGTTTTCTCGCCACGTCATCCACCCAACCTTTGTGCGATGTTTGATGTCATCATCGCATGTAGCTCCGTTGTTCACCATCAAGCCAAGGTACTTGAACTTGGTACAAGACTTAAGCTGAACACTTTTCGGTGATTTCTGAAAACGTACGGCGAAATCAATCCGTTTTCGTCCACTCTGGATAGAATATCACTCAAATTTGTATGCAATTAACAGTTGTTAATTTAACGGAAAAATACTGTCCACTAGAACTTCCCTTTTCATGCAAATAAATGCCATACTGGCTGCATTCAGCGAACGAAAAATGTAGCAGAAAAGTGCTCTTCCAATTAGATTCTCATTCCGCGTGATGGCTTTTCAGCGGAGGAAGAGGTCGGTGGCGGGTAATTCTTGTAGCATTTCCAGTGTTTTTACAGTAAATTTCGTTCGTTCGAAATTTACTGGAAAAACACTGGAAATGATACAAGAATTACCCGCCACCGCTCTCTTTCCCCGCGGAAATGATTACATGTGCAATGAGAATCTAATTGGAAGAGCACTTTTCTGCTACATTTTTCGTTCGCTGAATGCACTCAATTACACGGAAAGGACAAAGAAATAATCAACTGAGCGGTTAATTTACCCTCAACTGGATAACTGGAACAAATTCTTGTAAATAACATTCAGATTTCCCATCCAAAAAGAAAGTCCAATTTGAATTCATCCATTTTCCTGCACTTTCCCAATTGCAATATTTTTTTCGCGAACTTTACCACCGATTGCCGCTACTACAATTACAATTTGCAGTACTAGATTGGAATCGGAACAAGTCCAGCGAACTGTGAGACGGCCATATTGGTCGCGTCACCGCTTTTGTGTACACAAAAACCACACACTACGCACACATACAGCCAAATTGCCACCATATCGCTTCGCTACTCGTCGGCTCAGCAATTTGAAAACGACACACGAACAAAGTTGTGAGAAAAATATCCGCGCAAAGAATAGCGCAAAACTGCGGTGCGAACCGACCTACACCGACCATACAAAAACTCATCGCACCGCGTCGTGTGAATTTTGTCTGCAAAATTTTCAATAAAAACGACCAGAACCAGTGTCGTGTGTAAAAGAATTTTGATTTCCTGTCTAATTGCAACATTTTGTGCGTTGTTCAAGTGAATTTGTGACGCATATAAGTGAAAATTAAGCCGAAAATTGGCCCTCGACGCAACCATTTGTCAACGTCGCGCGCGAGGGTGGTGTGTTGTGTGCAATTTTCTATATGGTTGCCGGCTTCCAATTGGAATCCTATTAGGGTCCAGTGAACAGGACGGGTGCCCACCGTGTGCCGGGGTAATAAATTGATGAAAGTGCGGCCACCCGGTTCGGATAGGCCCCACCAAGTTGGAGCCGAGAGTGAGCGGCGCGCGATTCATCCAACTACGCGCCGCCCGTTCGTTGTCATAACCTGCAAAACAAGACTTTTTCGCCCGTCGCGTTTCGTGTGTCCGTACAGCAGTGCCGGATCGTATTGTGCGAAAGCAACCGCGCGTTCGCAATTGACATTTTAAATGGCGCTGTCAAAATTGACAGTTTAGTGTTTGCCCCGAAAGTTCGTGTGAGTCGTTTTGTGTGAATGTTGAATTGTTTTCCGTGGTTTGTCGGCTGTGCGGTGCCACTTTTGTCCATTTCCGTCGCGAGTGAGTTCATCGTGCCCCCGGTTGGAATTTTTCGAAAAAAAAAATGCGCGCGCCCTGTCACAAAAAGTCGTCATCGGAAAGAAGTTTTTTTGTTGCTTCCTCGCTGGGTTCTTATTTTTGTTCGAAAATCGACATTGCACGCACACTTGTAAACAGTCGTAGATTTTGTCGCGAGATTTTGTACTAGATTCGTGCCTATTGATGTTGTGTGTATCTCGCTCTAACCTGTACAATTCCGCTTGGATCAAGTGACAGATCGAGAGTGTCTCGCTCGCACACGTAGCACAACAAGACACCACGTAAATAGCAACCAACACCGAGACGAGCGGTCGTGCCGTGTGTATATGCGCAAAAGAGTCGGAAAGCGCCGCGCCGCCAACAACGACGACGAAACGAACGACACGACGACATCGCGACAGCAGCGCTCACCGACCACGACCCGAACGGCAACGAAATCCGGGAACCATCTTTTTGTGTATTTTCTCTTCGTGCAACTTCTGAAATTCGGCAATTTTTCTGATTTGAAAATTTCTGTGAGCGTCCGCGGATTTTCAACGTGAAATATGAAGGACGTGATGGTGGCAAGTGTAAAGTTTGTGTAAAGTGTACATTGCAGTCGGGCGGAGTGCGCAAAGTGTGCGAAAAACGCGATTTTCGTCAACGCCATTTCGGGGAACAACGACAGCGACCGACTATACGACACAAGCGAAGGCAACTTGAACGGGGACCCCGGGGCCACAGTAGCCTCTCGCCATTCTCGTTCAATCCGTGCGAAAATTTCGTGCCCTTCGTCAGCCTTTTTCAGGGTGTTGGCAAAAGTGAATCTCGCGAGTGTCGCCCGTTTTTGGGACCGTGTGTAGTGAGTTTTCTCGGTACGACACGGTCGCCCCCCGGTGAAATTGATTGTCCGTGCGGCGCGAGTGTGTTACGTGGTTGGCGGAACCCATCATCATCATCATCCGTCGTCCATCTCAGCACAAAGACGCGAAAAAGATTCGCCCGCAAAAGAGAAAAGTTGTGCAAAAAACGGTGCTCCGCGCTGAAATGCCACCGTCCGTGTCCCAGAATTAGTGAGTGTCGCGCCCCAGTGCAAGGATAATTTACCAGTCGCGCGAGAGTTTGTTTGTAAGTGTCGCCCCGCAAAGACGTCTTTGGTCCGCGTAAATTTCTGATCGTTGGAGCACCACCGACGAGGGCCGCCGCGGAGTGGTGAAAGTGACAGCACGGCGAAGAAGTCGCTGCGGCCGTTTAGCACGCCATGGAGGAGCAGTTTTGTGACGTTACGTAGACGAAAAAGTGACTTTTGAGTGCAATTTGCGACCGTGCCGACGGCCTGCATCGGTGGCCAACATGGACAAGTCCTGCACGGAGCCGCTGAGCTGGTGCCCGCCGCGTTTTTGTTTTGTGTCCATCGCCGCCCGTGTCGTCGGTCGTCCTGGTCAGGGACGACTGCTCTAAGGGTGTCCGCCCTCGTGCTTCGCTCCAATCGAAAAAGACTGTGAAACGCCTCCGAACCGTCGCGTGTGCAGACAAATAATGGCCCAACAGCAAACCGAGAATCTGAACGATGTCAAGTCCAACGAAGAACTAGCCAAGTCGCAACAGCAACAACAGCAGCAGCAGCAACAGACACTGCAGAATGGAACTGATCCTCCGACGTCGCATGCATCATCGAATCGTCCGCCGTCAAGAAGCAACAGTTCCGGACCGCCTCTCCACCATCAGCAACAACCGCCCCAGCATCATCCACCGCCGCATCATCAACAGCCGCATCCCCATCATCCAGCCCACCATCCCCATCATCTCATGCAACAGCAACCGCCACAGCATCATCATTTACAGCCCGGCCACCACATGCAGCCGCATCCGATGGCTGGTCGACCGCCTCCTATGAACGATAAGAATTCCACAAAATCGCCACCGAATCAAGGTGGACAAGGACCGCCGGGCAGCATGATGCCAGCCGGAGCTGGTGGCCCGCCTCCACCACAATCGGCACCGAACAGCGGTGATCCCCAACAACAGCAGCAGCAGCAATCTCATCCATACGAACCTCCGCCACATGTGATGCAACATTACCCGCCTCCACATCCCTCAATGCCGCCTCAACAACAGCAACAAGGAGCCGGACCCCCAGGAAGCGGTGGACCTGATAACCCCAATAAGGAACAGGATCCATACGGACCGCCACATCCCTACGTTCGCTATCATCATCCGCATGATCCAAATGTTGGGCCTGATCCGTACGGACGATATGGCCATCCGGGTATGCATCCGGGCGGAAAGCCAGGACAGGTTATGTCACCCAATCGACCGCCACAACGATATATTCCGGGTCAACCGCCACAAGGACCCACACCAACATTGAATTCGTTACTGCAGTCACATCCACCGCCACCGCATGGTGCGCCACAGCATCGCTATCCGAATAATTACGGGGATCCGCAGCAGCAACAACAACCGCCTCCGGGACAGGCGGGTCAACAGCCACAGCAGCAACAGCAACCGCCAGGACCTCAACAGCAGCAACCGCCACAGCCTGGTCAGCAGCAGCAGCAGCCTCCTCCGCCGCCGCCACAATCTTACGGCCCTCAACAAGGCTGGGCACCACCACCGCGACCGTACAGTCCGCAGATGGGACCCTCGCAGGCGTATAGGACTCCGCCACCGGTAAGTGATGTTAAATTTTTTCTAAATATTCAATGGGGAGTGGAGGGGGATATTTTTTGTGAATCAGTGTCTACGGCAGGGGGTTATTTCTAACGAAGCCTGGCATTGTGGTCTGGCTGGTGCTATGGTTAGTGCGCACACCTTCGGAGCACAGGGTCGTGGGTTCAAATCTTACCGTGTACTAATTCAGTTTATGGTGTTTTTCGAACTGACGACTCATGTGACAGACTAGCATCTCACTCATTTAGAGGGATACGTAACACACTCAGCAGAGCATGCTGTTGATCTCAACACCTCAACCAAAAAATCAGTGAAGACCTTGGAAAGTGGATGTCACTAACACATCTACGGCCTTTGTCCGATGTTGGACTGTCGTGTCTGTTATTTATTTTAAGGGGCATTCGGTGGCTCAGTGGTAGAAATGAGTTCCCGGAGCGTGGGTTCGAATTCTGCTGTGACCATGTTTGTGACCATGTTGTGTTTGCTCTTATGGCAGCCGGTTCTACTAAAAAAAAACGCCCCGGAGCTACCCGTTTCAAACCCACTTCGATTTAAGAGAAGACTCTTGAATTGCTACTGCAACACCAAACTGTAGCTCAGACGATTGAATTGTTAGCAGAGGACCTGAGATCGAATCTGTGCGTGTTTAGAAAAATTTCCGATATGATCATGACATACTTATGAATAAGCTTAATGCCTTTGGAGCTTCCAGTTCACTTCCATCCTGGTTTGCTTCCTATACCTATATCTAACCACGAATTTCGTGTTATATTTAGAAATTGTGTTTCATCTTCTTTCTGCTCTTCCTTCGGTGTTCTCCAAGGTTATATCATGGGTCCACTTCTTTTCAACATCTTCATCAACGATCTTCCTAGCCTTCCCTTTTCGGTTCAATATGTTATGATGACTTTCCCCTTGAAAAAGTAGAAAATTCGGACTTCCTTCCTGTTAAACAATCACTGCAAATGAATTAACAGCAAGCGGCTTGATGTAGACCCGGATATACATAAAGTGAAGGTTTGCGAAAGTGCCACGTCCCACAAATTACAAGGAAGTACGACATCCTGGATTTTCAATGCTATAGTTTCTCCCACGAGAGCACTTCTAAAGAAAAATGCAAAATTCAGGTAGTCTGACGAATGAGAGAATTGATGAGGCCACTAATTTTAAGTTGCCCGTTTATTTTATAAACGAATGCGTCAGATTTTGGGGTAAGGGTCGTTCTCTTTCAAGACTCGGACGATGTGGAAAAGGTAATTTGTTACCTCAGTCGCCGTTCACTGAGTAAGGAGACGCAGAAATTCTCAACGACCGATAAAGACTTGCTTTGCTGTTATTTGGAGGGTTGAAAGATTATGGCCTTACCTGGAATGTTGCATGATTGCTGGTTGCACGCTTACACTGCAGCTGAGGCCATTCGTGGAAGCCCTGCACTTTTTCGGTTGAAGGCCAGAACTCATCGGCTGGCGTTCATCCCTTCACTTGAGACGTTCCTGAAATTTATTGAAAGCAGATTCCAATTGTTGGAGACCCTGGGCGATAAAAGAGAAAAAGAGTCAACAAAGGGACTTGTCGAGCACCACATACCCCCTCGAGTCCAACGCCTTGATGGCACACCCATCCCCGAGGTACACTATTCGCTAAAGATTTCTCAATTGCAGGTGTGATCTTCCTTTGGCCCTCCTTCAGTTAGACCTAACGAATTCGGTTTGCCACCCGCAGGATCTTTATGCCTGTTTACTACTCGTCTGCTTAATGCAGACTCAGCACTTCAGAGCGGCCCCATTCGCTTACTAGGCAGCAATTTGACTCAGGCCGTGTGATCATCAATCCAAAAACTAGTTAGGTATAGGCGCATTTGCCATTTTCCCTAACTAGCCCCTTCGTGGCTTGGGTTCCTTAATTACGGCTATTAGTATTCGAGGTGTTGTATGGCACGAAGTAATTCAACACTCTACTGTGAACTCGAGTACTTTTTGTGATTTTCTTCGAGGATTAGTGTGGCTAATTATGGACAACGCAAGTGTCCACAAGACACAAAGTTCAAGAACTGGTTTTTGTTCCACTGTATTCCCCGATGCTAAACCCAATAGAAGAAGTCTTTTCAAAAATTAAGTGTACTGGAACATATTAGCCGATCCTTCAAACAGACATAATTTAGTAGATGTTATTAATAACGGTATTGCAACTTTAACGTCTGGAGACTGTTATACATAATTAATATATGAATATGTACATAAAGCTACCAGCTGCATACAAATGACGCATTTCAGCTCACCCGATCCTAGGGCAGTAATGATTGCAAGTGGGTCAGGATCATTCCTAATTACGACTCGCACCAAAACCGCCTCCTTCAATTGAGACGCTTAAATACTGTGAAGAAAGCGGTATAGGTCTGATAATAGGCTGGGAAGACAACGCTCACAATACTGTGTGGGACAAGGTTGCGATCTGCCTTAAGGTATATTTTCCTTGACACGACCGCAGCCGCAGCGGCCCTAGTGACCCCAGCGGCTCTAGCGACAGCGACTCGCTCATTCCATATAAAAACTCATTTTTCACTCATTCTAAAAACGAGTTTCTATATGGAATGAACGAGTCGCTGTCGCTAGAGCCGCTGGGGTCGTGCCGAGGAAAATAAACCTTTAGTGGTGTTTTCCTCGATGCGGCTGCAGCGATCGTGACTTATGAACACTGCATTTGTGAAACAACTTCCCTACCCCAAGCAGCCGTCGTCCAAATCCCACAAACAAGCGAGTGTACCACGTTCACCACTCATGCGGGAATTATTTACAACATAAGTCGCGCGATTCATTCGACGATAATCACCATTGTGGACCTATGCTAAGCGATTATCATCTAGTTTTTATATGGAATGAGCGAGTCGCTGTCACTAGAGCCCCTTGGGGTCGTGCCGGGGAAAATAAACCTTTAAGGTACATTTTCCTCGACACGATTCCACGACAGCGACTCGTTTATTCCATATAAAAACTCGTTTTTAAAATGAGAGAAAAATGAGTTTTTATATGGAATGAGCGAATCGCTGGTGGAAAGGGTAGCCCTTCAACGGTCAGAAATGACGAAGGTGAAGCTATTCTGACCATGTGCAGATCGCATGGTTTGGTCATCCTAAATACATGGTTTGTGAAAAACGAGAGACACCTGATCACCTACAGTAGTGGACACGGAGATAGGAAACACGAAACGCAGATCGATTACCACCTCTGCTTCGATTTTATGAGAAGGTGGGAAAAAGACTGCAAGGTGATCTTGGGTGAATCTGTCGTCAGCCAACATCGTTTGCTCCTGTCAGAATTTATTTTGAAAGCAGGAGGAGCAAGAAATAGAAGAACTCCCAAGCCAGTCGAAAAAATCGAGTGGCACAATCTCACAAACAACAACTTTGAACCTGTAGTGACTCCATTCATTGATAAAATGACGGAGTGGTTTCAAAACAACACCAACTGCCCCGAGCACAGTCCAACACAAATGTGGAATAGTTTCGCTGAAATGTCAGTAAGTGAGGCGGAAAAGGCACTTGGAGTTTCGAAAGGTCCACTCCACACGAAGAAAGAAACATGGTGGTGGAAAACCGAAACTAAGGAAGCAGTGCAAGCCAAATCGAACGCATTTAAGGCATGGACGAAATGTGAGTCAAGCAGTGAAACCGAACGGGTTCAACTTCGCGAAAATTATATGCAATGCCGGAAATACGTAAAGCGCTTGGTAGCTCAAGCAAAGGCGAAGGCAGCTGAGAAATTCTACCAAGAATTAGAAACTAAGACTGCGACCGAAGGACCGTCTTTGCGCGAGAGACCTAAGCACGACGCCAGGATATTTAGGGTCGCAGCCCAAAGGACAAGGAACGCTCGGGAAATACAGGCGCCAAAGTACGTGGAGGACGCGCAAGGAATGTTGCTGATTGACGATACGGCCATTTGTAGCAGGATGCGAGAGTATTTTGACGAACTTCTAAATGAAGAATTTCCTCGAGCAGCTTTTCGAGATGTTGAGCCGAATACCACAAATATTGAAGATATCTCAGAGGAAGAGGTGATGGAGGCAATGCATCAGATGAAACGCGGAAAGGCAGTCGGACCGGACAAAATCCCCGCGGAATTTTGGTTGAAAATGGAAAATGTCGGGCTTAGTTGGCTCACAGTTCTCTTCAACAAAATCAAAGGCGGGCAGCCGATGCCTGATGCTTTCAGGGAAAGTTTTCTTCTTCCTTTCTATAAGAACAAGGGAGACTCACGCAAACTCAACAACTATAGGGCTATAAAGTTAACACCTCATACACTGAAGATCTACGAGCGAGTTGTCTGCAACCGATTGAGAAAGATTGTGCGGTTGAATGACAATCAATGCGGCTTTGTTGAAGGTCGATCTACAGTCGATGCGATTCAGTGCATTCGTATAGCAATGGAAAAGTATAG
The DNA here is from genome assembly GCA_949715475.1 of Microchrysa polita. Classification (NCBI taxonomy): domain Eukaryota; kingdom Metazoa; phylum Arthropoda; class Insecta; order Diptera; family Stratiomyidae; genus Microchrysa; species Microchrysa polita. Next base: position 16,488,103 of record OX454420.1, read on the forward strand.
AGCAGCACGAAAGGACTTGTACTTTGTGTTCATCGATTTGGAGAAGGCATTCGATAGAGTACCTCGTGATCTGATATGGTTGGCCTTGAGAGCACTTAATGTCCCTGAGGCATATGTCAGGATGATACGAGACATGTATGATGGAGCTACGACTAAGGTTAGGGCAGTGTATTGAGTCCGTTGCTCTTCAACATCATCATGTGCTACTTATTAACACGTATATCCGACGGCCTAGAAATGTCTCTTCTTTTTGCCGATGATATAGTCCTCAGTAGCCCAAACATCGTTGCCTTGCAAGCTGCACTTACAAAATGGTGTGACATTCTGGAGGAGCATGGACTGAGGGTAAGTATAACAAAGACTGAGTTCTTATGCTGCCCATTCTCAGACCCAGATGCACCGATACCAGAAATGTACGTCAAAGGAGAGCAGCTTAAGTCTTGTACCAAGTTCAAGTACCTTGGCTCGATGGTGAACAACGGAGCTACATGCGATGATGACATCAAACATCGCACAAAGGTTGGTTGGATGACGTGGCGAGAAAACTCTGGAGTTTTCTGCGATAAGAAAATGCCACTGAAGCTAAAGGGCAAGTTGTATAAAACGGTTGTACATCCCGCACTCATGTATGGATCAGAATGCTGGACCATGTATGAAGGTTACGCGAAAGAAATGACAGCGACTGAAATGAAAATGTTACGCATGTCAGTTGGTGTAACCAAAAGGGACCACATCAAGAGTAGCTACATCCGAGGCAGCTTGTCCATAGACCAACCAATCACCGAAAAGCTCAAAGACCTACGAATGGATTGGTATTTCCATGTTCAAAGGCGTCCGCCTGAGAACCCCGCAAAGAGAGCGATATCAATGGAAGTTCCACTTGATGGACCCAAGGCCAGAGGCAGACCGAAGAACACCTGGATGTGTCAAATGAAAAAGCAACAACAACGCATTGGTCTCGGCGATGACACGATCCAAGGTAGAGCTGCCTGTAGAAATATGCTGAGATATTATCGCCAAAACGGGCGATGTGCCTACACTGCAGGTCGAGCACCGCGAAACCATGGAGCGGTATAAAGAACGAGGCAAGGAAGAAGAAGAGCGAATCGCTGTCGTGCGGCCGCGTCCAGGACAACGTACCTTTAGTGGTGTTTTCCTCGACACGACTGCAGCGGCCCTAGCGACAGCGACTCGCTCATTCCATATAAAAACTCATTTTTCACTCATTCTAAAAACGAGTTTCTATATGGAATGAGCAAGTCGCTGTCACTAGAGCTGCTGGAGTCGTGCCGAGGAAAATAAACCTTTAAGGTTCAACCTTTAGTGACCAGGCGTGGCAATTTTAAAGCGCATCTTCTTTCTTTTATTACCCTAACTCCTAGTGGAGCATGGTGCGCTGACGACTACCGTGTGTAATCGTCAACGTTACAAAGACAACTGAATTCGGAGTGTGATTCGGTTGTCAGCCGTACCACTTCCTAGTCGCATTATTAGTTTATTATTCTATGATAAGAATATCTCTTATCATCTTCTTCTGAATAATAAACTTGCGACGAGTCGTGCCGAGTTTGGAAACTCGTTTCTCTATGAGTCTCTATATCACAGAGTGGCGACCGAGCGATCACGGCCACAGAGCACGACAAAGCGCATCTTACTACGATGAAAATCGCAGAAGATGATTTATGCAGACTGTGTCTATGAAAGATTCTGAGATGGCGGCACACATTATTTGTGAGTGCCCAGCACTGATATCTACAAGTTTTTCAGAGGTTTTTAGATGATGCAAAATGCGATGCGAGAAAGCCTCCCATCACAAGAAAAAGTTGCACTTGCTCGCATTGCGATGAGAAATCTGTCTACAGCTAAAACGCACTTAAAATGCATGCTCTGCGCTAATGAGCGCAAGATAGGGCTCCTCAGGCGACGACCTGATAGGCTTTGCACGATTTGTGACTTCAGATTCCAGTTCGAGTGTTTTATATGAAATATAATTTTTGGTGCGTGTCGGACGTATGAAGGCACTTTTGTCTCATTTGTAGCAAAATGCAGTACATTATAGCCCGGTTGTGTCGTACCATTCTCGGGCGGCCAACCCAAAATTCATTTTTCTATTTTTGACTACACTTTTGAAATTAGCGCCCTAAAGTTACCTTATTGTTTCTGCCATACCATACCATTCAGGGGAGGACAAAACTCAACGATTTGCTTTTGTAGAGTTCTAACCTTTCGTCCAAGTGAACAAAAGTAAATTCGTATTTGTAAATTCGTTACAGAAGCAGGAAAAGTAAAGGTTTACCTTTTTTTGGTGTGCTTTCCGCCATTCATCGAGACCTACAACAAATAGCGCGAATCGCAGGACCTCTCAGTGCGATAAGAACATGCACATAAAAAGCAAGTCGTTTGCCATTGTAACAAATACATAGCATCGCATCGCCCGGCGGCTTCTGAATCGCATTGCTTATGCACGTGGACAAGCATCAAATACGTTAGGCAATTTTCAACTGCAATTCGGACGTATTTAAGTCCATAGAGTTTCGGAAACTGGTCTGGTGTCTGGCGTAGCAGGCGTAATGCAGACGCATGTACCTACCGATTTGTAGCAGATCCACAAAGAGCTTGAACGCAAATTTATTCCAAATCGGAGGAGGGTATTAATTAGGGTTGGAAAAGTTATGACGCTGTCAATCGTTCGGCCGTGAGAGTTTTTAGTAGAAGAACCATTTTCTTCATTTTCGGCGAAAACGTGATGGCCAATTGCCAATTGAAAAAGCCACGCGCAACTGTGAAATTTGTATTTCCATGTTCAGGAGAATTGGCCACGGAAACTATATAGTAATGCTTGATCGTCAAAAAGATTTGATTTTTTAATATTTTTCTCTGTTATATAGCTGTTCCTCAAGGCTGATTCCATGTCCAACTAGCCCTTTGGCATGTTAGCATGTTTTGTAGCGCTTCTGTAGAAGATATCACTGCATAATCATAAATGTACAACTACGATCGCTGCAAGGACTTTTGCTGCTGGGTTGCTTGGTGTAATTCTGACCTTACTGAGTGATGCTAATGAAATTGCAATGTAAATAACAGTGGTGCATAGTATACTAAATCAGCGTTTTGAGTACGTTTTAAGGTCCCATTCTCAAGCACTCGCTTATAACTAGGTATACCAATCTGTGCAGTTTGATCTGAACTGGCCTTGGCGAACTCTGGAAGGGATTATTATAGATCGACAGAACTCTAGAATCGTAAAGTCAAGCAACGACCGCAGGAACAGTACTCTTGTGCTGCGCCAAGGGCTCGCGGCTGGTTAATGGAGTTGTGAATTTTTAGCGATGTTGGTAGTGGTAATCGACGTAATCTACGGTAATTTGCATTTTGAGATCGTACTATCGATACCTGATACATACCTAAAGCTGTCATTAACATTTTTACTGTCGTATCTGTCTGTCTTCCTCGTTCACGTATATGAGTCACATGTGCCTCATAACAATTCTCAGTTGTTAATGCCATGAAAAGTGGTCAAAATGTGAACCTGTTGAATTTCCGGTGTCGGGGTGGTAACCAATTTTAAGCCAAGATGAAAGCTACTTCCAAGTACACATGGATTGTGTCGTAGATTGACACAATTAGGGTTTCCGTTTTCCGATACCCAATGTTAAACAAAAAGGAACGAAATGTGACCAGGCTGAAAGCTTTCCTTATTTTATATTTGAAATCCCAAAAAAAAAACTTCCGTTCGTGGGCCACTTAAGGGCTCTCGTCCACTGCAAGCGTAAACTTGAGCGGCGCGGCGCTCCAGCGGCAAAGCTTTCACAAAATGTGCGAATAAAAGCTTTTACTAGTAAAAGGTATAAGCACACACAATATTCAGAAAGCTTTTCCATTGTATTGAATGGAATTTTTGTTTGTTTTTCATAGTTACGCCATATTTTGCTTGGTTGCGCCATTAAAATTCGGAAAAGCTTTAAACGCGGGAGCGCCGCGCCGCTTGAAGCAGGTAATGGACGGCAGGCGTAATTCGTCGGACTTCCACCCAGGGGGTCATAATTCCATACTGACACGTACTAGTAAAATATCCTTAAAAATATCTTAACATTCAGTTGATTTAAAAACGAATTCGGATGACTTAGGTATTCCACCGCACCACCTTATAAGTCTAAAACAGAGAAACTGAGTTGGCATTCTGTGTAAGACGTAATGCGACAATCACTTTCATTCTTGGGGATCGTCTTACGCTGAAACTGACAAGATAATGGACCTGACATGTTTAGGTATCATCAAAGGTCGCCGTCATAGGCGATACGTATAGCAATTTCACATTCATTATATTGCCAGCATATGATAGTGATGGTCGCTTGTTGCCTATCGTCTCAAAAATTCCAGCCAACTCTGAATTTTGCAGTGGAACATTGTCATGCAAAAACTTGCTATACAGCAGCTGGCGGTTCATTGGTTGTTTTCAAAAACCATGCCAATTCAGAAGCGAGTTTCTGGGAGTTGTCGTCCGCAACGTGATTTCAATTATTATCAACGATAGCACTCACCTTCGTATCACATGGTCGCTCGTTCGAGTCTCAGCGTGAGCGAATTACGTTTATGATCGCGCTTTTGAACTCACGACCTTTGCGACGGACTATGATCTCACTCAGATGTTAAACGGTATAAATAACTGTAACGAACGGACTTGGCCATCCAAAGATGCCCAGGGGACGGAGCCAATGCCTCTACAACCGTGCAGGTTAGGCAACGACGATAGGGCTCCTCAACGAGCGAGCAGCGGCATGCGCTTGCTGTAGCTCAGTTCGGGAGTTACGGGTGGGGTTTGTGCCACTCGTTGCCCCTGTCCTTCTACAAAAAAAAGGATATCGCATGCCTGCGGGATCACGACACAACACGAGGGGGTTAAAATGGGGAGAGTATTGAAATGTGCAACCGACCAGCACAGGTGCCACCTTATTCGCGCTCCGCGGACCCGGATGGCGACGGGTCCCGGCCAAACTAAACCCACTAATTATTTTTTTTTTCAAAAAAACCCGACCTGAGGCGCCGTGGCCGAAAGAAAAATATAGGGCGCCTCCCTTCGCATAAAGCCCATTATTCGCCTCTGGAATGGGGGGGGGAGGGTGTAATTGTGCGGAGTACTACACGGCGTTATATTAATTTATTTTTGGAGATTGTTTCATATTGGCCCAAATTCACGAAAAAAAGACACCACAGACATCACAATAGACAATCAACAAAATAAAGGCACTTAGCTCACTTATTCTCCTCCACATTGTTCAAAACACGTCCCTCGACAAAAAACGCGTGTCGTCCGGCACTTCGTTTCCTTTTTTTCTTCCTTTCACGTTTTATTTTTTTGTCCGAGGGACATCTCGCAAAAACCTGCATGCTCCTCCCTTGGCAGCCGTCACCCAACTCCTCGAAGTTGGCCGTGTCTCATTCCAATCCCGCCATTTTCGTCCAGCTGTTCTGACTGCTCAATGATTCCGACACATAGATGTCCATTTTTGGATCTGGCGGGATTTTCGAAAATATTAATGATTTTAAATTAATGAAATCATCAATATTTCTGAAAATGCTTAAATTCCAAAAAATAGACACTTATGTGTCAAAATCGGTTCGTTACAGGGTCAAAATCGGTTCGTTACATAACTTTGCTGAGCGTGCTGTTGATCTCAACACCTCTACAAAAAGCAATTAAAATCTTGGAATTTTGATATCACTGCGGCCTAGGTTCAATTTTGGACTGTCGCGTTATTTATGTTATCAACGAAAAAAATAGAAAGCCACACCATCGGCTGTCCGCAGGGAGGAATATTATCGCCACTACAGTGCTCTTTCGTTGTAGTTGAAAAGCTCTTGATATGCTTGTGCGACTAACTTCGCAGATGACATTGCAATTATTGTAGCAATATCAAATTCAATATTCAATTCTCAATCAGAGGACGCGAACACTTCTCTGCAACTTCCCTTTATCCGTAATCCTCCACATTCGGAATTCCGCATCTAGTTGTTGTTGTTGTTGTTGTAGCGATTCAAGAGATTTTTTTCTCTTGAATCGAAGGGGGTCTTAGCAGCTCTTGGCCGTTTTAACAACGGGTAGCTCCGGGACGATTTACATCGAAGAACCGGCTGCCGTAGGAGCATTTTATGGACAACACAAACATCCATGGGCCACACCCAAGTAACAATTTCATCCCTATAATACTTCGTAAAATATTCTCTTCTAACGACAATAGGGGCACTTTACAGGGTATAAACACTGAATAATAGTCCAATAATGGCATCTGGCGCCGTTTTTTGATCCAATAGAACCTCATTGTAGCACTGAATTACGCTTCGAGAAAGACATACATCATGTGTTATGTCATCATTTTCTGTCATTTTCTCGCGATTGCAAAAAAAAAAAAGGAAAAAAAAATAATTGCCGCAGCCAGCGTCGAACCAGCGACTGTCGTACGCCAGTCCGACGCCCTAACCACTCGGCCAACCTCACATATAGATAACATTGCTCGTAAACACTACAAGTGCTCGACACTTCTTTATCGAACCTTCTCCTATGCACCTTCTTCTTCTTTATATTTTCAAGCAATATTTCAATGAATTCAATTCAAGAAACATAGTTGTATTCCAGAGCACTTCATAAGTGTCAATTCATTAAATCACAAAGTCCATCCTTCTATAAAACTACGGTGAACAATTTATTGGATGACCATAAAAATGTCACACTATAAAAATGACACCGACTGTGCTATAGAAGAATATAATGCATGTGTGTGAGTTAACTTAGAGAGACCATTGCATGTGTGTGCTGTATCATCCAATAAACACAAGAGTGGAGTATTTAAAAGAGTACGTTTTTAGGTTAACGTTTACAGACAGTTTTATCGAAGTTTTATACCACCATCTTTAAATTTATTCCATAATGATGATATAAGCTTTCCGGAAAATACTTCAAGGATGTTTTATCGGATCAAAATATTACTTTAAGCGATGTCACACGATAAATGAATTTCGTGGTACTATATGATTGCTACAGTATGGAGTGCTTCTTTAAAGCGAACGAATTGTTGCTTGGGCAGTGGGATTCGAACCCACGCACCGGCAACTCCGAGATAGAGAGAGTGACATCTCTGCCACTGAGCCACCGAATGCCCCCGCCCCCGCATCTAGTTCGCATAGGATGCCTACTGCAACAACTTTGTTAAATTACTTTCAAGTCAATGTCAGTCATGAAACGTGCGCGCAACCAGTGGTTCTTGCAGAACTTCCGCAATGGTCTTTATACGAAACAGCTGAATATGCAGATGAGGAAGTTTTCCCGGCGGAAGGCGGTGAAGGAGCCAATCGGTTCTATGATATATGATGTAAAGGTTCGTTCCGAGTTTTCGCAATATACATTTACGCGCCTTGACAGACCATCATAGAACCGAATCGATATGCCATACATGACTGCAGGCACAGCGGCCACAAATGTCGACAAAAACACAAAAAAGTTAAAATAAACTATGCCGAGGAGCTGGGTAACTGGAGGAGGCAAAAAAACGTCTCTACTCTTGGCATTGATGTTAGTTTGGATGGAATCACGCGAATGTTGTTTTGTTGTGCTTCTATTTTTGTTCGACGAGTATGTACGCTGCCTTAGTTGCCTATACATAGGAAAACGTAGGTGACGACATGGAATGCATTGCATGCACTTGGATTCCGCTTTTTTTCGCCATTTGTCGATAAACATATATAAATCTGTGGTAGACATACTGATATATGTATAGAGTGCGGGTGAATATGTGCAACGTCGACGACACTGCAGCGCCAGCACCATATACCAAACAAAACGGAATCCAACCGCCAGAAAAGACTCTTCAGCACACTGAATACAAGAGAGTGATAGTGTAGTGCCGAATATCACAGAATGGCATCATGAAATCGAAAGTCTGCAAAGAAGGACCCCGTGAGAAGAAGGGGGCGTGGTGGCGCGACATACGAAAAGTGAACGCAATTTTCCGTGACCTTAATACTAACGACTTTTGTTGAATATATATTTGTACACATTTCCGCGAAAGCTTGTCAGCCTTTGAAACTCGCGATAAAGGACGCGGATCCAAGGGAGAGCTACTACTATGCACATACCATGTCTGCATTGCATATAAACAACTTTTGTGCAAAATTCGCGATAGACGTTGTGGTGATGATGGTATACGGATGTTGATATTGACTTGCCTCTTTGGTCGTGCCTTTGCATTGCCGAGCCGCGAGTCCTCCTCAACGACTATGTATATGTACATACAAAAAGCCCAGTTTTCAATGTAGGTTAGTCGATTGCGCGCGGATGATATCGGTCAATGGCAAAGAGGAAGAAGACACCATCTTCCGTGCGGGACTATGGTTGCATTCGTATCGATTGTAGATGTTTTGAATTCCGTCGATCCGGCAGAATGCAATTAAACTGAAGAGCCACTGCAACATCCAATCATCCGCAGCCAGCTGATCGACTTTTTATGACCATCCCCCCATTTCGAACCAATTATCATCGCACACATCGTATAATCACCGGCATGTGAGATGACAAGACCCAACCAAATGAACGTTTGTTGGCTCTTGTTTGCGGCGGCGGCGGCTTATCGACGATGCCGGTTGTGTTCGGCCATAAATCAAAGACACAATGAAAACAATGGCACGGGGTCGTTCGTTGCCCCAAACAGAGCAAAAAAAAAAACGTACAACGACGTAACGAAAACCGACATAAAATTACCATATGGTGCACGACGAATACTTTTCTTATCAGGCGCCACGCCGTAATCTACCCTACTAAATCCAATGTCTCCGGCCGGCTTATACACAATGTCCAGGCTGTGCACATACATATCTATATATATATGTATATAGCAAGGACACCACCACCCTTGGGGGTGTTTTTATGTTATTCTCTGTATATTTTAATGCAAAACTTTAACCGGTAAATCTGGCACGGCACCCTCTCTAGTCTTGGCGGGTATATGGATGTATGTGATGTGACGACAAGTTTGGGGACGATTTTCAAGGAGCTCCCTATAGACAGAAAAGCAGCAACCCATTCCTTATAGCCGGCTGGCCATACCGTCGTCACTCGTCATTGCCCCCGTTTTCAGCATTTCAATTGCACACAAAAGAAATGAGATTCCGCGTGTCTCCGTGTATATGATTTGTTTTTTTTTTATCTATACCAGGAACAAATGATACGATACGGCACGACCACGGGAAAAGAAATATTTTTTTTTTTGTACAGAAAACGAGAAAGTATGTATCATGGAGAGGCGGGAAAAAAATGAAAGCAACCACTGAATGAAAATGTTTTTTTTTTAGCAATGCGCTTTGTTGGGTGCTTCGGCTCTAGAGTGAAAATGACAACATTGCTCTGACTCTGCACCACCATCAATGTTGTATAGAAATGTTTATTTGAGGAACAGCCTTGACCGTGATTTTACAAAATGTGATTAGAATCGACGCGCTGATCTATATGGGTGCGATGAAAGATTGCGTACGTATAGTTGCGTCCAAATGGAATGGAGGGTGGTGAGGGGACAATGAATTGATAGTTACAAAAGAAATAGAAGAAAATATGTGGAAATCGATTATGAATGATTAGATAAATTTTTTTGAAACAGTTTTTGACATGCTTCTGTTTTTTCTCGGTTCCAAGTGAAATACTCCCCGTAAGGGGGAAGATACCTAAAGGTTGAAAGGCTCCGGCTAATTCCTATATCTTCTTCAGTGGCATAACTGCGGACCCTTAGCTATGCAGGAGGAGTTTCATAGGGTGATCTCGGCTTCGGCCAATTCCTATGTCTCTCTACGGGGCGTTATACTTTCCCGCATTATCCGAGTAACCGCTGCGCCTGAGTGCTGTATTAACATCTGCAGCGTCTCAGGTTACTTAACGTGATAGGTGACAGAAAACATTTAATTCAACCACTAAAGCAGCATCTTCGAGGCATGCCCATGATGGCCCTTACTCAACGATTAAACCCTATCATGGTTTAGCGATGTGCCGACAACTCATCCTAAGAAAAACTTCAAGTCAAGAAACCTGAAACAAAAGCCTCGGTCGTCGTTGTTTTGTATCCGTCTAGGATACAAAACAACGACGATCCCGCAAACCAACAACTGATTACTCTTTCGGATCCTGGAATGTACGCTCCCTGAATAGATCGGGGGCCTTAAGGGCCCTCTTGGATCAGGTAGAACAATACAAGCTGAGCATAGTTGCAATCCAGGAAACTAAATGGCTCAAAATTGAAGTTAACTGTACATAAATATTGTTATAAATTCTCTCAGTTGGTTCAAGTCCGTCGTTGAATAAAGACGTATACATACAAGTCGCCGCTATTTATTTCAACTGGTTATGGGCCCTTACGTGAGTGAGTGAGACACTGCAAAGTTAAAACGGGTTTACGCGAAAAGTTTTATTCTTTCACGTGTTTTTTATCAAAATTGTTACTTGCGGGACGAACATTATTTCGTATTCTTTATTTTTTCGGGAAAACAGACGTTTTTTTTTCGATATTTGAACCATGAGCACGGAAATTAAAATTACGAAGCTGCAGGAGCCCAAGGATTGGACGCTCTGGAAGTTGCAGACTCGGGTCGTTTTAAAGTCATTGGATCTGTTTAAAGTTGTGGACGGGAGTGACACGTGTCCTACAATAAAGGAAAACGCGAACGAAGAAGAAATAAGGCTGGCTGTGGAGGCATGGGAGAAGAAGGATGTAAAAGCACAAAGCATCATTTTAACCAGCATCGGGCCTCAGCCATCGTTGCACATTGTAAGCTGTACCTTCGCGAGGGAAATGTGGTTGAAGCTGCAAACCGTTTATGAGCAAAGATCCGATACTGGAATACACTTTCTCCAACAAAAATTTTTCGCTTTCGTAAAAGACCCAGATGACGATATGGCAAATTTCATCTCAAAGCTTGAGGAAATTGTTCAGCAATTGGCTGATCTAGGCGAAAAAATACCTGAATCCATGGTCGTCACCAAAATTTTGATGGCCTTACCGCCAGAATTCAACCATTTCCATAGTGCATGGGAGTCTACGTCGGATGATAGAAAAACTTTAACGGAACTTCGCAATCGATTGATGATCGAGGAAAAGCGAATGGAATCTAAATCACCGCAAAACGAATCTGGTGCATACCTCACTAAAAATTCTGCAAAATGGAGAGCAAGAAATACATACAAATGTTTCATTTGTGGAAGCTCTACACATTTAAAGAAAGATTGTCCAAATCGGAACAAACATAATTCTGAAGCATTGTGTTGTGATGCACTCATGAGTCTTGGCAACGAACACTCTTGGTTTTTGGACTCGGGAGCTACCGAGCACATGACGAATCAATGAGAGCTGTTTTCCGAGTACGAAGAATTTGCTAGTTCGCATCCAGTAAAAATTGGAAATGGCGAAATTTTGTGGGGAATCGGTGTTGGAAAGATCGAAGTCGATGTGTTTGATGGCAACAAATGGATATGCAAGCATTTGTCGGAGGTCATGCATGTCCCAGCTCTACGTATGAATTTATTTTCGCAAGGTCGGTGTCTTGATAAGGGATATCGTTTGGTGTCAAATTCAACAAAGTGTGAGTTTCGAGACGGAAACAGAATTGTTGCTATGGGTGTGCGTCAAACTGCACTTTACAAAATGCTTGCAAAACTCAACCAAGCTCAACAGCGGCGAACGCGGTGAAAATCGAATCCCTTGAGGTGTGGCATAAGCGATTTGCACATCAAAATATCGCTCACGTTAAAAGATTTCTGCAGAGAAATAACATCAACTTTATCGACGATCCGGATTTCCAATGCGAAGCGTGCATAGTAGGTAAGCAGCACAGGCTACCTTTCCGAAGCCACAATAAAGCAACAACAAAATGCGGTGAATTGATTCACACTGATGTATGTGGACCTATACAGGTTAACTCGATTGGCGGTGCACGGTATTATTTATTGTTAAAAGATGACTATTCCCATATGCGATTTGTCTATTTCCTAAAAGCAAAATCTGAGGTAGCATCAAAAATTGTGACGTTTGTGGAAATGGTGAGCAACCAAACAGAATATAATATAAAAGCAATTCGCTCAGATAACGGTACTGAGTTTCTCAATCGTACATTAAAGCTCTTTTTGGAAAGTAAGGGAATCAATCACGAGCTAACTGTGAAGTATACGCCCGAGCAAAATGGCTCAGTAGAAAGAGAAAACCGAACTATTATGGAGGCGACGCGTACCATGCTGCATGAGAATAATTTGGATTTTAAATTATGGGCCGAAGCTGTTAACACCGCCGTCTATGTTATCAATAGAACAGGAACAAGCTCTGTTCTAAATAAATCTCCATGTGAATTATGGTATCATGAGCAGTTAAAATTTCAATTTTTCAAAGAATTTGGAACAGTTGTTTATAGTCACATACCGAAACAACAGCGGCGAAAGCTTGATCGAAAAGCTGATAAGTGTTTATTCGTCGGATATAATGAGAATATTAAAGGCTATAGAGTTTACAATTTGAATACCAAGAAAATAAGTGTCGCCCGCGACTTGATCTTTACAAAACATGAATTAAAGATAAACAGACAACCGATTGCTTTGAGGAAAAGTTCTGATCTCAATATTGGAGAAGGCGAAGTGACTGTACGATTGGATCTTACCGAGGACAACCTGGACAATAATCTACGAATTGAGAGTAATACCGAGCATGAAGATTTGGACTTGGATTCATCATCGCAGTCAGTTTCATGTGATGTGTTTGAAAGCGGCCAAAGCGACAATAGTATTGCAGATAATATTAACATCGAAGAGTCAAATGAGGAAAGTAACAATTTTTGTGATATAACCGCTTCTAATATATTGGATGGACGTTTGCGAAATAATGAAAATCATACATGGATATTGGTCGAAGCACCAAAGGATCAAAAGATTATTGACAATCGCTCGGTGTACAGAATCAAAACAAATCCTGATAATAATATCGGCAGGTATAAGGCCAGGCTAGTCGCCCGCGGATTTTGTCAAAGTTATGGAGTCGATTATACGGAGACATTCAGCCCCGTCGTGAAGTTTGCATCAATACGGACCCTGTTAGCAATCGCAGCGCAATACAAGATGTTCATTAAGCAGTTCGATGTTCAAACCGCTTTTCTGTATGGAGACTTAGATGAGACAGTGTACATGAAGTAGCCAATGGGTTTCAGTGATGGTACTTCTCGAGTTTGCAAGTTGGTGAAAAGTCTCTATGGTCTCAAACAATCACCTCGCTGCTGGAATATTAAATTTAAAAAATTCATTAACGAATTCGAATTTAAGGAAAGTGACGCCGATGCATGTGTTTTCATCCGAAAGACAGGTGCTGAAACAACATTCTTAGCCATATTTGTTGATGACGGTCTAATCATTTCATCCAACGAAAGCTTCATTAATTCTACGATTCATTACCTTGGTCATCACTTCAATATCAAATCTTTCGAAGCCCACTATTTTCTCGGACTCGAAATCATTCGTCAGAGTGATGGTTCAATTCTATTGAATCAGTCAGCTTACGCTTCGAAAGTATTGGAAACATTTAATTTTGCAAACTCAAATCCAGTATCAACGCCAGCAGACTATCAACAAATTTTAGAAGTCGACGGGGAGATAGACGAATGCAGTTTTCCGTATCGTCAAGATGTTGGCAGTTTGCTATATTTAGCAATCGGCACGAGACCAGACCTTAGTTTTGCTATTGGTTACGTAAGCAGGTTTATGGAAAACCCTTCGAGAACACATGTAACAGCACTGAAGCGGATCCTTAGATATTTAAAAGGAACATTCGATTATGGTATACTTTTTTCGAGTAACGCTAAACAATTTAAGTTCTCTATTTACAGTGATGCCGATTATGCTGGTTGTGTTCAAACAAGAAGGTCTACTACTGGCTATTACTTGCTGCTAGGACCTGGCATCGTTAGCTGGTGTTCCGAACGTCAATCATCGGTCTCACATTCAACGGCTGAATCCGAGTACATCGCGGCATCACAGGCGTCCAGAGAACTTATATGGCTTAAACGTTTATTGATGGAGCTAGACGATCAGTTAGGATCAGAAAAACCCATTCTATTCGTCGACAAAGTGTTGTAAAATTAATTAAGAACCCAGTTTTACATAAAAGAACTAAACACATTGAAGTTAGATACCATTTTATTCGTGAGAAATATGAACAAAAATTGTTTGATGTAAAGGGAATTTCTACTCAAAATCAATTATCTGACATATTTACTAAAGCTTTGCCAAAAGTAAAATTTGAAGACTTACGTTTAAAATTAAATATAATTAGTAAAAGAAACCTATAAAAAAAAAATTTTTTTTGGGAAATTGTATTATTTTGAAGTTATAGAATTCTAAAATTTGAATTATGAAATTAATTTGTTACTAAAATAATCATTTATAACAAAATGTGGGAGAATTGAAGTTAACTGTACATAAATATTGTTATAAATTCTCTCAGTTGGTTCAAGTCCGTCGTTGAATAAAGACGTATACATACAAGTCGCCGCTATTTATTTCAACTCTCAAAAACGAGATTAACGACCTCAATTCGCACACTATTTTCACGAGTGGTAAAGAGGAGGGCAACAAGGAGTTTTGAGTAGCTTTCATCGTGAGTAAGCAGCTCAAGGACCACGTTATCGGCTTCAAACCCATCAACGAGCGTCTATGTGCGATCCGCATTAAGACCCGTTTCGCTAATCTCTGGCTCATTAATGCGCATGCCCCTATACAGAAGTAAAAGAAGACGCGATTGGGGACGAGTTCTACAACGACCTAGAAACACTCTTCGCTTCACTTCCATCAAACGACGTCAAGCTGCTGCTAGGAGACTTTAACGCCAAAGTCGGAAACGAAAGCTGGCATAGGGAAACTACTGGAGGTCATAGCCTCCACGACGAAAATAACAACAACGGTCAGCGACTTATCGACTTCGCGAGCGGCACAAACCTGGTCATAAGCTCTACATGCTTCCCTCATCGACGAATCCATAAGCAGACCTGGATGTCTCCAGACGAATACACCGTGAACCAGATCGACCACGTACTGATCAGCAAGAGATGGGCTTCTAATGTCTTAGATGTTCGATCCTATCGAGGAGCCAACTGCGACTCCGATCACAATTTGGTGAAGACGACCTACAGGTGCAGAATCTCTTCGGTGCACCTAACGAGAATCAACCCTGCCAAGATCGTCGAGGTTGACAATTTGATTGATGATGCCACGGCGGCTGCGTATACTACAGCACTTGAGGAAAAACTGTCGCCCATGCTTGATAACATCAATAATTTAGGCATCTATGAGTTCTGGGAGGAGCTTAAAGACAGCATCAAAGGAGTCGCAGAAGAGGTCGTGGGCTATAAAGGCCGGCGCAGACGAGCAGACTGGTTCGACGACGAATGCAGGGCCTCGATTGAGGCGAAAAATGAAGCCTATCGCCAATACACACAACGCGCATCCCGAGCCAAGAAAGAAAGATATAACGAACTTCGGCGAGTATCTAATAGGTTAATTAGACGTAAGAAACGCAAACATTTTGACGAGCAGTTACAGCAAATAAACCAAAGATTAGCCAGTAAGAACATTAGACAGGCATACAAACTTATAAATAATATCAATAAGCGATATCAACCCAGGACAAGCCTATGTAAGGACAAGGATGGTAACATCAAAGCGTCAACAAACGATGGGCCTCGCATTTTGAAGAGCTCCTCAATGCACCATCAACATCCCCCGCGAAGCCAGCTTTTGAGCAGTTAGCCGAACTAGGCCCTTCCGTTCTACCCTCAACAGTAGAGGAGGTGAGTCTTGCCATACAAAATAATAAAGCGCCCGGCGCTGACGAGATCCCAGCAGAACTGCTGAAGCATGGTGGAACGTGCCTGACCAATGCTGTACATGTGCTACTGCTGAAAATATGGAACGACGAGGTAATCCCCGAAGATTGGCGCAAAAGCATAATCTGCCCAATCCACAAAAAGGGTGACAAGCTGAAGTGTGAGAATTACAGGGGCATATCATTAGTTTGTACGGCCTATAAGATTTTATCAAAAATTCTTGAAAAGAGAATCAATCCGTACGCAGAACAAATCATTGGCGAGTATCAAGGCGGCTTCAGACCTGGTCGTTCAACGACCGATCAGCTTTACACAGTGAAGCTACTACTCCAAAAGTGCTGGGAATACAACATCGACGTATACCAAATCTTTGTCGACTTCAAGCAGGCATACGACAGTATCGACCGAAGTGTACTGTACAACATTGTGCTGAATTTTGGTATACCGGCGAAGTTAGTGCGACTCACAAGGATGACGATGACTAATACCGTCTCGCAGATCAGAGTGCAGAACCGACTCACTAACCTATTTGAAACTCGTACTGGACTCAAGCAGAGCGACGGGCTGGCGCCGACGCTCTTCAACCTGGCTTTGGAGTATGTAATTCGAGCCATGAATATGGACAGCAGCGGAACGCTACTCATCAATTCGACTCAATTAGTAGCGTACGCCGACGATATCAGCATCTTGTCTCGAAGATTGGGTGATGCAGAAAGCCTTCTGCATAACCTCAATAACGCCGCAAAGGAAGTTGGACTACATATCAACGAAAGCAAAACAAAGGCCATGATGCAATCGAAAACAAGGACGCCAGCAAATTCAAGCATCACAGTGGGGGAGCTCAATATCGAGTATGTAGACAACTTTAACTATCTGGGTTGTAACTTATCAAAGGACGCCAACGAAACCGACGAAATTAAGCGACGGATACAACTAGCCAATAAGACATATTTCTCGGTCCTCCCTATAATTAATTCGAAACTTGCGCACAGGAACACGAAGCTCCGCGTGTACAAAACGATCATCCGACCCGTGCTATGTTATGGCTGCGAAACATGGACCCTTACCCAAGCCTCCGAAATTTTGGTAGACCGATTCGAACGAAAGGTCCTTCGGCGAATTTTTGGGGCCGTTCGCGAGCGAGACCAATGGCGTATCCGATACAACCATGAGTTGTATCAATTGTACAATGAGCTGGAAGTATCGAAAATCGTGAAGCTTCAACGTCTGCAATTTGCGGGGCATGTACAACGGATGGACGACAATCGCATGCCAAAGAAAGTTATGAACGCACAACGAATTGACGGAGCGAGGTTGCGTGGACGACCGAGAGCTCGCTGAGAGAACTCCGTAGGTGAAGACGCCCACCAGCTGCTGGGCTTCCGAAACTGGATGACAAGGTCACGTAACCGCGACAATTGGAGGTCAACGATTCAGGCGGCCAAGGCCCGACGTCGGGCTATCGTGCCACATTGATGATGAAATGAAATGGCCTAATTAACTTCTTAGAGAACTTCATGTGACCTTTACTCTAACGGTAACACATGGCGGACGCAAAAAAAAATTATCAATGATACATTTAAGTCTAGAAGACATGATATGATGGAACATGGGGTTATGAGCTTTTTGACGGGAATGAAACCCTAGCTTAACTTGTCGTCCAGGAGACGACTGTTTAGCGTAAGAACAAACTGCCCAAAATGTCCGGAGAAGAGCAAGCTGAACTCATATTAAACAAAAGATCGGCTTGAATTATTCTTGACCCTCAATTTGGACTAACTCAACCTCTCAATTTTCCATTATGGAAACATTACGCGCAAATATGGAAACATACATTCTGCATAAAATTCAACCGACAATCTATCATAAAAGTCAAGGTTACTGCAATACATCATAAATCGCTTTATGCACCGTAACGTCGACAACATTAGGTCTACTACATCACAAATATGCATAAGGCATAATGTAGATCCCTTCTCAGCCTTGACGTCTAACTACTATACGAGTAAGTGTACGAGTGTATCACTTAATAAGTTTGTGAATAGCTTTTCTGCGGTTTGGGCCGGGGAGAAAATCAAACTGGCTGGCAAAAGCAAACCATTCGGGGGGCTAATGAATGAAAAGTAAAAGCAAACAACAACGAGGCAACATGCTACTCCTCTGCCGGTATATCGCCAAGGAAAGGAACCATTCGTTCGTAAGTTCAAAACATGATGAAAAGTATGTTGTGCAGTCATGGATGGATGGATGACTTTATTTTGTTCCATTCGCATACCTTGAGGAAGTCCCGACCGACCGGCTGATCGGATAAAGGGTGTGTATAGTGTCGGATGGCAATGTGTGGCATCTGAAAATTTTTCATTACCCCATAATGGCTTACGTGATAACGAGACATTTGAAAATGAAAGGGCCGCGGGAATCACGAAAGCCGCGAAAGATACACGTAAAATAACGTTGACCGGGTAGTCTGAGTGTAATGTTAAGTCCCCATACATTAACATACGAACAAATCTTAATACATTCCCCAAGTATAGTGGAGAGTGTACACGCCCCAGTTTTTATTAAGCGGATAATGGATTCTAAACTACATATAAATGTGTAATGTGTCCATATAACGACTATAAGCAGTACAAGCGAGAGCAGACTCAATGTCGCGAGGCTTTTCCGTCAAGGCCCCTATACTAAAACGCGGCTCATTGACCTTTGAAATTAGTTTGGCTTCATTAATTCCGCTTCGACGGCACTCGTTCCACGTGCTTTTGAGGTGATAATCTATTTCGGCCGCAGCCGGTGGATGGTTGGTTTATCCATTTATCATTATTTGACGAGCGAGGCTCTAATGCCGGCCGGCCGGCCGGGCGGTTAATATTTGTTTTGGTTCAAGTCTTGTTAGGATTGCAAAGTGTATTTTATTAGTCACATTTCGTGCTCCCTTCACGGCGGGTTTATGCGCTAATCCGCACTCTATCCATCCGCATGATCTCCACCCCGCGGTTTAAGTGGCGCGCATAGCACATTGATGGGCTGTGATGGCGCTTCATTCAAATATAATTAGAATGTGAAATGAATTAGGGGCGGGAGTCTCGTCAACATGCGGTCGTGTGACATCACATTAAATGGTTTTCATTAAAAAGTTTTATTATCGGATGTATACAATATAAACGCGCCATACCTCATACTCATAATGGTAAAATGCTTTCAAAATATTCACGTGTTTATTATTGTCACGACAATTATAATTACACTATATCGTAGTGTAGTCCCTTTGCGCTTTGCCCCCGTCTCGAGGCCACCGTTGTCGTAAGAACGCCGACCGCGTATCTTTCCACAAATGAGTGAGTCGATGGCACAGCTGTTTTGTTGTTGATTTCTTATTTTTTTTCATTCAGGCGCTGCTAATTTTTGTTGATTTATATCAATGACATGATGTTATCGTTTATACGGTTCTGAGTTTTTTTTTCGTCGTCGCTGACTTCTATTTTTGACCTTAGACAATATTTTACATATTGTATTCGGCGAAAAATAAAGAAAACGTCGGTCGGTTCGTATTGATAAATATTACGTGTTGTTGTGGGAGGGATCTGATTGATTTTGTTTTATTAATTTCGATATGAGCCGCAGTGATGTCAATGACTTCAGGAAGATAAAAATAGTCAATTTACAATAATATTGACATGTGCACACACTTGGGATGAATTCGTTTTAAATGCAGACATTGAGAGTAGACACAATGTCGTCTCAGAAAAAACAACAAGTTGGAAAGGTGCCCGCCAAAGAAAAAAACTCCGAGAAGTTTTCCCTTAGGGGAAAAATCTTAGATCATGTATACCTTTTTTCCTTCAAGTTAGCACATTTACGGACCGAATGGACAAATTTGTGAGTGAAATTGACGATTTTACGAATCAAGTTAACAAATTTGAGAAACAAACGAACATTTTTTCGAGTCAAATAAATAATTTTGTCGATGAAAACAATGCTTTATTGGATGATTTTAACAATTTTGCGAATCAATTTAACAAATTTACGAATCAAATGAAAATATTTTCGGAACAATTAAGCACCTATGCGAATGAAGTAAACATTGTTTTGAATGTAGATAGCAACTTTACAGAACAATTTGACAAATTCGCGAAGCAAATTAACAATTCCCTTCCGGCTGCGGCAACTGGCAATTGCATCATCATATCTAGTACAGAGTTTGTACAATCCGTTGAAGTTACTGTTTGCACTCCTTGAGCAATCAAGTCAGTTAAAACATGATCTCGTGTAAGATCACCAAATTCTCGACGTACAAATCCTTTTACTTTTGCGAACACTTTTTCAATAGGGTTGAGCATCGGCGAATACGGCGGGAGATATTGTAGCGTAAGTCCAGCGCGGTGTAGAATTTCCTTGACCTCAGCACCTTTATGTATTTGGGCATTGTCCATTATAACGAGCGCATAACTAACGCAGCCACAACGCAGGCGAAGAAGTAGGGGATGCTACAAGAAAATCAGTAATGGACATAAGGAGTTGCTGATATCCGTATACGAAGATGGAGCAACAATTAAAGAGGCAGCTGCAGCCGCGAAAGTAAAATAAAAAGTGGGGTTGGTTTTCGCATAATAACTTTTACTCTGGTATTGCTCTTGGCTTTAAATTGTGCTTACATGTTAGCAATGTTATAAGCTCATCTGATATTGAAAATGAGGCAAATGGGAGCAACACGTCCCGCACCTCCCCTACAAATTGTATGTAGAAAACATATCAAATTAGGCATAACTCATGGCTAAATTTAGCAAATTCGCTCAAATTATTCTGAAAAGTTTTTAATCGAATATACTTCGACAGGATTAAATACAGGTTCGATTAAATCAAGGCTCCACTACCTCCCTATAAAAGATCGTACTTTATCAGAAAAATGGTCGTAGTTGATCGTAATTCGTGAAGTGAAAAATCGTTTGTTTCGTTATTTGCATATTTTTGATAAATTGTTACAAGCTCCTTAAAAGCTTAGATAAAAGAGCAACTTTCGTGAATTATTCAGATTTAGCTGTTCAAAGAACCGTTATGATATTAGCGTTTGCATTTTCTATCTCAAATAAATTTTGTAATTTTTCGCAGTTTGAATTACTATCTTCGAAATAACAGTGATTTTTTTCAACGGGAGAACAGTCAAATTACATCAAATGTATATATTTTCAGGAACTTAAGCCAAATAATAAATTGCACAAAGCAAGATGGACTAAATTTGGGTTTTGTTTGGTAACTCTAGCTTTCCTAAGATTTCAATAATAATGGTGCAGTTTTGTAACGGTAAATGAGAGAACCTTGTGTTCTTATCATATTTTTCTCTAATTGAGCCATACTATCTATTAACATCATTTGTAACATCCAAAAGGAGAAACGGTAAATTATCTATATTATGGGATTGGTCAAAGTATCCTTAAAACCGCTATATCTTCTTTCGGACAGGACATATTTGAAAATGGAGTCCACCGTTCGATTCAGCACAATCAAATTCAACTTATAGTCATTTACATGGTATATTTTATAACAGGACTTCTTCGCAAACATGTGATGTCCGAAAAATCATTGATTTCGCCCCACTGTGCGGTGGTTGCCGACGGCAAAAATTAACCGATGACGTTGTACGTGAAATAGAACGCATCGTGGAGAATAGTCCGGGGATAACCTTAAAAGAAATTAAGCGAAAACTTGAACAGGCTGGCACTTCTACAATTATTTCCACCGTCAATGAGGGTTTACGAAGGCTTAAAATTACGCTTAAGCTTGCTTCGTTCGAGCTTGACCGGGTTAACGAACTACGTACTATCGAATTAAGGAAAAATTATGCCATCGACATATCCAGCCGCTGTCAACTTAACCGGACGAAAATGATTTTTATTGATGAGTCTGGATTTAATTTACATCTCCGCAGATAACATGCTCGCTCCCGACGGAATACACGAGCTCGAGTCGTATTGCCTACTATTCGCGGATGAAATGTAAGCCTTGTTGCTGCAATGTCTAATGAAGAAGTTCTCCATAGCAATATTCTTGCACACTCAACATGCAATGCACAAAAATTCTGCACATTTCTAAGAGAGTTGGTGGATAATCTGGTCTGGACTCATCATGGGAAGGTGCGCTTGTTATAATGGACAATGCCCAAATACATAAAGGTGCTGAGGTCAAGGAAATTCTACAGCGCGCTGGACTTACGCTACAATATATCCCGTCGTATTCGCCGATGCTCAACCCTATTGAAAAAGTGTTCGCAAAAGTAAAAGGATTTGTGCGTCGAGAATTTGGTGATCTTACACGAGATCATGTTTTAACTGACTTGATTGCTCAAGGAGTGCAAACAGTACCTTAAACGGATTGTACAAACTTTGTACTAGATATGATGATGCAACTGCCAGTTGCCGCACCCGGAAGGGAGTTGCATTAATCGAAGTTTACTTGATTGATGAATTAAAAATATGACTAACGATTATACTTACTAGGTTCAAAACATTGTTAATTTGATTCGCGAATTTGTCAATTTCGTCTGTAAAGTTGCTAACTACATTCAAAACAATGTTTACTTCATTCGCATATGTGCTTAATTGTTCCGAAAATATTTTCATTTGATCCGTAAATTTGTTAAATTGATTCGCAAAATTGTTAAAATCATCCAATAAAGCATTGTTTTCATCGACAAAATTATTTATTTGACTCGAAAAAATGTTCGTTTGTTTCTCAAATTTGTTAACTTGATTCGTAAAATCGTCAATTTCACTCACAAATTTGTCCATTCGGTCCGTAAATGTGTTAACTTGAAGGAAAAAAGGTATATATGTCTACGCTATTGCTTACAAAATAATCCACATTGCATCAGCCGTTATCTTGTCACTCCAGAAGCCCCAAAAACCTTTCAAACCGATTACATACAGTACTCCAAATATCGACTTTCAAACGACAACCATAATGGCCATTCTTAGTTTCCTTAGAGAAGTGTCCTTTTTGGTGGTACATATGTACATAATATCCTTTGGAAACCCAAAATGAGCTTGTGGTGATTTTAAAGGGCTCAACTCACCAAATACTGTATTTTGACATGCATATCGACTATAATGCATTCCCAAAGAAAAAGGGACCTTTTTTGTCCAAGGACATCTTTCTCTCTTGGTGCCGACACCAAAATAATAAGGATCGCACCACTTAACTTCCATCCGAGTTTCATCCAAATCGCTCCACAGGGGGAGCCAAGAGAACCAATTGAAAGATAACTTTTCATTGGCTTCAACGGCGAATTTACCGCTATTCCCGCAACTCGTCAGTGATTGCCGATTCTTTGCAATTTTAAATATTTTGAAACCGATCACATACAGTGCCTCAAATGTCACCTTTCGAACGACACCCATAATGCCCATACTCTGTTTCCCATGCTAGAAAAATGCCCTTTTTGGTGGTAATATCCTTTACCAAAACTCAAAATCAACTGGTCGTGATTTTACAAGACTTGTCGCAACGGATTCTTTATTTTGATATCCATATACTTATACATAGCGTCTATAATGCATTCCCACAGAAAAAAGGACATTTTGTGTCCAAGGACATCTTCCTCATAAAAAGTGCTGGCACCAAAATATTAAGGATCGCAGCACTTAATTTCCATCTGAGTTTCGTCGACATCGGTCCACGGGGAGAGCCAGGTGAACCAATTGAAGGATGAATTTTCGTTCGCTTCAATGCCGAATTTACCGCTATTCCCGCAACTTATCATAATCGTGACTGGGTGTCGTTTCGTGACGTTTTTTTCACGGAACGACACTCAGTATTTCTCAGGTAGCCTCCGCAAAGACATATACATGTCAAAATCATTAGCCGCAAAAAGGAATTCATCTCACTTAAATCTGCCAGCCATATCCATTTGCGCGTAACTCAAAAAAAAAAGTTGGAAGTTGGAAAGATGTCCACTTTCAACATTAATTTACCGTTATTCCAGTCACTGGTTTAAATGGCGGTTTCAGTTTCTTTGATACAAACGGAACATGCATACCAAATTAAAAAAAAATCCCAACACGGGGAGAGGCAGTAGCAGCAATTCTTTTCACGACTGTACACTCACGCCTCAGTTCCGACATATCTCGAATTGACCCTGGCATTCAGAGCATTTGTCTGAGCTGCGGTTGGGCGCTTCATGATGAGGATCTCTTCTTTCGATGCCCAGCTGCAACCACTAGACCAGGCGTCTCAAACTCATAACCTGGCGCGGGCCAAATAAGATTCCTCAGGTTTAGGTGGGCCGCAGAAGGAAAATTTCAAAAACTTTTATGTATTCGTATTACGAAAGTTGATTACAGAATATTACTTTTAAAATATAGCAGGGGTCTAGATTAGAGATGTAGCAGATGTCCGCATCCGCAATCGAGGATTATTCGCATAAAAACTCTCATCCTCATCTTATCAATATTTACATCCGCATCCTCATCCGCAATTCTCATTTTTGTATGCAGACAATTAGCGGATATTTGCGAGTCAAGTGCTACTTTGTAACTATAAAGACATGCATTGAGACAAATTGTATTCTGTATAGTATACACAACTGAACTTCAGTTTTTCGGCCAGCACAGCAGGAGCGCGTTTCATTTATACGATCTGAGTAAAAATAGTTCACTTTCCGTCTCATTCTCTCACAATGCTTACAACTCTGACGGTAGTCAGCGATGACTACAGCTACGACTACGAGTAAATTATGGAACGCACTCTGGTTCGCAGTTTTGTGACTAGTTTTTCAGTGGTGTTGTTTTGAATGAATTGAGCTGAGGCGGGTGAAGTGCTATTTTTTTTTATGGTGAAGCGAAGTAAGGAAGTATACAACTTTTTAATTTTTAACCACACTAATCAGAGGAATTTCAACTTTTTTCATCTTCATGAAAAGTGTGAAACCTAAATAATTTTGTTTCCATCATATCCTCATCCGCACCCTCATCCGCATCCTCAAAAATTTCTCCATTAATATCCGCAACCGCATCCTCAATCTTCTACTATTTTGCCTCCGCAACCGCATCCTCAATCTTCTACTATTTTGCCTCCGCATCCTCATCCGCTAAACAAGATCCGTTACATCTCTAGTCTAGATCACTATAACGGGGGATTATCCGTGAGAACTTCCTCCTTTCGAAAATGTACTTCATCATCAATGTGGCACGATAGCCCGACGTCGGGCCTTGGCCGCCTGAATCGTTGACCTCCAATTGTCGCGGTTACGCGACCTTGTCCTCCAGTTTCGGAAGCCCAGCAGCTGGTGGGCGTCTTCACCTACGGAGTTCTCCCAGCGAGCTGTCGGTCGTCCACGCAACCTCGCTCCGTCAATTCGTTGTGCGTTCATCACTTTCTTTGGCATGCGATTATCGTCCATCCGTTGTACATGCCCCGCCCATTGCAAACGTTGAAGCTTCACGATTTTCGATACTTCCAGCTCATCGTACAATTGATACAACTCATGGTTGTACCGGATACGCCATTGGTCTCGCTCGCGAACGGCCCTGAAAATTCGCCGAAGGACCTTTCGTTCGAATCGGTCTAGCAAAATTTCGGAGGCTTGGGTGAGGGTCCATGTTTCGCAGCCATAACATAGCACGGGTCGGATGATCGTTTTGTACACGCGGAGCTTCGTGTTCCTGTGCGCAAGTTTCGAATTAATTATAGGGAGGACCGAGAAATATGTCTTATTGGCTAGTTGTATCCGTCGCTTAATTTCGTCGGTTTCGTTGGCGTCCTTTGATAAGTTACAACCCAGATAGTTGAAGTTGTCTGCATACTCGATACTAAGGTCCCCCACTATGATGCTTGAATTTGCTGGCGTCCTTCTTTTCGATTGCATCATGGCCTTTGTTTTGCTTTCGTTGATATGTAGTCCAACTTCCTTTGCGGCGTTATTGAGGTTATGCAGAAGGCTTTCTGCATCACCCAACCTTCGAGACATGATGTTGATATCGTCGGCGTACGCTACTAATTGAGTCGACTTGATGAGTAGCGTTCCGCTGCTGTCCATATTCATGGCTCGAATTACATACTCCAAAGCCAGGTTGAAGAGCGTCGGCGCCAGCCCGTCGCCCTGCTTGAGTCCAGTACGAGTTTCAAATAGGTCAGTGAGTCGATTCTGCGAGACGGTATTAGTCATCGTCATCCTTGTGAGTCGCACTAACTTTGCCGGTATACCAAAATTCAGCATAATGTTGTACAGTACACTTCGATCGATACTGTCGTATGCCTGCTTGAAGTCGACAAAGATTTGGTATACGTCGATGTTGTATTCCCAGCACTTTTGGAGTAGTAGCTTCACTGTGAAAAGCTGGTCGGTCGTTGAGCGACCAGGTCTGAAGCCGCCTTGATACTCGCCAATGATTCGTTCTGCGTACGGATTAATTCTCCTTTCAAGAATTTTCGATAATATCTTATAGGCCGTACAAACTAATGATATGCCCCTGTAATTCTCACACTTCAGCTTGTCACCCTTTTTGTGGATTGGGCAGATTATGCTTTTGCGCCAATCTTCGGGGATTTCCTCGTCGTTCCATATTTTCAGCAGTAGCACATGTATAGCGTTGGTCGGGCACGTTCCACCATGCTTCAGCAGTTCTGCTGGGATCTCGTCAGCGCCGGGCGCTTTATTATTTTGAAGCGACTGTATGGCAAGACTCACCTCCTCTACTATTGGGGGTAGAACGGGAGGGCCTGGTTCGGCTAACTGCTCAAGAGCTGGCTCCGCGGGGGATGTTGATGGTGCATTGAGGAGCTCTTCAAAATGCGAGGCCCATCGTTTGTTGACGCTTTCGATGTCGCTGATGATGTTACCATCCTTGTCCTTACATAGGCTTGTCCTGGGTTGATATCCGTTCTTAACATTATTTATAAGTTTGTATGCCTGTCTAATGTTCTTACTGGCTAATCTTTGGTTTATTTGCTGTAACTGCTCGTCAAAATGTTTGCGTTTCTTACGTCTAATTAACCTATTAGATACTCGCCGAAGTTCGTTGTATTTTGTGTACTTCAAGAACATTAATTTTTGTGTACTTCAAGAACATTAAAAAATTAAGATAAGAATCGAAAACGTGAAAATATGATTGATCTTCAAGTAACCAAAATTACATGATTTGCGCCAAATTTTGGACAGATGATAAAAAATATTTAGCACCAGTCATCCGAGGTCGCCCAAAATAATACTTGGAGGCAAAATAGTCAGAATAAATTAATTTCATCAGAAAGGTGGCTAAAGGAGACAAAAAGTTGTTTTTGAAATGGTTTTAAACAAACTCATGCACCAATACAGTTTGATAAGTACGTCTAAAAATCAGGCACTTCGGTTCTAATTATTATGTTGGAATTTCACATCCAGTCACCAATTCCAAGATTTCCGTAGTTTTTAAAGCTTTGCCATTTTTTTTTTTCAAATAAATCTAATTTCATGTTCGGTTAGAGCCAACCAATTTCTTATTCGTTTCGGGACAGAGCAGTTTCATGACTTAGTATTGCCCTGTACAAAAAGATGATAACATCAAATAACCAGCCTCAAATTGTTGGTAGTATTTGGAGAAAAATCCTATAATAATCTTGTATAAGTCACTGACGAGTTTTAGTAACTTTTGTAGACTTGAGTTCAACTTCTGAATTTGTTCACCTTGCCAATTTCACCATTTTTGTGTTGATACAGATTGTGCTGCTTTGACATGGCCGCGGGCCGCACAGAACTGCGAGGAGGGCCGCATGCGGCCCGCGGGCCGCGAGTTTGACACGTCTGCACTAGACTCACTCCAATATGGTACTATGGGTCAATCCTATTGCAGCTGTTACGATTGATAACCTATGTACTAGATTTTGATGTGCTAAATATTTTAGTAAAAAACATTTTTTTTCCGAAAGTTGCCGGAAAGGCTGTAGCTCTGACAATAGGTAAACCTTGTGTTGTCCGTTAATATTACTTGTTCGTTTTCTTTGGCGGGCGAGACGCTTCCATGTCAGTTGATTCGCATTTCGATTTTTCTTTTGTGAACAAGACGTTATCGGGTCTCTTGATATTTACAGCAACAATATTAAAGGTTTCCCACATTGGGGCGTGCTAGTTGGAAGACTGAGTGGTAAACTATTCAAGAAACAAAAAAAAAAACATTAAATAAAATTCGAGCCAATTTGCATAATTTTTAATGAAACCTATCTAGTGGCCTTCGTATCTTTGAATCACCGAAATCGGACAATTGGATCATGAAGCTACCATACAAACTCAACTTTACCTCCCAATTATGTTCTTCTTGTTGTCATAGAAATCCCAACACTAAAATTTAGTTCTTTTGAGAAGAACTTCTAATTTTACAAGTTGTGAGAGAGAAAGTAAGGTTCCCTAATAATTTCCCAGATGGGTCAAGAGCTATTGTGTTGTTGGGGGTCGAAGCTATTAAGAGGGGCTTCTGAAATCCCTTCCAGAAATATAGACAACTGGACCGACGATTTAGTGTAAGTTACTGAAATATCCGATCAAGAAATATAGACAAACAAATTTTTTTGTTGGTTAATTTTTCAGATGTTTCATAAGCTATCGTGCTATTCGGGGTGGTCAACAATTCGAGGATTAGAATGGAATTACTCAGATTCGTGAATTAGTTCCGGAGAAAAAAAAATGTTTTTATAATTTTGCTTATTGTGAATGTTTTGCATATTTCAATAGTTTTTCTGGTCGTAGACGAATCCGGTGGAATCAATTTAATCCTGCTTTTCGTTCAAGAAATACAGAACAAAAATATGTATCTGGAAAACGACTGTCAAATTTTGCTCATTCTGAATTTATTCCGAACCCCTTATTCGTTCAAAGTGGCCAAGGGATTTTGCTCAACCCTTAAGTTGATTCTGCATGTTTCAGGTGTTATTCAGCTATTTTAGGTGAACAAAAACCAAAGTGAAGATTTACAAAAATATTCTAATCCGTACAAAAAGTGACCAAAGGTTCTTTTTGAATTTTATGCATATTTCAATAGTAATTCTGGTGTTTTGGGGTAGAGAACAATATGGTCGGGCAAATTTATTGAAATAATCTCTTTCGCTAAGGAGATATAGGCAAAGGTTTGCTCATAAGCTCAAATTTGTTCATTTTCAATTTATTGCAAGTTAACGTAGCTATAAAGGTAGAAACTAATCCGGTGGTGTAGATTTACCAAACACACTAAACCGTTCCAGAATGGTAGTCAAAAGATCAGAAAAAAAGCTGCCTGGAACATTTTTCCCATTGTGAATGCTATCTAAAAAAAATTCTCTTATTTTGAGTAGAGTCCAATGCGGTGGCGCGTAGCAAATTTATCGGCATCCGTTTAGGAGATAAATACAAATTATGTGAAAAACAACGGTCTTAATAATTTTGTACATTGTGAATTTTGCAATTTTACTCAAATCCGCAACTTTGTTCAGGAGATATGAACAAAAGAATTTGGAAAAAAACTGTTTTTATCATTGTAAAATCGCGTGTTTCTCCGGGTGTACACCATAACCAATCCGCTAGAATCAGTGGACGGAAATCTGGCAATTCGTTCAAGGAATACAGAAAGAAATATACGAAAAACAAATCTCCATAATTCCATAATTTTGCTGTGAATTGTGAATTTTTCGCGTGTTTCAATGTTATTCTAATATTCAGGGAGAGGACCAATTCAGCAGGAAAATCTTCCAATAATCCGCAATTAAGAAATATAGACAAAATTTTGCGGAAAGAAAGTCATTGTGAATTGTTGCTCATTATGAATTTTATGCTTATTTTAATGGTTATACTGTTATTCCGGCCGGAGTCTTGTGTAGATGCATCCAGTGGGGTCAACTTACTGAAATCCTGTAATTCGTTCATGAAAGACAGAAAGAAGTATGTATGTGAAAAAGAATTGTCTTCATAATTGTGCCCATTGTGAATTTTTCATATGTCTCAATAGTTGTCCTGTTACTTTGGGTAGAGACCAATCCTGTGAAGCAAATTTACTGAAATCCGCTGATATGTTAAAGAAATACACGCAGAAATATGCGAAAAAGAACCCATTGCGAATTCTTGCACATTGTGAATTTTTCGCGTGTTTCGATAGTTATTCTGCTATTACGGCCAGAGCCTAATCCAACAAACCCAAAATTATGGAAATCGGTCACGCCGTTCTTGAGTTATAAATGGTGTAACTAACACGACTTTCTTTTATATATATATATATAGAAAGAAGATAGATTGGCCAATCTTAACCAATCCTTGCATATAAATGTCTCTGGAAATAATACAAAACAGTATGCAAGGTGTCTCACAAGATAAGGCAACGTCTAGCCAGAAGTGGATGATAGCTCACATGGTACCGGCTAGGAAAAGAAAATCAGCCACTTATTTTTACAGTTATGCGCAATAAAAATTACGGAAGCTATTAATTGTTTACCTTCCCTGTACGTCCAAAACATTTTCGCATCCGGATCGGTGAGAGATATAGCATTGGCGAGTAACCTGAATATTCAAAACGCTGCGTACTCAGTACTTGTGTGACATCTGCAAATAAAACACCCTAGCATGCCAGTCGAAGTTCTGAATTCATGTTCAACGGGCGGCTAAAGCCCGACGTCGGGCTATCGTGCTACATTGATGATGAATAAGAGTCCTTCTTCCCTCGACTTATACATATCAGGAGCAATAAAAGGATGAGCGAACGAAAACACGTTTTTTTCTCTTTTTCAATGGCAGTTGGCTACGCACGGCTAATCATCGCGGTACCGTTAGGTTTCGTACCACGCATCGCAATTTTCGCGTTAGGCCATTTTCGTAATTTTCAGTCTTTTTTTAAATTAAGGTGGAAGACCATCATTTTAGGGGGGAAATCGCATCAAATCTGCCAACACTGAGGTGGTAGTTGGCAAATTGAATTAACTGTTCATAGACGATATTGATTCGCACATTCCCAGGCTGCGCCAGGTGGTCAAACGGTAATTTTAATGAAAATCTCCATAACGGTAACTGTCGTTAAAAAACTTATGTGGCATATTCTTAGCCCCTACTGTTCTGAGGAAAGTGGTCAAATTTCTCATCAAAACGTGCACCCTTAAGGGCGTTGGGAAAACTGAAATTTCAAGTTATATCATCAAAGTTTTAATATTTACTTAATCAGACCTTGTCCTGCCCTGCCCGAACATTTGAATTGTCGTTACATGCAGCTATAGTAAGTTTTTCGCATAGGTCAGTTGAAAGATTTCATCAATAGTTCTCATCATCCATGTGGATGAACAGAATTACTGTAATTTTATGTGTCAAACTATGAAATTGTTGAGAAATGACAAACTTTTGACTGCCGTAGCCATTGGAATTAAATGATAGTGCACATTTTTAAGGTTACCCGTTATGTATGTATAACCGTAATTACTATCGCTAAAGGTACGTTGTGCTAGACGCGGCCGCACGACTGCGACTCGCTCATTCCATATCAAAACTCGTTTCTCTCTCATTTTAAAAACGAGTTTTTATATGGAATGAGCGAGTCGCAGTCGTGCGGCCGCGTCTAGCACAACGTACCTTAAGGGTTTGTGTTGCTGGAGACGACTCGTGCAATGATCGCTCAACGATATTACTTGGTATCTACTGTTAATATCGAAAAAATGTTCAGAACCGATTGTCTAAATACGATTGCTGAGCGATCATTCCAAGAGTCGTCTCTAGCAACACAAACCTTAAGACGTGCGTTTAAATTAATCTCTGCCACGAAGAAGACATGTTTAGGTTTGTATCTTCGATTTGTTAAGAAATGAGTTTTTAAATTGTCAGTTATGACAGTTGGTGCGGAAATAGGATAATAATTAGAGAGAGAGAGCGGATGTAGCTGCATTAAGCAAGGTCCCTATCATTTCTTTCATTGAAAGTTAATATAAATATGCAGCTTTGAAATAGTTTAGTATCGAAGGAATGTATGGAACCAAAATGTTCACTAATTTCCATTAAATCTGTTATTTTAAGCAAGCATATCGCACTTTAAGTAATCACATAATAATCTTGTGCGTAGATGATATACAATGTATACAATGCTGTTGAGGTTGCACGAATGACATGTTAAATGCAGTATGTGCATACGTGGCTAGGCTATGTGAATGCATAGAACGTCCATTATGTACATTATATGTATAATTTCATTTAAGCATTGAGTTGCATTTATGCTTCATATGATACACTCGATTGGATGTACACAATACAGTATCTTTCGTATATGAACTATGATTACATAATCGCTTAGTTACAGAATACCATCGATTCCGAGAAGTTGATGCAGCGTGTATTATGTTCATAGGAAAGAGTCTCTTCAAATATGCATCCAGGTCTTTACAATGAACACTCGTGTGCATACTGACCATATTCAGTTCAATGATATTGATCATGTTGCCTGAACTAAACTGAAGTAAAATATAAAATAACCTAAAAAAAATCATTGTCAGTAGTCTGGTTGCGATGTTCGCCTTTGAAGTACAGGGTCGTGGTTTCAAAACCGATTGTATAGATGAGCGCAACTATTCAGATGTTAAATGATTTTATTGGGGAAATAACTTGGTAGAGCGGGATGATGATCACAACACCTATCCAAGAAAAAAGGCGTCAAGATCGATTAAATGTGATGTTGCGCCACTGACTTCTTTATACCCTTCACTCTGTAAGTAAAATGGTTCATATACTATGACATGAAGTTTGTAATGCATTGAAGGAAGCATCTCCGTCAAAAATATAAAAATCATTGATTGGACATTGTCCGTCTGCCTGTCTGTTGCGACGCGATTTACTTGGAGAGTTTTAAATCTAGCAAACTGAAATTTTGCACATGTGCTGATTTTTGTTGTAGGTTTGAATCTCCGAAATTGGATCACTGGATCATTGAGCCGCCATAGAAACCAGGCCTCTGAAATTAACTTCTAAAAAAAAACTTTTTTTTTGTCCCATCGTCACCCGATCCATTTACCAACCCTCATTAATGAGTTTCTATCGAAAATACATAACATATGCCATGGGGCTGTCATAGAATCCCCATTCTTAAAAACAGGTTCGTCGAAGAAAAATCTTTTTATTTATGGACCAATTTTCACTCTTATAAATCCGTATCTATGAACGTTAAAAAATTTACCTAAGAACTGGCTGAATCGAATATTGTGGACATGGGGCAGCCATAGAAACCCCACTCTAAAAACTGGTTCTTTAAGGGAAAACTTTATTATTGATGGTTCAGTTTTCAGAAAACCACATACCATGATGTGTTTCATTCCGAAGTCTTGCAGACATACATAAGATCGGACAAAGTCAGAGCATGGAGCCATGGGGCTGCCATAGAAACCTTAACCTGAAAATCAAGTCATCTAAAAGCAGGTTACAAGACTTAAGTAGGAGCGGACGGAATCGGAACACAAGTCATAGGATTGCTTAAGAAACTTTTAGCTTGAAAAAAAAGAGGGGAACCAAATTTCGACCGCGCCCAAAATTAGCCTCGGTCTCGATTTATTCTATTTTTTTATACGCAAGTTTTTTTTTTGTTTCCGCCTATCGTAACTCCATGTAGGAGATATCCCAACCGGGTCATATTTTCCAGTGCGGAGCTAATCTGACTAACTGAAAAATTGCACAAGTTTCTACATTTATGGCGAAAACATTAAATCCCCGATTCACTTTAAGACCATATCTCAACATATCTGTGCAATCACCTATAATTAACAACAATAATTACTGAAATTACATCTCCTTCTCTCGGAACATTATCCTTGCCGCACCATAGTCAACATTTGCCCTTATTTCAATTCATCTGAGTACGTACTTAAGCCCAAGACATATTCAAGGAGAAATCGTCCAATCAAACAGATAATATCTTATCATACACCTCATACGTGCGATTGTACAGTACAGTACCGTCTAATATTCATTACATGCGAGCGAAACATCCAATATTCTCGTGCATATGTTTGTAATATCACTCATTCCCGTGCAATTGAAAGGACCCGATAGCGATCTTATTGTGTGTGTGTATACAGAATAGGGAATAGGCAAAAGCGGTAACCACAGGAAGATTCTATCCGCTCACACTCTCCCGACAAGCATACAGAGCTATTTTCATCAATATGCTCCTTTAGGTTTGACAATATTCTTGCAAGAGTACGGTTGCTAGGCCGAAATGATAACAAGGTAAGATACGTACACACATATGGGCACATCCTTTAGCCAAGACGTTCTCGCAACTATCTACGGCCAAGGATATGCTTTGTGCTCGTCTTGGCGCTCTCGGTCTCATTAGGCATCGTTTCGTCGGGCAGATTAAATCAAACCACATCCTTATCCTAGGCAGAACGGCGAGAATGTATGCTATACATGCCTAATGCCTATATATATTCCACACCACTCTTTGAAAGATGACAAGCATGTATATTCGAACTGGACAAACAAAATTATATGTTGAGGCAAATGGAAAGGACTCGTTGTGTCCCGATCTCTTGTGTGATTATATGCGTCCACTAAATGGTCAGAGCATCTAATTACGCTATTGTGTATATTATGTGCGAGAGATATCCTCTATTTATGTACTAGAGTGCTTTGACGCACTAGAGTTGCGTGTATCTAATATGCATGTTCACTCGGGATATTATTACAATTATCATCGGAATATCGCCACACTCGCCATGAAGAAGAAGACGATTCTGGACACGAATATTGATCCCGCATTATGCTTGGGGCCTTAATCGATACTTCTTATAGATACTACATAAGGATATTCAGTTTGGTGTACATATAGATAATAAGATTCTATTCTCTATATACATTCTCGCACACAAGAGTTCATGGATGTTAACTATTGTGGAAAGACCGGGGAATGCTCATTTATATAGCTTGACCCACTCTTCCTTCCTTAACTATAGACTAGAGTGAGTATATTACGAGTAGTAGCTTGCATAACGTGATTAATCCAGAGAAGAGATATTGGTACAACAACAATATTCATCTGATTGAGTGTGCCTGTTTATATAATGCCGTAGGAGTTGCAGAGAGAGAGAGAGAGGGAAAAAAGGAGAGAGTGAGGAATCACAAATGATGAGATTTATAGATTTCACGGCTCAACAACGAGATATGCATTGTGGTCGAATATCAAAGATTAAGTTCTGACTTAAAATTGATTAAAATCAAATTATTTTAATGGAACACATATTATCGTTAACTGAGAACTTATTAGAGAAGTATTGAAAATTGAGACAATTTTTGGAACTTTGCAATTTCTGATGGATGTCTCTTTTTTGTCGACAATACGATAAGCATTCACTTTGACATGGACAATGTTCATCCCAATTCTATGTTCCCCTCTAACGAGATTGGATATAGTTGGAGAGATCCTCTCCTACTCTTAATGACGTAAAGATTTTACTCCCATCCACGCCATATTTAAAACGTTGCCTAGCTGAAAGTGATTCAAAAACTAAAAAATTCTCTTATTTCTTCATACCAATAATGAATACAGACTTTGGAAAAATGTTTTTAATTTGTTTTTTTTTTTTTTCAATTATTTCCAAACTTCCCCTCGTACGAGTATATATGAATACGTGGAGTTGCGAGCTTTAAGCTTTCCGGTTCTAGCTTCCTGAGTGTTTTTCATTTTTTTTTATCAGGAAATTATTGCATGCCATGCAATAATTCCTTGATCGGAGAGTCGCGTTGGGTTGTATGGGAATCCATTTAGGGAATAATGGAATAGAGATAAAAGTATGTACATAAATAAGCGTTGAATTCTTTTAACGTAGTGATGTGTTTGATTCTTCTATAGAATATTTTGTAACGCATCAAATCATTAGACTCTGATGTCGTTCACATAGAGCTTTCGGGAAAGGGCGAATGGTTAAAATTGAATTTGATGTGTATGGAAAGACTGCGTCCCTCCTCACCCCAGCAAACAATACATTTTTTTAACTTGAATTTACACATACATTAGTCATTGGTTTTTTTTCTAAGTTTGTTTCGCAGGGTATTTTACTAGTTGTGTGTCCCGTTGAATTCTCGAAGGCTCTTAAAAAGTAAGGGTTTTTTTTTCTTATTTTAGTTTCACTTTAATTTTTACACAATTTATAATCCTAAATCATCCCTGATTTAGGTCATCCGAAGATGGCAAGGGGACCCACAATGGGGCAGTAACGAAAAAATTCAAAAATTATGCTATTGGAGAACGTCTGTGAAATATATTTAGTAGTAAACAGTTTTCTTCAAAAAAATAGGCTTATTTCATTCACAGAAACAAATCAGCGGCTCTCAAAGTGGAGATATGTAGGTACTTGATTTTACAGCTTATGCATTAAAAAAAACTTATCGCATGCGCAAAAAGGGGATGAACGCGCAACGAGTGGATAGAGCCAGATTGCGTGGACGACCGAGAGCGCGATGGAAGCAATCAGTAGGTGAGGGCGTCCATCAGATGTTGGAACTGGAGGCCAAGGTCGCGTGACCGCGACAATTGGAGGTCAACTGTACAGGCGGCCAAGGCCCGACGTCATGCTATCGAGCCATAAAGAAGAAGAAAAATTATCCCTCTCTCCCTTTAAAATCGAAATAACTTCAAAACGGCTGATCCTGATCCTATCTGCGTTTCACCTAATTCCGTTAGATTATGCCAAATGCATAAATATTGACTTGTTTTGATTTTTTTTTTTCAAATAATTTTTTTTTTGCCTGTGGGACGGAGTCAATGCCAAAACAGGTTAGACAACGAAGATAGGGCTCCTCGACGAGCGAACAGCGGCTTGCTGTAGCTCAGTTTTGGGAATGACGGGTTGGAGGCACTCATTGCCCTGTCCATTTACACATCATAAAAGGAATATCGTATGCCAAGGTGTACAATACAATAAAAGGATTAAAACCGACTAGAATAGGTGCCCTATTATTCGCGCTGCGTGCACCTTGATGGCGTTGGGTTCCGGCTAACCTGAGGCACCCGTAGTATACATCACAACAAAGGCAGTGAACAAAACCACACAATTACATAGAAATACGCAACAAAAACGCATAAAAAGACACACAAACTTATCTCTTTTTTATCTGCATCCTTGCCATTCAAATTCAGGAATTCTATGCTCCATCCATCGCAAAAATATTTCAGACTTCCATCAGCCGCCACTTGACTCCTATGAAGTTGGCCACGTCCCTCCCTAAACGCAATTTTTGTCGGTCCAGCTGTTCCACAAGCTCAGCGATTCCGACTTTTGAAATTGGCGTTTTTTTGACAATTCCATAAAATCAAAATAAAACACTTATATGCCGAAATCAGTCTGTTACAAACTTCCCTAACTGCTAAGATTTGTTTTTTGTCTTTGAAACATTAACTTCAATTTGTGTTACTAAATTGGATTATGCCAAAAATGTCACGTGCGTCGTTTGTATGGATCCATGGCGCGAAATCCAGCTGATGGAATCCAGCAAATTCTTAAAAAAAAAATGAATTTTAAATGGTTGGGTCATAGCGAGTGGTTCCGTTACTGGACTCAATTTTGATATTGTTTCTGTGGCCAGAACCGCAAAAATGCCAATCACTGCTGAGTAATTGATATTTATTAAAGGCCTATGCAAATCTTTAGCAACGAATGGACGATAATCTCGGCCGAAGAAGGTGATGAACGCACAACTAGTGGACGCCGCTACTTGAGATCGCGTGAACGACCGAGAGCTCGCTGAAAGTTGAAAGACAGCTAGTGGGCTGGACGTTTTTACCCATTCACGAAAAAAATCCATTCTGAAACCAATTAAATGTTAGTATCGGCTTGCCAACAGTTTCCTTTGTCTTGACGCTCGAACGACTAGCCAAAATTGGCCGAGACGGTTCCTCTGATATAAAAACAAACCGAGCGTACAGAGGGATTCGCTCGCAATACGAAGGTTAATGCGTAGTAAATATATCTGTACATATTTTTTGTTATCCGTTACCATTACTCCGAATCAAGAAAAAGGACATGAAATGAATATGTTTCGTTGACCCCGTTGATATGAGTACTCACACAAAATATCACAAATGTCTTTTGTACCTATTCAGGGACATCCTGTTAGCATTCATGCATTTTCCTCCAAATTTCATGATAATCGGGATACACACGCACACACTGAAACCGTAAACTTTACTTCAAAGACCCGTTACTCGAAACTGTGCAAAAAGTAACTGTGAAAGTTTGTAAAATGTACTCGTCGAGCCCTTGGATTTGAGTTCTCGAACCCCCATTTCTGATAAAAAAAATGACAAAGTCGAATTTTTAAACCTCTTTGGGGCACACTCTATTATGTTTGCCCTACCAACTTCTAAGGCCAAAAGCTATTACAATTCTGCCCTACCATATTTCATGTTGATCGGTAAAGCCGTTCCCAAATTGTTCAGAGTGAACAGACGCAAGGAAGAATTTATTTTATAGGGGTTAAAAAAAATACAAAACCCTAAAAAATTGTCAGTGCTTCGCCAAATTGTAAATGTTAGGAAAAAACCAAGCAGCCATATAAAATCCGATCCCCTATAATTAAAACCCCCAAATTTTCGAAATGCCGATTACGGGCATAATTTAAATCTTCAAACGCCAAGTCCTCAAATATGCATAATCTCCGAATCCAACTTCCCCAACTTCAAATTTCAATAAATGGGGGTAATCAATAAAAATCAATGTAGAGCCGGGGGTTAATTTTGGGGGTACGTGAAAAAAATTTTTTTTCTTTTTTTCATAGTTATTCGCAATCGAAAAATGCATAACTTGACAGGTTTTTTTTACAGCGCTGTAACTGTAAATTTTCGAATTTCTATGCTCCGCCCACCCTAAACTAAATGCTCTATAATTACTCCTGCCGTATACCAAAAAAAAAATACAAAATATGTAAATGATTCAAAAAGTTGTTGCATTTTGTCCAAATTCCATAAATGCATTGATATTTGATTCAATACTTCTAAATCAGTGGCTCCCAACCCACTGATGTCTGCGGACCACCAATTCTGAAAGTGAATTGCTACGGATCACTATTGCCAGGGTGGATTAGTATGTGTGCAGAATTGTTTTCTTGCCCATTTAGAAGTAGTCAGGGGTTCGTAAGTATTTTTAGCATAGAATAAACCGACGAATTGTTGCAGGTACGGCGAGCCGCCGAATTGACCCAAAAAATCATTGTAGTATTGAACCCACCTCTTTCGTCTCTTCTCCACAAAAAAAAAATGTGTGATCGCATTTTTTTCGCAACTTCGGTCCGCGGTCCACCTTTTGGGAAACAGTGCTCTAAATTGAGTGAGATTAAGTAATGACTTGAGTTAAGGGATTTTGTAATGATTTTTTCCGTAATTATTGAGATCGAGGACTCTTAACCCTGGAAGGTCATGCTTCGTCCAATCGACGACGCATGATCACATTTTTCGTTATTTTGAGCTGATTTTTCGTACAGCACTTACCGTGTCGATGTACTTGCCGGGTACATTGCGGCTAATCGAAGTAAACAGGGTAAGTTGGATTTTTAGGAATTGACGTCGCCGAAATGATAAAAATAGGACAAATCAGGAAAATGACTCAAAATTGTTCTTCATTTTAGAAAAACTGCATTTCGAACTCATAAAAATCGCCTCCAAGCACTCAATGTCAAAACCAGACATCATACATAGAATAAGAATCAGTCAAGGGAACTCGGGGACAAGAAATTCCTAAATTTATTATAAATGATTCTAAAATCTACTCTAAAAATACCGGCGTACAGAGGGC
Source organism: Microchrysa polita (assembly GCA_949715475.1). Lineage (NCBI taxonomy): Eukaryota > Metazoa > Arthropoda > Insecta > Diptera > Stratiomyidae > Microchrysa > Microchrysa polita. The sequence goes on from OX454420.1 coordinate 16,527,727, forward strand.
TGCGCCCGCAATACGAGGGTTTTTTAGAATTTTGATGCATAGTGAATATTTTTTGTATGTATATTTTATAAGCAATAGATAAGAATTGTGCACAGCATTAATGAAATGCTTCCTGTAAATCTATTTTTGGATTGGTCTAAATAAACGCGTTTCAGAATGAAAGGCTAGCGCCTTTCATTCTGTTCCACCTTTAATTAGACCAATCCAAAAATAGATTTACCCAGTTTGTATAAAAGTACTCCAAGGCAAATCTACAGGCATTTGTCGATTTAAGATTTCTGATGGCCTTTGAGCAAAAAGAAACTCAGGCAAACGTAAGGATGGCTTGGCTTTATATATATGAACTGAATTATTAGCTGTAAATCTACTGTTATTGTTTTTTAATCAAGGAAAAGCAACTTATATGAAATGATTCCATTGTGTCCCCTGACGTAAGAGCCTCCTCTCCTACTCCTATGAGTATTGAACAAGTATACTTTTGCAGCTTCAGGGACACCCTGTTAATTTGGTCCTGCAAACTTCAAAAATATTTGTGGCAAACACTATTACCATTCTATGCATTTCCACAAAATGTCATGTTCATTGTTTCATCAAGTTAAAAGATATGCATGGAAGAAATGCTTAAGAGCCTTCCCTTGCATTGTGAAAGGCCCTTACCAAATACTTACTTGGCTATATTTCCGGTTTGGATACAGTTATTCGAGTGAAAATTCGTAGACATATTCCATATGTAATTTTCTAAAAAACCTTAGCAGAATTTTCATATTTGAAAACCTAAGAGGGGCTACACACGAGCAAATTGAAATTTTACAAATTTACTGTTATTTACTTTTCCTTAGCAAAAGTCAACAGTCTTAATATTTAACGTATATGAGGCCATACTGACCAATCTTTGTGCAAAGTTTCATATCGATCCCTCTAACGGTTTAGAAAAACGGAGGTCGAAAAGGAAGTTTAACTTTAAACGCCAATAACTTTTTTACCGTTAGTCGAGACTGGAAAGTTTTAACTGATATGAGATGTACGCGTTTAGATCTTTGATTTAAATACCCATACGTCAATCTCGGATAAAAACTAAAAAAGTCGACTTTTTTCAAACGTTCGGGACACCCTGTTATCTTCTTCCTACCAACTTCTAAGGTATATGTGCCAAAGACTGTAACCATTCTACACATTCCTACCAAATTTCATGACAATCAGTTGAGCCGTTCGCGAGTTTTTTAGTGAACAGACGGACGGACGGACGGACGGACAGACGGACGGACGGACGGACAAAATCGATTTCAAAAGGGTTTTTTGAAAAAAATTTCTAAAAAACCCTAAAAACTGGAACATTGTATGTAAGTGACAGAAAACCCATGCTGGGACCCCAAAATGGATTGCTCTGCCTCTTGTATATAAAGAGCTTCTCATTCACTAAACCTAATTTCCTATTAAGTTTAGAATATATATTTTGTGATTGATTTCATTTTTAAATGTAATGTTTCATATTGTCGGCTAAATCACATTAAATTGAGAAAATTTGATTCGTAAATCAATTTACAAAATTACTCAAAATTTATGTTTCGCCATTCTAAATAAACTAAGGATTGAATATCTGTCAAATTTTATAAATATTTTGCGAAAGGGCGATTTTTATGAATTGTCAAAGTTTAGCGTCGTCGATTCGAGGAAGCATGACTAGGCCTGTTCGGTACCGAGATTTCAGTACCGGGTTCCGGTTTTTTTCAATACCCGGTACCACAAGCGGTTTCCCTGACTCAGGTTTTTTTTTCAGTACCGACGGTTTTTTAACCATAAGCCGGTTTTTTTGAGTACCGGGTTAAAAACCGACTCAGGTTTTTTTCAGTACCGACGGTTTTTTCAACCATGAGCCGGTTTTTTTGAGTACCGGGTAAAAAACCGGTACCAAAAAACCTGAAAAAAACCGGCTCATGGTTGAAGTGAATCGTTCTTTTTAACTCGGTACCAAAAAACCGACTCGTTGGTCGGTTTTTTAACTCGGTACCAAAAAAAACCGGGATATCGGTACTTTAAAATATCGGGTCCGGTACCAAGTGAACACCGGTTTTGTACCGGGATCCCGGTTTTTCGAACAGGCCTAAGCATGACCTTTCCGTACTAAAAATAAGCATGACCTTCCAGGGTTAATTTTGAATTTTACATTTTCTTGTCTAAGCCGATAATTGATAATAAGGAACAAGCAATGATATATCTTTAAAATTATGTACGAGTATTCAACTATTTTTTTTTTATCTTTTTATACCTAATAATTTGTTGCCAGGGGTGTGTGTTGATGCTGGTGGACCGAGCCTTCGGAGATATAATAAGATACACTAACGAGTGGGGCTACTAATCAACATCATCAGTAACTACTTGCTATTGGTCGTAATAGAAAATCATATAACTTTATCTAAGTGCTACTGTTGGCTCCACCTTGCCTGACCGGCACATCCTCACAACGTGAGGTGTTTCAGAGCCCCTGTTCGGAGTGTGACACAACTGTATCCACCGGCCTAATAGCCAGGTCGCTAAGGGCACATCCTCGCAAAGCGACCGATACACTTTTCCACTAGGTTCATAGTCAAGGTAGGCCTGTTCGGTACCGAGATTTCAGTACCGGGTTTCGGTTTTTTTCAATACCCGGTATCACAAGCGGTTTCCCTGACTCAGGTTTTTTTTCAGTACCGACGGTTTTTTTTAACCATAAGCCGGTTTTTTTGAGTACCGGGTTAAAAACCGACTCAGGTTTTTTTCAGTACCGACGGTTTTTTTACCATAAGCCTGTTTTTTGCGTACCGGGTTAAAAACCGGTACCAAAAATCCTGAAAAAACCTGCTCATGGTTGAAATGAATCGTTCTTTTTAACTCGGTACCAAAAAAAACGGGATATCGGTACTTTAGAATATCGGGTCCGGTACCAAGTGAACAGCGCTTTTGTACCGGGATCCCGTTTTTTAGAACAGGCCTAGTCAAGGGCACATCCACGCGAGACGATATCGCGAACCGTAGCACAACACAAGTCCAACCAGATAATAGGCAATTTGCGTCAACGTGTCATCAACGACACATCCTCAAAAATGATGACACAATCAACTTGCCCCAACCAGTTTCCTCACGATTTCCTCATCAAGGGCACATTCTCACGAGATGAGATAATCGTTGGCGCACTTCTAAACACTCACCATGACTACACCACCAAGGGCACGTCCTCACGAGGTGATGGTGTCACTAGGTACAACCAAAATTTACCGACAATAACGAGTATATTACCTTTTAGGTATCTTATGGGTATAGAGGGTATAAAAATTGGTTCCATAAGTGCATGGTATTTGATTCAATATCTCTTAATTTTGGAAATACATAATGAGTAACGACCTGATTTTGGGGATTCAGTAGGATTTTTTTTAGTGATTATTGAGGTCGAGAATTTTTAATTTTGGGTTTTACATTTTCTTAGAATATTAGTTAGGGGGTTTGAGAATCTCCCAACCAAATTTCTGGGCCCAAATCCCCAAAAATTAAAATCCCTCAAAAATAAAAATCCTCAAAAATCAAATCCCTCAACAAGATTTCAATTTCCAACTGGACATTACTCGTGTCTCAGTTCAACTATCAAAAGTTTGCTGACTCGCACAAGAATGCTATTAAGCAAGCACACACACACACATCTCGCTACGGCTATTTGATTGTCAGCCTGAAAGCAAAAAAAAAAAAACGAAATAGTAATGTTTCGCGTGTGTGTACATTGTACACAATTTGTTAGAGCAATCGTCGTTTGTAGTCATCAAATTTTTCCAAGACTCAGCCATAAGTTGTGTAAAAGCGTTCCGTCCAAAAATCCGCCACAAAAGTAGACCCAACACCAGCATGAAGAGCATACAGAAAAATAACATTCAACACGCTTGAATTTCTAGATGGATTTCAAGTTGAATCGGGTGGAAAAACAAAAACAGAGAAATCTTTTTTTTTTTGCATCAATTTCCACACATATCTAATCATCATCATAATCATTAGAATTGCGATGGAGCTGGCTGTTGTGCTGTTTTGGTGCGGTTCGTTAACTGAACAAACGGCCGATCCGAGTCTTTCGAGGTTTGAGCCGGCACGCAAAGCAATTCAAACAACAATCTCGCGCAATCTAGCCTGTGTGCGGTGGCTAGAGAGCTAGATAGATTGTGTTAGGCTGTAATAAGCTAGAAAAGCTAGAGAACTCCGTCAGCTCGTTTTCTTGGTAAATGCCGCGATATTCAATGATGATTGCTGATTGCGCGCTCGACTCTATATACACACAGAGGCTAGAGATAGGCTAGGCTAGGCTATACAGCGCAAGCTGGCACGAATTGCCTCCACATTTGCTGTGTGTTGGCGCCTTTTTGATTATTCGTGCGGTCTTGGCAGAAAGAAAAGAAAAGACGAAAAAAATTATAAATACATATTTCAAAGTCTATTGTACAAGTTGCGCACGTTATATGACCATGAGATCATCTCTGAGAGTGGAAATCGAGATATTTTTCAAGTGATCGTCGTGGTGCTGTGTAGACTCTTCTAGAGTTTGATATAAGCGCGCAATAACAAAAATCTTAGCAGCGACAGCAACAGCAGGAAATTCACATATGCTCGGACCATGGCAAGGCACTTAAAGTTGGATGGAAATCAGAAATCGCGCATATGCTAGAGAGCTTGTGTGAATGTGAATGCGAAAATGACAGAGTCGATTGAATGGATGACTGAATGTTGATGATAATTGTTCTCATATTTTGTGATTTGTGTGAGGTTTTTCTTGGAATAGATTTTGTTTTGTTGATGAGTTGTTTTTTGCTAGATTCTCTTGAAAGTTGCGGCCGAGAGTCAGTGGTGTTGGGAGATGTGTTTTTCGTGGGTTTAGTTTCACTGTTGATAAAAACGCTTTTTTTTGTGGATCTTGCAAGTTTTTCTATTGGATTGGATGTCAAACAACCACCCCGCAGGGGGGTCTAAGTTCTTGTGACATCAGTCAAAAAGGCTGTGTAGTGGAACAGAGATCTTTGGTGAGTTGTGACACCACGTACCTCAACAGCGCAGGGAGGCCCCTGGTACGGTTGATACGCCATGGCGTGGATCTGTACAAAGACCATTCGGGCGATAACGTTCCCGAATTCCCTAGTTATGTACGGGTAGCTCTTGGCATGACCGACCTACTCCCATGACTTACGGGAGGGAAGTCATTAAAGGCCGAGCACGATAAACGGTGTTCCTTCGTGGGGGGGCTCACCATACGGTTAATCGTGTGAGCTTCGGAGCTGGCGGCTTCGCATAACCCGAGCCTCGAAGGGGCTAGTTAGGGAGAACGGCCTTGGTGGAAGATGCCTATGCGCCTATATCTAACTAGTTTGTGGATTCATGACCACACGGCCCGAATCGCATTGCTGACTACTAGACTGAAGGGGCCGCCTGGATGTGAAAAGCAGCGCTATGAGTCTGGAGTCTGGATCACACCTGCTAAAGAGAAGTCTTTAGCGAATAGTGTACCTCGGGGATGGACGTGCCCAAGGGACCATGGTCCCTACCCATCAAGGCGTTGGTCTCGAGGTGGCTGTCGGTTGTTAAGCACGACATCGAGCTGGTGCTGCAGCCCCGGGGTTGGGTTTCTGAAGGTGAGTGCATTCACCGGATGAAGAAATCCCCATCTGACAATAAGACCTTGTCAGTAAAACACCGAAGGTTCAAACCGCCCGAAGGACCGGGAGATAAGGCCGTAACGGCTTGGTGCTCCCCTGACGGTATACCCCGTAGATGGTATCTATATCAAAGAACCAAACCAAAAAGCCTTCGTCGAAAAATCCCCTAAATCATAATAACCAAATTCCCTGATTTCAAAATCCTCAATGGTTCGTTTCCTTCGCTTTTAGAGTAATAATTAGACGTGGGGATTAGATGTTTGTGGATGTTTCTAATTTTTTGGATTTCTTAATTCAGAATTCTGATTTGGGGCTTCGCATTGAGCCGTTTGTTTTTGGGTTGGGGTAGTTGCAGATATTTCTATCGGTTTGGATACAAAATCCCTAAAACAAAAACCCCAATGCAAAAATCCTAAAATTAATATCCACTCGCAAAATATCCGGATTCCACCTGATTGCAAAATATTCAAATGGTTGGCTTACTTTGCATTCAAAAATAATGAGCCATGGATATCTGGTGTTCGTAGACTTTTCTCCATTTGGGGATTTTGATTTACATTGTTTTTGTTTTGGGGTATTTACAGCTATTTCGATGGGGTCAGATTACATATCGCCAAATTAAAGCTCTAATTTAAAATCATGAAAATCAGAATCCCCAATCTCAAATTTCCCTGATTGTAAAAATGTATCCCAAAGAAAAATCCTCAAATTGTTCGTCTGCTCTGGTTTTTTAAATGATGAGACAGCTATTTGATATTTTGGGTATTTTTCTATATTTAGGATTCTGAATTTGGGGATTCAATCAAATAAATTGATATTTTTGGTTCGGCGTATTTACAGGACTTTCTATTGAGTTGGATACCAAATCCTCAGATCAATTGGAAATCCCTAAAATCGGAATCCTCAATCGCAAATTTTCCTGATTGTAAAATTTTATTTAAATAAAATCCTCAAATTGTTCGTTTAAGAGAATGAAACAGAGAATAAACTTTAAGGCTTCTCATTTAGGCGTTTGTTTTTGGGTGGGGGTAGTTGTAGATATTTCTATCGGTTTGGATACAAAATCCCCAAATCGAAAACCTCAATACGATCCCAAAATCAGAATATCCACTCGCAAAATCTGATTGCAAAACCTGACTGAAATATTTTCGAATTGTTGATTTACTTTGCTTTCGAAATTAATGAGCCATGGATTACTCGTAGATTTTTCTTCATTTGGGGATTTGGATTTTGGAGATTCTGTTTGGGGTATTTACAGCTATTTCTATCGGGTCAGATTCCAAATCCCCAAATTAAAAGCCCTGATTTAAAATCATAAAAGAATCCCCAATCTCAAATTTCCCTGATTGCAAAAATTTATCCAAATAAATTTCTCAAATAGTTCGTCTGCTCTGCTTTCTAAATTAATAATAAGGTACAGGGATTTAGTATTTCGAATAATTTTCTTTATTTAGGACTTTTGGGATTGAGGATGCTGATTTTGGGGATTTAATTACATTGAGATTTATGGTTTCGGGTACTTACAGGTATTTCATTGGGTTGAACTCCAAATCCCCAGACCTTTCTTCTTCCTTGCCTCGTTCTTTATACCGCTCCATGGTTTCGCGTTGCTCGACATGCAGTGTAGGCACATCGCCCGTTTTGGCGATAATATCTCAACATATTTCTACAGGCAGCTCTATCTTGGATCGTGTCATCGCCGAGACCAATGCGTTGTTGTTGCTTTTTCATTTGACATATCCAGGTGTTCTTCGGTCTGCCTCTGGCCTTGGGTCCATCAAGTGGAACTTCCATTGATATCGCTTTCTTTGCTGGGTTCTCAGGCGGACGCCGTTGAACATGGCAATACCAATCCATTTGTCGGTCTTCGAGCTTTTCGGTGATTGGTTGGTCTATGGACAAGCTGCCTCGGATGCAGCTACTCTTGATGTGGTCCCTTTTCGTTACACCAACTGACATGCAATATCTACTGATATTGTAACATCCAAATCCCCAGACCAAAAGCATCAATTGAATATCCCTAAATTCAAAATCCCCAATCGCAAATTTTCCTTATTCTAAAAATATATCCAAGTAAAATCGACAAATTATTCGGTTGTTCTGCTTTCCAAAATAACGAGGCATTGAATTTAGCAGATTTTCTTCATTTCGAAATTTTGTGATTGTAGATTCCCATTTAGACGTTAAACCCTAAAGCATTGGTTCTTAGCCGGTGGTCCGCGGACCACTTGAGGTCCCTGAAGCTATCCATTCAAAGACAAATTCCTTATTGTAACTAAAAGCTCATGAAATAGGCAAACACAATTTTTGCAAATCTTTATTGCAGTAAACTCTGGAGAAGTTAAAAGTTTGCTGCTGAATAAATCGAAATCGGAATGGTCCGATTTGTACACATAGATGTCAAGTTTTAAATTTCCTCGATTCCTTCAATTTGATTAACTTCAAATTTTTGATATTTGTAAAATCCCGTCTAAATTCAAAAATTGGTATTTGTGTGTAAACGTACCCCAATGCAACAGCTGGTCTGTCAAGTCGGCCATAATGGGAAATTTTAATGATGGCAGGGGTGTTCATTGGGGATGAACACTGTCAAATCGGGGGCAGTTAGTGGTTTTTGGCGCGAAGTATGTAGTGTAGTGGAGAAATGTAGTGGAAGTTGGTGTGTGAAGAATTCAAAATTAATGAAATTTACCTGCATTTCCGAGGATGAAGCAGTCAAGTGAGGCCCTAAACCTGAGAAAGAAAGGGAAAAATTTAAGTAAATTGGTGACGTCTGGTGGGTGTGGTGTGTGCTTGTTTCTTTTTGTTTTAGTGTGACGCGTCGCGAAAGAAAATTACAATAAAAAAAAAGTAGTTTCATAAAAAAGCAAGTAAAGACCCGTCAAAACGCACTTGAATATGGGGTTCTATCTATGACGTTTTAAAGTTCCCGTTATGTTCCCTTAGCCCATTCCAGGGTGAATGATGGGTTGACGGTGGCGCGTGCCCGTCCCCTAACCAATCATTTTATGGGTGACGCTGCCAACATTTTTTGCACGGCCGCCGGAGCGCCAAATGGATGGGCATATGAACCGGCCGTTACCCGTTAAAAATATGGGTCCGTAAGAGCATAACTATTGAAACGGCATCTGAGTGGCCGCATTTTTCTAATCTTCCGGCTGGTTACAGCAAGATCGGGGTGAGGAGGCTTCCCTCCACATTATTTATTCCCGCGGTTCTTTTGGGTCTTATCGATCACTGCAATAGTTTTCCTGTGTTGGACAAATCGCGTGGGGATGCGATTTGTCGACCGAGGTGGGTGCCAGCTGACCGAACTTATTCATCGTATGGCGGGTCGGCTGGGAATGCGCAACGAGAAGCGCCTGCATGCCCCTCGGCGTCGTAAGTTGTATGCCGTTGTACGGATGGCAACACAGCAGAGAACAAGGGACGTCGGTGCACCCATATTAGGCAGATGGGGGTTGCCGAACCACGTCTTTTGTTCACCACGGGAAGATATTAGCGATCCCGTTGGCTGACAGTTGATTTGAAGCGTATGGGGAAACCCTGGCCCTTCTGCTCTTGTCGTCACAAGCCTTTCTATTTCATTCTCCCCATTTTCAATCCTTTTTGTTCGTAGTCGCTTTTCCCTAGGCATGCGGTATCCCTGTTTTGATGCAGGGGACAAGGGGCAACGGGTACTCAAACCCAGCCCAACCCTACTGCTCTGAGCTACAGCAGGCGCGTGCCGCTGCTCGCTCGGTGAGAAGCCCTTTCTTTGGCCAAACGTGCACGGTTGTAGAGGCCTTGGCTCCGTCAACTGGGACATATCCGGATGTCGAGGATATGCACTTCCACGTTTTTGCTCAAGTCAACCAAGTAGATAGACCAAGTTTAGTCAAGATAAATGACAACCGTTGTAGGAAGCATTTTATTTCGCTTAAAATTACATGATTAATGTACCCCTGACCGGTTTTCTGTTTCTCTCTCTCTCTTAATCTCATAAAATGCGTCAATGTTATCGTTTCCTTCTTCTGAGCACCTGGCCATCGGCTTCTGTTGGTGTCTGGTGATCCAGGTTTCGTCCACAATCATGAATCATCCGCCAAACTACTATGGGTTCAATATTCAGAAAAGATTTGGCACATAGGGCCGCGGCAATTCTGATAATTCTCCTTTTACTACCTCAATGTTCTTAGGACCAGAAATCCATAAAAATATTGATCTTTAAATAGGGCCTTTCGGACTGCAACGCAACACTTGATTAAATTGAGAAATGTTTTTGAATCTTAAGACCACGCTAAAATAATGTGAAATGGTCCTTCAGAAACAAAAGGTTACGAACCACTGCCCTAAAGCATGGTTGTCCAACCTGCGGCCTGCGAGCCGCAAGCGGCCCGCTGAGACTGTAAATGCCGCCCAACGACAATTATGAACAACAACAATCAATTTATTTCTTTCCAGAAGATTTGAAGATTTGTGAAATCCATGCATACCAAATACGGAACGCATCCTTTTCGTCCCTTATTCAAACTGGCACTTCAGAATATTTTCATCAATTGCCACAACTCCTTTCAACCTTCGCCTTTAAACACATCTCACTTTAAGATTCAATTGAATATTCGATTACACATTTGCGCCGTAGATGTTGATAATAATAGGCTGACAAACAATAGCTTTAGAGAGCTAATAAATAGGCAACCTTGTACAGATTTGAACCGCAATAATCATTTCTCTGCAAGGCGTATACTCTCTTGTCGCGCCTTTCTCACTCTCAACAACCTCGTTGCCGGGCTTTGATCCTTGACAATATATACAACAACAATGTGTGCGATATGCAATGCTGAAATGAGATTCCTTTTGCCAATACCCAACAACAACGAGTCAATACTATAAATTAACTATAAATTTCACCACCTCAAATACACAGAACAAATGAACCGAAAGTGCTTGGTTGAGCTGTTGTTGTGATTATACAGGTATTTATGCGTATGAGAGTATGTATGTTTTCGTCCTCTCAAACCCGTAAATGCATTTACTCGACTAACTCTACCCTTCGATGGGCCCGCAGGAAAGACCACACTCGCACGAGGACGAGGAGAGTGTATGGAATCGGAGAGAGTCCGCAGAGCGGTGGATACATACCATGGAAAGCCAAACAGATTATCATTATACAAATTTGAATTGGGATTCCGATGCAATTTCCAATTCATCAAGTATACAATCATCATCCATTCCAGGAGCAGGTCTAGAGCGGCAGTGAGTGTAGAGCAAGGGTCCAGTGGATCGCAAACCGCCATCTACCACACGGTCTCGTGGTTATGATTGAGAGAAGGGTGAGTTGTGGGTATGGTATAGTTATTACTATATGACAACGAGGCTTGCGGAATGATACACACTTTACCGCATTCTGCATTGCAATTTGGGGTGGGTCATGGTTTAATGGATTGTATGGTTCGTACGTATAGATAGATATTGTGCTGTATGTCAAGCTCTTTGTATTCGCTTGTCCCTTTTCATATGCAGCAATTGCACTTATTCCCATTCCCATAATTTTGAAATTATCCTTAAGACATCTTGTGCGTATTTGCTTGTTCGTGCATTGTGTCTTGAATTACTTATGTGTAGAATGATTAATTTTGTATGATTCAACAGTGCGTGGAGAGTACTGTCGAGCGCGGAAGCATTCAAGTTCCATGTACACCTTTATCATTGGTAATTTTTGGAAATTTGACGTGGTACTTACCTGTAACAGAAATATCATAAAACTAATACTTTATCTCCTATCTGTAAGCTGGATGAGTGCTAAAATTGAGGACTACACTCTACCCAATGTCTGGACATACTTTTTAGCTCGTTTCGTGTATGTATATATTAGGTGAACAGTACTGGGGCTAGTGGCTAGCCTTGTGGGACTCCATGCATTTAATGGAATTTTCAAAAAATAAGCACTGAGTTGGATCTATAGTTTATTAGACTATCATTCCCGGTGGAATAAATATTCCTGGAACTTCACAATCAATCAATCCTGGCACTGTTGTCCTTGGATCGGATCTTTGAACGACTGTAACTTTTGAACGCAGCTAGCCGGGACACTAAAATTTTCAGCAAAATGTGCATAATCCCTCTTTATCAATTTTTTAAATCGCCTCCGTTCACGCTTGTTCCGCTGCAATACACTGTACATCGTCCTACCTGTTCCCTCGCTGTCCAATAATAATTCGATCCCGTTTGCGGCCTTAGGTCATTTGTAATTTTTGTTTTCCTTGGGCGCATCTTTGAACAGCTGTGAATTTTGAATGCAGACAGGTAGGACTCTAAAATTTGCAGCTAAATGCTCATCGGTCTCCTTCCAATACAAAATGGCTTCCTTACCCCCACTCTATAAATTTTGTTCGCGCTTGGTTACCCCTTTGAGATATTTTCCCTGTCGGGGTCGGTCGGCTGTAATATTTGAATGCAAACAGCAAGGACTCTAAAATTTCAGAAATAAGCAAAATGTGCGCCACAATACACTCCGCATCGCCAGACCCCCTGATCACCCGCTATCTCTCCCTCTAGGTTTTTGTCGAAAATCGACCCCGTTCGCAATTAGACGGCCTACTGCTCCCTCGTTGTCCAATATTTCGTCTCCGTTTACGGCCTCGGGTAATTTGTAATTTTTGTATTTCTTGGCCGCATCTTTGAACGGCCGAATCTTTTGAATGCAGTCAGTCAGTCAGCTCATCATCATCAATGTGGCACGATAGCCCGACGTCGGGCCTTGGCCGCCTGAATCGTCGACCTCCAATTGTCGCGGTTACGTGACCTTGTCCTCCAGTTTCGGAAGCCCAGCAGCTGGCGGGCGGCTTCACCTACGGAGTTCTCCCAGCGAGCTCTCGGTCGTCCACGCAACCTCGCTCCGTCAATTCGTTGTGCGTTCATAACTTTCTTTGGCATGCGATTGTCGTCCATCCGTTGTACATGCCCCGCCCATTGCAGACGTTGAAGCTTCACGATTTTCGATACTTCCAGCTCATCGTACAATTGATACAACTCATGGTTGTATCGGATACGCCATTGGTCTCGCTCGCAGTCAGTCAGCTATGACTAAAATTTTCAATGCTTTACATCGTCGGCCTCCATCCAATACAAAATAGCTTCTTTACCCCCACTCTATAAATTTTTTCGCGCTTGGTTCCTCATTTGTGATATTTTTCCCTGTCTTCATTTTGAACGGCTGTAGCTTTTGAACGCAAACAGCAAGGACTCTAAAATTTCAGAAATCAGCAAAATGTGCGCCACATTACGCTTTGCATCGCCTCCCCGATCACTCTCTGTCTACCTTTCTGTCGAAAATCAAACCCGTTCGCACTTGAATGGTGACAGTCTTGAACGTCCCCACTCCACGCAAACTTGTCTGATATGCTAAAAATAACCGATGGCTATGAAAAAAAACCTTCCGAAAACCTGTTCAGTAAATAAAATTACACTTTGCGCTTACACAGCTTCTAAACCCAACCTGCTGTTCAAATTTTCCCCGATTTGCTCTATATAAAATCGCAGACTATATCTATGGACCAGACTGCCAAAGGCCCAATACTGTAAAAATACTTGCGAAATTTGATTTTCAAGCCATACTTCAGGTTCCAGGTCTATGTCTCAAAAATGTTGACAAATGCGTAACAGACAAAGAGAGGTCTGAGCGCGGCGAAGGGCAATCCACAGGATCTAAGGAATCATACGGACGAGTCATAGGTCTAAATTTGACGAATTACCGTCCATTGGCTCACTGCTAGCTTCACTTGCACCTTGCCTTATCATACTTCGCGTCGCAAAAATGTTGTCGGATTCTGAAAAGCGCGAGACACATGGCGAAAGAGGTCTAGACGACGCTATGGGCGAGGCGCAAGATTTAAGTAAACCTAAGTACGAGCCAGATTTCTAAATATTACCGATTGCCTTTCATGGCTCACTCTCCAGACTCGCATATCGACTTGTTCTATTCCGCAACAGCACTATGTCGCAAAAATGTTGGCGAATGCTGTCTAGCATGACAGACAGAGCGAGGTCTGAGGTGAGCGAAGGGCGGGGTGTAGGATCTGAGTAATCCTAAGGACGAGCCAAAGGTCTAAATCTTACCAATTGCCTTCTATTCGCTCACAGCTCGCTCGATCGTACCTCGTCTTATCCACTTGTTACCAGTGATAGTTGCAGTTGTGATGTTGGCGAATTATGAAAAGCACGAGGGACAGAGAAGTTCTGAGGAAAGCCAAGGGCGCGCCAAAGGAACTGAGTAAATGTATGGACGAGCCAAAGATCTAAATTTTACGAACTGCCTTACATTGGTTCATTTCTCGCTGCGCTTGCACTTTGCTTTATCCTATTTCGCAGTAGCACTGCGTCGCAAAAATGAATTTTCTAATGCACGACAGACAGTGTGAGGATGAGCCACAGGTTTAAATCTTATCTAAACCTGATTTTTCCATCGTTTTGTCATAGGGAAAATAAATTAAAATTCTTTTGATGGCTGTAACTTCTGAGCCTTGGCAAGAAGAGTATTGTTCACCAAATATGGAAGGTGCGGTGCCCTACAAGTTTCTCAAATTTCAAAATTCCGCTCAAGAATTTCCAAGCTAAGGACCATTTTTTGATAAGAAATAACAGAAGTGGGATTTGGGCAGCTGTAGCTTTTGAACGCGGATAGGTGGACCGTGAAAATTGGGGATAATATGAGCACCATTTCAGAGAGATTGGGAGGGCCTCCCGAGTTATGGAAAATGAAAGATTGTCAAACATAAAAGCGCGATTATCTCGCTTAATATCGAACGCACAGTATACAGGGGTCAAACTTTACGCACCTTGTGTGACCACACGCCTCATCGAGGAGCTTATTATGTAGTGAATTAGTTTTCATTGTGTGGCATGAGGAATGCTGTACATTTATCAATGCTGTACGTCTGGTCACCTTAGACTATCCAGTAAATGTTACCGTTTTAGAAAAAATAAAAAAAAAGCCTTCGGAAGACCTGTGTTGTTAGAGATTTTACTTTGTGTATTTGTTAAATTTGAGGAACATTAGAACATTTTTTTAAGCCTTCAGATTTATAAAAGAGATTACGTTTCACAATACACAAAAATATCGTTATTGTATGGTTTGTGGACTCTCATAGCCTCCTGAGGAAATTACGATTCTATAAATTCGTCATACGCTACTTTTCGTTTGCCCTCCCGTAGCTCTCTTAGGGGGCATGCATCGATGAGAATTTTAGGAATTTCATATGAAGTCACAAAAGCTACAAATTTATCATAGGCAACATTTGGGCTTGGGCCCTCGTTACAACGATATTCACTAGAAACCCAATAAATTCCGTTTCTGTACAGTTTGAATTTGAGCCCATACTCGTATCTAGTGCACGTGTATTAGTGAGCGATGTGGCGATGTGGCTCATTGCCGGACACAACGCCAAAATTTGACACAATTTGTATGTCAAATACTCAAAATTGGACGTATATAGACGTTCTGTCCGGGAAAGGGTTAAAATTGTACGGGCTAGAAATTTGCCATGCAAACATTTTGAAAGAACATTACCGTAAGGTATAAAGATTTTCACAAAACCTTGTCAAAATTACAGTTTGGCCTCCTAGCAGATTTTCACAGTAGTATATTTCGAAATCTCTTGAGGTACAAATTTTCCATACAGCGTTTTTCTGTAACTGTTAACGGTATTAAAATTTTCACAAAAAAACAGCTTCTGTCCACTAGTGGTGCAGTGTATAACGATGGGAGATTTTTTGCGGATTTTGTTCAAAACACGAAAAGAAGGATCATGTCATAATCTGAACAGCTTTATTTTGATATGATCCTTATTTTGAGGTTTTAAGCAAAATCCCCCATCGTTAGACATTAGCCACTCCAACGCTATTTATTTTTTTTTTGTCAGCTTTATATGCTAAACGTTCTGCCATGCTACTGGAGAATCATAAAGACTCACTACCTTCAGTAGGACTGCATGAGACGACCTACCACGAAGTTTGATGTTAACGTCAGTGATTTGGGTTAAACGACATTACTCACCAGCAATCCAAATCCACAATGAGCCATCGAAAACCATGGGGAGACTGACGAAGGGATTTGGCTATAGTATATTTTATATAAGAAGAAACTTCATCGGAAAGCGACTGTTCCCGCAAAAATGGAGTGCTTACATTTCGGCAATATGGGTATCAAAAGACAAGGCTTTTTTAAGGTTAATTTTCTATCCAACGCAAATACACGGAGTTTTAAAAAGTTGTAGCAAAACTATGTAATAAAAATGCTTCGTGCTCCTTTTTATGAATTTATCGTCATTGTTGTCCACTACGACCCCCTAAACCTAAACGCCACTGTTCATCATTAAATCATCTCCTCATTTTTCCAACTGGTTCCCAAAATCATCCCACACACGTTAGCCCAACACTTTGTTGTTTAGAATATACGATCAGCATGTCATAATTTTTTTTTTCTGCTAACAAAATTTCGCCCTCAGTTGGTCAGCACTTTGAAAAAGGAGTCCAAATGAATTCAACGACCGTGTCCATCATACAGTATGACAGTCGAGTTAGACCTACATGCTTGTTGTGTGTTTTTTTTTCCTACGAATCTGTACATTGTGTATAGAAGCGCAACTAACACGCTTTCTGCCATAAGACGCTTAGAAATTCTCTCACTATCCGTGAACTCACATACCATGTACGAGTACATGTATGCATACGTTTGTTTGCTATGGCCTTTTGCTTTCTTAGTCCAATTGAAATAAATTTTTATTTGAACATTTGCGCGTTGAGTGGCATGGCGGTACGAAAAAACTGGCATACTATTCATGCTTCTACGATTTGAATGTAAATTCATTTTTTTGCTTCGTTTTTTCGTCAACTACGTCAACGAAGTTGGATTAAGATAGTTCCAATCCAAGTGTAGACGAGATGTATGAGGAAACTAAGAGATGCATATATGCATGAGGAGGGCAATAACAACAATGTTTCTCCATTAGCAAAATATGTTTCACTGATTGAGATTGAGATAAATCCATTAGAGAAGTTGATGCGATGCGTACGGATCTACAATGTCTGATGTTTTCCCGATTGCAATTTGAAAGATCAATGCAGAAACCGATATCTCGAAAACGTGAGCTATGCGCTGAAATCGTCGAAATGGTACGAAATCCACTGAAATGAAAAAAAAAATCCAGCTAGTCTAAATCTACTCAAATAAAAAAAAAAACAACCGGTCAAAATGCACACAGTCAAGTCCACTAATGCAGTAATAGAATAGGTGGATTTTGGTCAGATGGATTTTGATACGGTGGATTTCGCATCAGATTCCGTCGAAATGCACACAAATAAATAACTGGCGCGACATTGGACCAAGGTTATGCGCTGAAATAGTCGAAATAGAGTCGAGTCTGGTAAATCTAGCAAATCCAGCTGATCAAAATCAACCCAATAAAAAAATCCAACCGGTCCAAATCCACCCAGTCAAAGTCACCCCAAGCGAAAATGTAAAAAAGCATTTCAGTTTGGCGCATGGGGTGACTTTGACTTAACTGGGTGGATTTTGACCGGTAATAAAAAGAAGGTGGATTTTAATTTTTTGGATTTCGCACCAGATTCCGTCGAAATGCACAAATATATAAATAGCGGCAGTTATTTCTATATATATTTGTTCAGTCCAACATTGGACCAAGGTTATGCGCTGAAATTGTCGAAATGGAGTCGAGCCTGATACGAAATCTACTCAAATGGAAAAAATCCAGCTGATTAAATTCTACCCAATAAAAAAATCCAAACGGTCAAAATCCAATCAGTCCACTCCACGCACCAAACGGAAATTGGCCTTTCCACTTTATTAATAAAAAAGGCGAATTGTAGCCATCTGGATTTCGAAGGGTGGATTTTCACCAGATGGATTTCGCACTAGATTCCGTTGAAATGAACGAATATATAAATAACAAAATAACTGCCGCGACAGTCGCGACATTGAACGAAGGTTATGCGTTGAAATCGTCGAAAAAAAGTCGAGTGTGGTAGGAAAGCCTACCAAATGGAATGGATCTAGCTGATCAAAATCTGTCAAAAAATCTAACAGGTATAAATCCACCCAAGCAAAGTCTACCACCCATGCATCCAACGGAGATTAACTCTTCAACTATAGTAATATGAAAAGTGAAATAACTAATTGGCGCGGTACGGTACGAAATCCGCCCAAATGGAAAAAATCGAGCTGATCAAAATCTACCCAATAAAAAAATCCAACCGGTCAAAATTCACACAGGCAAAGTCCACCCATGCTCCCAAAGGAAATTACCTTTTCCGCTTTAGTAATAGAAAATGTTTGACCAGGTGGATTCCCCATCAGATTCCATCGAAATGCACAAATAAATAACTGGCGCGACAGTTCAACATTAGATCAAATCGATGCGTTGAACTCATCCAAATAAAGTCGAGTGAAAGATCCCAAATAGAAAAAAAATCCAGTCAAAATTCCGGTCCGGTCAAAATCGACCCGGGCAATGTCAAAGCATGCACCCAACAGAAAATCACTTTTCCACTTTAGTAGTAGAAAAGGTGAATTTTAGCCAGCTGGATTTCGAAAGGGTGGATTTTTACCAGGTGGATTTCCCATCAGATTACTTCGAAATGCACAAATAAATAACTGGCGCGATAGTTCAACATTGGGCCAAGGTTATGCGTTGAAATCGTCGAAATGAAGTGGAGTGTGGTACGAAATCCTCCCAAATGGAAAAAATCCAGCTGATCAGAATCTGACAAAAAATATCCAACCGGTCGAAATTTCCCCAGGCAAAGTCCACCCATGCACCCAACGGAATTTAAGTCTTTAACTTTAGTAATAGGGAAGGTGGATTTTGGCCCGATGGATTTTGACCAGGTGGATTTCGCACCAGATTCCGTCGATATGCACAATTAAATAAATGTATAACTGCCGCGCCAGTCCAACATTGGTCAAGGTTATGCAATGAAATCATCAAAATGGAGCTGAGTCTGGTACGACATCCACCCAAGTTAAAAAAAATCCAGCTAGTCAACATCGTCCCAAATAAAAAAAATGCAATCGGTTAAAATCCACCCAGTCAAAGTTAACGTACGCAGGGGTATGCGGATGACCTGGTTATCACGGTTAAAGGCAAATTCGAGGAGGTGCTACCGGATGTCCTGCAGAGTGCTCTGCATATAGTCCAGGAGTGGTGCACAGCAAACGGGCTGCGCGTCAATCCAACAAAGGCCGCCGTGATACCATTCAGTAAGAAAGGGAATCTCCAAACACTGGAGTGTCCCTCCATGTATAATGCACGGCTAACAATGCCGGAAACTGTCAAGTACTTGGGGGTCACACTTGACAAGAAACTGCTATGGAAAAAACATCTTAGTCTGGTAGCAGAGAAAGCAGTTAAGGCCTTGTGGATCAGCAGAAGCTATGCGGGGAAGGCATGGGGTATTAAGCCTTACATAGTTCTGTGGATCTACAAGACAATTGTTAGACCTATTGTGGAATATGGGGCGGTCGTGTGGTGTAGAAGAGCAACCACCATAGACGGAAGACGGTGTCTCGAGAAAGTTCAGAGGCTGACCTGTCTTGCTGTCCTTGGGGCCTTCTTTTCGAGCCCCACTGCCGCCCTGGAGGTCCTGCTAAACTTGCCACCTCTCCACATACACATCGAGGCAGTGGCAAGATTAGCTGTCATTAGGCTCGTAGCATGTGATGCGGCGTCTCCACTGAACTCAGTTCAACAAGGATGGTTAAGTAACAACAGATTACTGGATATGCCATCAGACCATCTGGTCAAAACTCTCCGTTTTGACTCTTCTTATAGTGCAGAGATATGGGAAAGGGTGGACTGGACTGACAGATTCAGATCACTCCACCCTAGCACCATCAAATTTTACACGGACGGCTCCAAGACCGATACAGGATCTGGAGCTGGAATTACTGGTCCGAACACTAATATCTTTATTCCTATGGGAATACATCCGACCGTGTTTCAGGCGGAAGTGCACGCAATCGAAGTGTGTGCAAGATTATGCCTTGACAAAGGTTACACCAACAGGAAAATAGCAATATTCACTGACAGCCAAGCAGCAATAAAAGCGCTGACGAGCTGTACTGTCACATCTAAGCTCGTGTGGGTTTGTCAGGAAATCCTCCAACAGGTGGGCAATCTCACCCTTTTCTGGGTACCTGGGCACTCGGGGTTTTACGGCAATGAGAAGGCCGACGAGCTCGCAAGAAGAGCATCCACCACTCCCTTCTATGGCCCAGAACCTTACTGTGGGTTACCACTCTGTATCTGCAGAAATGTGATTAGTGAGTGGGAAAAAGCCAAAGCCACCACACACTGGGAAGCTCTTCCAGGGCTTAGGCAGTCAAAACTCTTTGTCGCTAACTATACTCACCCAATCGTACCCTTGGTCTGATGAAATTGAGCAGAAACAGGGTTAGGATCATATGCGGGCTCCTTACGGGGCATTGCCGTTTAAACGGTCATTTAAAGCGCTTGCGCATTGTTACCGACGCCAGCTGTCGCTTCTGTGAGGCTGACGACGAAACTGCTTCTCACATCCTGTGTGAATGTGAGAGGCTAGCTAGACGCCGATTGGAGTGTTTCGGTATCGCTTTTCCCTTGGAAGAGGATATGGCCACTATCAATATGGCCCAGCTGAATCGATTTATCGAAGGCAGTCGATTAGATGAGTTCATCTAATCCATAGTAGGGGCAATGGTACAATAGACCACCGGTCGCAGTGCCTAGGGCAACTCTTGTTGCCTGTGCCCTCAATAAATCTAATCTAACGTACGCACCAAACGGAAATGAACTCTTGCAATTATGTAATAGAAAACGTATATTTGGCCAGCTGGATTTCAAAAGATTGAAAATCCAACAATGTAGTCAAAATCTACCCAAATTAAAAAAATCAAATCGGTCAAAATCCACACAGTGAAAGTCCACATATGCACTAAACGGAAATGGAGTCTTCAATGGGGTGATAGAAAACGTGGATTTTGGCCAGCTGGATTTCGAAAGATTAGATTTTGACCAGGTAGATTTCGCACCAGATTCTGTAGAATAAATCAATAACTGACGCGACAGTTCAACATTGGATCGAGGCCAAAGTTGAGAAGATCTTAACTGTTTTTTTGTATAGGTGTTCAGAGAGCTTATAAGAGTTAGGTTAGGTTAGGTAAAGGGGCCGCCTGACTAGCGCCATGCGCACTTAGACCAAAAATTGGTCCATTGTGATACCACCGTAGTTCCTACGTTCCGTTTAAAACCAGCCAGTGCTAACAATGTATTTGTTAAGCAAAGTAGGGCTCACATCTCGAAGATCATCTGTATCGTAAAGATGCCTCGAATCCAGTGCACGCCTCCTTCTCTCGGATAAGGCCGGACATTCACAAAGAAAGTGATGCACACTCTCTTCCTCCTCTTCATCATCACAACTTCTGCAGAAGTCGTTGTATGGAATTCGGAGTCTCCTGGCGTGCTCCCCAATAGGGCAGTGCCCCGTAATAACACCCACTATGTTGCGTATATATTTCCTGTCTAGCGACAGTAAAATGGCGGGATATATCTAGTATAGGCCAGATCATCCTCGTCGTAGCACAAGTATATCCGCAGGCCCATCTCGCGTTGGTCCTACGTTCAGAAGCGGCTTCAATTATCGATGCACAGACGGCAATAGGTGTTTTAATCTTCTCGTGGTTCGTTTAACATCTGAGTGAGATCATAGTCTGTCACAAGCCCGTGAGTTCGAAAAACACAATGGAACACGGTGAGATTCGAACTCATGAGCCTGTGCACCGAAGGTGCGCGCACTAACCGCTCGACCAGCCAGACTACAAAAAAAAAAATGGGATCATAGTCACACCATAAACTGAATTCGCTTACGGTGAGACTCGAACTCACGACTCTGTGCTCCGAAGGCGAACGCACTGAATACTACCCCAACCAAACTCCTACGAAATGCACAACGTCTTGTTTTTTTTAACACAATCAAATTTCCTCCACTTCTAGTCAATGCACCATCAGAGATATCCTTAGTTCTAATTCCATAAAAGTCTAAATTAAGAATTCTTTCCTACCTCATTCCTTTCGCCTCTTCCAATCATGACAAATCGGATAACCTTTGACTTTAAAGCCAACTCAATCTATAGAAACAAACTTACAACCCATCAAATCACAAATCGCTTTCAGTACAGTGTACACACCAAAACTCTGTTTGGTCAAATGCTAAGTAAAGTCAAGTTGTTTTCATTTTGGCTGCCGGCACTTTTCCACTCCATTCCATTTCAATTTCAAGTCTTGCGTGTGGTGTTCGTGTATAGCGAAAGATTTCTTTTGAAAATTTATGGGCAGATCATCGGGTGGTCGACGAAAGAATAAAATACAAAAACAGAAAACATAGTCATGCTATGCTTTCGCACTTTGTCTAGTCTCAAACACTTAAAAGACTCTTTTACCTCTGTACCACCCACCATGCACTGGGTGAGTGAGTGCGCTGCGCTCTTAAGATACCAAGCGGAGTTTGGAAAATTAATATTTCTTGTTGATTTGGCCCAAGTTGGTTCGTGCTGTTTGTTACTCATTGCACCATCAGAAAGTGAATTTGTGTTCTTTTAACTCAAACCAGCAGGTTGAATTCCTAGTCGAGTCGTCCTTCCTTCCATTCCTATAGCCCAACAATTTGCTTGCACTTAACTTTTGGCACAAATGCTAACTATGATGCAAACTTGAAAACTTTTCAGTTTGTATCTGTGAAAATGTTTGAGCTTACCAGAATTGTAGAACCGTATAGTCACGTTCTGTATGGAAACAAACTTGTTTGGGACTTTACTAAGGTTTTACCTTAGTAGTATGTCCACAGCCAGCTCTTCTTCTTAAACTCACATCATCGCATCGCCCCGAAGAGTCCGAGAGTCGCAAACTAAAAGTCGAATTCCTAATGCCAGGCCAACTCACTCGTTTGGTTGGACGGAATTTGCTTGCTGCTGGATGTCGTTGCGTCCAGTGACTCCATGCCGAGCTCTATACGTACCTAAATATACGAGTATCATGAAATTCAGCAATAAATTATTCAAATGTGCTGCAGGTGAGAATTGCATTGCATTCTTTCAGAGGAGGAGTTGCGGACTTGGACGCTTTTGAATATATTTAGATTCTGAGAACCTTGTGAGGTTTTTTTTTGGGTACGGCAGATTGCTAAGCGCGGCCATATGGACGGAGACGTCTCTTGGAATTGCAGCGTATACAAATTGTGTAGCTTTGATTCTTCTGTGACTCTGCCTGTTCACGATTCAGTCACACCAAATGGTGTGATTTCTTTTGTCGTTATTATGTATTTGCTACAAGAAAGGTCTTTTAATCGAAATATACGTCATTGAATGTGGAAAAGCGCGCCGCAAGGTGCATATTGTTGTGATAATTGATTTGACGTTGATTTGATGGGTTTATGGGAAATTGAAGAATCGAATTGGTTATTAATGATTTCCTGGCGGATATATAAGTGCGAGAAAGAAATTCACAAGGGAAAGAAATTTCTGTGTACTACGCCGTTAGTTTGGAATTCATCTATAAAGGATTTTCGAATTTATTTTTCTCATAATTGGCACAATATTATTCTTTAGTTATATATGTTTATTAGATTTGTCCACTTCAATTCTAATTAACTTTTTTCCTTTCTTTCCAGGTAAGAAACTTTGACTTAATAAATACCGCAGTTTTCGAGAATGTAAGTACATACACTTAGTTGCGGAGAATCGCTCTTGAACAGACCAAACTCTGCGTCTTTTTCATTGGCTGACAATGAACACCCCCCGCTCGCGTCGGTAACAATGCGCATGGTCTTTAAATGTCCATTCAGACTGCAGTGCCACGTGAGGAGCTCGCAAATTATCCTAACCCTGTTTCTACTCATGTTTAGGGTACGTTTAGGTGAGTGAAAAGTTTTGACTGCCGAAGCCCGGGAAGAGTTTCCCAGTGTAAGGTGGCTTTGGCTTTTTCCCACTCACTTATTACATTTCTGTATGTACAGAGTGGTATCCCACAGTAGGGTTCTGTGCCAATGAGGGGAGTGACGGATGCTCTCCTTGGAAGCTCATCGGCCTGCCCATTGCCTTCGACATCCGAATGCCCAGGTACTCAGAAAAGGGTAAGACTGTTACAGGAGCCTACCTGTAGGAGGATTTCCCCACACGAGCTTTGATGTGACAGTAAAGCTCATAAGCGCTTTCATTGCCGCTTGGCTGTCAGTAAATGTTGCTATTTTCTTGTTTATGTAGATTGGAGATTGTAGAGGGGCGTGAACCCAAGGCACTGAAGCCAGTGCCTTGGGTTCTCGCCCTAGTCGCAGATGTGCAGGACTACGCCTGACGATCAAGGTTGATCGTGCTGAGAAACGAGTTGAGGTCGTTAATATATGGTCCGTATCTGGAAAGGCCACTCCGAGGTGTGACCATCGACGCTGGGCCAATGCATCGCACTCGCATAATACGTGGAAAGAGGTTTCGTCCGAGGTACGCTAGTCGTCGGGTTCATCGAAGTCGTCCACGTTTCCGAGACCCTCTGGTGCTGGATCCCCTTCCTCAGTCTCCATGTGTATCACGGTTTCTGAGAGAGGGGATTGAACGTCGTCGTCTCAACCAGCCCAGCTCGTCAACCGCTGGTGCTGCAGCAATCTCCAGCTCACTGGGGGTAGTCCGTGTGCTGCTTGATGTAGCTGAGCTCTCCGTTACGACTGGAGGTTTATTATAGCCGCGAAGGATACCGGGTCAATCGACAGCGTAGCTGATATGCCTTCGCCCTCCCTTGCTTCACGAAGCACTCTCCAGTCTGCGATGTGGATTCCATCGTTCTGGTTCTCCAGATACCTTAGTGCCTTTTCCGTACAAGTACACGTTTGCAATTTGATTGCGCGGAATATCGCTGCCCAGAACCGCTTTGAGGGATGCTCCTGGCCATGGCTTCATGCTGCCAGCTTGCTTGGTGAGCCACTCCACTGTGGCTCCGTTTTCACACTCAATCAGGATGTGGCCTGGCCTGAATCGTATTCCGGCGAACTTCGGCTTTACCTGTTTGGCGCTCTCGGTAAGGATTTCCGCCAGTAGCACGTTTTGAATAGACGTCTTCTGCTCTGCCGTTAGTACTTCCGCTGGGTCGGTGGGTATTATGGCCACATTGGTATTTGAGGCCACCTTCGCATATGAAGCTTTCGCTTTTCCTCTGCCTCCAGAGGGGGCAGACAAGCGGCTTCTGTCGGCGGTTCTTGTGGTCTCCTTGCTCGTCGAGGGTTTCGCATCAGTCATCTCGCCTCCACCAATGCCGTCATCAATCACGACAGCGCTACCTTGGTCTTGGCCCACCCGCTTACTGACTAGCGCAAGAGCAGGTGAGACCTCGTCCGTGGAGCGTTGCCGCTTGGCTTGAGGTGTAGCCTGATTGCTGGAGTTCAGTGATGGTTTCGCTGCTAATTCCCTCGCTTTTGTCGGCGCATGTCCCTGTGCCAGGAACTTGAGATAGCGCTTGCGTCCCGCGCCGCTGAGCCCTTTCCTAAGGGGATCCTTAGCGCCTCCTGGCTCGAAGAGTTTCGGATCTTTCTTTTTATATCTCGATGGCCCTGGTCTGGGCTCGTCAATGTCCGAGAGGTAAAGCTCCTCAGGGACACTACGTTGGGTGGCTTGATTGGTGCCATCCCGTGGCTGTTCGGAAGTGCCGGCCTTCCCTTTATTCATTTCGGAATCACTCGAAGCGTGGGTGATGAAGGCTCCAAGGGCAGCTAGACAGGCCAGCCTCTGAACTTTGTCAAAATTCAGCCTACCGTCTGTAGTGGGTGCCCTTCTTCACCATACCACCGCCCCGTATTCCACAATTATTGGTTTAACAATTGTCTTACAGATCCACAGAATTATATCTGATTTGATACCCCATGTTTTGCCTGCATAGCTTCTGCTGATCCATAAGACCTTAGTTGCTTTCTCTGTTACCACCGTGAGATGCTTTTTCCAGAGTAATTCCTTGTCCAGATTGACCCCCAGATACTTGACAGTTTCTGGCATGGTCAACTGTGAATTATACATTGAGGGACACTTCATAGCTCTTAGCGTCCCCTTCCTACTGAATCGCATCACTGCGGCTTTTGTCATTGACATTGACACGTAGCTCATTAACAGTGCACCATTCCTGTACTATTTGCAGAGCGTTCTGCAAAACATCCGGTGTATTATATTGGTCGGAAAGTTCTAGTAGGGTCGAAAGACAAATTCGCCTGAGCAAAAACGCTACAAATAAAATTGTTTTTTACTGCTGTAGCGTTTTTTTTTAGCTTAATTTCGTATAAACCATTGTTTATTTCTTTCTTTTTCCTTGAAAATTCTGGCAATAATTCCATAACGGTAAATCGGCTCAAGGCAATTGTTTAGAAGGATAGAAAGGTTAAAAACATGGCCCTTCCCGCGGACATTCAGCTAAGGTCTTTTTGATTTGTGCCTCCATGAAACTGGACGGTTCATTTCAGATTATTTCCTTCAAACAACCGACTTTTGTCTATGATTTTGTCTATTGTTTTCTGTTGTTTATTTAAAAAAGTGAACAGAACAAGGCACATAAAAAAACAATGAAGGTCCTTGAGTTCGAAATTAGCCACTATACAGGACGTGTTCGCTTTATTAATAGTTATCCCTCAGTATTTGAAGCTCTGAAACAATGACAAGAACCTTTTCTTCAGTGTTTTATGTCTCACTAAGGGCAAAAACACGCCTTACCAGTGACAAAAATGTTTATTAAGATGAGAGTAAGGTGATCGTCATCGATGATATTTGAAATCTCTGGTACCTACAGAAATATGACTTTTGAATTGAGTTTTAAATGGCATTATAAATGTGTACATTAAAAAAAATATTTGGCCCAAAATTGCAGCTTTTGGCCCGACTTTAATAGTGAGCTGCGACAAAGAAACAACCCGGGTATAAGCAACATTTGTGTTTATAGAAGGGAACCCACCCGGTTAAAGCCAACGATTTCGCTTGCGCACTTACGGTTGAATATAGCCGGGATGTACTGTAAATCTTTGGGATATAAGAATTATGTGGATTTGCGCAGGAGAATCTTTCTGGGAAAAAGGAATGGTGACATTGATAGTATTTTTTGCATTTTATTTATTGCCCTATCTAACCCTAATCTAAACATTTTTATTCTGGAATTTATTAGGGCGCACAGGGTTACCGTAATTCTCGTATCTGGAAATTGGTTATATTTCTAGGCTCAGTGTAACAAGTTTTAAACACAGCAGTATCACTTCACAGGATTATTATAGCAATAACTGTGGAACCTACACGGACAAGGGGTGGCAGATATATAACGGTTCCTACTGAAAATGTTCATGTTGGTTTAGACCTTTTAGTGGTTTCACGTAAATTCTTTCATACTTTTAGCATTTTGAAAATTTTCTATTTTTATGATTTCTAATCGAAATTTTCGCATATGTTCTCAAATAAAAAATTTCGAAGATTGAAGTTTGAGACCCGATGTAAAATTTATTTCGGTGTAGATTTCTCTACCAAGATGGGAGTCCATTTAGAAGTTAGGGTCGTCCAAAAAAGTCACAAAAAATTTATTTTTTTTTAATTTTTTCAAATCGGATATTTCCTAAATTTTGTATTTTTTCAAATCGCAATTTTCGAGATTTCGCATTTTTTTCAAATCGAAATTCTGACTAGTGGGGTTTTGATAGTCGATTTATAGAGTTTATTAGAACGCATATTTCTCTATAAAATTGGGAGGCCTATCTAATACCGACTGGAAGTTAGAGTCGTCCAAAGATTCTACAAAAAGTGAAAAGTTTGACCCCATTTGTATGTTTTCGAATTAGAAATTTGCAATGATTTCAAGTCGAAATTTTCGAAAATTGGAGTTTTGAGACACAATGTGGAGCTAATTTCGGTGCATATTTCTCTATACAAAGTTGAGAGCACTAGGTATCATCGTTTTGATGTTAAAGTAACCTGAAAATACCTAAAATGTGAAAATTTTGACCCCATTTATCTGTATTTGAATCGAGAATAATCGCAAAAAAACGAAAAAATGTCCCCTTTCCCCCTTTTTTTAAAGGTTGTGGACCCCCAATCGGTTGGGACTTTTAATGCCGTAATCTGGGGACAATTCCCAACCATAATCCAAAAAATCTCCGATGTACGATTTTTGCCGACCAAATATGCCATTTTTCATAGACTATATTACAGAGATCTTATCACAAAACCACGATGATTATTTAAAATTTTGACCGCACGTACCTTATTTTGAAAAACACGTACCAATGTCAACTTTTGGTATTTTATTTGGAGCCACGGCGGCTACAAAATGGACACAAACTTTTTCTCCGTAAAAGGTACTGTTACAATCATTTAGTCTACATTACCGTTATTGTATACGTATTCACGAAAGCCTAAGAAAATGCCGTTTTTGGCTAAGTTTCACCACGTGACACCGTTATTGACGAACGTATGTCGGTAAACAAAATTCGGCCTCATTCTACGCAATAAGTTTACGGTCTAGAAATTGGACATATACATGCAACTTTTCAAATTTACCGTTATACAGATTTTCTTAAAACCTACTGTTAAAATCATCATTAACCGTTTGGTGTGCGCGAGTCGACTGTTTGCGCAAGTGACCCTTGCTCCCCTCTGTAACGTCGCTGGACAAACACGCAATGAGACCGAGGCTAATTTCGGGTGCGGCCGAAATTTGAATATCCTTCACTCTCCTCGGGCTAATAGTGCCATAATATCATCACACAACATCATACGCTGAAGTGACAACTAACCAATGACTTCCAGATTTTAGACAGAATACCCATAAATTTTAAAAATGTCGCCCTGATAAGTATAAAATAAACTCTTCTCGCCAATTCCATTGAATACCTATGAAATAAGATATCTCTAAAAAATTTATCGATTTACATGAATATTTGTAGTCTAAAAACTGTAGCAAATATTCTCGAGTTCGGCTACTACTGGTCTTTACAAAATATTTTTGAGGGATTTTTGGGCTTTATATGGTCCAAGTTACACAGAATGTTAGTTCCCCTGCCAACTTGGAAAAATACCTTGTTTAGAAGGGCTCTGCACCTCACAATTTAATGAATTCTGTCAGTGCGATAGAAAAATAAGTCCTGACCTGACAGATCTCCTCCCTCTCCGAAAAGCTGTTTATATCACTGATGGACAGAACATGCCTCCAAGTAGCATTCGAAGCGGTAAAACTTAACATCCGCCCATTTGGTTGAAAGTTACGGAATCATGCTATTACAAAGTTCTAAAAATATTTATCGATGGGAAATATGTGCATCAACTCGAAAGGGCACAAACATAATACTGAATAGGCAAAAAACCTTCTCTGAAGTTTTTAATCGATCCTCGTAACGGTGGTCCGTAGAAATTCACTACCCGGATAAGTGGTCCGCAGAGATATGTTTTACTCGGAATAAAAGTAACGAATATCACCGATTACTGAAATGTAACTAAAGTTTACACCACTGATAGTCAGCAACCCAATGATGATAGCTTAAGCGCGGCTATTGGCCGCGCGGTCAAAGGTCTTGTCTTATTGAATGCTTCATGAAAATTGTTCAACTGGGATAGTAGTAATTTATGGTGGGATCTTTCTTTTATACTTTCCAGATGAATAGCGTATGGGAATTTCTTTTAAATACCTATACGTTATTGGATTGCTTATGTACATGGTTTAAAAAGAAAGGGACATCGACATGAGCAACAGATTTTTAGTGCAAAATAATAAAAAAATGTCTACAGAATTTCGGTAATGTGAGGTGCAGAATTCATCAAAGCCGAAGAGTTCTAGTTGGCTACGATTATCGCAATATTAGCCGAATAGAAATGTTTTTTTATACCCTTCGCTCATAGAGTGAAAGGGTATATTAACTTTGTCATGAAGTTTGTAACGCATTGAAGGAAGCATCTCCGACCATATAAAAAGTATACATATATGATCAGCATGACTTGGGGAATCGATTGGGCGATGTCCGTCTGTCTGTTTGTTGCGACGCGTTTTTCTCGGCCAATTTAAAAGCTATGAAGCTGAAATTTGCACAAATGCTTCTTTTTGCTGCAGGCAGTTTGTATGTTTGAATCGGTACAATCGGACAATGGGGTCATGGGGCTGCCATACAAACCAAACCCCCCAAATTAGGTTCTTCTAAGAAAAACTTTGTTATTTGTGTACCAATTTCAATCAAATTTCGCACAAATGTGTTTCTATTGATAACACAAAACATGTGTGAGAATGAATCAAATCGGACCATGGGGTCATGGGGCTGCCATACAAACCCAACCCACCAAATTAGGTTCTTCTTAGAAAAACTTTTTTATTTGTGTACCAATTTCAACCAAATTTCACACATATGTGTTTCTATTGAAATCACAAAACATATTTAAGAATGGATCAAATCGGACCATGGGGTCATGGGGCTGCCGTACACCGAGAAAAATAACGTCCCTTAAAATTAACTCGATATCCTTTTGAAATCGATTTACATTCCTTTTAAATATAATCCTTTACTTTTAAATATATATTGCTTTAATTCATATTCATTCTTCTTAAATTAATGGAAAATCCTTTAAATCCAAATTTTCAATCGGATTTTTGTTTTGTTTACACTCGCAGTTGGTCGGCAGTGTGGTAGAGCGATGTCACAATGTATGGTGTAAATTATAAACGTCGTCCCGTATAGTCTGTGTGGTGTAGTAGGTAGGGGCGTTAGTCTTCAAATCATAGGAGGTAGGTAGGTAATTTATTATGCATTTTAGAGCGTAAAGAGGCAAATGAAATGTAGCCAACACCTATAGCGAGGTCAGTTATACAAAACTTATTTATGAGTAATTTTCACAAGGAAAGAACACCCTGTGAAAATTACTCCTTTTGGTGTAATTTAAAGCATTCTTTTGAGTTCATGCATTTGGATAAATAATAAGAAAAATCCTTTAAATAAAATTATATCCCTTTAAAACAAAGAGTCCATCCTTTTAAATTAAAAGGAAATCCTTTCGATTTATGGTTGTGACCTGATTAAATTGACACTGCATCACTTTAATTTAAAGTGATTATAAAGGGTGTCCCGCAACTGGTTAGCCATAGACAAATGGTAGACTCTGCAGGATGTTTTAGGAAAAATGTCGCCAAAATTATTTCTCTAGCTTTTACCGTTAAGGAGTAATTGCCTTTTTTGTGATTCTTGTCAAAAAGCACGACTTTTTTCTTAAAACTCCTATTTTCTAGCTTCCACTTTAGCCAAATTAATATTTTTCATATTCTTCTGCACGGCTGAAAATTTTGGTGTAATTTTTATAAAAACATATATTCATACATTTCCATATAAAAACTTTATCAAAACTACACCAACGGACCTTATAAAAAGTATAAGTGAACTATATCAAAAGTATAAGTATTCTTAGTAAAAATTTTACTCTTCAATAGTATAAAATTAATAAGCAAATTTATACAAACCGTTCGAAAAAATAAAAAATGTAATACGAGTGCAGTCGGCTTCGAATCCATAATCCTGTGATTTGTAGCCAAGCGCGCTGCTCACTGAACCAGACAGACTACAAATCAATAGACTTCTAGGTTGAATGGGTTTCTTGCGTTGATAGTGTAGATTTGTTAACATAGTAGGATTGATTCTACCCTTTTATGTTATAACAACATTCAATAAAATTGATTCTATCCCGAACGGTGTAAAATGTATAATATGAAAAGGGTATTTGGATATTTTTATTCTGTAGCGGATATAATTAATATAATTTTTGAATAAACTAAAATTATAAGTTGAAAAGGGTCAAATTTTATTCAAATTTTTAAATAGATAGGAGTTATATTATTTTATTTATAAAATTTACACCCGGATTACACCAAAATTTACAACCGTGTGTGAGTACACAAAATTTCCAATAAAAGGACATATCGAACGTTTCGAACGGTTTCGTATCTTCCGAGATACGACGTTTTGAATTTTGCAGAAATGTCAATTTCAACTTTTAATGTCAAAATTAAACCCGAATTTCGTAACGATACATTGAAGTGGCAAATCTGCAAAGTTCACAAAAGTTGGCCCAAATCCTAAGCTTTCGAACGGCATATAAGAATAAAGCACAGAATCATCCAGTTTGTGAATAATATGTGTAAAAGGGGAAGAAACATAGTCCGTAAGAGGAAGAAATCTTGCTTTTACGTGGAAATAGTTCAGTCATATAATCATTTCCAATAGAAAAAAATACAGTAAGGCTATTTTTTTCTTGGTCTTGAATCAGTGGGATCCCAGGAGTCTTAACACATTTTGCTAAAATAAATTTGATCGGAAAGGTCCCAAAAAGAACAAGAAAGGACACTATTTAATCCTTGACTGGAGGTAGGCATTCGGGATATCATATCAAAGGGGACGCCGAGTACATTACATATCCGGTGTTTGATTCCTATTTCAAGGACCCTCAACGGAATAATCGCGTTTGAATGGAAAATTTTCGTGTTTCCTGTAACTTATCATCTGTATCTTTCCAAAGCCCATAACTACGCGAAAAATTCAAGTTGTCACTTCCTTTTTAATTTTTGCTAAGGAAAAAATGGATCGGAAAACTCTGAAAAAGGACATAAAAGGACACTTATTAATACCTGACAAATTAAAATGTTTATCCTTTAGACGATGAAAATGAAAAATACTCTCACAATATTAATATGTACACAGCGAACCTTCGTACAAATAATTCAACAACTAAAACAAATTTTTTCATACTTACCGTTATAATTAGTAAAGTAGCATCTACAACAGTAGCGAAAAGTATTTTTCCATAATGCAGAACAACCAAGTCTATGCTTGATGTAAAAATGTTACTTCCTTTTCAAGATTGAAGTCGGTTTGGTACATTTGCATACTATTGTTTTTTTTTATTTATACGTATTATTCAGAAACTGGATGACTCTGTGCTTTATTCTTATATGCCGTTCGAAAACTAAGATACTACGCCAACTTTTGTCAACTTTGCAGATTTGCCACTACAATGTACCGTTACGAAATTCGGGTTTAATTTTGAAATTAAAAATTGAAATTGACATTTTTGCAAAATTCAAAACGTCGTATCTCGGAAGATACGAAACCGTTCGAAACGTTCGATATGTCCTTTTATTGGAAATTTTGTGTTCTTTCAGAAGAATATGAAGCTAGAAAATAGGAGTTTTTACAAAAAAGTCGTGCTTTTTGACAAGAGTCACAAAAAAGGCAATTACTCCTTAACGGTAAAAGAAAAAAAAGAAAAAGAAAAGAATGGGGGGAGGGGTGTTTAATACAAGTCGTAGGTACGCCCGAAAAGGCTTTTAGCCCAATGGGAGCGAAGGGTATCCAAATTTCGGCCGCGTCCGAAATTAGCCTCGGTCTGGTTTTTTTCTAAAAAAATCGTTCAGTAGAGAATCCGCATTTTTAAGCGCAACAATAGCAGTTTTTAAATAACTTTAAGAAAGCTTTTACACAATTCAGAATCAATAAATGCAACCTTGTCACTGCCCCCATCCTCGACCTAACTGTGTTGTGCTGAAGATAAAATTGTTACTCAGAGGAATAGCATCGGGCTGGTTAGAGGTGCCATTTACCATTTATTGTTGTAAGAAGAAATATCACTTGCCATGGTAAGCGACCGGATTGGAATTGAGAAAATCTGGGGGAAAGGGTGAAAATTGGTAGCGGCGAAAACACAGTGGCAAGGTCTTCAGCAGCTTCGCGTGCCGACTGCGACTAAAAGGACAAAAAGTTCTTCCATCTATAGACACATCAATTATGTTTCCAGAATTACCCTTCCTGTATAATAGGTGCCCTCCTACCTGTTGACCTGGCATACGATGGGATGGCCATGATGGATGAACAGTCACATCGGTCGACAAATCTCTATCGCTAAATGAGCGAAGTAAAAATTATACTCGTAACACGAAACAGGTATAAATATAGGTACGTAGTAGAATCCAAAATTGTTGAGAAAAACACACTTCCAGTTATCCGATTGAATTCATTTAAGTTTTATTTTTCAACGTAACTCCCCTTTACTTCAATACAACGATGAGATCGTCTAATAAGATCCTGCATTCCTTTCAAAAAGTAGTCCGCGGGTTTGTCTTGAAAATGGTCCAAAACAGCATCTTTCAGTTCCTTCTCAGTCTCAAATTTTCGTCCTCGGAGGTTAATTTTGGGAACAGGAAGTAGTCACTTGGGGCCAGGTCTGGGCTGTACGGGGGGTGTTCAATTTCTTCAAAGGCGCAGTTGACCACAGCAGCCTTGGCCACCGCGGCGGTGTGAACTGTTGCATTGTCGTGAAGAAGCAGCACCCCTTTCGCCAGTTTTCCATACCGTTTCTCCACGATGTTGGCCCTCAATTGGGTCAAAAGATCTGCATAATATTTTCCTGTTACTGATGTGCCCTCTTCCTTGAAGTCAATCATTATAATTCCCTTGGAATCCCAGAAGATGGTGGCCATAATCTTTTTCCGGCTCTGCTGCACTTTCGCCTTCTTGGGGCGCTCCTCATAAGGCCTCCTCCATTCCATGGACTCCCTTTTGGTCGTGGGATCATAGTAAAGGACCATGGTTTCGTCTCCTGTCACAATTCTGTTGATAATTGCATCCGAGTCGGCGCGACACAGCTCCAAAAAGTCTTTCGAACATTTCATCCGCTGCTTCATTTGATCTGCTGAGAGGAGTTTCGGGATCCATCTTGCCGAGATCTTCCACATCCCCATATGGTCGGTAATAATTCTTTCGACGGTGGTTTTTGGTAGACTTGTCCTTTCTGCAATCTCTGATAACTTTAGCCGCCGATCACTCAATACAACTTCCTCGACTAATTGGACGTTTTCTTCGGTGGTCTCAGTTATTGGGCGTCCGGTGCGGGGTTTTACAAATATCAATAATTTGACATTTATCACATAATAAAATATGTGAAATGAGAAGAATGTTCTCTCATTCATAAAAATGTTTGGCCTTCAAACCAACAATCTGTCCTCAGCGAAAATTAAGTTGAACATGCCTGTTTTAGACTCTCATGTGTCACTCTTATTTTGTACGTTGACCAGACATGAAGTCTATATTCTAAACATTTTTCTAAATAAATCAATTTCAAATTCTTTTCCATCCATTCTAACATTTCGGACGTGTTGTTAATGGCTAAAACTCGAATGTAGATCAAAAAGTCAATGAACTGGCAGTTGATCCAAAACAAAACAAAAGTAGCCTTGAAAATCGAACATTAATTCTACCTACATATGTATTTCCTAGAAATAAGTTCACTATCTATTTGCAACACTCTCAACGAATTAATTGAAAAGTGATAAATGATAATAATGATAGATGTGTATAGACATGCCAACAAAAACCCGCGCACGGAAGCCATCCGAAAGAGATCCGCGAGACAACATGTCGTCGAGCAGCCAAACGTAATAATAAGCGCACCCAGAGAAAAAAAAAACAGAAACCTTGAAAGATTCAAAACAATTAAAATTGCGTCATATACGTCGGGTGGGTATATTCCACTTTTATTTTATTTTTTATGAAAATGCCCCAGACATGTTTTAGACGTTCACAGGCCGGCCGGCCTTTTCTCGGTCAACTCAATATACACAACACAGCACGACCCTCTCTAGCAACGCACCCCGTTCTTCTTCCGGTGTTCACAATTTATGTACGTACAGAGATAGATATGTACGAGTATGTACATAACATACATACCCACTACAATATAACAACAAGAAGAGTTCAAGCCATAAGCAATGCGGATGGAAGTCATTGACCATAAATTTATTTTTTTTTTGCGGCCGCACAGCTGTTGTACTCTTCGCATCTATTTTACTGCTACTACTGCTAGCTAGTGCTGGTGTTGTGTTGCTTCTTGACTTTTACACGTTATCGGACCGAATGAGACTTCTTGTGCGCGATTGTACATAATATTGTCCATGGAGTACTCGCACTTCAATGTCCGTACTACATACATAAATGCATAGTAAAAGCGTTCGGTCGGAAATATTCTCGACATCTCTTCCTTCCTTTTGAATTTATCATCCCCAACAACATTCTGAAAGAGCCGAGTCGGAATGTATACATATGTATCTCTCAATCTTTTTTTTTTGTTTAAATCGTGAGGAATCGTAAGTAGGTCAACTTTTGTTTAGAATTCAACACGCTCCTATTTAGATATACACGAAATTCATTCTATATTTACCATGTTTCTGTACCACCCTTGCGGAAGGTCAATGTCCTCGCGGTAATGACTTCCTTCTCATTTAATTTCGCAATGTCAAAACAACTTTCGTCCCCTTGTCATTTGCTGAAGGATATAAGGTCTAATACTTATTCACGGTTAATTCAACACTCGTTCTGAGAACCCATCGAGCACATGATCCCCAAGTCAATGCTTTTATCCTTTAGGTACCGATAATACTCGTACAACACCAAACCACCCTGAATCGACGACACGGGTGGTGGTAAAACTGGGAGTTGGGTGCGTCGGTAGTGAGAATTTCGCCTTATAAATATATTCCAATAATATACGTAAAAAATACTGTCAGATAGAAAAAAAGAGCCGGAACATTGTCAAGGTCATGATCATTATTCTTTGCCCCATAAATATATCCATTCAGTTCGTGCTGTAGTACGCAAAGAGAAGTATGTATATGTATGGGAATTTTACACGAAATCGAGAAAAGGGAACTGGTATGGTTGATTTAAGAAATTAAAGTGAAGTATTTTTAATAATGTTGATTACACTGAAGGAGCGAACTGTTATTTGAATTTCGTTACAAAAAATGGCGTTCGAAGTAGCCATTTTTTGTAAGTTTGTGGTCCTAAAGAAGACCGTTTTTAATTTTGGACTGATTTCGCTTATTGTATTAGGCTTACGCACAAATGTGTTTGGAAATATTGAGACATTTTCTCCCTGTATGCTTCCTAAATAACCCAAAGTTAGGCATCTCTTCCTTCAGTTGGTCCCATGATTTACCTACAGAATACCCCTCTACTTCTCCACCTGTCGTTTTGATGCCTTTGTTCTCTGTGGATTCCAATTGACAACTTGCTCAACTGATCAATTTCCATACGTCAAACACCCATATAAACTGTTCAAAACATAATAGGACCCTCCCTATAATTTTCGGGCAATTACCGTTAACGCAACTGGCTGCAATGATTACCGTTATATTCGCCAGATTCTTGTTGGTGATAACGAAGAGGGCAGAGGAAGGGTTGAATATAAGGGCGTGCTTAAACCCTTTTTTTTTGTAACAACAGGCATAAAATGGGTAGTTGTCGTTTTTCATTATTTCGATGTCAGTTTATGTGTATCACTTAACTGCAATATGAAGGGAAACCGGTGTCATTTTCACAATGATTTCGTTGTCAGAATCGTTAACATATTAAACTGAACGTTTCTTAGCTTTACGGCTATGATCTTTGTGATGGGCTGTCCCGATCCTTTTAAATTGATGCTAGGAGAGCAATAATGAATTTCGACGTTCCAATTCAGGAGAAATTTGAATTACTAGTCATGATACCGCATATACCGCATATGTGCGAATCACGCCGGCTAAATGGCACCCTTGTTAGTGATCAAAATTTTAGGAATAAATTACACAAGGATCAGCTGTATTTATGAGGCCATTAGTCCAGATAAAATTGACAGGCACTAAGGGATGCAGATGATTGAAGGTCTAACATCAACATTTCCCATAAAACATGGAGCAATGACGTTAAGTAACTTTCCACGAATAAGTATAATGTGTAATTTCTTGACAAGTCTGGACGAATGAGAATGTGAGAAGGCAATTTTTTTTCCTGGCTTTCCTAAAACAGGGAAACATAAGTCACTCTCTTCATATCTTACTCAAGTTGATGAAAAAAAATATTCAGCTATTTAACCATTAGCATAAGCATTTTGTCCAGCTTAAGGACATTAGCGGACATTACTGCTCTTCAACCAACGGTTTGATGGCAAACAAAGGTACCATTTCACTCAAACCCCCAATACATCTCGCACTAATTCGCACATACCGTTATTTATGGAAGCTGCTAATAAGCTCCCGAATTGTAACGGTGGAATTAACTTTGGTTTTTCTGATACCATCTGTAACTGTAAAGCTAAAACCGTTTAGTCTGTCATTTTATCGATTCTGACAACGGTATCATTGTCAAAATCTCACCCTATTATAGCTGAGATCGAAATAATAAAAAATGACTTTTCTTTCAAAAAGTACGTTTAAGCACGCCCTTAAAGTCAAAGAAGAAGTGATTCACAGCGTAAATTTTGGGGTGGGGTGGGCCCTATTAAACTTTGACCAGTTTAGAAGCACTGATATACCCTTGGCCTCTACTATTTGATCCAGTTTCCTTCGTTGATCGGCTACGACGAGCTCATTGACTTTTCTGATAATTTTCTCATTCGGAGTCGTTTTAGTGAACTTCCAGTGCGTGCTGCTCGTAGGCCGCGCGGCCACGTTTGAACTCGCTCCTCCTTAAACTTGAAAACGAAGTTCTACATGTGTCATTATATAGGCTTTCTTATAAATATCATGGATCTCCGTTGCCATTTTTCCCGTCCATCCAAAAAGGTATAATCACTTGAACTAAATTCGATTTTAGTTCTAATTCCTGTAAAAGTGGCTGAATTGATTTACAAAAGTGTCCGTTTGAGCAAGTGTGTAAACCAGGGGTGTCAAACTGAAAACCTGTCTTGGGCCAAATCACACTGTATTCAGGCCGCAGGATGAAAATTTCGAAAATGTCTTTAGAAAATTGTTTTTCCAAATTTGATGATAGAATATTACCTTTGAATATGACTACACACCTGAATCCTTGAGGTATGACCACTTTTGAAATTGTTCTTTAAACAGAATTCAGAATCTTTAGATAAGAAGTTCAAACGCTTGCGATTTGGCTGACCGGTCAGTAACTGCTATTTGATATTAGTATCCGACATATTTTTTGAACAGATGATTGGACTCGATCATCCCCAAGGTCGCCCAAAACAATTTCGGGAGTCAAACATTTTTCGGACAGAAAGATGGCTGAAAAAGACACTAAAATGTGTTTGTGATGTTAAACAATGGCATGTACTCGTACCAGTAAAGCTTAATAAGCTAAAAGGCAAAAAATAAGGTACTTCGACTGAACTTCTCAAGTTTACGAAACTCCACACCCAGGTGATTTCCCCTCCAAATACAAGATTTCCTAGACCGCGGGCCGCACAAAATCACGAGGTGGACCGCGTGCAGCCCGCGTGCCGTAAGTTTGACGTGTCTGGTGTAAACCATCTAGGGCCAATATTCAGCGATATAATTGCAATTTTGTTTTCAAATTAAAAATGGGTTTTCGAGGTAGAGCGCATTCAGAGCTACATTTTGCCGAAAGAACCAGAGTCCTAGCTATCACCGTTTCCGAGATACAGCCTCCCAAAGATGACCCAACATGTGCCATGTTTGACCCATCTAGGGTCAATATTTAGCGAGATATTTGCAATTTTGTGTTTTCAGATGAGAATTTTTGAAAATGCTAGAG
The DNA here is from genome assembly GCA_949715475.1 of Microchrysa polita. NCBI lineage: Eukaryota > Metazoa > Arthropoda > Insecta > Diptera > Stratiomyidae > Microchrysa > Microchrysa polita. The sequence continues at coordinate 16,566,987 of OX454420.1, forward strand.
CGCATTGAGAGCTATGTTTTGCCGAAAGAACCAGAGTCCTAGCTATCACCGTTCAAAAAATACAGCCTCCCAAAGATGACCCAAAACATGTGCCAAGTTAAACCCATCTAGGGTCAGTATTTAGCGAGATACTTGCAATTTTGTGTATTCAAATGAAAATTTTCGAAAATGGGTTTTGAAAATTGATGTAGAGTGCATTGAGAGCTACATTGTGCCGAAAGAACCAGGGTCCTATCTATCACCGTTCAAAAGATACAGCCTCTCAAAGATGACCCAACATGTGACAAGTTTGACCCATCTAGGGTCAATATTTAGGTAGATAATTGCCATTTTGTGTTTTGAATTGGAAATTTTCGAAAATGGGTTTTGAAAAAGTCGATGTAGAGCGCACTGAGAGCTACATTTTGCCGAGACAACCAGAGTCGTAGCTATCACCCATCTAGGGTCAATATTTAACGGGATAATTGCAATTTTGTGTTTTCAAATGAAAATTTTCGAAAATGGAAATGGTCTTAGCTATCACCGTTTTCGAGATACAGTCTCCCAAAGATGACCCAACATGTACCAACTTTAACCCATCAACACACATTATATGCTGTTGAAAAATGGAGTTCAACATAGCTATTTGCACAGTTTGATTTTAAAACAATTTTTGAAATTGTCTTCTCTTAATTGTAGTCTGGCTGGTCTAGCGGTTAGTGCACGCACCTTCGATGCACAGGGTCATGAGTTCGAATCTCACCGTGAGCCGAGCCATGGTGTTTTTCGAACTCACGAGCTTGTGACGGACTATGATGTCGCTCAGATTGTAAACAAGTATCCATTTACGGGGATAAATAACATTGCTGAGCGTGATGCTGATCTCATTACCTCAACAAAAAGCAGATAAGATCTTGGAAATAGGATGTCACTAACACATTCTGCGGCCTTAGTCCAATGTTGGATTGTCACGCCTGTTATTTTTTCTCTCAATTTTGGTCACGAAATCTCCAAGCGAAAATCACCAGTTCAAAGTCCTCAAAATTTTATTTGATCGCAATGTATCCCACCTGGCTTACAAGGCTATGATAGGCTATCTATCTTTCGATGTAATGCTTCAAACCACTATAATTGGGGAAAATTATCGAGATGGGTTTCATCGATATCCGACAAGAGCTAGAATCGTAAGAATCTCACGGAAATCTCTGTTTGCGGTTTTATTATTGCAATTAAATTCTGAAATCGTGCTGTATTTGTAAAATTTCGGTAATTTGGGATTATATTTTTGGGGATTACCTTCATTTTTGACGGGTTGGATACGATATCCCCAGTCACGAAATCCCCAAATCAAAATCCCCGTAATCAAAATCCCCGAAATCAAAATCCCCGAAATCAAAATCCCCGAAATCAAAATACCCAAAACCAAAATCCCCAAACGAAATTCCCCATTTGAGGTGTGATCTAAGAACGCGCGCGCGTTCTAAGATCACTCCTCAAATGGGGAATGGGGAATTTCTTCAGGCTATTGTAGATGGTAAATGATAGATGTTAAATGGCAGATGATAAATGGTAGATGGTAGGTGGTTAATGGTAGACGGATGGTAGCTTGTAAATGATTGATGGCAGATGGTAAATGGTAGATTGTAAATTGCAAATGGTGGATGGTAAATGGTAGATTGTAAATTGCAAATGGTGGATGGTAGATTGTAAATTGCAAATGGTGGATGGTAAATAGCAAATAGTAGATGGTAAATGGTAGGTGATTTAGACTATTGTAATATAAACTCTTTGAAGTGACACAGAACAAAATCAGATAATGTGCAGGCGAATCGGTTCCAACAATAAGCCAACCAAGTTTTCCGCGAATATTCGTTCGGATGATGTTAAAGAAAACCTAATATGTTTAGAACGATATATGCAAACGTTTATCCAATATAATGTACTCGAACATTTTGTTTGTGCTAATCAAAAAAAAAAGTTAGTATCGATTTACGACCCTCCTAGTGCCATTTAGCATCTACCATTTAACACCTTCCATCTACCATCAACCATCAACAATTTACAGTCTTTCATCAACCATTTACCATCTACCATTTTTTACTACCATTCATCTACCATTTACCAGCATATTTCGGGTGCTTGGGGATTTTATGATTGGGGATTTTGTATATGGGTATTATGATTATGGGGATTTTGTAAATGGGTATTATGATTATGGAGATTTTGATTTTGGGGATTTTTCTACGTTTGGGGATTTTGTGATTGGGGATTTCGTATGGTTCCCATTTTTGACGATTTGATTTTTTTTTAAGATCTTGATTATGGTGATTTTGATATTGATTATACGGATGTATTATGTATTGTTGTTGTTGTATTTGGAAATTTTTAACATTTATTTGTGAATATTTTTCTTTGATTTTGGGGTTTGGCGATTGAAGATTTCATCTCGCTCCCAATTTATATGAAAGTCAAACACTGAGGACTATATTCTTTCGGTTTTATATACGAAAACCTGAAAACTAAACCCCCAATCTCTCTTAATAAACGAAATCCCAATAATGAAAATCCCCAAAACCAACCGCAACGCATCATAGTCTCGCATATCTACACGGTTCAGGATGGCGCTGATAAATCAACGTGAAAGTTTTCAACGAACCAAAAACTCCCGAAAAAGTCAGCTTCTCAGCTCAATTTCTAAAAATAAATTGGTAGGAGCACAATGAGATTTTATTTATTTTTTTTTCTTCTTCTTCAATCGGGGTTTTGAGATTAGAGATTTCCTAGTGCACCTGATTTATGAAAGCCGAATTTTAACATCCAGAATGGTACTATTTTTTTTTTTCAAATTATATCTACTGTGTCAACGAATTGAACTAATTTTCTCAAATATTGTAAGCTTCATACTATCCCCAAAGTGCAAATATTCTTATGAAAACTTTTTACATATTTAATCGCTTGAATTGAAAAATTTAGTCTCCCTGTGCCAACACCACCGTACAAGCATTGCCATACGAGAAACAACGAAGAAGAAGAGGAAAAATGTACACTCGTACAGCTGACACAATTTTCTTTCTCTCTATAATATTCATTGACTCTTTTGGCTATGAAATATCCGCACATCACATCATCATTTCCAAAGTAAGGACAACCGACTGGCAAACTTTATTTCAGGACTTGTGGGAAACGATGTAAACAGAAAATTCTTATACCAGACATTTTATATGAATGAAACATGTGCTCCCGTGTACAAGGATAGTTGTACGAGTCTTTCTTTACATTAGAGTACACTCCAAGGACTATACTATGTATATAGGCTCAATTTTGTCTAGACTCCTCTATAGTGCCTGTTATGCTACTAACTCGATAGTAAGTTGCTACATGGACATTTTATTTGCACTTCCTTCATTTATCGATACAAAAAAGACCCTATGGATATGTCGTATTATAAAATATCTACTTGATATGGTAACTCACACAGGAAGACTAAAATCACCGTGACTCCGTTGTGAAACTTTGGGTCGCAGGTATGTTCAACTGCCCGCATGAGACGAGCCTAAAAATGTTCCCTTTATTCGCGTGCTTGTGCAAAGGCACCATGTCGATAAGCGCTCCTTCAGCACAATTTGGTACAGATAAAAAGGACACTAGATACAAAAACGAATCTGCCGCAGAGCTGATCGAATCGCCAACAAAATGTACACACAATTAGATAAACGTACTCTTTCGCTGGACACAAAAAAAAATGAAACCACATGAATGTACTTCAAATATGATCCGTGTACTACTCGTACATCCTGTATTGCTGAAGTGTACTATCAAATCTCAGCGACCGACGGCTACGGCTATGTAAATTCAAATATGATGAGAAAATTTCTGCAGATTTCCCTTTGGACGGCACACAACACCATCATACAATTCAGAGACCCAGGGTCTTCTGATATTTGTCCAACATCAGATAGGCCGGGGTCTCTCTATTATGCCTATCTATCTATCTATCTATCTATCGACTGGAATTCTGTGTGGCATCATCATAAAGTGTTGCATAGTGTGTTTTATCAATGGGCTCTTCTAGCTCTATGCTGAATTTAACGAGACACTACACTCTATGCCATATAGTGTACACGAGAAAGTCTAGACAGTTGATAGACAAATCAAGTACGCTCCGATTTTTTTGTATGTCGTGTACTCTACTCAGTACTGTACTGATATTTGTATGTTTGTATATATCTGCTGCTGTTGCAGATATCATTCGAATATCTCGGAGCTTGGAGCACGTTTTATGTTCACGTCACGACCTGGAAAGGCGCTAAAATTCCAAATAAGTATGTACACAGACGATGATGGTCGCGGGTCGAAAATATTATGGTTGCACAACCAAACCAAAAACCATCAACCAACATGCTGCTGTTGAATTTATATAGGAATAATGTGAAATGAAACGACGGTGAACTTTACGTTCATTTTATTCACTTGACGTGTACTTGACGATATGTAATAGACATAATCAGGAATTGGGTCAAATTACGTCGTCAATTCTGTAAAGTTTGTGTATATACGATGAGAATGTTGTTTGCCGTCAGATAACGGCGACTATAGGAAATTTATTGAAATTGGGATTGTTTGAAATGGATATCTAAACTGATAAAAGATTTGTATTGTACGCGAGGAAAAGGAAAACCATCGCCAGATTTCCAGTTCAAAATTAAGATAGCTGGCTTCTTTCTAAAAAAACAAAACATTCAAGTGCAAAATCCCCAAAATAAACCCGAATCCCCATGATTAAAATTTCAAAAATCTCCAAAAAGTTATTCTCTGAATGCAAAAAAAAAATCAAAGTCCGTAAATTTATTAAATTCACAATCTCCAAAATTTCAAACCCCACAAATCCCCAAAAATAAATCCTGAAAAAAACTAAACTTTAATTCTTCTTCCTTGCCTCGTTCTTTATACCGCTCCATGGTTTCGCCTTGCTCGACCTGCAGTGTAGGCACATCGCCCGTTTTGGCGATAATATCTCAGCATATTTCCACAGGCAGCTCTATCTTGGATCGTGTCATCGCCTAGACCAATGCGTTGTTGTTGCTTCTTCATTTGACACATCCAGGTGTTCTTCGGTCTGCCTCTGGCCTTGGGTCCATCAAGTGGAACTTCCATTGATATCGCTTTCTTTGCTGGGTTCTCAGGCGGACGCCGTTGAACATTGCAATCCATTTGTCGGTCTTCGAGCTTTTCGGTGATTGGTTGGTCTATGGAGAAGCTGCCTCGGATATAGCTACTCTTGATGTGGTCCCTTTTCGTTACACCAACTGACATGCGTAACATTTTCATTTCATTCGCTGTCATTTCTTTCGCGTAACCTTCATACATGGTCCAGCATTCTGATCCATACATGAGTGCGTACAACCGTTTTGTACAACTTGCCCTTTAGCTTCAGTGGCATTTTCTTATCGCAGAAAACTCCAGAGTTTTCTCGCCACGTCATCCACCCAACCTTTGTGCGATGTTTGATGTCATCATCGCATGTAGCTCCGTTGTTCACCATCGAGCCAAGGTACTTGAACTTGGTACAAGACTTAAGCTGCTCTCCTTTGACGTACATTTCTGGTATCGGTGCATCTGGGTCTGAGAATGGGCAGCATAAGAATTCAGTCTTTGTTATACTTACCCTCAGTCCATGCTCCTCCAGAATGTCACACCATTTTGTAAGTGCAGCTTGCAAGGCAACGATGTTTGGGCTACTGAGGACTATATCATCGGCAAAAAGAAGAGATATTTCTAGGCCGTCGGAGATACGTGTTAATAAGTAGCACATGATGATGTTGAAGAGCAACGGACTCAATACACTGCCCTGGTGTACTCCGACATTCACCGGAAATTCTTCTGATTCACCGGCTGTGCATCTAACCTTAGTCGTAGCTCCATCATACATGTCTCGTATCATTCTGACGTATGCCTCGGGGACATTAAGTGCTCTCAAGGCCAACCATATCAGATCACGAGGTACTCTATCGAATGCCTTCTCCAAATCGATGAACACAAAGTACAAGTCCTTTCGTGCTGCTCTATACTTTTCCATCGCAATACGAATGCACTGAATCGCATCGACTGTAGATCGACCTTCAACAAAGCCGCATTGATTGTCATTCAACCGCACAATCTTTCTCAATCCGTTGCAGACAATTCGCTCGTAGATCTTTAGTGTATGAGGTGTTAACTTTATAGCCCTATAGTTGTTGAGTTTGCGTGAGTCTCCCTTGTTCTTATAGAAAGGAAGAAGAAAAATTTCCCTGAAAGCATCAGGCATCGGTTGCCCACCTTTGATTTTGTTGAAGAGAACTGTGAGCCAACTAAGCCCGACATTTTCCATTTTCAACCAAAATTCCGCGGGGATTTTGTCCGGTCCGACTGCCTTTCCGCGTTTCATCTGATGCATTGCCTCCATCACCTCTTCCTCTGAGATATCTTTAATATTTGTGGTATGCGGCTCAACATCTCGAAAAGCTGCTCGAGGAGATTCTTCATTTAGAAGTTCGTCAAAATACTCTCGCATCCTGCTACAAATTGCCGTATCGTCAATCAGCATCATTCCTTGCGCGTCCTCCACGTACTTTGGCGCCTGTATTTCCCGAGCGTTCCTTCTCCTTTGGGCTGCGACCCTAAATATCCTGGCGTCGTGCTTAGGTCTCTCGCGCAAAGACGGTGCTTCGGTTGCAGTCTGAGTCTCTAATTCTTGGTAGAATTTCTCAGCTGCCTTCGCCTTTGCTTGGGCTACCAAGCGCTTTACGTTCTTCCGGCATTGCATATAATTTTCGCAAAGTTGAACCCGTTCGGTTTCACGGCTTGACTCACATTTCGTCCATGCCTTAAATGCGTTTATGGACTTTCCTAAAATCCTATAGAGTCATCTGTACAAAATACCAAATACCCTGTAGATAGGGGAGCATTGTTATCCCTGTGATCCCTTGGCGGAATCAAACAATCGTGGTTTTTGCCAAAAGCATACTTGGGACTAATATAATCAGTCTCCAAGGGGAGGTTAAAGTTTCAAAGTATCGTTGAGTGGCCGTACTCTAGTGTTTGCCACTGACTAGTTTCACGTAAGCGTAGTGCCGTTTTGGCCGCCATTTTTGGCCGAGTAGATCCAACGGCAGCAGATTGAGCAAAGTGTCAAGTCCAGCCGAAGGTGTAGAACGCAAGGCTCCAGTTATAACAATGGAAGCCATTCTTTGTACTTTCGCCAGCAGGTTATAATAAGTAGTTTTACTGAGTGCCGACCACCATATGCAAATGCCGTACAGTAGAATCGGTCGTACGATAGTAGTGTAGATCCAATACAGTGCCTTTGGTTGCAGGCCCCAGTTCTTTCCTACTGCTTTCCTGCACGAATAGAGTGCTATGGTTGCTTTAATTACCCTCTCTTGAATGTTGGGTTTCCAGCTAAGCCTTCTATCGAGCAACAGTCCAAGGAATTTAGCCTTTTCAGCAAAAGTGAGTTGCCTATCCCTCAGCATGGGAGGGCTAACAGAAGGAATGGTGCGTCTTCTAGTGAAGAGCATCAACTCAGTTTTAGCTGGATTAAGTCCAACTCCGCTTTACCCAGTTTTCCAAAATAGACAAGGCGTTCTCCAATAGTCCGCTAAGTACTTCCGGAAACTTACCTATCACAGCGATTACAACATCATCAGCATATGCCGTGACCTTGCAACCAATATCCTCGAGATTTACAAGCAATTGATTAATAGCTATATTCCAGAGTAGGGGAGATTGTGGTGTACCTCTGCACACTTACCTACTTGCAGATGACGAGCCCAGCGAGGTGTGAATTCGTCTAGATGTTAATAGCGTATTTACTAGTGTGCAAATGGACCATTCGACGTGAAGACTTCGAAGTGCGTCGGTAATGGCACTAGGTTTGATGTTATTAAAAGCACCTTCAATGTCTAAGAAACCAGCCATTGTGTATTCCTTTTGATAAAGCGACTTTTCGATATAACTGACTTATGAGTGCAGAGCTGTATCCATACTGACTTTCCTTTGCAATAAGCATGCTGAGCCGTTGAAAGAAGATGCGGTGGGAAGCTAGCTCGTACATGAATATCAACGAGACGCTCCAGTAACTTGAAGCATAGTTGAAGTAAGACTAATTGGCCTAAGATCGTTAGGTCGTGCGTGCGAGCTTCTGCCTGTCTTCGGGATAAACGTAACCCGCACCTCTCTCCATGTGCGAGGGATATACACTAAACCAAGGCAACTGGTTGGAAGATGCTAAGTTTGACTTATGTATAACGGCTTCTCATTGTCTTGTGGAGAATGGAATCGAATTTAGGTGCTTTTGATATACCGCTCCTTTCATCGTCCTGTGCTTGTTCCTTTGAACTGTCGTGAGTTTTATTCATATTAAGTCATACATCCGTTCATAAAGATTCATTGAGAGTCGAATTCTCGTTTTCTAAATATGGTAATTTAGTTCGAAGTAAAATTTACTTGAATGCCGATATAGTATTTCTTGTCATTGCCCAAAGCAAAGACGTATCAAGGATATGTCTTTGTTTTGGGCAATTACTGACTACAGTCAATGCGTCTGACCACTTCGGCAATGACTCATTCAATTTTTTTTCCTTGCCAATAGTCGGTTTAAAAGAGGCCTAAACAGTTTCTGAGAGTTCTAATCATAGGTCCTGAGGCTGCCCAGGATTTTCCATTTGTTAGACTATCGCTCTTCACTTCTAGAAATGTAGACAAGAATTTGGCCAAAATTTTGAAAAAATGGTGTGAAATTTTAATTTCGTATGAGACTTCCGTTCGAAATTTTAAACAAAACCCGATAAGTCCCAACATTTACGTGTTCGGCCTGCGACCCTACAGAGGGGGTGGAAACACCTGCGAAAATAGCCGACTCGTGCACTCTATGGGTTTTGACAAAATCTGTATAACGGTAACTTTGAAAAGTTGTCTAGTCAAATTTGTAGTCCGTACACTTCTAAAGAATGCGGCTGAATTTTGTACCTATACATTCATCACTAACGATGCCACGTGGTGATTCGTAACGAAAAAAAACCTGAAAATTGATTTTTTTGCTTTTCGTGAATATATATAGTAACGGGAACGTATGCTCAGTGATTGTCTGTGACAAGAAGCTACGAATTTACTAGCTTCGAATAAAATGCCGGAAAATCTGCTCAAAGGGGGACTACGCGTGGTGAAAATTGAAATGAACGGAATTTTGGAAATATCTCGGCAACGGTACCTTTTACGGAAAATAAGTTTGTGTCGATTTTGTTCTATATGGTTTCAAATAAAATGTCAAACGTCGTCATCGGTATGTGTTTTACAAAATAAGCTTCGTGCGATCAACATTTTTAATAATCACCAGGTTCTCGTGATAACGTCTATATAACGGTACTATTAACAAGAATCATCTCAGAAAAATTTTAAATCTAATCTCTATGATCCCAAACGAAATGCCAAAAGTCACCTTAGATAGTTGTCCACCAAAAAGCCCTACGTGCGGTCACGGATCTAAATTAACAGGGTAACGGTAAATTTCGCATAACGGTATCTTTTACGGAAAAGTAGAGTTTATGATGAATTTGCAGCGATTAAGGATTCAAATACTATATCCAAATTTGCCTGGAAATTTAAGCCATACAATAAATATTTTTTTGAATATTCATATAACGGTAATTTTTACATTTTTGTGAGACGAATTTATCAATTTATAGTTGTTGTGATCGTATACGGCAAAAGTTCACGAAAGCTATGCCCGCGATCAAACATTTTGATAAATAAACTTTTTTTTTCGAAAATCACTGTTACAAACACTTTACGGGAAAGTGCTTTTCATCGCCAATTTTCTGTCGACATTTCCTGGCGTACAACTAAATGAATGTTTTCTACAACTCATAGTATGGCTTGGCTATGTGCTTCAAGGCATTCCGCAATAATAAGCGTATCAGCTTCAAGTGTTTAACGTGTATAGTCCTTACTGTTGACTAAACCCATTCATTTCGTATCATCCTTTAGGTGTGTACTTGAAAAAGACTAACCATTGACGACATGACGACAATCTCTCCGGCAAGGTCCTTTCGGAAGCACGTGCTTATGCCGTAAAATATTGAATGATTGTGCAAACACACAAAACACTTGCTTCGACGCTCGTTTGCGGCTCATATCAGAATGTATGGCGAAATCAGCGTCCCATAGTGCGATGTCAGTTCAGTTACAATTAGGAGTCCTTCTATACTCGTCGTCTCGAACCACCACTAAATCATCTATCATTCATGTTATTTTGGCCCATCAAGGACTCTTTTATTCTACTCTTATAATATACGTATGTATCCTCGTAGCACATCCTTCACATTTTCATGTTGCTGTTGTTATGCTCCGCTCATAACAATTGTCTCTCCAAACAGACACTTAATTGAAAATGTTCGCACAAAATGTCAGATTCCGAGAAAAAACTAACAAAACCCCTAAAAAAAGGATAGCGAAATATAACCGCGGTTCGGACTGTATACAGAACAGGGGGACGAGATGAGCAAAGAGCATAAACCAAAAGACGAACTTTGCCACTTTCTCAACTAGGTTTTGTGTACTTCAAGTATATGTCCTGACGAAAATCCTAATGTCCGAAAATTATTTTATATCACAGTTAACTGACATATAGAGCATGAGGGCACAGTTATATGGTAAGGACGAAATGACTGGACTTTTACTACAAATAGAAGAGGAACGGGCAAATATCCTTGTTACGAAAAACGACATTTCTCGCACTTTGTCTAAGCTCGGTGTACAGTCAGATCTATACGTGTGGAAGAAATCATTGTGGACCGACAAAAAAAAGTTTATTCCAGAACCAGAACGTTGAAGAACAAAGCTCGTTACAGCAACAACAAGGACCAAAAGTCCACGCTCTCTACATTTCTCTAAACAGGCAAAACGTCCATTCGCATATCTTCTCGAAATCTATCCATACATAGTACAGTTGGAAATCTACTGTGCTGCTGCTGCTGGTGCTGCGGTTGAAGCCAACCGGGAATGATTTTAACTTGACTATGTTGTACACCACCCTCGCGTACCCTACCCTTGGTCGCAGAGAGAGGGTCTATGTCGGGTCTTCTCTCGCTTTCGGTTCGTTTAATAATTTTTTGATGGTCTGAACAGGCAAAATTTTTGCACTGCTGCTGAACAACGTTTCCAAGGGCTCTTTTTTATATGGCAACCAAGGTTTTTCCTTGTGTATTCTATATTTTTGCTTCGTTCGCCTCAACTCCTACCCGGCACTCTCCTCGACCGCATGTCGACTCTCTATCTTCTTTCGCCTATATATGTACGTTGTTTGTGTTCCCGACTCTGTTTTTCCATCGTTTTATATTATTCACAAGGATCGCGCAAAACCATTTATACCCTTGGTATACGTTCTGAATTCAGAACGGATATAGATACATTCACCCACACGCATAGACATATAGGCAACATCAGCAACATAGAGCCAGTGCTCTCAAGTTCTTTCGAAATATACCTCGTACCGTTATATACGGCAGAGAGGAGGTTAAAATCATCATCGCCATTATATATCCACATGCCCATGACTCCATGCTTTGGCATACAATATTGTAACCAGTGACGCCAGTGTGCTGCTGCCTGTGCTGAACTAAATGCTGTTGTAGAGCCGAGACGGGCGAACGGAACGATGCGGAGAGAAGTCATTTTCACTTTGACATGTTGGATACATCCTACTTCGACCGCCATGCTCTCTCTCTCTCTCCGCGCTTACATACAATGTATACGTAGAACACAACCACTTGTGCATAACTCTGTACACAGAAAACACAGAACCGTTGGTTGGTTCCTCTCTTCTCATCCACCCAACTCCCTTGGTCTGCCTCTGCAGCATAAACGACATAGCGCAGAGGACAAATTGTGAACCAAACTCTGACAGCAGTGCTCTCCCTGCCGTCTGCTTCTGCTTCTCTGTATATTAAATGAAAACGTGGAAAATCGATTTAACCGCTCCTCGTGTTGCTGTACACATAATCTCCACCCGATACCCATTCTGCCCATCATTTGGGGTTGCCTCCTGCCGAGAGTGGTGAATCTCTTTGCGTTGCCTCGCCTCGCATTGTGCTGTATATCGTACACGAGAAGTTTCGTTGAATCCATCAAGGGTAAATCGAGTGCAATGGGAGGCGAATAGGTGATGGGGCTGAGTCAGCCTTATAGTCACTACACTCTGAAGTCAGAACTGACACAGGTAGATAGGAAGGTGCGGAGCACAGCAGAGGATGCAGAGAACGTTGGCTAAACGTAAAAACAGTTTAATGATGGTAGAACCTGCCCGAGAGGGTCGGTAAACTCTATACACGGTATAGGCACTATAGGAATAGGAAGGCTTGTGGATGATGGCAGGCCCACGGTATATGTATGCAGGCACTTGTAAAATCCTCTCTCCGGTGTAGCGATACTCTTCGCTCCGTTCATCTACCCTGACAGTGATCACCATCGTCGTCGTCGCATGAACAACATTATACCAACGATTTTAGGTTCTAGGCTTTTAAGTGAAATCATTGGAAAACGACTGAACAACGAGAGACAGAGAGGAAGAGAGGTAGAGGACGGGTATGTGGTTTTTCGTGACCTGCGACTCTCTATAATGTTGAGTATAGGTATAAAGTGTACGTAGACAAAAACGAGCTGACAATCTCATGTTGTTTTGCGCGCTCTATATGTTACGCTGAGCGTTTTGTGTGCGTCCTCGTTATATTTTTCAATTCATTATTATTTTATTACACACCATTCTCTCGCCTATCAGGCCCCGTTATACGTCCGTTATTTTGTTGTTATTCTTCTGACTTTTCGTTACAATTCTCCCGTAAGACTCCCTCTCCCCCCAACCATCAATATGGCTTGCCGATTTTGTGGCCGTCGTTTGTTCGTTCGTCCATCTCTCTGGGGTGTTATTTTATTGCCCTATACGCGGGTGGCCGACGTAGTGAAGGGGCTTTTTTCCTGAATCAAGTTTCCATTTGTCAATTTAAAGAAGAATTAAGTTGCGCTCGACGTTATATTACTATTATAATGTCGAACCATATAGTCCGGAATTTTATCCGTTCGGTTGCTTGCATTAACGCACACAACGAGAGAGAGAATGGCCGCAAAATGCCCCGTGGGCCTCTACTATGCCAGCGCGAGGTAATGCGAGAGGATGGCGTGATGTAAAATAAAAACACAATAGAAGTGAGAGAATGCAATGTCGGCAAAGAGTTGCATAACGGTATATTTGAGTATATAAACGCAAGGAAGACAAGGTTAATATGAAGGGAATCAAATAGTAGCATGACATAATTATTAAAAAATGAGTATGCACACACTGTCGAGGTTTTTTTTTCCCTTGTTTCTCTGTGCGCTCCTCACATTTCCTTTTCCCGGAAATTTATATGTTTTATTAATTTGTAAGAGCTCTGTGAGGATATTCGGGAGAGTACTTGTATTCTTTGTCGCGTCGCGACTCATCAATGTTTATTACGGCGCTTTTTGTTTTGTGTTGTGTTGAAGTATGTGTGGTGCATTTGGCAAGGAGGTTTTCTGTGTCAATGTGACTTTCACGTAATGACATTAATGAGAGTAAGAGAATATGCGATATTGATGATGATGAAAATTGGCTTTTGGGCCGATATAGATATGGAAAGTGGCAGTTTTACGTTACAGCTGTAGATGATCGGAAATTAACAGCCATATTTTTAAATAATGGGTTTGGGGATTGTTAAGTTGGGTTTTTTTTGGGAGATTTGTTTTTGACGAGACTATTTCATATCACAGAGAGGATCAAATAAAGTTAGATTTGAGAAAATTTTAAATTAGAAACATAATTCCAAAATCCAATATAAAAAAAAAAACTAAATCCCCAAAGTATTTTTTTTTTTTTTTTGAAATGATATCTAAAATCCTACTCCTCAGTCCTGATTTATTTCTCAGGTGTTGTGTTGAAGTATGTGTGGTGCATTTGGCAAGGAGGTTTTCTGTGTCAATGTGACATTTCACGTAATGACATTAATGAGAGTAAGAGAATATGCGATATTGATGATGATGAAAATTGGCTTTTGGGCCGATATAGATATGGAAAGTGGCAGTTTTACGTTACAGCTGTAGATGATCGGAAATTAACAGCCATATTTTTAAATAATGGGTTTGGGGATTGTTAAGTTGGGTTTTTTTTGGGAGATTTGTTTTTGACGAGACTATTTCATATCACAGAGAGGATCAAATAAAGTTAGATTTGAGAAAATTTTAAATTAGAAACATAATTCCAAAATCCAATATAAAAAAAAAAACTAAATCCCCAAAGTATTTTTTTTTTTTTTTTGAAATGATATCTAAAATCCTACTCCTCAGTCCTGATTTATTTCTCAGGTGTTTAAAGTTTATTAACTCTTTCATGTCTGTTTTTGTTCGGGAGTTTTGAATTGGTGATTTTAAACGTTGGTTTCGGTTGGGGGATTTATTCTGGGGATTTGGTTTTGACGAGATTCCTTTATTCAACAGAGAGGATCAAACAGATTTTCCGTCAAATTGAAGAAATTTCTAAATTGAGGAATCAAAATCCTCAGACAGAAACACAATCCAATCCCAAATGCAATATAAAACAAAAATTAATTTAATCCCTAAAATTTGAAAATGTGCAATGAAATCTAAAATCCATACACTGATTTATTTTTCAGGTGTTTAGAAAGTTTATTAACTTTTGGATGTCTGTTTCTGTTTGAGAGTTTTGAATTGGTGATGTTAAACTGGGCTTTTTGTTTGGGGATTTTTTCTGGGGATTTGGTTTGGACAAGATTCCTTTGAGTCACAGAGAGAATCAAACCAGATTTGACGTCAAATTAGTGAATTAGTTTCTGTTTGACAGTTTTGAATTGGAGATGTTAAACTGGGGTTTCGGTTGGGGGATTTTTTTCTGGGGATTTGGTTTCGACTATATTCCTTTATTTCACAGAGGGAATCAAATCAGATTCGCCGTCTAATTTGTGAAATTTCTAAATTCAGGAAGGCAAAATCTTCAGAAACATCATCCCAAAATGCATTATAAAAAAAAAACTAAATCCCCAAAGTCATTTTTTGAACATTTAAAAAATTTTTTTTGAGGTATTTAAAAAGTTGAGCAACTTTTTGATTTCTGTTCGAGTCTATTGAATTGATGGAGATTTTCGGCATGGCATGGCGATTTAGTATCTAGTCCGCCCGCCTAATCTCTTGATAGTACAATGTTCGTTGTGAAATGACTATGAGAGATGTCACTGGAAATATTTATTTATTGAATCAAAATCGGCGTGGTTAGCAGTCAGGTTCTTTGCAGTATCTCAGTTCAAAATAAACCGAAATCTTATTGTTTCTCTGAAAGTAATCATTTGTGATAGAGAACCCTTTGGCACCCGGCAATGATTTCCTATTCAGCTTAAGGAATCTCAATTTTTGATGCCCAATACATTGGGTACCTTATGCTTCCAGAATTTCTTGCAGTTCGCTATACCCATACCTCCTCGCTTAGAAAGCAGATTCGGTCGCTACTACATTATACAGCCTTATGCCCTTCTTCCCGCATTTGGAAAGCATTTTTGACCTGTTGTGTTGTTGCTGCAGTTGGACGGTACCCAAATTCAAAATAACACTTCTTGAGTGACAGTATCGTTTCTAGACCTCAACTCGTCTGGTCCGTAAGTCTACTCACCTCTGCCGTGCCCTATTCGCTTCTCGTAAAGGTAAACTCCTGGCCGCGATTTGAGTAACGCCATCCATATCCATCCCTAGTGACTTCATGGCGTCGAGTTAGAGGTTAACCTGGTATCGCTCTAGAAAATTGACTACCTCTCACCTCGTTCCTTGACGAAGGATTTTGGTGTCTTGCATTTAGTTCTAAATGAATCCATTAGGCTAGTCAAATGATCCCATCCCCTCTTCATTAGAATCAATATGCCCCGCTCCCTGGCGTGTAACGTTTCCGGGGAAACGCAGTCTTTCCTCGTGACTGATTTTAACCTTTTGGGTATTCTCGGATACATATCTCCGCATCTCTTCCGACTGATATACATATGACTATTGCGTGCGGTCTTGTCCCCCAAGCAGCAATTGTATAGTAGCATAAAAGTAGCAACCACTGCTATTTTACCTTTTAAAGTAGCCGCTACTTTCGACCGTTCCCTAATGCCACTAAAATGGACAAACTAGGGACATTGTTTACCCAACCGCCTATTCGGTTTTTATGAAAGCTGGTTCTTTTGGGGCTTTTTAGCCCGATAGGACTAGCCTTATCTTTGTCCAAGAGTGCTTTTGAATGGACACATCCTGTTTTATTATCTTGTCGACTTTTTTTCTGATGAAAGGTATGCGTGTTTTCCTCTGGTCTCTTCTACATCCCGTCTAAGTTTTAGGGGCTGTCAATCGTCAGCATACTCAGGGTTTTGTTTAAAGTTTGTGTTTCCCTATTTTTATACCCTAGGCTTAAAAGGTGCGATAATCTTTATTATTTTTGTTAGGCCGATATTATGTAACGCCCAAAGAAATTATCAGGTTCGCTTCGTGATTGGAATAAGTCATGTCCGTCTGCCTGTTTGTCCTAGCAGTGCCTAGCGCTGTGAAATGTCGACCAAAGCATTATAAATTTGGGAGAATTCACACCCTCCACCCGACAGTTGAGGTAGGCCCCTTGTGGGAGCATCGTACTGGTTGTGGTTTAATGCCCATATCGCGGAAGAGTGCTCAAACAACATCCGAGCATTCGGCGTGGAGTAGCGTTTTCAACCGGGAGCCGTGACCCCAGATCGGCAGAGGTTTCGAAAGTGCCTCGCAGATAACAGTATGAATGCTGGTCCCTGTAAACCGGTATAAAACTGTTACCCTTTGTGTTTGCACATTGGGGGGCGTCAATTGCGCATCGTACAATTCGTGTCTTAAGAAGACCGTGTATTGAAGGCGTACCGCCTGGAGTTGCAAGTTAAATCTTTTATATCATCCTAGGGTGATATCCTCCAGGGACTTGTCTGTCTGTCCGTCTGCTTATCCGTCATTGTCAGTCCGTTCGCACGATAATTTCCGAAATAATAAAGCTAGCGATTTGAAATTTTGGTGAGATGTTTTTAGTGATAAAATTTTGGACTGTATTGAAAATGGACCAAATCGAGGCAACAGTTCCCCTATCTTCCATACAAACTTCCCCTCATTAATATCTTAATTCAGCCACAAATTTCGACAAAAAATCGCTAGCGACTTGAAATTTGCACCAATGTCCAGTTGGGACAATCCTTTAACTTGACGGTAGAGAGTAGTTGTAGTAGAGTAGGGTTGACCAAAGGATCCCCTGCCTCCCCTACAAAACTCTGACCGCAATATTTTTCGACAAAACGTTGCATCGAATAAAAAAATAATAAAATCAAATTTGAAACCAAGTGGTAGTATGTAGAGACATGCTCTTACGAAATATTGGAAATATTGGCAAATCGTACCCATCGATCCTCTACTACCTACTTGAAATTGCATCTGTGGGCTTGAGCTGCTATCCGTTCTCATAAGGAGGACTTTTGTGTTTCCTATATATTCCGCTGTATGGCGGTAAGGTAGTGTCGATCAAAAGAAGAAGAAATTGTTCATTTGTGAGCTAATTGCGTAATGTTCCTTTACATGGGTATATCACTCATCGTGATATTCGCTTCGCACGATTAAAACTCGCTCTCGTCTTGTATTTACATTTAACGAGACTAACGAATTGATTACATTTCTAAATTTCACCGCTTTCAATACCCGCATCTAAACGACAGCCCATTTCTTATGTACGAGGACAAAATTCCAATGGCATACCATTTTCGCCTTCCCAAATTAAAGAGTCAATTTCGCATGAGACTGGAAAAAAACAGAGGAACGGAGAGATTTTTTCGCAGTGATTGTTTAAAACGAGACCGAGTTCTAAAGCACGATGAGTGTATACCCTATACCCATGTACATACCTAGAAGGCACGCAAAACCCAAAATATTCAATTTCATATTTTTTTGTGGGAAAGGGAGGGGTAGATGGGTCGGACCTGACACATCTTTATTACCTTGTCAAGGCATCCAACGGCTACCATTTGATACTAGTTTGAAGTTTTTCGCGGTATTCTATCAAAAGATATGGCGGAATGTTGCTTTGTAGGGGTAGGGGTAGTCAGACCTTCCCCACTTTCCACCAACTTCAAGCATATGTCACAAACACGCATTGATGAAAATTTTAGGTCGCAAGCGATATTCTGTCGAAAAATATGACCGAATTAGACTATCACGGAGGGGTCATTTGTATGGGAGGTATGGGAACCCTTGGTCCGATTTGGCCCATTTTCAATACCATTCAAGCTTTTATCAAAACAATCATCTGACCAAAATTTCAAAACGCTAGCTTCATTATTTCGGGAGTTATCGTGCGAACTGACAGACACACGGACAGACAGACAGACAAACATGGCATATTAGTCTAGTACAGATATCTCAAAACCCAAACATCCAAAAGAAAAAGAAATTTTTGATGCCAAATTGTTGAATACACTGCCCAATATACGCAATAAAAAGTTACACCAATTTGCGCCATGGGTTAAGGGGGGAGGGGGTCCCAAAGGGGTGAAAATTTACTTTTTTACAAATAACTGGACAACTATGAATGTGACCTTAAAATCTTCTGAGGACGAAACAAACTACACAAAATTGCCTTTGTAATGATATATAACACTCTAGACGTTTTTTCGGAAAATTATACCCTAGACCCAAAAGTATTATAGAGAATTTACATTTTTTGAGTTTTACATTTCGGACTGTAACTCTTGATAGAAAGAACCTAGGGTGACGAAATCTTGTTCATTCTATTACAAACAAAATTTATTTGGTTTGTACCAAAAATTGAGGTGCTCCGACCATTGACGCCTCCCTCACTCCTCCTAACATTTTTCAAAAAGGCATGCCTGTAGCTTCTTTTCAAATTGAGCCAGGCAGATAAAATTTGGTGAGGTACCTAGTCTAAGCCCCATTATGCTCCTCACAAAAAATTGTTACCATCCGATCAAAACTAAGGGTACTCCCCAAACAAAGTAAACAAAAATTCTAAAAAAAATCACATTTTTTCACTTCTAAATTCTATCTAAAATGAAAAAATAAAATTTATTTCTTAGAACGTCATTATAACAGTTAATTGTAGTCTTGTAAATGTATATTCAAAAGTTTGTACCAGAGCGTGCCTTACAAGTACGAAAAATGTGGTTTGAAGGTTGCTAGTACACGTTACTCGATTTATTCGGAACTAGCCTTTGAACTAGTACCAATGACTTTCAAACTCAATTTGTTGATACTTGTAGTGTACGCTTTGATGCAAAATTTTGAACATACATTCAGAGGACTACAATTAACTGTTATAATGTCGTTCTAAGAGATAAATTTTATTTTTCCGTTTTAGATAGAATTTAGAAATGAAAAAATTTGAAATTTGTTAGAATTTTCGTTCACTTTGTATGGGGGGTACCCTTAGTTTTGATCGGATGGTAATAATTTTTGGTGGGGAGCATAATGGAGCTTAGACTAGGCATGTAGTGCGGTCAGGCTTAAAGAGTCCGGTTGCTGGACTTCTAAGCCGTATGGCCACTCTAATATTCTCAACCAGCTGCCACTGGCTGGGATCAATGCTGCAACAGACTTTGCAGTGACTACACTAAGCTTTGGGAAAAACTTTACTGTAAGATTTCCGACCAGGTGTGAATGGAGAGGGTGTGAAATAGTAGGAGATTACGATATCTCGTTTTTCACAGATGGATCTAAGATGGAATGTGGAGTAGGTGCGGGGATATTCTGTGAATCACTAAAAATCTCTGAATCATACCATCTCCCTGACCATGCCAGTATATTCCAGGCCGAACTACTTGCAATCACGAAGGCCTGCAACGCACTCGGAAATCTTCGTGGCAGCCAAAACATAGCCATCTGCTCAGATAGCCAGGCAGCTATCAAGGCATTGAACTCTGTGGAGATATCCTCCAAACTTGTCAAGTGTTGCGAGGAGACGCTGAACAACCTTGGAAGGAAGCACTCAATCACCCTAATTTGGGTGCCGGGACATAGGAATATAAAGGGAAATGAACTGGCAGATGAGTTGGCCAAAATAGGGGCCGTTTTGGACAACTCCCAAGTGGAGCGCGTATTCACTCCGATGGCAGTTGTCAAGAGACAAATTTCCCTTCATTATCTCACGATTGCAACTGGCTATTGGCGGAACATAAAAACCTGTATCTGGCCTAAGCAACCACTTTTACCTACCTACCTACCTAGGCACCCCACCAAATTTGATCTGCCTGGCTCAGTTTAAAAAGAAGCTACAGGCATGCCTTTTTGAAAAATGTTAAGAGGAGTGAGGGGGGCGTCAATGTTCGGAGCACTCCAATTTTTGGTACGAATCAAATAAATTTTGTTATCAATATATGGACAAGATCTTATGGCAGTAGGTCTATTCTATCAAGAGTTACAGTGCGAAATGTAAAACTCGAAAAAGCCAAATTCACTATAATACTTTTGGGTCTAGGGTATAATTTTCTGAGAAAATGTCTAGAGTGTTACATATCATTACAAAGGTAATTTTATGTTGTTTTTTTTGTCCTCAGCTCATTTTAAGGTCAGACTCATAGTTTTCCAGATATTTGCAAGAAACTGAATTTTCACCCCTTTGCCACCCCCTCCCCCCTTAACCCATGGCGCAAATTAGTGTAACTTTTTACTGCGTATATTAGGCAGTGTATTCAACAATTTGGCATCAAAAATTTCTTTTCTTTTTGGATGTTTAGGTTTGGGGCTATTTTGAACCAATTGTACTGGACTATATTCGAATCAGGGACCAACCCTGATCATTTATATATATACTTTGCCATACCTCCGGTGGCTCCTTTGAAGTGTTACATAAATCGTCGTAACAAAACAATATACCCTATACCATCTTATGGGTATAGGGTATAAAAAAATCAGAATTCACAGCTCCTAATGTGTCGCCTCGGCCAGTTACCGATACTGTCCATATGGTACAAACTAGGGATGTTGCGGATATCCGCATCCGCACCGCAACTGCGGATAATCCGCATCAAATTCTACATCCGCATCCGCATCCTCATGTTGACATCCTCATCCGCATCCGCAATCCGCATTTTTTGATGCGGATATGATGCGGATATCAATAAAAAACAAATTTCCCATCTAATCATCTACTTTCTTATTAGTCTAAGAAAATTGGGCCAAAATATGGCCATCGAATGGCAAAAATCCTACATCTGAAATTTCTTTTTGATTATGGTTGGGGATGGTCCCCAGATTATGGCATTAAAAGTCGCAACCGATTGGTGGTCCGTAACCTTAAAAAAAGAGGTGAAAGGGGGGCATTTTTTTCGTTTTTTTGCGATTATTTCAAAAACGGCAAAAGATACAGAAAAATGGTCTGAGGACGAAAAAAACTACATCAAATTATTAGTGACCCAAGACAACTTTGTCTACAGATTATAAAATGAGTAGTACGTAGAACAAACTGCTGATGGGTCACTTTGTACGGGAGATACCCTCAGTTTTTATTCGAATGAGCTGATTTTTGGTGAGTGGGGTGACTATGACCACCAATCGCAACAAAACAAAATTTAGCACTCTGCTCCAATTTTGGGGGGGATATATGGACATGCCGTTTTGACAAATACAAATGGGGGGATAATGGGTGTACTTGACCGGAGCGACTCAATGTTTACCTTAAAATGATCTTGAACTTATTGTGAATACGTATACAAAATGTTACGGCTGAAATAGCATTCTTTAAAAAGTTATGGAGCTTATTTAAAAAGGTCCAAAATGAAAAAATTTAATGGAAAAGAAAGGCTTTCGACTATGACACTGCATTTTAATGAAGCTAATGACTTTGTCCAGCACTCAAAAGGATTGCACATTTTGCTAAGCTGGCCCTTCCTTGTACTTTTACTTCTAACATGTCGAATATTCCTGAAAACTAAATAGTATCTGATTTTCGGTATTAGTAAAATTCATTTCATATATTTTTTTAACTAATCCGCATCCGCATCCGCATTTGCAAATTTTATGACATCCGCATCCGCATCCGCAAATTAACATTTTTGTTGATCCGCATCCGCATCCGCTAAACCACATCCGTTACATCCCTGGTACAAACGGTCTCACTATGCCCGACAAGAGAGTACTGGAAC
Organism: Microchrysa polita; assembly: GCA_949715475.1. Lineage (NCBI taxonomy): Eukaryota > Metazoa > Arthropoda > Insecta > Diptera > Stratiomyidae > Microchrysa > Microchrysa polita. Next base: position 16,589,210 of record OX454420.1, read on the forward strand.
AATGAAAGGGACATATTCACGTGGCTAGGAGCCTACGCTAAGAAAAGCCGCATTGCTACTCAATGACGATAATAGGGCGACGGTATGGCAGAACCCTTAGACAGTGATCTGGAAGTTATTCCTGAGACATAACGGTACTTGGAAAGTGCCGACAAGGACCTTGACGGGTCCTGGTGTTGGAGGAGAGGCTATAAGCAGGCAAAACCGTTCAATAAGAAAAAAATCAATTGGGCTAGTAGGTTCGAATCTTTCGAAGGATCGGTGCATAAAGCCACTTGCTATACATAGGTGTGGATCCATGGATTTCGATTTTGAGTGGTTTTGAGCGGCACTGAAAGAGGTCATTCGTTTTTTTTTAGATTTATCTTTTGGCACATTTTAAATAGCTGAAAAACAAAAACAGCTCATAAATAGTGGTCTAGTCATTCTTAAAAGTTTCGTAGCGTGAAACCTTGGAAAACCCTCTTAAACGATCTTGAACACTTGAGTATGTCGGACAAACTTACAGTACAGGGTTAGTCCTCATCTGTTTTTATATAGGAATTTAAAAAATATTTTCTGGTGCAGCCTTTACACGTTTCACTATCTGTCAGTTTTTCCTCGACATTACCACCACGTCTGCCTTCCGAAAATCTTTTGGTTTCATGAGTCATATGTGACTCATAGACGTCAATGGCCATGTGCACAAGTGACTCATAGATAGTGAAAGTATTAAAACGTTCACTGTCTAAGCCTTTTTCGTCAACATTACCTGTCTGCCTGTCGGAAATCCTTGGTTTCCCTAATATTTCATGAGTCACATGTGACACCTATGATGTGATGGGGGAGGAACGTCATATACACATGTGACTCCTAGACAGAGACCGAATTAAATTAATGCAATACGCAACAATGACTAAGCCAGTTACGAACAGAAAATATTTAATTTGTCACATGTGACTCATAAACACTGATCGGGGAGAAAGCCTTGAACACTTGTGGCTCATGAACAGAGAACGGGTCAAATTAACACAATACGCAGGAATGACTGAACCAGTTACGAAAAAATTGCATTCCATATAGGTATGTGCTGTTGCAACAAGTGTCCTGTTTCTACGAAAACTTTCAAATTTAGATGGTCTTGCCGGGACCATCTAAATTTGAACCGTACACAATTGCACCACCTTACTTACCCAGTTCCATCATCCTTCCGAATTGAATCCTCCAATCACATCTCACCTCGTCAACATTTCATTCAAAACTCTCATCAATCAAAAGTTGTTCGTATACTAAGTGACCACAATTTTACGATATAAATTTTGTTTCAATATCTTCATCCGCAAACGTCCGGACGACACGTACGGCTATGCGGCTAAAATCTCCATGAAATTACAAACACATAAAACTTTATCCTTGATTCTTCCGCATAGAATCCCTATCATGCCTCGGTTTATCGGCCGTCGTCATCATTCATCCCTCATATAGAGTACATGCGGCTGCATGCATATCTACGTAAATGACGCGACTATGGTAAAAGTTTTCAAACGCCAACCCCCATCACCGTGTCAACTATAAAAATGTCCTTGCATGTATCGAAAACAACTCTTCAAAATTATCATCTTTCACTAATTCGACTATACTCTGTACTATGTGTCGGTCCTTTTGTCGCGGAACGTACAGACAGATCCTGATCACGAAGCGAGAATCGCTTTTTGAGTTCCTTCAAATATAGTTTGTAACTCTTACATCCCGATAAATGGATATTTTTGTAGAGGGTAGTAATGGCGCACAATTCATTCATCCTCGTCCTCGCGCTTTTGAGGATGAGAAATTTGTGTCCTAGACGTCATACGTATGAGTAGAGTATACACAGTGTGCATAAAAGTGTTATCCTTTCTCGATATTTTTGTGGTCTATCGTCGAGGACGGAATAAAAATCAAAATGTAACACACAAGGACATGGCGGAGAAGTTTTTTTTTTGTTTTCTATATATGAATATTTTTGACTCGTATCGTCCCGTTTGTATCCTCGAATTTTCGAGGATGGATACACGAATGACGAGGGTACATCTCGGGCTCCGACGAGCTCGTTCGTCAACATTATCCCTTTAGTTCCACATATGTATACTCTCCAGTAGATATCAATGACATGTTAGAGATGTGAAAGCGCATAAGTGTAACTAAGATTCAAAATCACTTTGTAGAGGACTGAATCCGATTCGAACATCGTGCTGGGGGTGGGGGTGTCGTTAATGTCTGTCATAAGCCTTTCATAGAAACGTATAAATGGGACTGCGACGTCGACGACGAATACGATGGTTTATGATTTACGTCCCAATGGATGGATGAAGCAACCCTCTATATGGTGAATGGCGATGTTTCTATGCCTCTGCAGCGGCTGCATTGCATTGCAAAAAGCATAATATCAATGAGCGTGTATCAAAACGTATTCTTTTTGTATGGGGGATGCTTTATGCGCTCTAAATTTGCCGGAATACAGGACGAGTGCTTATATCCTGTCTAGATTCCGTTTGAGACCATGTGCTCGATTTTGGTGGAATTGAATAAGAAGGGGGACAAAATGTGTGTGCACTGTATGTAGCACGTTGTGTCGATTGAGTTTTTAGTGTTGAGAATGGGGTTTTTGGGGATTTGGGGTGCATGGTAAGTGCGCGTTATGTGTCGTACTATGATAAATGCATTACGTGAATTTCTGTTTGTGATATTGTCGCATCATTTGGTAGCTGACTTATTAATGATCATGGGATAAAAACGTTTGCTTTTAATATTTGGAATTTTTCCGTATTTCAAGTCTCTACGCAAAATACAAAATCCCCAAAAAATCGTCAAAATTTGATCTTGCACGGTTCGTGGATTGTAGGTTTTCTTGAATAAAAATACTTCATGATGATAAATTATAATCGCAGTAGAGATTTTTCAATTTCCATATTTTGGGAAATCAATTTTTGGGGATTATGTTTTTGGGATTTATGATTTTTGGAGATATTTATTTATGGGAGTACATATTGGGGTTTTGGGATCTCTATCATTTCAGTCCTCTTTTTTTTCTAGAACCAATATGCATGTTAATGCTTGTGGAGATTAGTTTTTTGGGATGATGGATAGATTCTGGTGACGACACGATCCTGGACAGATTTCCCTATACCTAGAAACAGGCAGATGGGTTTAAGGGTGAACGATTTCTGAGGATTTTCATTTTGGGGATATTTTTTGTAACTTTCTTGCTTTTCTATTTTAGGAGTGGTTTGCTATGGTTTTGATTTTTGGGGATTGCAATTTAGACCGAATTTGTTTACTTAGATCTCTAATAATTTCCTTGCCAATTTCCTTGCCATCGGCGAAGAAACGCAGCGGATTAGAGCTCCCTGTAGAAGTAGGCTGAGGAGTCTTATGGTCTACGATTTTTGAGGATTTTAATTTTTGGACATATTTTTCAACTGGAGATTTCTTATAACTTTCTTGTTTTTCTATTTGAAGATTGTTTTTTTGGGGATTTCAATTTAGAGCGATATTTCTTGATTTATAGATCCTTTATCATTTCCTTGCTTATTTTTTGAGCCGGTACGAATCTTAAAGTGTTTGCAAGTGGCGAGTTGGTTGTTGGGACATTCGTTTATGGGGATAGCATTTGTGGATTTGCGTTTCGCTGATTTTTAAATAGACTGATAGGTTTTATGGTTTACGATTTTTGAGGATTTTAAATTTTGGGGATATTTTTCATTTGGAGATTTCTTATAAATTTCTTGCTTTTCTATTTGAGGATTAGTTTTTTTTTATGGTTTAGATTTTTGGGGATTTCAATTTAGAGCGATATTTCTTGACTTAGATCTCTTCTAATTTCCTTGCTGGTTTCCGTGTTTTTTTGGGGATTTTAATTTAGATGTTTTTTGGGGATTTTAATTTAGAGCGATATTTCTTGATTTATAGATCCCTTATCATATCATTTCCTTGCTTATTTTTTGAGCCGGTACGAATCTTAAAATGTTTGCAAGTGGGGCGAGTTGGTTGTTGGGACATTCGTTTATGGGGATAGCATTTGTGGATTTGCGTTTCGCTGATTTTTAAATAGACTGATAGGTTTTATGGTTTACGATTTTTGAGGATTTTACATTTTGGGGATATTTTTCAATTGGAGATTTCTTATAAATTTCTTGCTTTTCTATTTGAGGATTAGTTTTTTTTTTATGGTTTAGATTTTTGGGGATTTCAATTTGGAGCGATATTTCTTCACTTAGATCTCTTCTAATTTCCTTGCTGGTTTCATTGTTTTTTTTGGGGGATTTCAGTTTAGGTGTTTTTTGGGGATTTTAATTTAGAGCGATATTTGTTGATTTATAGATCCTTTATCACATCCTTGCTTATTTTTTGAGCCGGACTAGGTTGTTGAGATTTTAATTTATGGGGATAATCTTTTTTTTTTATTTGGGGATTTTTTTATGCTTGTGTTAATTTGGACTTTGGGATTAGATTTTAGGGCTTTTGATTTTTTGTGGATTTGAATAAGGGGATAATTCTTCCTTTATGGGGATATTTCTTCATTTAGGATTTTTTATCGTTGCCTTGCCTGAAGCCAGTATGCATCTTATCATTTTTACACGTTAGGTTTTTTGGATTGAAATTTGTGGGGATAGTTTTTTATTGGGGGATTGTTGTTTTTTTATTGGGGGATTATTTTTGTCATTCTTTAGCTTGTGGAGATTTTGTACTTTCGGACAAGGTTTTCCAGAGTTGCGGATTCTAGAGGTTTGAATTCAGGTTTCTATGTTTTTGGGGATTTGAATAAGGGGATAATTCTTTATTTATGGGGTATCTCTTCAATTAGGGATTTTTTTTCCATTCGATTTCGGATTTTATAGGTCCGAATTCCTTCCTTGTTTGTCTCTAGGGCTGGTATGCATACTAAAATTTGTACACGTGCGAATTTGTTTTTTTGGGGATTTAAATTTATTGGTGTAATTTATTGATTTGGGCTTTTTTATCGGTCTATTGCTTGAGAGAATTTTGTATGAACTTGGAGGTTAGGTTTTTGGTGTGTTTAAATTTTTTGGGGATTTGAGTTGAGGTGACGTTTGTTTTTGGCTTTTGGGGATTTGAGTAGGGGGATAATTCTTTATTTTTGGGGATATCTCTTCATTTAGGGATTTTTTTTTCAATTACTTTTCTGAAGCCGGGTTGCATCTTAACATTTTGACAAGTGGGAATTCGATTTCGGGGATTTGAATTTATGGATGGATGTTTTTTTCCATTGGGGATTATTTATAAATCTTAAGCTTGTGGAGATTTTTTTCTTCGGGATAAGGTTTCAGAGGTTTTTGGGGATTTTTAATTTATGGGAATAGTTTTTTCTATTTGAGGATTTTTCGTCATTTTTTAGCTTGTGGGGGGATTTTGTACTCCGGGACAAGGTTTCTAATAGTTTCGGATTTTAGAAGATTGAATTCAAGGGTATCTTTCTTGAGTTAGGGACTTATTTCTGGGTCTAGTATGCATACGAACTAGGTTTCGGGGATTTATATTTATGGGGATTATTTTCACATTTGTTTTTTTTTTTTGTTGTTTCATTGGTGCAGCTATTGCTGGAGGATTATTTTCTACTTGGGGATTAAGTTTTTGAATGTTTCTATTTTTGGGGATTTGAATTTATGGCGATATTTCTTCACCTATGATGACTTTATATCACTTCCTTGCTTTTTTTATTGGGAAATTTAAATTTGCCGCAAATTTATGACCACAACGAATTGAGCCCCATAAGCGCAGCGGAAAAATTAACTGTCAATGTAGACTTTTTGTTGTGCACCCAAACGTTTTGTCACTACATCACGTGGATGACATATTTTTCAAAACCCACCCCTGGCTGACAACCATACTATCACACCACTTGTTTATCATAACAGTCTCAAACAGCTGGTCATTGCGTTCACTGTTCTCAATGTCTTTCCCAAAAGATATCATCATCGTCGTCATCATCTTAATTGACCACACAACCACCGCACGTATTCCGAATTCTCGTTTGACTTGAAACTTTCTTGACGTTAACAATATCTCCATCCTCAAGCATCCTCATCGTCCTTTTTGTCTTGACCTGACTCTCCCTGCTTTGCTTCATTCTACGCTCATAAATTAAGGCACATCTAGGTGAAAGAGTCGTCCTTTTATGACTCCCGCCCGCCGCCACCAAACCCCTATTCCGCCCAATCGCTCCCAACTCAAAACGTTGGAACGTCTCTTGTCGGAACCAGGCGCGCTCTTGCTGCTGCTGCTATGCCACATGAAAATTCCAACAGCAAAATCGAATTAAATTTATCACCCACCCGTGCTCGTGTCGCAATCTACAGTTTACAGTTCTGTTTAAACATTAAGAGCTTAAGATTTTCCAAAAAAGAAGGACGACACATCGACAAGGACATGCTGATGTCGAAGAAGACGACGGAGGCGAACCACCGGTGAAAGACTCCCGACATGCAAGACACAGCAGAAGCAGCAACGACGATGACGATGAAACCAATAATATCCATTCGTCGAACAAACAGAAAAAATAAAAATGGACTGAAAGTGGGTGGCTAAGATCCTGGCAACGACCCGAATATGATGAGGGGCGGCGGAGGTGGATGAGAAGGCTACAAAGAAACGGCACCGTATAGGAACGAACAATCGGATCTGAAAAGCCAAACTCCGTTGAATCTTTCTTTGCCTCTATAAGCCTGATGTACACACATACATTGGCATACATATACGAAAGACATTAAGAGGATTCGTTTTTTGTTGCTGGTTCCTCGTCAGTCCTCATTCTGCTCGTATAGTCGTCGTCCTCAATTCCGTTGCTTGTGCTTGGCCCTTATCATCGTCGTCGTTGTCGGTCTATACACGCTCCACATCGTCCTCATCGTATTCTCGTCGACGTTGTCGTATTTGAAGTGGAAAAGCAAAAGAGAAAATGCGGATAAACGACGTTGAAGAACGCGCCATAGCTTTGGCTATGGCATAAAATACTGTTTTTTGCCTTGTGTGCACCATTTCCTTTAGCAGAAAAGACGTAGTTGGAGCTCTATCGTTTCGTTTGATGGGTGGCGCGGAGTTCTGTGTAGAGGTTGGCAAAATTGAACCCCACTCACAACGGCTGCAAACATCGTACACTCAGAGAACTGAGGAGCCTTCATTCGAGACCCCCAACACACGCTGCTTAAGCATATTTCTTGCTTAGAGATGCGCGCCAAACCTGGCATGACAGACCCCGAAAAGAAGAGAACTGAATTAGGATGAAACGTCGACAACGTACACAACACCACGACGACGACGAAGAGGCGGCCAAGGAAAGAGTGTTGTGGCGAGGACGAGCCAAAGGACGAGGAATCGAGTCGACAAAGTATGGAAGCCAACAAGATGGTATGTGCGGCTCATGGTTCTACTGCGAAAAATACAGCAAAACGATCTCTGACGTTTTCCAGATATTTTATCTATTCTACTCTGTATGTATTTCGGTTTTTGGGATTTTCAGTTCGTTTCATATCATATATCGTTGCCTACCCTTCCCGGCCGTTTGAGTTCTTCTTGGGTTTTTGGTACGGTGTTTTTTCCTACGTCGTTGTCGTCGGTCGAAACCCTAAGAGCTCCTACGACGACGGTTAGATACGAGTATATTCCATAGCAGAAGAAATACCACACCGAAACTCTGTTGCCCTGGGTTTCTACTGTATATCTACCGAGAATACGAGTCCTGCTATGTATTTTCGTTTCTTCTTTCGCAAAGCAACGCACTTCAGAGGCAAAACCGACAGCCCGTGCGGGCAGGACGTTGTACGAGGACTTGTGTTTTTTGCCCTCTTGAAATTTTCGGTATACGGTTCAGTTCTTTCAGTTTTGCCGTACCGCATATACTGAGAATAGTTCGTTCGTTGTTTTTTTTTTTCTGTGCACATTCTCTCTGCGATAAACCGAAATGACAGGAGAAGAACAAGAAGCGGCCAATGTGGAACACTACGATTTCGACGATGAAGAAGAAGAAGAAGAAAAAGGTTCGTTCGTTCGTTCTTTGCCCTCTTAATCAATGTACGACGCTTTTTAGGATGGCTCGACATCCGTTTACGCCCGCTGCCTATATGTCCTCCTCATGCTGTGCACCATTCCTCCTCTTGTTGGGGATGTTTTAGCATGCCTCAGTGTCTTTCTTGGGTACGTGCGGACGAACCGAGAATCAAGTCAAAACGTCCTACAAGAGCACTTTTGCACAGGATTTCGAATCAGTTATTCAACCCTCTCGGTCTTTCTGTACGCTATATAGGTACGCAGAAACTCTATCTCTAAAGTTGAATTTATTCGCAAAGCATGCGAATGTTGGGCTATTTTTCTTCTGATGGCAGCGCGGCGGTTTGTGCTCGAGAATGGAAGAGAAGAGAAAACAGTGGTAGAGAGAGAGAGAGAGGGGTAACGAAAGGGGTGGTGATGGTGCACTCAATTGGAATATATGTTGACTGTTAATGATTACGACCGGTAGAGATGTTGTCAAATGAGTCCCTTGTGTTGATGAAATAAATACACGGATTTAACTTTCTTTGTTTTTTCGGGGAGTATATCAGGGTGACCTTGACATTACACGTGTATTTGAAGAGGGCTTTGTTGCGGCGTGCATTTGATAGGCTGACAATTACAGACAAATAGGTAGACATAATCATAACTGGTGTCATCTTTGAATTCGCGGGCGATTTGTGGGTGTTTGTAGATTTTTTAAGTGGAATTCTAATTTTGGGGATTATTAATTAAAGATTTTGTTTTGGGGATTTCTAATTTTGGGGATTATTAATTAAAGATTTTGTTTTGGGGATTTCATAAAAAAGAACATCCAGATTAGTTCAATCTGCTGGCTGCTATCATATTTACCAACATTCTCCGCTTTGTGTTTTTTATGTATGCATAAAAACCTAATCCCCATAAACCTCCAAAAATCCAATCAGGCGACAAATGCGTATTCCCCAAAATACAGTTTACCTAGGCGGAAAAATGAGAATCCGCAAATTCTAATCCCCACAGGCGAAAAATCCATAATACCCTTTGGGGCAAAATCCAGAATCCCTAAACAACTACATATATGACCAAATACAATTTTGCGGGCATCCTAGTTTAACAAAGTACATAATACCATCTTTGAATGCGCACACAATTTTTTAATATTTGGAGATTTTTTGATACGGGCTCTAATTTTGGGGACTCCGAATTGGAGATTTTATTTTAAAGACCTCGTTTACAACCGCGGCCGAGTAATCTAAAATCAATAAAAATACCAAAAAAAAAACTAATCCTTCGTGATTAGAATCCCCAAAATGCATAATCTCCAAACTGCGATCCCCAAACTAAAAAAATTCCGCACAAAATCTTCTATAATCAATTTTACAAACCACAACGTTGCTGACATCCCAGTTTAACAAAATACATATACAGAACTCCATTAAGTGGCATCTTAATTGGAAATTTTTCTTAATTGAGATATTAGTTTTGGGGATTTCGTATACGACCCTAACAAACGTAAAATTTCAACTTTCTTATTTGTGTTCCAATTTGTATTATTGAATGCGCCGGGATCCATAGATGACAAAATCCATAATCCCCAAAGAATCACAATTCCCCAAAAACTATATGATACAATACAATATTGCGGACTTCCTAGTTTTAACAACGAATACTTACACAAAAGTGGGATCTTTAAATGCGCACAAAATTGTTTAGCATTTGGAGATTTTTGATATGGGCTCTAATTTTGGGGATTCTGAATTGGAGATTTTTTTTATAGATATCTCGTACACAACCATGGGCAAAAAATCTAAGAATAAGAATTCCCAATTCTTCCTGACCCCCCAGTCCCCAAAACGCATAATCTCCAAATGGCGAAATCCCCAAACTGAAAAATTCCGAACAGAATCATCAAAAACCAATCCTCAGCATTGCTGACATACTAGTTTGACAAAATGCATATAGGTACAGAATTCTATTAGGTGTCATCTTGATTTGAAATTTTTCTCAATTGTGATTGTAATTTTGGAGATTTCATATACAACCCTAAAAAACGTAAAATTTTAACTTTACTATTTGTTTTCCAAAATGCATTTTTGATTCTAGACCAATGCGCCGGGAACCCATAGACGACAAAATCCATAATCCCCAAAGATTCACAATCTCCAAAATACAATATTGCGGGCATCCTAGTTTAACAAAATACTTACAGAAAAAGGGTGAACTTTAAATGCGCGTGCGGTGTTTTAGCATTTGGAAATTTTTTAATATTGACTCTAATTTTGGGGATTCTGAATTGGAGAGATCTTGTTTAAAACCTTGGGCAAAAAATCACAAATCAATAAAAATTCCCAAAAAATGAAATCTTTGTGATCAGAGTCACATTAATTGGGATTCTAATTTTGAAGATTTTTGAAGATATTTTGGGGATGTCGTATACAACTCTTAAAACCGTAAAATCTCAACTTTCATGTCTGTATTCGAATTAATATTATCCATTCTAGACTAACGCGACGGCGACACCTTATATTGGCTGGGTGGAGAATGCCGTTGGTATTGAGAGGAGGGCCGGGTTTTTTGTTTCTCGATTGCTCAGTTTTGATGTTCGGTTAGCATGGCAATGAACATGGCAATTTTTTGTTTAGGGGGATTTCGATTTTCAAGAGCAGTTGAAAGCTATCGACGGGGACTTGATTTCTATATACAACTGAATTTTGCCGGCTAAAAACTTCCGTGCTTTCAATAATCCACTAAGAAATACCACGACCGCCACTTTTTGAAAAACCTCAAAATCCCGTTATTTCTCAAATTCCTGTTAGTAAGCCCATAATAAATCAATTTCATATCGAACTTATAAAGTGACGACATGATGGACTAAAGGTACAAGCTTTAGGAATTCGGAGAGTGAGAATTTGACTAGCGGAATATCGAAACCGCGCTTACTCTTATTGGGTGTTTGTATATTCTTCACAGATGGCGCCACTTGCACAAGGAAAACTGAATATTGGTAGTAATCAATCAATTAACGGTACCTACCCGTATTCGACAAATTATTCATCGATTACATCTGCGCATCGAAAAACAATTGTGTCCCCTTCTTCCCACAACACCTCGAATCTTAAACGTTTTGCTGATTTCCCCTAACCTAATTATCCCACTCCCTCCAATGAAATGCCGTCTATCTATCAAAATTAGAGCGGGCCTGCAAAATGCTTCTAGTCTCACGATACCGTATGGTACCGGTATACACACATATTCAATTTCCATGTGCTCTGTCTAAAATTTGCTAGACTCAAATCGTTTTCTTAAGGGGGAGGTCCTAATCCTCGGAAAGTAACTATTCCAGGTCTCTATATGCACATACACTCTCTAGGGATTGTAAATTATTTTCAACACACTTCCTCGCGCCAGAAAGGAGACACTTTCATGCGACACATTTGCTTAACTCGACAAAAACGAGCAGCAGAGAGCATTTCGAAAAAAAGAAATATGCAAAGGACGAAGCGCGCGAGATTTCTGAAATAAATTATACAACAACACAAGCTGCTGGCAAAAGCCTCGGCAGCAGAGTAGGACATACGAGTAGAAAGCACATGATAGTCAAAGGACATCCATACAACCGATTTAACTAACTCTGTTTTTGCATTATTGTCGTCGAGAATATTATCCTGGAGAGGACGACGCAGAGGAGAGCTAATACGGTGTCTCTTCTGTATGTGCATATGACGATGATGACATCTTCAACATCGTCTTGTGTACGTATCCTGTATTACTGCTACCGGTAGTGTTCCTTTCCTATCCTATATCCATTCCTTCGATTGAATGAGAACGTACACCAAGCGGAAATATGAAAAACAGCAACAAAGACGGCATCCTAACGTATACGTGGTTGCATGTGCTTCTATTGTACTAAAAAGAGGAGTTTCTCTCTCCCGACAAAACCCACGGCTTATTCATATATAGAGAGGAAGAAGATATTTGAAACAGCAGTCACACGTTTCGTTGGATGCTGATGCTACGAGTATGCTGATATTGTTGCGTCTTATGGGAATAGAGCAAGCGAATGAGCGCGAGAATGTCAACAGAATATTCAAAGATCATGGCGAAGTGGAGTAGTAATTTGAAATGGATGGTATGAAGACAAGGCTCCATCGTTTCGTTTGTGTCGTTTTTAATATTCTCGACGACGTTTCCGAATATCGCGAAGGGAGTATGAAAACTTTGACTATTTCGATGGGAATAAGGGACCAAAAAAAAAGTATATAAAAATGATCACAAAAAATGACGTGAAACATCATCGCAATTCTCTAGAAAGAGGAAACGACAATTGACAAGAGATGTCCTATGTAGTCAGCCGTTGAAAGAAATAAGTGTTTGTGTTAGGCACTTCAAAAGTAAGGACAGCTGTTGTGATTTTACAAAACGAGGAGACACCGTGATGTTGTCTAATTGATGCTGACTGTGGTATTCGCTATAGAGCGTTTGGATAAGAAATTTATAAGCCTAAAAAATCCTCAAATTCCCTGAAACCCTAAAAAATCGGTCTGTGATAGTCCCTATACAACGAATAGGTACGGAACTCGTTGACTGACAAATCCCCAATTTTTTTCGAACCCTAAAAATCAGAATCCCCAATCACAAAACCTTCAAGATGAAATCCCCTCGCGGATTGAGTAAATATTGTCACCATTCCATGCTGTGCCGATGGTGCTTCGTCTCAACAGTTTAATCCAAATTGTCTAGGCTATGTTTAGGTACGAAACACGTAGGCTACAAAATCCCCAATTTGTTTAGACCCTAAAAAATAGAATATCCAATCATAAAACCTTCAAGATGAAATTCCCACGCGGATTGAGTAAATATTATCACCGTTCGATGCTGTGCAAGTGGGGTTTCGTCTCAAACAGGTCAATATAAACTCTCTAGGCCATGAAATCACAAATATCTCATGAATCCCTAAATTAAAAAAAAAAAAAAGAGAATCGCCCAACTCAGGATCTTGAAGAACGCAATTACCAAATACAATATGTCCGTTCACAGATTTCATGGTTTCGTGTTTGATTTACGGATTGTGCTTTAGAGATTTATTTTTTTATATTGGCTACTTCCAGTGGCGTATTTACAGGGGGGGCACAGGTGGCACGTGCCCCCCCTGTGAGCACATCAACCTTTTTTTCGCACCATACTAAAAATTGCAGTACCAAATGTTCCCTTTTTATTTCGTGCGTTTCTGTTACTAAACTTTGTAAATCTTTTTCGAAACATTATCATCACATCATCTTCTCAATTCGCCAGATCTCCTCGTTGATGAACCCTTTCCGTTTTTCGAACGGGTTGAGTTTATTTTCCTAGACGCGTGGTTTCAAGAACAAGAACTCTCAGAGAATAAGTACAAGCTATGATTATGTCGAGGCAACGAGGTGGTCATGAAACGTTGCCCAATCTCGACATGAATCTGTTCGGAAACAAGGACTGCTATTGAAAGTCTCGTCATGTGTGAAGTGACCCCATCTTATGTTGATATAAGTTGAGGAGATGTTGTTGCGGTATCGATGTCTTGGAAGCCGCTGAATTGATAAATATTTGAAACAATCGGTTTGATTTTTCGATCGGGCTTGTGTATTTTAATTTGGCCGTAAATTCGTGTTGGGCTGCTGTAAAGGTCTTTAAACCAGATGCTTATCTTTCTGTTAAAATGCTAAAAATTGAAGTGTTTTGGTGGGAAAGCATTTTTAGCATATGTTTTCGAATTCCTACGGTTCGGTTTCTGTGGTGCCCTGTCTGGACTTTTTCAGTAAATCCTAATTTTGCATTCAAATTCGCCTAAACTTGCGATGGAATTCAAGACCACAATGTCAGCCAAAATTTGTTGTATCAGCTTTCATCTGTGTTTCTTTCAAGAGTAAGCAGAACCACTTTTTGGCGGAATTTGGCCGAAATTTGGCAGATGTATGAAATTTCTCTTCCAAAGAAAAGTGTTCCGTCTGGAATCCGTTTTGTCATATGGAAACAGTCTCTTTTGTCATTGCATTAATTCCATAGCCAATTAAGTACATATTCGTAAAATTCCTTTTCGGCTTCAGACTCCTTCGAACTACACTACGCAAACTTTTTTAAGGCCTCCGTATTTTGGTTCAGGAAAAGCCAAAAGCAGTTAGTGAGTGTTATTCTAAGATCTGTCAGGAAAACTAAACTTTTGGTGTAAAAAACCTGAAATGCAAAGGACTCTCAGGCCCGTATTTATAAACATACCTTAACTCAAGGAGACCTTGAGTCAAGGATGCCGAAATTAAAATAAATGTCATTTTTCATACTTTTTCATAGAAATCACTTATATTTACGAGTCAATGCATCCTTGATTTAAGGAGAAACTCAAAGAGACCTTGAAATGTTCTATAGTCAACCTCACATGTAGTCAAGATAGCTACCCACCTACCTTGAAATATTATATTTGAAGTCTATTGAAAGCTTAAGGTCTCCTTGAGTTTCGCCTTAAATCAAGGATGAACGATCCCTCAGTCTTGCCAATATTTTCCTGTGTAGCTGCTCTTGGGTATCCCCACACCAAAACTTTATGTAACAAATTAGCGCCGTAGTCTGTGCCCCCCCCCTTTGAGAATTTTCTAAATACGCCACTGGCTACTTCGTATCTAATCACAGCTTTGGCTTAACAATTATAAAACCTGTAGTTGGAAATAGACATGTCCTTATGAGGTTTTAACTTTAAAATCGCTGTGTTTAAAAAAAATGGATTTGGGGGATCTCGTAAAAATATGATCCAATAAAATGACTGCTTCGCCTAAAATCTCACTTATCGGGCAGTTATTGATTGAGGATTTGGTTTAGGAATTCTGGTTTTGGTGACTTTTTTTTTTGTTTCCTAGGAACAGCATTTAAAATAACTGAGTTAATAAAATGGGAAACAGATACGTAACGAATTTGGTCATAAGTATGGCTGTATTTAAAAAAAAATTAAAATTGGGGATCTTCAGTTCAGGGATTTTTTTTTTGGATATCGTAAAATATGATCCAAATGTATTTATGACAATTGTAATAAAATTAATTAGCTTGACTGTGCTTTAAAAATAATTTAAAAGGATGGATTTTCAGTTTAGGGCTTTTTTTGGGGATTTTGGGGAAAATACGATTAAAGCTAATAAAACTATACCACAGTCTAAAATCTAACTAACTGACAATTATTGATTAAGGAT
Organism: Microchrysa polita; assembly: GCA_949715475.1. Lineage (NCBI taxonomy): Eukaryota > Metazoa > Arthropoda > Insecta > Diptera > Stratiomyidae > Microchrysa > Microchrysa polita. The sequence goes on from OX454420.1 coordinate 16,604,422, forward strand.
TTGTATTTAGCAACTTTGCGTTTTTGGGATATCAGTTTTTGGGGATTTGATTTAGAGATTTTATTATGGGGGCTTTTTCGGTTGCCTATGGATTCCATCTCCAACCACTAAATTTCTTATAGAAACAAAAGAATGATTAATTTGAAAATTGGAAGAAAAATTAATTTAGAATTGAATTGAATTAAAAAAAAAGGATTTTTGGGTTTCCAGTTTGTAAAAAATTTTTTTGGGGGATTTAAAAAAAATTATTCTCAAGGAATTTAATATTTTAAATTTTATAGATATTTTTTTTTCTGCATAATTCTGATCAAAAATCAGGACGAAAAACCTGAATTGAAAAAAAGAAACGTACCATACCCCGCACACCTGTACAGTCTTAATAGCAATGCAATAATCTTCAATCCCAAGTAAAATTTTCAAATCCAAATCACAATGTGATCGAACCACTATACTATATCCCCACTCGTCTACATCAAATCGAAAATGGCTGACGTGCGTTGTGCCAATTAAATTCAACCGTCAGAACTTCAAAAAAAAAAAAAAACTCTCAACCCAATTTCAAGTAATTCTGTCAAATATCTTTCTGCTCTACAGTCAGTCGAGTTCGTATAGCGATCAACGAAAACGATGTCCTCCACATGCCTTTTAATGTAGATTGTAGACGGACACATAAATGTGTCTCTTAGTCCCTATAACTGTGTCCGCACCACCTCACTTAAGATATCTAGAGAAAATATCGATGGAACGACGAGGACTACGTCGACGACAACTTTGTCCTGATTGTTGTGTCGTATCGTACCTAGACTACACGATAGTGCTCTACTATGGTTGACTGGTCGTCCTCGTCGTCGTTGCAGATGAACCAACCGAATACCTCCATACAACGACGATGACGACCATATCGCAACCATGTCATGTCGAATGACTTGAAGGAAAGCTTAAAAATATGTATCGCACTAAAAAACAACTCTCTTCCGCCCTTTTATAGCCAAATGTACTGCTATACAGAGGATTCAGCCAAACATAGTACCGTGTCGCATACACTTTCCTCTATAGTTCTTCTTCCTTGCGACAATACTCGTATACGACAAACTACCTTCTTCCATAGCATATTTCGTAGGATTTTGAAATTTTACAAAATACTCGTGGATATTCCTCCTAGTAGCACGGTCCTTGTCGTCCTAGTCTCCAACGTTGTCCTTATAGCCATAGCCGTCGCCGCCGCCACGTAGGCGAACAGTACGATAGTATGATGGAGGTTGCTTCCATACTTCATGCATACTCTGGATACCGCATAGACTAGAACATTGTGCGCTGTTTTGCTATTTTCTACCATTTCCTGACTTTGGCTTCTTTGTCGTCCTCCGTCGCTCCGTTTTCTCGTCTCATAACGGTTCTATAGACTTATTTCTGTTGTCGTACCGAGACATAGTCAAAAGAACTGTATTATGGGAAATATGGAACGTTCTAAAACCGAGAGGCAAACTAAAACAACTGCAAAAAATTTAAAAAATTTTCCGAGCTAAAGGACGAAAGGACAATAGAGAGTGGTCGAGTTGAGTCGGAGTCTTTTTGCAAGATACGAAGCTTTATATACAATTCTGAGTTACGGCACAATTCTCTATCAGGACGAAAGTCTTAACAAATTTCAAATACGTGCTGGCTTGTTTGGTGCGAGAATTTGTGAAAGAACTTTGCAAGAAGTGGAAGACAGAACGAACGAGATTTGGATGGGTTGGGACGCAGGGTGGTGAGTCCAGGGAATAAGAACCACTTGACAAGAATTGTACAGTTGGGTTTATAGGGGATAGTCCGATTTGAGCTAGGATCGTTGTTGTTCAATGTCAAAGGGTGAGACAGCAGACATACTGCGACAGTGTGCCTATGCTTTCAGCTGTCAATAAACGGAAACACAACTTCCTTTAAGGCCAATTATCTCCCCCACGATCACCTCTTTACCAAACAAAATTCGGAAAATTGATCCCGTTTCCGCTTGGGACTTTTTTTTTATTCATGGGTCGTTTGAAAAATTGACCCCGGATCCCCCTTTTCCAATTTTTGCTTTCGGACGCATCTTTGAACGGCTGTAGCTTTTGAACGAAGATAGCTAGGAGTCTCTAACTTTCAGAAATTTTCGGAAATTTAGCCACATTTGCGCCTGGGCCCCTCGATTTTTTTTTTCTTCATGTCTGCCATTCAGCAAAATGTGTGCCGGATATCCCCTCTTTACCAGATATTTTCGGGAATTTAACCATATTTGCGCCTGGGCCTCTCCTTTGAATTTTTTTCTTCATGTCTTTCATTGAAAATTGACGCTGTTTGCCCTTTGGTTGAGTTTGTATTTCTTTCCAACTCACTAAAGGCGAGCGGTGAGCCGACACAAAGCGTGCCCAAAAATTCTGACGGTCGCCTATGTACTAGAAGCGGTTGGAAAGGACTCTCAAAAAATTGAAACACTTTGCATCGCCTCACCGCGCTCGCTATGCTCACACCTCGGTCTAACTAAAGCGTGTTCGAATATACTGAAATACGTCTTTAATGTAGTAGGAGCACTTACCAAGTACTTTCAAGAAATTGAAACGCTTTGCATCGTCTCACCGCTCGCTTTGCTCGTAACTCGTTTTTTTTTTACTCTCTATGAAGAAACTCATTAAAGGCGAGGAAAAAAATTGAAACGCTTTGCATCGCCTCACCACTCGATTCCCTCGCACCTCGACTTTTTTTACTCTATGATGGGAAGAAACTCACTAAAAGCCTGTTCTAATATTCTGAGTGTCACCTTTGACTTAGAAGCGCTTGCCAAGGACTTTCATGAAATTGAAACGTTTTGCATTCCCTCACAGCTCGCGCTCGCACGTCGCCTTTTTTGAATCCTTGGGAAGAAACTCACTAAGGGCGAGGTGCGAGCGTAGCAAGCGGTGAGCCTACAAAGAGCAGATTGGAACATTCTGAGGGTCCCTTTTTATGTGGTAGAAGCTCTTGCCAAGGGCCCTCAAGAAATTGAAACGCTTTGCATTGCCTCACCGCTCGTTTCGCTCGCAACTCGTCTTTTTGTACCCTTTTGGAAGAGACTAACTAAAGGCGAGGTGCGAGCGTAGCGAGCGGTGAGCTGGAAAAAAGCACGTTCGAATATTCTAAGTTTCTCCTTTGATGTAGTAGGAGCGCTTCTCAAGGACTTTATAGAAATTGAAACGCTTTGCATTGCCTCACTGCTCGCTTCGCTCGCAACTCGTCTTTTTTTTTACTCTTTTGAAACAGACTCACTAAAGGCGAGGTGCGAGCGTAGTCACCGATGAGTGGACACAAAGCGTGTTCGAATATTCTGAGTGTTGCCTTTGATGTAGTAGAAGCTCTTGCCAAGGACTCTCAAAAAATTGGAAACGCTTTGCATCGCCTCACCGATCGCTTCGCTCGCACCGCGCTTTTTTACTCTCTCGCAAGAAAATTACTAAAGGTGTTGTGCGAGCGTAGCAAACGGTGGCCGACAAAAAGCGTGTTCGAATATTCCAAGTGTCGCCTTTGATGTAGTATAAGCGTTTGCCGAAAACACACAAGAAAATGAAAGGCTTTGCATGTCTTTGCGATAGTTTTTTCTCATCTTTGAACGGTTATAAAAATAAATAACAGGCGCGACAATCCAACATTGGACTAAGGCCGCAGGATGTGTTAGTGACATCCTATTTCCAAGATCTTATCTGCTTTTTGTTGAGGTAATGAGATCAGCATCACGCTCAGCAGTGTTATTTATCCCCATAAATGGGTACTCGTTTAACATCTGAGTGAGATCATAGTCCGTCACAAGCTCGTGAGTTCGAAAAACACCATGGGATACGGTGAGATTCGAACTTATGACCCTGTGCACCGAAGGTGCGCGCACTAACCGCTAGACCATCCACACCATGAACGGTTATAACTCTCAGAATTTCAGGAAAATGTTCCCCGAAACAGGCTCTTAATCTCAAAAATTTTCGTCAAATTGATCCTGTTTGCGTTTGCCATAAGTAGTTTGGTTTCTACAAAGCTCAGAAATTTAAAACTTCAAGAAAGCTCATAGAAAAAGTAACAGCAGGTTGAAAAATTGTTGTACGAGTAGATTGTACATTACTTTCAAGCTGGTTAGCCCGCCGACATCTGCGGGCTGGGTGACCCTGGTCTACGGGAAAAAAATACAAATTTTTGCCAAAATAAATGCTTCCGTCGGAGCTGCCAAATAAAAGCGGAGTTCCCCATAAATGTGTGTTCGCAAAAGAGAGATGAGTGAACTGCGATTTGAACTGAGAAAGTGACGGTAATTCGTTTCGATGAACACATTATGGGGATATCTCTATAAAGCGGAGCTGTTTATGAGAAAATTGTCTCTGCCTGTGGCATAATTGTATAGCTTCTGTGAAACAAAAGAAAAAAAGTTTAAGTTCTATCTGTCACATCAGCTCGATGGAAGGAATCAGTAGAGGCGAGGACACTCCTAGCAACTGATGGCTAGGATTCTCAAACTGAAGAGCGAGGTCGGGTTATAACGAGAATTGGAGGTCAATACTAAAGGCGATATTTCGATGCCCGACATCGGGTTGTTATTCCTCAATGATGGTGGCTATAGAGCAGTGGTTCCCAACTCGCAGATGTCTGCGGACCACATTGCCTGGAAATGAATTGCTACGGACCACTGTTACGAAAATGGATTAAAAACTTTCGATTTTTTTTTGCCTATTCAGTAAGTAGTGGCCAGGGTTTCAGTTTTTGTGTTTTGCTTGATTCAGCATTTTATTCTTTCGGGTTTATGCATTTTTCCCCAGTGGTAAAGGCTTTTAGGCTTTTATAGAACGATTTGGTACCTTTCAAGTAGATAGGCGGATGTTTGATGTTTTACCGCGTCGAATACTACTTGGAATCGTGTTCTATCCACCAGTGGTGTAGATAGCTTCACCATTCTTCGTCATCATACAAAGCTCGAAAATCCCTCAAGAATATTTTGTAATGTAGTAGCCGAACTCAAAAATATTTGTTACAGTTTTTACATTTCAAATTTTCTTGACAGCTTATTTCAGATATCCAATCGAATTGGACAGTATGTATGTATGTACCAGGGCGACAGAACTTAATTTTGCACAATTTAGTAAACAATAACAAAAAACTTGAATTGTTAAAAAGAAAAAGCCGGTTACCACACAGGAAGAGGAGATTTATCCCCCTTGTCTATGCCATTGCTCTCTACAATCAGTGGGATAGAAAAAAATTGGAAGAGTGGATACAGTGTTGGCGAGTTCAAGTGCCTTACATGCTCGAGGGTCCAGATGATGTTAGGCCCTGGCCGTCTTTACCCGCGAAATCAACGAAAATAACACCCGACCGTGAGCCCCATGGCCACGCACAAATTTAATTATTAATTTAATAAAAAAATTGGGGGCTCCTTAGATGATGCATCCTATACCCTGAAACGGGCCGGTGAATGACATTTATATTAATTCAAAGACATCACAGGACACTAAGCAAAAAAAGGACACTTAACTTCGATGTCGAACTTGCAACGCTTAATTTTCTCTCTCACATTGTTCAATGTGACTTGGAAAAAAAGCGTGTCGGCCGGATACTTTTTTTTCTTTTTCGTCAAAAACGTGTCCCCGCCGGTGACATCTTGCCACCTACTTCCCTGAAGTTAGCCGCTTCATCATTTTTTTCGACCCAGCTGCTCCAAACTAAGCGACTTCAACATTATAGATGTATAATTTTAAATTTGGCGGTTTTTTCTCTCCGAAAATTTCACAAATTTAAAAATAGACACATACGAGTATGTATCAAAATCGGTTCCTTATAGATTGTTTGTTTTTCGGGGTTGGGAAAAGACACCCTTCGCTGGTCGCTAAAAATTTGGTTGAAAATATCAGGAGACGCCCAAAATTTTTCGTTGATTTTTTTACGGATAGTCACGGGTTTCTACCACCATTCTGATAAATACCAGTAAAATTAGATTTTTTATCTTAATGGCTGAGTAAAAGTCAGGACCAAATTGCACAAGCGATAAAAGAATTAAGTACAAATTTTTGGTGGCGCGAATTGAAAAAAGCTAACAAATTTTCAAAACTATGCACTGCCTTTGGCTTACTTGATTGAGTCGCACTCCTCGATGCTAGTAATCTAGAGGTCCGGAGATCGAATCTCGGCGTGGTTCAGGAAATATATAGTGCTTGCAACATTATATACACTCCGCTATATGCAATGTATCGTTGACTCGAAGTAGCCTATAAACGGCTGAGTGAACGCACCATGCCCCACAAGGTGTTACGGTACAGAGAAGATGCACTGCCTTTATAGTAAAATGAATTTACAACTCATAAATTCGTCCGTAAATCCGTTTGTCCGTTCGCGGTCCATTTCTTCCACTTGGCTATCTAAAGATCAAGTTTACATACTTAGATAAATTGCTCAATAAAATTGGATTTTTTGATCTAGTAAAGGGCTGAGTTAAGTTCGAGAGTGAAATTTATTCCGCTGCGATTTTATCAATAAAATGAAAACGATAGCGAATACCATAAGATACAATCCGAAAACGGTTTCATCATTTTTCTCTCAGTTTTATGTAGCTTTTTCGATTCCCCGGTCATTTGACTTTTCACGATGAAATGATCAGGGAATCGAAAAAAATACATAAAATGACCGAGAAAAATTATGGAACTGTTTTCGGATTGTAGCTTATGGAATTCCCCAGCATTCCCCACATATTCCACGACAGTAAGAATACATCTTCATTAAAAAAAATCGCAGCGGACAAAAATTTCACTTTCGAGGTCAACACTAGGCTTAACAGAAAAATATTTCATTTTTAGTGTCAGACAGATTCTTTCGCGGACCACCTCTAAGCCTCTCACGGACCACCTTCGGTCCGCGGACCACCAGTTGGGAAACAGTGCTATAGAGGCTTACATAGAATGGCTGGCTGCGGACGCCTCAGGTTGCGTTCGGTAAACTACAATTTTTTGGCAATATGCATTTCTGTAACGAATGGCTCTATGGAAGCGTATTTACAAAGGGGCATAAGGACACCCGTCCAATATTGAACTGGGAAAATTTAAAATAATAAATATGAATAATGAAATATTCCAAAATCAAGTAAAACATGCTCTCGGTGTGCTGACAACCTTATTTATACCTGACCTCAAGAGTTGGCGCAACGGTGTTAACCAAAAGACTGACACAGAATGCATCTGTAAATTTAAGGTTAAAAATGCGCACATTACCACATACCTATGTCTTAAATCTGAAATAGGTAATTGTAACAACGCTCCTAATCCTCAATCACTATCAATTTTACCAAATCACCTGACTACCGGCCTTTCGATAACGGTACAGCATCGCCACCGCATACAACGTACACGTAAGCGCCATTCTGCTAGCACGCACCGTACAGCACGAGCACAATGAGCAACTGCGACATCTCCACTCAATAAGCTCGAACAGTATAAAAGGCAAGCCAGACAATGAGTCAGCAGCATTCATTATTTTAGTCTTGGCATCGAAGCATCCACAACGGGAACTCTGGAACAAAACTCAAATCGCCATTCACATCAGCATCGAGTGCGAACAAACCTGTAGCATTTAGACAGCGTGTGTTGAACATTATACTTTTTATGACATTGAATTGAATTGAAATATTTAAGAATAAAGACGAAACCTAAAAGATTGCTTTATTGTTTTCACTTAGAGGACTTCACGAAAGAAAACACTTGACAATTAAACCTATAGGTTACAGGATGTATTTATTAGTCGCTAAAGAAACGCAACAGAACAGCCATTTTCACAATAATTGAATGGGCTTACTCCAGTCAGAACACAATATCATTATAGGGACAATCTCAAAGTATGTTACTCATCATTAATAGGAAATGCAAAGTTAGGGTTAAAAATAATTTCCACAGGTCTGGCTATATTTATTTTTCTTATTAGGCTAGCTGGACAAATATCTTTGTATAATGTCAGAGAATGATAACAGCAACATAAGAATGAGCCAGAAACTATTGGTATGCCTAAGAAGCGACCGTTAACCATTTTTAGACCGACTCTCCGCCATCAAATCGTATCAACGAACTCAATAAAATCAGCTGAAATCGTCATTTATGTTGGTTCCTATAAATTTGATTAATAAACCTTCAACACATTTACCGGAAAAGCCAATGACCCAAAATTCCTTTTAACTCGTATATACGTGGAACCCACCTGTTTTCGACAACAGGCTCTTGACTTTTGTCAACAATTCCCTCAGCTTAATCTTCTGAATGTTGTTCAATAATTGAAAATCCTCCTCCAACGCATCCACCCACACACACTCACACACATATTGTAATTTATGAATGAAAACTTTTCGCCAGCTGAGCGAAGAAGCTTAAATGTATGTACATAGTCCTTTTGATAAAACGTCATGTACATCTCAACATACTCGGGGAAAATATACTCCCAGAAGGACGGCAAATATACCCATATATATGTACCCATCTTAGAAAACCTGAAACGGAAGCTTATACGAAGTTGTTTGTATGTTTGTACAAACATAAAAATATCCTGCGAATACTGAATATACTTATCACTGTATGTATGTACTATACATTGCTATTACGTACATACATATTTTACATGGAAAACTCAACAGGTGGTAGAATAATAAATTTTCTTTTAAGACACATTGACTCGCGCGTCCTTGTCCCTTCGTCATCCGTCGCCCCGGTCTCTCCAAGTCTATTCGATATACCATTGGCATCCCTTTATCGTCCCCCAACATCCCTTTATCGTCCCGACTCCTGTTTGGCCGCGTGTTGCATCGCTATCAGGCTATCACTTATATATACAATTTTCCCTTTTCATAGTCCTTGGTCATGAAGTGCTGCTCTGCTGGCTGATGATGATGATGTTTGTTGGGTTTTCGCGCGTTTTCCTTTTACTTTTCTTTGAAAATGGTTTTACTATTTCCGGATCAAAACTTTGATGTACATACGTACATGTATTCGAGTATGTATCTACGTACGGACATATCAAAGGAAAAGTCATTGTCCTTTCCCTATTGCGTGGCATGAGGCAATGTTTTTTTTTTCAAGTACGTGTCAATGCTGTAGGATATGCCCTGTATAGGTAAATATGATATTATGGCAGGTGGCGAGGATATACATATTTTTAGAAATGTATTGAAATTTGAGCAAGTGATTTAGTAATTACCGCTTAAGGGTCGATTTGTCATGTGTCATAAAGGTTGAATGATTGTGGTAGGAAAATATTTCCTCCAAGGGGGTGAGCTTTTGACATTTCTTTCACAACCTTAACTTCTATGCCTACAATTATTACTATCACTGGAAAGTCTATTGCGATTTACAGTTACATTTCAAACTGAAGTCTTTACAAAAAATTCATCAATGACCCAAAAATTAAATTTTCCATTTTCTTTTCTCCATTTCAGGCGAGTTCGTCGCGTGGGCAATCACCATATCCTCCATCGGGGCAAAGTCCTGGCTCGTACCCGCCATCTCCACAACAAGGTGGACCGCCACCACCAAGTGGCCAAGGTCCACCTTCACAGTATGCACCGTATCCGCAACGATATCCAACACCTCCGGGACCTGGCGGTGGTCCAAATCATCGATCGCCGTATCCGCCACATCAGGTAAGTTTTTTTTTTTTATTCAATTATTGTTTAATTAAGCTCGAAGCAGTTGGCTGTCCAGAAATTGCTATCTAGAGAAGTTATGTCTCAGGCAAAAATCCTCTTATTTGAGGCGTCTGCGGGGTGATAAGTGTGGGTGCCTACGAATCGAGTGAGATACTCTCATTTTTGTTATGAATTCGGATAAATCGCCATTCAACGGGGTGATGTTAAGATCGTCCTTTCTAGTGGAGAAATGTACTGATATATCCGGGTGCAGTCTTCAATGACTTTAAAACACGCCTCAGAAATTGATACCTCCCCTATATCTCTGGCAGTACATTTTGCTAAAGCGAGGAAATTGATGTGCTTGTCGATCATCATCGATAAAGAGCCACACGACAGCCGAGCGGTCCAATAACCTGCCGTAACTAATTTGTCCGTCATCAGCTGCTGAAAGTTTCTGTGTAAAGTACCAGAGTAGTTTCTTTTTCCATAGGTGACCTACACATAATGGCCAATGTATTTTTTGTGCGGTACAGGCTACGACAAATGAGCACCATCATGGTGCTTCTCATGATGGTGCTCATTTGTTGGTATAGCAAACTGAGCGTCCATGCCATTTGTTTTGCCTAGCCCTAAAGTCTCCATTGCGTTTAGATTAAATGAAGGGTCGGCTTTGGTAAATGTTGGATACCATATGCATTGCGACTTCTTTCGGTAAATCGATTAAGCCAGCCTATGATAGGGCAGGCGATAACAGCTTCTAGAGGGAACTCAATGTTGAAACATTTCAGACGGCAAATTGTTAGCCTCTCATAATCACAGACAATGTTGCGAAGCCGTTTTGTCGTTGGCCTCACCGAAAGGACAGCTCGCAGCGGTAACAATGCGCATCGTTTTCATTGGCCATTTAAAATGCATTGCCTCGTGAGGAACCTGTCGATCTTCGTTAATCTTAGAAAGCTTTTATTTTGTAGAGACGAGCTCAGCCTGTCGAAGTCCTGGAATAATTTTCCATTGTGAGGGTTCAGCTCTTATCTCTAGTTTCTGCATGTTCAGGGTGGTAGTGAAGTTCAGTTTTGGGCAAAGACGGAACTGGCAGACAGACCCTCTTCATGCTAGTTGGTTCATAGCCTTCAATGCCTTAGGTGCCAGGTCCCCGCCTACTTGATGAAGGATTTGTTTTCTTGTTTTTTTATGGACTTTTTTCTTAGTGAAGAGGTAAGACACCTGGAAGCTGCGCCACATTTACCGAGAGTCCATCTTCCTCCGTCGTCGTCGCATTAATCACCGTCCACTTGCGTTCCTTTCCACACTCAGTGTAATTGTACTAGTGGCAGTGGCTAGTCGGTGCTTCGTGACATGCCGATACACTATCAAAGGCAGCGTGTGGCTTTTTTTAATGCGTTTTGAGTGCCTGCATGAGCTGAACCACTCGACAGTGCCCTCATTGTCGCAATTCGCTGGTAGGAATCCGCGCCCTAATGAATGCTTTCAAACTCTGAGAGTCGTTGCCGTCTCACAAAATGGTCTTTGATAGCGTGTTTTACCCTGGACATTTGCTCTAGAGGTCTAGAGTTAACAGACTGTCCGGATAGTTTTATGTCAGTATTGCGACAGACGAGACCACTTGTGAGAAAGTACTCTGGTTCCTACTGGTTGATGCTGTGCAGGGATGGCAGCTAGTCTAGAAGAGACTGCGGATGCAATTGAGGCACATTTCAGTCTTGTGTTCAGTCAGCTACTTTCAGTTCTTTTCCTTCTTTCGATTTATGTCTGAAGAGTTGCAGATGAGGCCACGGTAGGTACTTTGCCGCTAGTCCCGTTCCTTCGGTTGTATTGATCCGGATGGATCAGAATAATCCACGCGGAAAGCACTGTATCCACATTGAGGAGCTGCTCAGTCTGGGTGGATGAACGTCACTGTTTTGTTTGGGGACCTCTGCCGTCCTTGATTTTTCAGTGTTGGCTGGAAATGGCAGCTGGTCTAGAAGAGTCTGGCATAGCCACTGGAGGCACAATTCGGTCTCGTGTTGAGACAGATGCTTGTAGATCGCTTGTCTGCTCTCTTCGACATATGCCTGAAGGAAGGCAGTTGAGACCACCGGAGGTACCTTGCGGTCACTTATATTCCCTCTACTTATAGTCTGAAGATTGGCCACCTATCCGGTTGGACTAGCTTAAGCTACTGGAGGAATCCGCCACCTGTCACTGAGGTACTCATTGTTGGTTCAGTGTCACTGTTGTGTTTGGGGATCTCTGCCGTCCTTGATTGTTTAATGGAGGCTGGGAATGGGAGAACCGTCATATTCTGAACGTTGTCTTTCAAGAGTGGGAGCTTTTCGATTGCGATTAATAGCAAGGGTCCTTACCTTTTCGGGAGCTTGTCGTGAAATCGTCCGAACCTCTTACAGGTCGCAGCTTCAAATCATCTACGAAGAGGATCCCCGACGCCTCCCGGTAAATATTTGGGTAGAAATTCAGGTTTAAGCTTCCCCTCTTGTGCGATGCGTTTGCTATGGCCTGCTTCTGCTTCCGTGCGGAGAGGGCTGAGTTAAGTCTGGTGCGGTTCATTCACAAATACAGTTTCGCTGGAACAATGGAATTGTGCCTTCGTGAGGAGGTGGCTTTCATCCGCAGGCTGTTACAATGATGATGCGCTAAGGCCAAGCTCCTAGCTTATTCGTGGCACGGACCTCATGCTGAATTCCTATTATGACCTAAGAATACTCTTCCAGGCGGCGTTTTTTTCCCATGGGTTTACCCTCAAAATCAGATTCCTGAAAAATAGAATCCCCATAATCACAAAATCCTCAAAATCAAAGTCCCTAAAATCAGAATCTCCCAATTCAAAATTCCCAAAATCATTCTTTTATGTTATAATACGTCATTTTGGATATCTAAAGAATTAGCATAGTATGCATTTGAAGCCATTTTGATTAGATCTCTACTCAAAATCAGAAATCATTCAGCATTACCCTCAAAATCAGGGACCTCAAAAGTAGAACACCCATAGTAAAAAAAATCCCTAAAATCAGTATCCCCCATTCAAAATCCCCAAATTCTTTCTTTTTATGATACAATACATCCGCAGAATCCCCAAATATTAAAATTCCCAAACTCAGAATCATCGCAATAAAAATCATTCAGCATTACCTTCAAAAGCAGAATTTTCAAAAGTAGAATCCCCATAATTACAAAATACCCAAAATACTCCCGAAATCAAAATTCCCAAAATCTACTTTTTACCCTACAATACATGATTTTATATCTCTAAATTAGCATACTATGCATTTGAAGCAATCTGTTTAAATCTCTCTCTAAAATCCTCAAAATCAGAATCCACATATTAGAATCCCCAAATTCAGAATCCTCCAATAAAAATCATTCATCATAACCTACAAAATCAGAGTCGTCACAAGTAGAATCCCCATAATCACAGAATCCTCAAAATTAAAATCCCCAAAATCAGAATCCACCCCATTCAAAATCCCCCAAATCTTTTTTTTTTTTATGATACAAACCATTCTTTTGCATACCGCAAGAATTAGCATAGTACGCATTTACAACAAATTGGTCAGATCTCTACTCACAAAATCATCAAAATCAGATTCCTCAAATATGAAATTCCTCAAATTCAGAATCCTCCCAATTCGGCATTCTCAAAAACAGAATCCCCATAATCTCAAAATCATCAATCTTTGTAAATCAAATTTTTAAATCGAAAAAAAAAATGTACAAACCCATTATTTCCCACATGGGCGTGTTCTTAGAACGGCCAGGTGCTGATCACAATGGTAGATGGTAGGAATGTGATTATCAAAAAAAAATATTTTACAGTAAATTTTAAAGGTTATATTGTGCATATTATGTTATAATATATATTGTATTATTATATTATCGGAGTTGTCTGCCGACCTTCATTCCATTGTAAAAAAGTGAATTTGGGGATTCATTATTTTTATTTTTGGGGATTATTTTTTGAGGGTTTTGTTTTTGATGGTTTGAAATTTGAGGTTTATGTTTTGGGGAATTTTTTGGTTTATGCTTTGGAGATTTTGTCTTTGAGGATTATTTTTGGGATTATTTATTTTGTAGTTGTGTTTCCTAGAGATTTTGTGTTTCTTATACTTACTGGCGGACTAGAGTCTAGGCTAGGCTCGGCACTTATGTACATATTTGCACAAATTGTATGGCTCAGTGTAGTCTGATCCTAGTTCGTATCCTTTTCCCTTTGTACTGGGTAACAAAATACATAAATCGAAAAATATTGTCCAACCCCACGTGGCCTTCCTAATTCATTATTCCGTCAACAAGCATACTCGAAACACTTGTGTCTACATATCAAAATTTTCCAATATTTTCTCATTAGCCACCATGATTGCTTTTTCGCTGTCAAACTCCACTACTAAAGTACGCACTATGGGTATAATCCACGCCTGTCTGCATACAAATAAAAATTAAACAAATCCCATCCTTTCGGCTCTCTGTATCTCTCTCGTTGAATTTTTTAACAAAATTTATATTTTATTTAATGCTCCTTCCTTTCGTCTCTCTTCCCTCTTTATAGTATCCGGAACCGAATCGACCGTGGCCCGGTGCACCGAGCGGACCATCGCCAGCAGCTAGTCCTGGACCGGCCGGACAAACGTCCGGCGGTGGTGGTCATCCTCATCCTCCTGCCTCGCCACATCAACAGCAGCAGCAACATGGCGGCGGTGGGCCGACACAGAGCAGCAGTAGTAATAGTCCAGGTCATGCACCGAGTCCGTCCCCGCAACCGCCACAACCCTCACCGTCACCGCATCAGGTAATTAATTACAATTTTTTGACGAATTTAAATTTACTCGCGCGAATCGAAATACATACATACTCATCTGGGCGTGTGTATGGTCAAGCCAAAACGAAAAATGAAAGAAAATAATATGCAAACAGTCCGTCCGACAAAAGCACCAAAGCACCACCCTCATGAATTTGTGACACAAAAATTTATCGGAAATATTTGCTGGAAATGTGAAATCATGGATAGAGTCCTCTCATACTCTTTGAATCGCAAAATTAACATTGCTTGCACAAAAGTTGCATAGTGGATCGTTATGTTTATAATTCGTCAAAAAGAGGATAGTTTTATACAGCGAGCACATTTTCGATGGAAAATCAAGGACCGTGCGCTCGAATGGCCCATACATTTGACTATGGCTTCGGGACAAGCACAAATGGCTGATGTGAAAAATATTGTAATTTAGTCCTTTTTAGCCAATCTACGTTCGGGCCAGTTTAAAATTTATTTTGTTTTTCCGTCATTTGATATGGCTCTATGGTGCAGTTTTAAATATGTGAATGTCCAGCGCAGTTTTTCAGTTCCTATATTTGCATACACCCTGAACAGTGATTGGGGGATAATCAGCCGAAAATTTCATCATGCCGCCACACATACACTCTCCATATAGAGCTAGGACTTCCTGCTGCCTGTATATGCCACACTTGTTTTTATATCCTCTTTGTTGACGCGTAATTTGCACTATACGCAGACAATCTGCCAAACCGTAATTCATTTTCCACTACTTCATTTCACCTGCTCATATGCCCACCCGACATGGCACTCCACCACATCCTTTTTTCCATCAGGTCGCGCGCGCCGGGCAGTCGGAGGTAAATTGAAAAACCTAAAAAGAGGTCAAAAGCGACGGCAGTCAAGCTACGACCTACGAGTATAGAGAGTCAGCCCTCGACACATATGTGGGCTGCGGCACAAATGGGCACTTTGTTATGTGAACTCCGCCGCGCCGGGAGTTGGTTGCAACTTTGTTTTTGTAAAATATTGATTTTATTGGAGAGAGAGAGGCTCCTCGTATATAGGAGTTGTTTTGGAATGGGCCAAATCGCAGCATGATGCTTCCCTGAAGAGGTGTTCCAAGGGAGGCAGGCAGGTCGTCGTCGTCGTCGTGTTGGTTGTTTGATTGTTTGGAAGCGTAACAATGAAAAATGCATAACACTAATTGCTCTTCATTTTTAGTTTTAACTGAGTGTGTTGCACTGCATGTTATCCGTTTTTTCGGGGTGGTTTTTTGCAGGAAGCTAGGTATGCGGAGAAGCGATAGAGGAAAATAGTTGTCTATTGCGGAGATATTTGGCCTGCAGGAATTTCAATTTAAATACAATTCGTGAAGTCTATTTTCAATCTATAGTTTTCAGGCATTTGCCTAGGGGTTGATTGTTATTCTTTTTTAGTTTTCAGCTTTGCAATTAAGGGAAAAATGGTCGGAGCAAAAAAATTTGCTTACAAATTTGATGTAATTTTTTTTTTGGTAGTTTGTTTAAAATTTGGGAAAGAGAACTTTGTACAGTCGGAACTCGATAACTCGAATCCCAAGGGACCGACAAATTCGTTCGACTTATGTATACTTCGAGTTATCAAAATTCGAGATATCGAAGCTCGTAAAAGTAAACTTCGACTTATCGAGTTTAACCCTGAAATATCAATTAATGCTTAAATAAAAAAGTCAAAATTAAGTGATATCAATTTAATTCACAAAATGAAGAACCAGTGGCGGAACAACTTTACTCGGGGCCCTTCCGCCAACTTCTTGAGGTGGCCCCCTACACTGAGAAAAAAGCAGAGTCAAATTGGTGATGACTAAAAAGTGTGGATCGACCTTAAACCAACTCTTTTGGAACTTGATTTGGATGTTACCGTGTTTGTACTAAAATTAAGAACGTCGCACTTAAAATAACTTTGCAAAAAGCTATACTTTGACTCTTTGTTTTCATATATTGAGAATAGCGTTCTTGTTGTAACGTTTATTAGATTAGTGATTGCATCAGTCTTTTTTTTTATTTTAAAAGAAAAACGCTCACGCAGCATTGACCTCTATAGGTGTTGGTGATATTTAAGCATAGTAAATAACCTGCGCCTACAATGGGATTCGATCCGGCGAACCTATGATTTGAAGACAAGCGCCCTATCTACCCTAATGCCGCACACACACCACACAGTGTGTCAGTCCGCATTATTTTATTTTTTTTAATTTCCGTTCCGTCAAAATCGAAGAAAATGTATGGATTTGACGGAACGAAGAATCCAAAAAATGGATTCGGACGAAAAGTTTGTCCTTCATGCCATCAGCACCTCCTAACTAAGCACGAATTACTAGTGCAGCTGCTCGAGCTTCCTTAGAGGTCGGCACTGAAACTACTTCCGATAGTTCCTCGTCTTCTTCTTCAACGTTACCCTCCGATCTCGCCATAGCAGTTGTTACATCTTCAATTATGTCTCCCTCGGTTTGAAAATTGTTTGCGGCTAGGCATTCGTTTTCCAAGGAAGACGTTCCAATATCTATAGCTCGAGATAAAACATTTTTGATGATTGTAATACTGATGTTGTATTCGGAGGCAGAAGTTGAATTTTCAAACGTTCCAATCCATCAGGAATAATGTTCGAGGGGCGGTTGTCAATAAACAATAATGCTCCCTTATTTTTGTTTTGCAGCTCCTTATCCCAATCTTTCAGTCATTTTGAAACAATCAATTAAAAACGACATCCAAGCCTTCTGATTAGCTTTGACTGGTAGGGACTTAACGTTCTTCATGCATCGCGGGTTTTTATATTTGCCGATTACCAAGGGTTTTCTTTTTCTGTTCCAGTTGATTTAACAGCAAGTAGAATAGTTAGCCTCTTCTTGCTCTCCTTCCAATAAGCAGGGATCGTCTCGAAAATTCAAAGTGTTTTTTTGTGCACAACAAAAAAACAGTCATGTTTCATCGGCATTATAAATTTCCTCTGGTATATAATACCCGCTCCGTAGCTCACTTGGTTCAGCCGCAGTCTACGATGGTAGCAATGTGGAGGTCCGGAGATCGAATCTCGGCGTGGTCCAAAATTTCAGCACATGTGCTGATAGGAAATATATAGTGCTTGCAACATTATATATACTCGGAAATAATATGCAATCTAACGTTGACTGGAACGCACCATGGCCCCACACGGGGCTATACATAATTGAATTGAATTGAAAAATAAATAATATTGGATTAAACGAACCAATTGTTACTTCCAGTCGTTGCATACAGTCCTATCAACTGTTATACTTTCGCCAGAAACCGTCCCGAATACTATCAAATTCCTTTTTGACGTTGTTCAACCAGCCATTACTGATGATTCAATTTCTGGGCAAAATGAAGAGCTTTTTCTTTCATCAGTGGGTCACTTAGGCTAAAGTTCTTTCTTCTACATTGTTCAAACCACTGGACTAAGCATTTATCAATGTCCGGAAATTCAGCTTTTTTATTGGTTGGGCTCTTTGCAGATCTTTGTCCTTGTTTTTTTAAATCGTTTACAATGTATTCGCTGGAATTTTGAACTCGGCGGCGATTTAAGCTTTTGAGCGCGATCGTCGGTTGTTTACAGCTTGAATTAAGCGTACTTCGTCCGAAAGAGAAATTGTATTACATTCTCTTGAAGTCATTAAAGCAAACTAGACAAATTCACAGGACGATTTTTAAACAACAAGGCAAATTCTCAAGTTGAGACACAAGCAATGGACGCCAAACACAAACTGAAAGATGACAATTTCCTTCCGCAAACCGCTTACATTTTTTACGGAATTTCTAACGGTGAATTTCCTCCAGTAGCGGAGACTCTAAAAACATTAAAATTCGAGTTGCAAGGGTTTCCTTTCTTGTGTTGTTTTTTTTTCGTTTGTAAATTGGAATCCTGTTTCGTGTCTAGAGGCTTAAATGCATTCAATGTTAGACTGTAAAATTCTTCGAGTAGTAAGGGCTCTAAAACAATAAAAATTCGAGTTGCGAAGGTTTTCTGTTTTTCCTTGTTTTTATGTTGAATTGGCTTAGTACTTCGAGTTATAGAGGCTTCCAAACCATTTTATTCGAGTAACAGAGGTTAAAGCCTATTAATTTGCCGGAATTTGTATTCGAGTTATGTATACATTCAATCGAATTATCGAGTTTAAAATGCCGAGATTTACATAGAAAATTCGTGGGACCGGCAGAATTCTTCGAGATATTGAAGTATTCGAGTTTTTGAAGTTCGAGTTATCGAGTCTCGATTGTATTTGCTAATTTTCGGTAGTTAGGATTGGATATTAAGTCCCCACGCGAAAAATTCCCAAACCAAAATCTCTAAAAGCTCGGAATCCCCAAGGTTTACATTAATAGTTAAGAGCTGCGCGCACGTTTACGATGTCGATGTATTACTGGATGAAATTATAGAATGTTGTAGTATTGTATTCTAGGGAATTAAGTGTAGGGATTTTCATTATGGGGATTAATGGCATTATTTGGATTTTTCCCTATTTGGATGTTTCGTTAATTTTCTGATATTTACAGTTATTTCGGCTTACGAATGAGAAATCTCTAACAATAATACTGCATGATGTGCACTAGCATGATGATGATGATGTTGTCGGACATTTAACGGCTAAATCTAAAACCTTTTTCGCCTTATGCGGCTTCAAGTTCACCTTTCAGTGTTGCTTCTTATAAACTACTCTCCGGCAATCTCTCCATCAGCGTGGTTTTACCAACTTACGTCTCTGGCTTATTCCTGTCACAGCTCTTTCTAGATCGTTTAAATCGCTCCGTTCGGTGTCTTGCAGTCAATACATAATCAAAAAGTTCTCAAAATCAAAATCCCCAAAATCTCTCTCTCGATTACCGTAACTCCTAGTGGAGGATGGTGCGTTGATGACTAACGTGTGTAGTCATCAACGTTACAAAGACAACTGAATTCGGAGTGTGATACGGTTGTCAGCCATACCACTTGTTAGTTTACTATTCTACGATAAGAATATTTCTTATCATCTTCTTCTGAATAATAAACTTGCGACGAGTCGTGCCGAGTTTGGAAACTCGTTTCTCTATGAGTGTCTATTTCACAGAGTGGCGACCGAACGAGCACGGCCACAGAGCACGACAATCTCTAAAGATCAAAAATCAAAATCAAAGTCCCCAAAATCTCTAAAGAATTAGCGTAGTATGCATTTGAAGAAATTTGTTTAGATCTCTGCCCGAAAAATCCTCAAAATCAGAATCCACAAATATTAAAATCCCCAAACTGAGAATCCCCCCCGAAATCATTCAGCGTTACTCTCAATATTATTTACTTAAAAAGTAAAATCCCCATAATCAAAATTCCTAAAATCCCCAAAATCTTTTTTTATGATACATCTTTTTGCATACCGCAGGAATTAGCATAGTCGCATTTGAAACAAATTGGTCAGATCACTACTCACGCAATCCTCAAAATCTGAATCTCCAAATATTAAAATCACTAAACTCACAATCCTCCCAATAAAAAATCTAAAATCCAAAATACGGCATTCTTCAATATCAGAGTCGCCAAAAACGGAATCCCCACAATTTCAAAATCATCAAACATTAAATCTAAGTAAAACCAAATTTCAAATAAAAAACAATATCAAAACCCAATGTTCCCCACATGGGCGTGTGAACGTCCATAATGATCACAATGGTAGATGGTAGGGATATGATTATCCACAAATGTTAATTTTAAGGTAGTGCAGTCATATTAGCATTTCAAATAGAAAAAAAGAGAGTAAGGCTAATTTTTGTTGTTTTTGAATCAGTGGGCTCCCAGGAATCTAGAACTGATTTTGCTAAAAAAAATTTGATCGGAAAGGTCCCAAAAAGGACAAAAAAGGATACTCTTTAATCCTTGACCGGAGGTGGCCATGCGAGGTATCATATCAAAGGGGACGTCGAGTACATTACATATCCGGTGTTTTTTTCCTGTTTCAAGGACCCTTAATGGAATAAATCGAGCTTAAATGGAAAATGTTCGTGTATCTTTCCAAAGCCAAAACTACGAGAATAATTCAAGTTGTCACTACTTTTATCACTTTCTAGAATCTATAATAGCTGAAGATTCTACCATTAAATTTGCTGAGAAAAAAAATTATCGGAAAGCTCTCAAAAAGGATACTAATTACAAACCTTGATCGAACGGGGGCATGCGGGGTGTCATATCAAAGAGGACGTCGAGTACATTCCATATCTGGCGTTTATTACTTGTTTAAAGGACCCTCACAGGAACCTCCAATGGAACATTTTCATGTTTCTCGTATATGTATCTTTCCAAAGCTGTAATTGTTCGTTTTAGCCCGAATTTTTCCATTTAGTGTCCTTGAAACAGGAAACAAACACCGGAAATGCAATGCACTCGACCTCCTCTTTGATATGACACCCCGCATGCTCACTTTCAATCAAGGTTTGTAATTAGTGTCCTTTAATGTCCTTTTTCAGAGCTTTCCGATAATTTTTTTCTTAACAAATTTAATGGTAGAATCTTAACCTATCATAGATTCGAAAAAGTGAGAAACGTAGTGACAACTTGCATTATTCTCGTAGTTATGGGTTTGGAAAGATACACGGAAAATAAAATAATTTTCGATTTAATCCCGATTTATTCCGTTGAGGGTCCTTGAAACAGGAAACAAACACCGGATATCAATAGAAGAAGAAGAATCGGTGGTAGCTCCTGTCAAAATTTTTGTATGAGAAAGTGTTTATTTCAATATAATATAATAACACAGATATAAAACTCAAATCTAATTTATTTCAAAAGTGCATTACATGAACTAACATTGGAAATAAAAATTATATCCGAAATGTCGTTTTTGTGAACAATTTTCAATTCGTACAATTTGTAAACAAAAACATAACCTAAAATGTCTTTGATTATGCAAACTAATTGTTCGTTCTGCAATAAAGAAGTGAAGACCGACGATGAACTTTACTCCTGCACTTTCTGTAAGAGACCGGAACATGTATCCTGCGCCAATTTACCTAGGAAGCTAACTTTGGCCTTGAAAAATTCAGCAATTAAACCGCTTTTTGTTTGTACGACATGCACAGTGAGGAACAACGAGCTCAAATCTATTGCTGATAGTATCGCATTGCTGAAAGATTTGGTTTGTGGAATCAAGGAAGAAATCGGTAATCTTAAAGCTATTCAACCAACTGCTTCGTTCGAAATGGAGGACGTGATTTATGAGATCGAAGACCGAAGGAAGAGAAAGTCAAATATCATTATTCATGGCATTCCCGAGGTAAATATGGAAGTTGATCGTGCGAAAACTCTGGATGTAATAAATGGCATCGTTTCACCCCAAATTGTTCAAGCGGCCGATATCAAAACTTTCAGATTGGGAAAACCTGTTCCTGATAAGCCAAGGCCTGTAAAGGTAATTACTAATAGTCCATCTTTAGTGCTAGATATACTCCGCAAGAAAAGGCAACACGATGTTAATGCACACTTAAAAGTCAGTAAAGTTAAGATACTTTCTGATTTAACTTTACGTCAGCGTCAGCATCTGAATTCCTTAAGATCGGAACTCGACAACGTCAAAAAAGTCGACCCAAATGCGACGATTAAATACATTAACGGAATTCCTCGTATTATTAAAAATCATTCAGCAAAAAACTAAATATTTCACTTTATTACCAAAATACACGAGGGATACGTTCAAAACTAGACGAATTAAGGCTTTCTTTATCTGTTTCAAACTACGATGTCATCATTTTCACCGAAACCTGGCTGACATCCAACTATTATTCAGCTGAACTTGGTTTAGATAATTATAACGTTCACCGACTAGATCGAAATACTGCGACTTCTCAAAAACTAAAAGGAGGCGGGGTATTGATTGCAGTGAAAAAGGTTTTCAAATCCACTATTTTAAAGTGTCTTAATAATGACGTTGAACAGTTGTTTGTATCCATTAACACTAAGCCTGTACGTACAATTGTGAGTACTGTATATTTACCACCTGATGTTGCACCCGACTTTTATCGTAAGCATGCAGAGGATGTCTTGAATTGTTCGGAAACTTTTGCGAAGGCGAATTTCATTATAACAGGCGACTTTAATTTGAGAGAAATAAGCTGGGATACGCCATTATGGTCAACGGCTAATTCCAATACTAATTCCAAGAGTTCCGATATCATCGACATATTTTCATTTTTAAACTTAAACCAGTATAATCATGAAAAAAATATATCAAAAAATATACTAGATCTAGTTTTTTCCAATATTGATGCTGTTAGTGTAAATAAATGTAATCCTCTAATTTCTATTGATGTCTATCACCCAGCTCTTGAAATATTTGTTAATTTATCCGTTGCAAAAATATCTAAAAATTATATACCAACAAGTTTTTCAAATTTTAATGCTGCTGATTTATTCAAGTCTCAATTATTCATTAAATTCTTTCGACTGGTCAATTTTAAATAATCTATCACTGAATGATTCTGTAAATACATTTTACAATAGTATTAATGATATAATCAATTTGTATGTACCACGTGTTCATTTAAATTATGATAACTATCCGAAATGGTTTTCGTTAGATTTAAAAAAACTTATCCAAGAGAAGAAAGCTATTCATTCCTATTATAAAGTTTCTGGAGATTTGCATTATTACAATGAATTTTCTAATATAAGGTCAAAGTGTAAGAAATTGGCTAGATCTGATTATAAACGTTATATTTATAAACTAGAGTCCGATGTCCCAGTGAATCTAAAATATTTTTGGAGACACATAAATGCGAGGAAATCAGATGGAGGCTTACCGGGTACTATGTTTCTAGATGATAAAAGTAGCTCTGATTTAAGTGAAATTACCAATCTTTTTGCCGAATATTTTTCGAGAGTCTACTCAACTGATAACTGTGTTTATGATCCACCTTTTTTAAATAATTCATTTTGTTTATCACATTACTCGATCAGCTCGGAGTGTCTTATTAATAAAGTTTCTGCACTTGATATAATAAAAAGTCCAGGTCCCGATGGTATTCCTGCAATATTTCTTAAGAATTGTGCCGTTAATTTAGTTGAGCCTCTTCGATACCTCTTTAATTTATCACTTTCATCAGGGCGTTTTCCTATGCAATGGAAATCAAGTTATGTTGTACCTATTTTTAAATCAGGGTTGAAAGAGGATATTCATAACTACAGACCAATATGTATAATGTCATGTATTCCAAAACTGTTCGAAAGTATCATAGCTGATTATGTAACCCCTCTAGTGCGTCCGCTCATTATACCCAACCAACATGGTTTTTGCCTTGGAAAATCGACTGCAACGAACCTCTTATCATATGAAAATTATATACATAAATCTTTTTCGAACTCATTAGAAGTACATTCCATATACACCGATTTTGTGAAAGCTTTCGATAAGATTAATTTTGATCTTCTTGTGAGAAAATTACTTAAGTTTGGTTTTAATGGACCTCTATTGAATTGGATAAATGATTACATTAGAGATCGATCTTTAATCGTAAATATTGAAAATCATTTCTCAAATCCATTTGCCCCAACTTCCGGTGTTCCACAAGGATCGCACTTAGGCCCAGTATTGTTTCTTTTATATATCAATGATATTAATATGTTTTTTTCTGAGATTGAATTCCTACTTTTTGCAGATGATTGCAAAATCTTCAAATCAATTGGTTCTGTGGATGACATCATTATCCTTCAATCCAATTTAGACAGATTTTATATTTATTGTTGTTTGAACAAGTTAGAATTAAATTTATCTAAGTGTAAATCTATTGTATTTCATCGAAGTAATTTTTGTTTTGAAAATGTATACAATATAAACAATATTCCACTTGAAAATGTGAACTTTGTCAAAGATCTTGGCATAATGTTTGAGTCTAATTTAAATTTTACACGGCATATTAATCTCATTTCTGAAGAAGCTCGTAGAATGTTGGGATTTGTCATAAGAAATACTTATGAATTTAATAACATCAATTCAATAAAAACATTATACTTTTCTTTAGTAAGGAGTAAACTCGAATATCTCACAGTATTATGGAGCCCGTTTTATAAAACACATTCCCATACTATTGAAACGGTACAACACTTATTCTTAAGATATGTGTCAAAGAAACTCGGGTTGTCTCTCGAAACTATTAATTATGCTGAACTACAATCACTACTGAAAATAAATACGCTAGAAACCCGTCGATATTTCTTTGATGCGAATTTCTTATTTAATGTAGTTAATGGCTTTATAGAAGCAGCAGATATATTGCAGGAATTCTCATTCAATACTCCACAAAGATATACTAGACATCACGAAATTTTTCATTTAAACACTTATAGAAGTAACTTTAATGCCAACTCACCTTTGGAACGTTTAAAATCAGTTGGGAACCTAGTAACCAATCACCTTGATCTATTTAATACTAGTCGTTCAATATTAAAACAATTCGTATTTAATTTGTTTGAATAACATACCTACATTTTACAATTATATTTTCCACGTATTTCTGGATCAGTCTATTTAAATGAATACTTAATGAAATTTTACATAATCTTGATAAGCTTAGCAATTCATTATTTAATTTGGTATTGTATTTGAGTTTTAGTTTAATTATTTTATTGAATTTCTATTTTAGTTTTATAAGTCTACCACTTTCATATAAATATGTATATCAAGGACAGATTGTCCGTTTATAAACAAATAAATAAATAAATAAATAAATAAATATGTAATGTACTCGACGTCCCCTTTGATTTGATACCCCACATGCTGACCTCCGGCCAAGGATTAAAGAGTATCCTTTTTTGTCCTTTTTGGGACCTTTCCGATCAAAATTTTTTTTAGCAAAATGAGTTTTAGATTCCTGGGAGCTCGCTGATTCAAAAACCACGAAAAATAGCCTTACTCATTTTTTTTCTATTTGGAGGCCTGAAATGGGATATTTTGACTGCACTATCTCTCAATTAACGGTTATTTTAGTAAATATTGCAATTCTATCAAACAACTCGCATAGCTAACGGAATTTTTTAAAATGCAAATCGCAATTTCCACTGTGACAATTGTATAGGTTCACTTACTTGAAAGAGTTATCTCGTCCTGGTGAGGTGTGTTTGTGGATGCGTTGTACTCTGTGAGTCATATAGTGGATAATGTCAAGAGGAAAGCAATTTTCTGCCGAGGAAAACGCGACAATTTCCATACTAAGGCAAGAAGGACATTCAAACCGACAAATTGCAATACGGATTCAGCGGAGCTGGAACGTTGTTAATAATTTTATGCGAGATAGTGAAAATTATGGCCGATGATACGCAGGAGGCAGAAAAAAAGCGATTTCCGGTGCATCAAGGCGACGTCTCTTAAGAGAAGCCTCGAATTCGCCCCTTACTGCGCGTACGCTTGGGGAGATTTTGGTGTTATCAGCAAGTGTAAGGACCATCCAACGAGTTCTTAGATCTTCTTCTTGTTTGAAACGTTTACGGTTAAAGAAAAAAACAGCCTTAACCCCGCAACATCGCCTACACCTGGAATTCGCCTCAAGTTTCATGAACTGGACATCACAATGGAGACAGGTAATATTTACGGATGAAAAACGGGTTTGTGTGGTCGATCCAGATGGGTTCTCCTACTATTATCATGATATTAGGAAGGAAGCTATGTACCTGTCACGCCATCACTTCTGAATAGGTCCCGTTATGGTATGGGGAGACATATCATATCATGGAACTATCAACTTGGTCATCCTACGAGGTCGCCAAGCGGGTTCATCTTAGAAACAGCTCTTAGAAGAGGAAATCCCTAAGATAAATGTCATGTACGGAGGCGATCCTTGGATATTGCAACACGATCTTGCCCCAATTCATGCAGCGAGGGTGGTTAAATCGTTTATTGAGGAGGAAAATGTGACTTTGTTAGACTTGGTGCCCATCTCCCCTGACATTAAACAATTGGAGGTGGCTTGTTCGGGAGGTTTACAGTAGTGGTAAACAGTACGACTCTAAAAAAGAGGTAATTCATGGAATTAAGACAGCTTGGCGTAAAATACCGATATCCGTGCTGCATTCATTATACGATTCCCTGCCTCGAAGGCTTTATGAAATTATAAATAAAAATAGCGGAAATACACACTATTCAGTTACAAAAAAAATGCTCTTGCTTTTTAGTATTTATCCTCTTTCATACTTAAATATTTTTCACCGAAAACATTATGTAAAACGGTAAAATCGTCCCTGAACCTAAGCAATTGTCGCACTGGAAATTGACTCTTTGAATGAAATAAATTACTGTAATTTAAGGAAAATGTCCTGTGGGGATTTAAGCTTTTATTTTACCGTTTCATGGAAGGAAATATGAGTGAACCTAAGCATTAGTCGCGCAGTGTATGTTTTGGAAACATTCATATAATAATTGGCATAATTCTTGGATTTTTTAAAATGACAACCCCGTAATATTGCCCATAATTCGGAACCGTCACTCCTTTGAGCATAGGAAGATCTAGGATAGTATTATGTATATATACAGGGTGTCCCGCATTGGGTGGTCAATACTGTAAAGGTTGATAGCACAACTTGTTTCAGCAAGAAAATTACCAATACAATCGGAATTTTTTTACCGTTACCTTGTTATCGCTCTTTTTGTGGAAGTCTATTTCTATTAAGTTGGAGTAACTGTATCTTGAAAGTGGCGATAATGTTGGCAACAGGAAAAACTTCAGTTTTTGCGAAATTTTATGTAGTCTCTGAAACTGAAATCAAATCTTGGATGAGGTCATCAGGAGGGCTGCAAATTATGATTTTGCATGACAAGTCATGATTTTCGATGACTTTCACAAAAAGAACGATAACAAGGTAACGGTAAAAAAAATTTCAATTGTATAGGTAATTTTCTTGCTGACACAAGTTGTGCTATCAACCCTTACAGTATTGACCTCCCAATGCGGGACACCCTGTATATAGTTTTCAGCAAAAGTAAACGCGATGATGACATTTCAAGAGTCGTCCAGCCATACTGTCCACTTGTTCCAGTGATACTAAAACTTATCGTGCCCCGTAACCTCTTCCTAGTTCAGAGTAGGTATATCCATGAATCTCTAATAAAATATTATCTTCTGGGACACGATAAATTTGATTTAACTAGACTTTGAGCACTCTGAAGACATTGACCCACACGAAATGAGTTAAAGAGCATGCTGCTCGGGAGTTCCACTTTGCCAACTACTGGCCTGGGAATATCTTTTACAAAATCAATAACTATCGAATCACTAAATTTATTGATTCACGACAATACTGCGGAGAGTTTTTTTTCAGTCTTTTCTCATTAATCATCATGAATAACACCCAAGATTTGTACTGTTAAGGTTGGACTACCCAAAAGCACGTTCAGACGGGCCGCCTTAAAGCTTAAATTACTAACTAATTCTGGAAATCTTGGTCGAAGGTTCGAGTCCCGGTTGGGACCAAATTTTTTTCCCTCCATTTTAGTTATTTTTCCCAAAGCTTAATTTATAGTCTAATACGATTTTGTACTGCATATCCTTTTTGTATTCGGTATGACGTAAATAATATAATCATCGACACGGGACCTAACGATAAAGAAAAAACTTTGCCACGGATATTATTACATAATTGCGAGTCCTTTAACAAAGCGCTTCTTCCATCTGTCCCATAACTGTCTGGTCGGTCAAAAAGAATGTCAACAAGTGGCATAGATCAATCAATACTGAATTCTGTTAACCCACATTTACTTTATGTTTGTACATTGCCTATACCTTTTACAACCCGTCTCTTCCGCATATATCCTTCCGGAACTCTTGTCTGTCACGTTCCCGACCAATATGTCTGCATCATCCAAACATAATAATTTCCTACACTACAGAATATTTTTTTTTATTCTGCCATCATCATCCAATCCATGTACTGTACATACTCGTATACCTTTGGAGCTTTAAGGTTCTTTCTTAAATTTATATGAATGCTATATACGCGAATACATACTTGAAACTTGGTAAATATTTTCCCCGAGAAAAAATCCATATCCTTAAAGAGGATATTTTACTATTATGTAGAGATGGAGAGCCGGTTGGTTACCATACCACATTGGACTACCTTCACCACACCATTATACAATTGTATGTCGCCGCCGGGTTTCAATATGTATTATGTATGTACAGTTCAGTTCAGTTGGTTCTTTTTGGCTTCAAGTAGCGAATTTTCAAGAGTCGGGGCGCTTTGGTTTCTTTTTTAGGTTCATTCAGTATCGAGAGTTGTTGGAGAGTGTTATGTCGATGTCAGAAAAGGAATTTCATTCTTTTTTTGTACACTTTTGGTATGAATTTATATTCCATCTCGTGCGTCGACATGCAAGGCAAAAGTACAAGTACTCACGGTATTATTTAAGAAGTTAATGTATACACAGATCTGTACTATGTATAGAAAGAAAAAAAAAAACAACAAGAAATCTGTAAAAAGGAAAAAGTGAAAGTTTCTCGTTACCATTCAGCCGGTGTGGTTGGCTGCTGCAATGCCATTGAACTTGAAATGCCATGAGATTGGTGTGGGTGGTATGGGATGGTAGGGGTGGTATGGTCACGACAAATATGTAAAAGAACGAGCTTTAAGGAATATGTAAAAAGTGAAAGGATATTATTTTCACTGTGCGGGCTTTAAGAGGATATTCTTAATTTTGGTTTGAAATTATCGCGAACACTTAGGAGTAGTTGAAGTAAACTTGAACATAATTTAGCTAAAGGTGCTGTCTGACAGAAACACTAACGAGTTTCCATAGTAGACTCCAATGCATTATGAAATGACACAAGAATCTCCGCTGACAATCGCAGTCTCTTTCGAACTCGTTTTTTATAGAAGTCTAACAAAATCTTGACCATTTTCCAAAATGTCTCATTATTTGACCCGTTAATAATTTTACTTCTTATTATTATGTACTAAAAAAAATCTATTTCTCTGTATTTCAGTATCCCAATAGGCCCAGCCAGGCATCAACGCCAAATACAAATACCGACATCGAATCAGGGGTAAGTTTCATTTATCTCACTTGAAAGCGTCAACAATTCTCATAACTTATAAGGGTACAAATTCGTTGGCCGGTGCGACTCGTGCAATGATCGCTGACCGATTTTTCGTCCTTGTGAAGACCTGGGGCAGAAATATTTATATGTGGTCCTGTAATCCTTCCAGAAATTTAGTGGATATTGAAACAACAGTTCCATGGGGTTAATCTGTCGGTAATGCTCCAGGTGTAAAGAGCAATAGTCGCTTAGCGATTATCGCATGAGTCGCCTGGAATATTGACCCGCGGTGACTATTATTTGCAAATACACTCGGCCGCAAAACTATCGACTCAACCTAAAAGCGCGTATATTCGTACGTGTTTTTCGAAAAGTATAGCAGCTATCCATAAAAATCGTATGTCATTGAAAAGCTTAAGGCCTCAGCTTTACGTTGGTACCATTTTAACCAATATTTGGTGAGCACTTTTAAAATTGATGCTCTTTGAGCGAAATCGTAGCGAAAATGAGCAAATATGAAAATGGTTTGTGGTTAGGTGTTTTGCAAATAAAACAGAAACTGTTGGAAAATAAGTTAAGTTTTTATTATTTTAGTATTTGGTATTGCCTCCTCTTGCTCTAATGACAGCTTCCAGTCAATTCTGCATTGATCTGATCAAGTTGCTGATGGTATCTTGAGGAATACCGTTCTACTCCTCTAATAGGGCTGCCTTCAATTCTTCAGTGGATGAAGGGACTGGATTTCTGGCTCGGACTCTTCTCTTGAGTTTGTCCCATAAGTGTTTAATGGGATTGATGTCGGGACTGCGTGCTGGCCAGTAAAGTGACGACATATTGGCTTTATTCAAGAACTGTCGAGTGAGGCGCGATGCATGACACCGGGCATTGTCGTGCATCAAAGTGAAGTTCTCGCCAATAAATGCTGCATAGGGCACAACGTGGACTATCGGTAACGTAGCGCTCAGCTTGCCCTTTTGTGGGCACGAATACGAGATCCGTTTTTCCCTCCAAGGAAATGCCATCCCACATCATACAGGAACCGTCACCGTATGCAACCGTTTCAGTGAAACAGCACTGCGCATATCGCTCAGTTGGAACGCCTGTAGACTCGACATCTTCGGACACTGCCATGTAGACACATTCTCGACTCGTCAGTGAACAATACTGAGCTCCATTCCGTATCGCTCCAAGTAAGATGATCTCGAGCAAATAAGAGGCGCGCTTATCGGTGTCGTGCAGTCAATTTGGGGCCCCTGGCAGGCCGTCTTGGATTGATATTCGCTTCCCTTAATCGTCTCCTTACTGTGCAGACACTAACAGCTACTCCTCGAACACGCCTCAGCTTCCGCTGCGCAGCAACACCCGTGAGGAACCGATTTCGTAACGTACTTGTAACAGTGAAACGGTCGTCTCTCTCTGAAGTGATCGAGAGCGGCCCGTTCTTGGTCTCGAATTAAAGCTACCAATCTTTCGAAATCTCCTGCTAACTCTCGAGACAGCAGACTGACTCATTCCAAGACGGCGCGCGACGGTTCGCTGACTATTATTTTCCGACAATAGGGCTACAACTTGTGCCGCCTGATGTGGCGTCGTATCCATTGATGCAACTGAAAATAAGAAACCGATTACGGGCGCCTTTATAGGGGTAGTTTACCTGACCTGACCTTTACCTGTAATTTCAATTTTTCTGGGTTTTTTGTTACAAGTGGCAATAATTTAAAAAGTGCGAAGCAAATATTGATAAAAAGGGTACTAACAGGTAGCTAAGGTTTCAAACTTTTAAAGGACATACGACTTTTATGGATAACTATCATACTTTCCAAAAAAAAACGTACAAATACACGCGCTTTCAGGTTGAGTCGATAATTTTGAGGCCGAGTGTATTTTCGTAAAACTGTGTTGCTTAAAGAATTAGGAAATACTTAGGAACATGACGCGTCAGGAGGAATGATCATCGCGTGAGTCGCTCCAAGAAACACAGCTGAAATAATTCTAATTATGCATACGACATTCACTTCAAAAGGTACGTGTTCGTAGAGACGACTCACGTGAGGATCGCTCAACGATCGTAGTTTTACATCCAATTCCGAGCCGTATTGGAATATTTTTTTAATGGTGGTACTTTCCTTGTGTCAACTATGACCCAGAGGCACATGTCTGTATAGAAAATATCAGCATATAGTGCTCAGAACCGTTGGTTTAACAGCGATCGCTGAGCGATCATCACATGAGTCTGCTCTACGAACTCAAACTGTTCGGTTTTCTCCTCACTGGTTTGCATCCGTTTTTGCCGTCAAAACCAAATCGTTATCGTCCCGCCAATGAACATTATTGTCCTCGACATAGCATTCCGACTGGATTCCTGAAAAGTAAAAACACAACATAAAGTATCATGTCGTACACTCTGGGATTAAACAATCGTATACTTATCTGAGGATCCATTTCGCCTCTTTGTGCCAAGTATTGTCGTCGCAATATTCACGCCATCATCGCTGACATCACCGTCATCATCAGTCATCGTATATCTGCAAAACAATAGCTATTATTATCTACCTACAATTTAATAATGAGACTTTTTTTTAGAGATGGCAACACCGATAAACTAATGGTAGTCCATCTTTGACCTACATACCATTTGAAGTATCTATTCATAAGCTGGCAATGTCAGTATAAACATTTCGTGTTGATTGTTGACAACGCATTTACCGGACCAAATGGAAAGTTTCGAAAATTCATGAAAAAAACAACATTTGCGGGAAGTTTTACTTGGGCATTATTTTGCTAAGAAGACTGCAACTCAGAGTCATCAATTGCTCGTGGAAGTTTACGGTGACGATGCTTTTTCGCGTGCACAGTTTTTTCGGTGGTTTCATCGGTTCAAAAATGATAATTTCGACATTACCGACGAAGAGCGACCTGGCCAGCCAAAAAAGTTTGAAGACGAAGAATTGACGAAATTACTCGAAGAAGATTCGTGCCAAACGCAAAAAGAGTTCGCAATTTCGCTGGAAGTGACTCAGCAAGCCATATCGAAGCGGTTAAAATCACTGGGAATGATCCAAAAGCAAGGCCACTGGGTTCCGTACGAGTTGAAGCCAAGATATGTTGAGAGGCGCTTTTGCATGTGCGAACAACTGCTTCAAAGGCAAAGACGGAAGGGTTTTTTGCATCGTATTGTGACCGGCGATGAAAAGTGGATACATTATGATAACCCAAAGCGAAAGAAATCATGGGGACCGCCCGCGCACCAATCAACATCGACCGCGAAGCCAAATATTCATGGTTCCAAGCTTATGCTCTGCATTTGGTGGGACCAGCTCGGTGTTGTGTATTATGAGCTGCTAAAACCAAATGAAACCATTGACGGCAGTGGCGGCTCGTCATAGTGGGCAAGGTGGGCACGGCCCGCCCTATAAATAAATACACTTATTGTATATTCACATCTTTTAACATCAGTAGAAATGTACAACAAAATTTTACCTTTGACTATTAGGTGAACATCATTCATATTAATAGTTTTTTTCCCATCACTACCAAGTCTCTCGCGAATCTATCAATTACTGTTTGGGAGCCACTGCACAAAAACATTTCCGGTGTTTGTATTAATCAACAAATTAGGCTGGTTTTAGGCTTTTTTTGTTTGATCAAAATCGAAACTGCCTATGTGTATGCAATAATCAACTCGCATATTCAAACCTTTAGGTATTGTTGAAAATCTAGTTACCATCGACATAAAGACGAAGCAACCGGTTCACAGAGGGCCACTTGCGCCGGTGACCAAATTACAACAACAAATCATTCGAAATTCGAATTCAACACCGACAATGTAGGCCGGCCTATAGCAGCTCGAATGGAATCAGTGTAATAAAAATGAGAATGATGATGACGTAGACAATTAAGTACAATTTTCGGGGTTACCATGAGCTGGTCAAAATGAATAAAAAACCAACGATGGCTCAATGCTATGTACTACATAGGAAAACATGTTTCACGGGAGGATTTCTTGTGTAATGATGATTATTAGATTAATAATTTTGAAGTGTTCATTGTATTATGTATTAGAATGTAAAATAAACTTTCGGGAACATGAACATTATTGTTGTGCACTTTTAGCATTTTTGATTTGTTTTAGACTATGTACATTTACATTGAAAATGCTAAAGGCGCACAATTCGCATGTCCCCCGAAAATCTATTTGATAGTCTAATAATTATATACTAGGACACTGCATTTATAAACAAAATGATCCTAAATTAAAAAATAATATCTTGATCTAAAAATGGTTGCAAAACTGTGAAATTGAAGCGGAAATTTACGGTTCCATTTAATACAATGCGAACTTTAGGTGGAAAGTCGTTAATCTTAGGTGTTTCCAAAAGATTTTTATTCCGTGAATGTGCCCATCCTGTGCAAGGAGGCACGAGCCGCCACTGATTGACGGGCTGCGCTATCGACTGCAATTGATGCTTTTGAGTCGAGCATTGCGTCAAAAACGGCCACAATATGCTGAAAGGCACGACAAAATAATTCTTCAGCATGACAATGCTCGCCCTCATGTTGCGCGAGTCGTGAAAACGTACCTGGAAACAACCAAATGGGAAGTGCTACCACACCCGCCGTATAGCCCCGACATTGCTCCATCTGATTACTGTTTGTTCGCTTCGATGACTCATGCGTTGGCTGATCAGCACTTCACTTCATATGAGGATACTAAGAATTGGCTCGATTCATGGATTGCCTCGAAAACCCAAGATTTTTTCCGCGACGGAATTCGTAGACTTCCCGAAAGATGGGAGAAAGTTATCGCCAATATTTTGATTAATTTAGTTATATGAATAAATCTATGAATAAATGCCCAAAATTCCAAAAAAAAGTCTCATTATTAAGTTGTAGGCCTATGTAGTTAATTTGATCAGAATTAGAATTTAACACAATTACTCACCTTTGAATTGTATACTTTATTTGTTTACTTTGATTTGTTTACATTTAATGTCATTTATCAGCTGATCAGCTTATGTATACATATTTGACCCGATTAGAACATTAGAATCCTGCAACACAATATAATTGAAATATTAGATAAAGTTATCACATACTTGAACCAATTACGATATTTGCTAATATGTACATACTTTCACATTACATACATACTCATGTATTAGATTTGTATTAGATTTAACCTTGAACTTGAATAACGTTTCAATCGTTCGATACGAGGTTTCTAGGAAGGACAAATTAGAACACCGCACACTTGAATTGTTCACCCCATACGGGAACATACCTTTTGATATACTTTGATCCGTTTTGTACTTGCGGTTATTTGAGCTTTGAATATTTTTTAACATTTTGATGGGATTTAGTGTATATTTTATTTTCAAGAATAGACTATTTTTAAAGTTATGTTTCTCGAGTTATTATTGAATGGTCCGTCGAGTATTTGCCCCTTTTTTTGAATTCTATCTCAAACACACACCTTAACGTGCTCTTCATTATCTATCTTATTTCATTCAGAAAATCATGAAGCAAACTTTTAATCTATTTCTGAACCTAACAAAGTAATAAATAAACAATAAAGCAAATATTTTCATCAAACCATGACAAGGTCATAGTCCCCTCATTTCTTTTTTTTTTCAACCATATGTGTGATTTCTATTTTTATCATTCGTACATACATACATACAATTTATTACAACTGCAATGATTTATTTATATTAATGAAATGTTTACACACATAGTGCACTGAACTTATATCATTAGTGCCATGTTGTCTATTCAGAAATCTCAATTATACGAATTTCACATGCCATACACCGGCATCGGCATGTATGCATGCATATGTGTACATACAAGACCATGCATAGATATCGAATTTTATTGCAAAATTAACAGAAAGCGGAATGTGCCGAAGAGCAAATACTTCTATTCCAAATACAAACAGGCTGCTGTCTGACAAAAACGACAAGGTTGTATATATATACATATATGTAGTCATCTATCATGCAATATCTGAATGCAAAATATACTCTCTTCCTCTTCACTATACTTCTTGATCCACTTAGCGCCATGCCACGCGACCTGAGTATGCATATGTACATACATATGAGAGTACGTACAAGTACTTACGATTTCAAATGCGAATTTCAATGACAAATAGTCATTTAATCGCATTTTCATTCTAAAAACAGAAAATGTATAAATATGCGCATACATATGTATAATGTATGTAGAAGTATGTATTTATATCTGTATCTGGTGGCGCTAGCAAGCAACAGGTTTCTATCTTTACGAGCATTTTTCATATTGTGAGTACGACTTTCTTCTTCCGAGTTTGATAAGTATACCCGAAGGTATCGTACGTCTTGTGCCCTGTTTAATGCAATCGCGACCAACGTGGATCTTGTGCCTGGGAGCAATGTTTTTGTTTTGATTTTGTGTATGAATATATTTACGGTGGTACTTTTGGTATGGGTATGTCAGTAGAAAAATTCATTCATACTCCTTACGTGTATCGCTTGGTTCTGTAACCTCATAAAGTCATGTTTACAAAAAATGTCAGAAACCGAGGCTAATTTCGGAAATTTTGGCACCCTTTATTTTTTTCGGACTCATCGATTTTCCGGTAGCCGTATGACAAACAAAATCTTTGAAAACCTACTTTTGAGATGGGGTTCCTATGGCGACCCTATGAATCCATCGACTGGTCCATTCCTTTCTTGCATATACATATTTTGTGACTTCGCTAGAGACACATTTAAATCAGGTTTAGGTACATAAAGATTTTTTTTTTGTGTTGGAAAACCCTTCTTCTGAGGTTGGGGTTTCTATGCCAGCCCAAGAACCCATGGCTCAACATCGTTTATGCACATTTTTTGCGACCTTAATTTGGGATCCATTTTTATGTAGCTTTGTTAAGATTTGTTTCTACTAAAAAAAAAAAGAGATCTTATAGGAACCTAATTTGGGGGCTAAGTTTTGTATGGCAGCGCCATGAACTAGTAATGCAATATCGTCGAAAGAGGCATACAAAATGCAACAGAAGTAAGCTCGTGTGAAAAATTTGAGAATTTCTGAACATCGCTAACGGGTACATATGAAATGGAAAATTCATATAGGATTTGCCTGTCAAAACGTAGTTTGTAGATCGTGCGGCGGAGGGACTCCAGTGGACTATAAGCTTGAACAAGATTCATTATTCATATTTTTTTATGAAGAGAATTTAACGATTTTTTTACAAGATCATGGACTTTTTCAAATCATTGCTTGCACTTATTCAATATTGTCTTTTTTTACGATAACAAAGTTAAAACAACTCGAAAAAAATTTCCCCTAAAGCCTAGTACTGACATCGCGAGTGAAATTTGTGTCCGCTGCGATTTTTTCAATGAAAATGTATTCTTACTGTCGTGGAATATGTAGGGAATGCTGCGGGGAATTCCATAAGCTACAATCCGAAAACAGTTCCATAATTTTTCTCGGCCATTTTATATATTTTTTCGATTCCCCGGTTATTTCATCGTGAAATGTCAAATGACCGGCGAATCGAAAAATAATACATAAAATAGCCGAAGAGAATTATATAACCGGTCTCGGATTGTAGCTTATGGAGTTCCCCACCGTTTGTGACATATTCCACGACAGTAAGTATGCATTTCACTCTCGATCTTAATTCAGCCCTTAAGGGAAAAATCTTAGATAATGTATATGTCTACATTATCGCTCACAAGAATGGTTCAGGTAATTTTTATATACGTAAATGGTTGGGTCGGGTCTGTCAGACCGCCAGACAAAAATCTTCCTAAAAGTTTAGTTTGGGCTTTAAGAATACTTTTTTGTTAACTGGAGCTTAGTGTGGAGCCTTTGAATGAAGTTACAATAAACAAAAAATTAAATTCGGATTCCAGCTTTAAGTTTGTGACGAAAATAATTAGGTGTTACCAAATTTTTGGGTAATTTGAAAATGAATGAAAAACTTTAATATTTAAAAAAAAATTATGTTTTCTAATCGAAAGTGTACTTACTACCGATGAATGAATGTGGTTAGAGAAAACTTTGGTTGCTTATGTTTTATGTATTTTTTTCTGAAATCCGAATCTAAAGTTAATCAATTTTTAGAGCGTTTTTTTTTAAAATGCACCCAGAAAAAAACGTGTATTAAAACCAATAAAGTTTTTACTTTACGTCTAGTAAACAGAAAATTTCTTTAAACGTATGAAGTTTGAATATAATTAATTGAAAATGCGATTGAGTCAATACACTTTCATAGAATTTATGATTTCAGTAGTAATAGAATGAAGACATACCCACATGAAACTAAAGCCTCAATCGCAATACTCCGTTCCGTTCAGCTGTCAAAAGTAGACCTTACGGACTGGGCATGTAAATGCACACAATGGTTGTAACGGAACGGATCGGAAGAGTTGACCAAAATTCAACTTTTACGGATCACATAACCTCACTTTATGGAAAATGACAGTTCAGGAGCATAACAAACGGATATAGATATGGATGAGGAGTAGTACATCGAAGCCGTACATTAGGTACAGTAAGTATAAATGAACAAAAAATTCTAACATTTCAAGAAACTCCGACAAAACGTATGACAACTGCCAGAACGGAACGGAGCATTGTGCTTTGCACTAATATTTTGACAAAACGGAACGGATTGGATTGGTTGACGGAATGGAACGGAACGGAGTATTGCGATTGAGGCTTAATGCAAAAAATGACTTAGAATCAAGTAAGTCAAATTCTTTCATTCATTCATGGGAACTATTATTTGCATAGCCTCTATGTATAACTATTTCAAGTAGTTGCGATTTTACAAACGTTGACAACATTGCACATCTGGTCTCATGGCAATGTGAATGGACTGGCACCCAGCCGGACAGGGTTCGAATCCAAGTTTCGGCATAAGATTTTTTATGAATAAAAAAAATAAAAATTTGAAATAAAATTAAAACACAATAAAAAGAATTAAAAATATTGAAAAAAAACTAAAATAAAAATAAACAAGACCGAGGCTAATTTCGGGCGCGGCCGAAATTTGAATACCCGTCACATTTGAATGAAACTTAAGCTCCTTTTGTGCTAACAATTTCTATAGCAGCCCTATGACGTGTTTCGGTTCCATCTGTTCCTGGATGCTAGTCCAGGAAGACACTTGAAGGGGCTGGTTCGTATTACAGGATTTTAAGGATTTACTAGGATAAGGTGACCAAACTCCCGAAGGCCCAATGCTGTACACATTATGTTCATGCAGAATTCGATTTTCAGGAAAATACTCAGCCATATTCTCGCCACCCTATTCGCGCCTATTTGGAGAAATAATAACATCTCACGAGGTCATGATGCATGCCTAAGGCTCGTATATTTTTTTCGATAAAATTAGGACAAGCGCAGTAAAAGTCGTCGTTTGGCAGGACAACAAGAAACACAAATACGTCTGTAATATTTGCGTAGCTTTCGAATTTTTCAGCATTAAGTGTAGATTTCTTGGAAACTGAAAGGCTTGTTTGGTGTAGTTTGATTAGAGGAGAATTCTATTTAATACTCATGCATGTTTGGGCATTAATCTTAGGAAACTGCATATCCTCACCATGTCTTCAATATCCTGTTCCATAAATAGTATTTGTCAAGAATGCTCCTGGACTAAGTAAAGAGCAATAATCGCATGGCCATGCGAGGGGGGGTTTCGCAGCGCTTGGCTGTGGTTAGCTCCGCGACGATTTACATCAAACAACCGACTGTCGTAAAAGCCAATTTTTTTATTTGTGAATTTCTTTAACATTTAAATGTAGTCTTCATTAAATTAAGACATATTCGGCATTTGGTGAGATGCCATTTCGACGTCCAAAAACAGGACAAAACCGGACAAAATCAGGACTTTTAGCGTTTTGGCAGGACGACAGGTTAAAGTTGAAAAGGCAGGACTGTCCTGCCAAAGACAGGACGGATACAAGTATGCATGCCATATAATAACCTCATATTCTTCTTGCCTTCATGAGTGATATCTTCTTCTTGGGAAGGCAAAGTTATGTTAATACTAAACAGGGAGCCCTATATAGTTCTCAATGTTCCCCTTAAAAAAATCATCAACATATGAAGAACAAACGTATGTTTTAACACGAAAAACACAAAAAAGTGTACTTCAAATAAGATTATACTTACACACATATAAAATAGAAGAAAAAGAAGGTTTCAAAATTAACTGTAAGGACTGTCGTAAGATGTGGCACCTGGCTTTTCATATGATGGCCGCAACTACTAATTTAAAAGATTCGTTTCGTTTATTGCAATAGATAAACGAAACCCAATGAGATGGGCCGAGACCCGAGAATTCTTAAGATGGTGGTGGCTTTCCAGGCAAAGTTTCAATGTAGCTATGGAGTCCGAGGAGAACCTCCA
Source organism: Microchrysa polita (assembly GCA_949715475.1). Lineage (NCBI taxonomy): Eukaryota > Metazoa > Arthropoda > Insecta > Diptera > Stratiomyidae > Microchrysa > Microchrysa polita. Next base: position 16,644,281 of record OX454420.1, read on the forward strand.
AAGCGGTAAAGAGGTGGCTAACCCTCGTTGCGATATTTCTGGATGTATGGTTATATAGGCTGGTCCCCTGGTGTAAAAAATTTTAACGGATTCGAAGGACATGTTGAGGGAAAACCCCTGATCTAAAACTCATACAGACTCCCTTGTTTAGTGTGAATTTTCCAATAGAGGGGATAAGGGAATCGCATGCAGTACAGCGGCGGATTTTTCATCGTTTTGTGATAGGAAAAATAAATTCAAATCGCATCTTTTGACGGCTGTGACTTCAGAGTCTTGGTATCAAGCCGCGAAACGTTCACCAAATATGGACAGTGCGATGCTCTACCGGTCTGCGAAATTTCAAAATTCCGCTCAAGTTATGGATGAAATGTAAATTAAAAACCACAAAAATTCAATTTGGGCAGCTGTAACTTCCGAACTCAGATAGGTAGAACCTTGAAACTTATAGAGGAAATGTGCGCCAAGTAGCTCTACAAATGTGCCAATTTCAGAAATTTCCGTTGGTTCCCGAGTTATCGAAAGTGAATGATTGAAGTGTTATTATGTCGCTAAATATCGATCGTGTATGAGTCAAACTTTACACTTTAAATCGCAACTTTCGACGGCTGTAAGTTCTGAACCTTGACAGCTGGAGCTTTGAAATTTTCACCAAATAGGTTTCATATTGTGGCATGGAAAATGCTGTACGTTTTGCTGTACATTTCCCAATGCTGTACGTCAGGTCAAAATGCTGTACGTCTGGTCAGTTTATAATAGGAACCCATTTCCATTAAAAAGGAAAAAGTTATTCTTCAGGGGTTGGTTTGTATGACAGCCCTATGACGTGAAGTTTCGATTCCATCCATTCCTAGATATGTTTGGAGGCTTTACTAGAAACACATTTGGATGAAGTTTGGTTAAGATTGGTTCATAAAGAAAAAAGTTTTTCTTAAAAGAACCTAATATCTATTGGTTGGTCTGTATGACAGCCCTACGTCGTAGTGTTCCGATTTCATCCTTTCCTATATATGTTTTAAGGATTTACTAGGAACCTATTTGGGTGAAGTTTGGTTAAGGTCGGATTAAAAAAGAAAAAGTTTTTCTTAGAAGAACTTAGTTTTCAGGGGTTGGTTTGTATGACATTCCTAAGACGTAGTGTTCCGATTTTGAGGTTGAGGTTGATTTCTATGGCAGCCCCATGACCCCATGGTCCGATTCCATTCGTTCCGACATATATACAGCGTACACTAAAAAGAAACTTGTATACAAAATTTCAGGCCGATAGCTTCAAAACTGAGGGACTAGTTTGTATTGAAACAGACGGACAGACAGACAGACGGACATCGCTCAATCGATTTCTCTCGTCACACTGATCAATAATATATATACTTTATATAGTCGGAAGTGCTTCCTTATGTGCGTTGCAAACTTTATGACAAAGTTAATATACCCTTTCACATAGTGACGGGTATAAAAAATAAATTTAATCATAGCCAAAATTTCATACGTCCTATGTAATTTTTCTTTAATAAAAGTATTTTTTTTTTCTGGGTGTGCATTTTCTCGAAAATTTTGTAGGTTGCGGCCGTTATATTAAAATTTTAAGATTCTGTGTCTTTCGCATGGGAAAAAAACCTCTTTTCATAATTTTGCTCAATCTGGGGGATTGGTGGCAGTTAAGTAGGGGGAGTGATGTATCCACTATAGCCTGCGTAAAATGGACCTCATTTTTCCTTAATCAAAACCGTTTTCCCCATCGTATAGAGTCAAGTTCGTCTAGAAAGCTGGATAAGAAGGTTTTCAGTAGTAATATTTTTAGGAATGGACTCTTTTATATGAATATTTGTGAGTACGAGTATGTAGCGGAAATGTAGTAACGCAATATACCAATACCTAAAACATTTTCTACTAAACCAAAAATGCATTCATGAATTGATGATACATTTAAAACTCATATAAACTAATGGCCTAACCTGAATGTTTCTGAAAATTAATACCGATAAGCATATAAAACTGAAACTTGACTTAAAATTTGCCAGAGCTATCGATTTCCAGGAATATGTTGCCTACTTTTGTGCCCCTGTTACTACTCAGTAGCATTATACTCGTAGTCCTCACTGTTAGAGAGGTCTAGGTTAGGTTAGGTTAGGTATAGGGGCCGCCAAGTGATAATCACTTAGCGCACGCGAAAGAGAGAGGTCTAACAAAGCAATGTTCAAACACTTAACTTAGTTCACGTAGTGCATTTGAGGTTTTCGCATCCACGAAAATTGTTGACAGTTTTTGGCCAAAAAGATTTACATAATTTTTACACTCGTTAAGTGTACCCTTATCGAGATAAATAAATTGCGTTCCACCCTGTTCAAGAATATGAGTCACATGTGACTCATGCAACAAACGAATGCAAAACCATTTTCGGATTTTAGTTTTTAGGATTTCTAGCGTTTCTGACATATTCCACGACAATAAGTATGTATTTTTATGGACAAAATTGCGGCGAAAAAAAATCCTTTTCATTGTTGCTCGAGATCTATCCAGGCCCTGTAAAGAGCCGTGTTGTCGTAAAAACCAACGAAATTTAGAAAGCTCTATTGTCGAGGCATGCTGAAAAAAAATTAAGACTAAAAAGCTACGAGCATGGCATGTTATTTTAGTTGCTTTAGCGGCTTTTGGCCGCATTCGCTTTTTAGAGCATTTCTGTCAGCTTTGCGTCATCGTGTAATATAGGGTGTTTTTTTTTTTTAGACTTATGGTTTTCAATCTGGCATAACTTTTTTCGGAGTTGGTTTTTTTGGCAGTTGTCACTTGATTTATGCTCAGTTTAGTTTGCTATTTCATAATAAATAGACTTACTCCGGAACAACGTTTGCAAATCGTGCCCAAAACGAAATGACCACCGATCCTGATTTTCACAAGAAAATTTTGTTTAGCGATGAAGCTCACTTTTGGTTGAATGGGTATGTTAATAAACAAAAATGTCGCGTTTGTCGAGTGATGATAATCCACAAGCCATTGTTGAGACGCCGTTATATCCTCAAAAAGTCACAGTTTGGTGTGCTCTATGGGCAGAGGGAATCATTGGTCCATATTTCTTCAAAAATTAAGCCGGCCATAATGTTACAGTCAATGGGGCCATGGTTACTGACTTTATCGTGCCTGATTTGGAGGATGTTGATGTGGACGACCTTTGGTTCCAACAAAACGGCGATACATGTGTAATGTTCTGCATGCAACCATGTACCGTCAATTGTGTGTAAATTATTGGTTATGAAGAAGACCGTTTTGTTTTGCCTTTTTTTTGGCTGCTCTAAGGCAGAACGTTTCGACTCACAGTTTAGGCGAAGCCAGTGCCCACACACATAGATAGATAGATAGATAGATTCTATGCAGCCACATGTCCCCGAAAACTTTTGCTCTTTTTTTGTACATATAAACTTACAAGCAGTCGTACACGTGTACGATGGTGTGAGTGATTAATTCTGTCTTACATATACACATACACGCAGTCGTACACGTGTACGATGGTGTGATTGTCTGGCGGGTTGGAGAACATATAAAAGGCAGAGCACATGAAGACCCGGAGTCGGAGTCGGAGTCTGGATCTTGTTACTACTGCTAAAGAGGAGAAAGATAGCGCTGCAATTGGAGAAGAGGTGCCTGGTTTGTGTCCGTTCTCACACGCTACGACGAGTGGCGCAGCAAAGAGGTGCTCTTGGGCACACCCTTCCAGTGGTGCTACAACTACGTGCCGTGCGGGCACAACCTTGCAGTGGTGCCACAACTACGTGCCGTGCGGGCACACCCTTGCAGTGGTGCCACAACTACGTGCCGTGCGGGCACACCCTTCCAGTGGTGCCACAACTACGTGCCGTGCGGGCACACCTTCCAGTGGTGCCACAACTACGTGCCGTGCGGGCACACCCTTCCAGTGGTGCCACAACTACGTGCCGTGCGGGCACACCTTCCAGTGGTGCACAACTACGTGCCGTGCGGGCACACCTTCCAGTGGTGCTTCAACTACGTGCCGAGCGGGCACACCTTCCAGTGGTGCTTCAACTACGTGCCGTGCGGGCACACCCTTCCAGTGGTGCCACAACTACGTGCCGTGCGGGCACACCTTCCAGTGGTGCTTCAACTACGTGCCGAGCGGGCACACCCTTCCAGTGGTGCCACAACTACGTGCCGAGCGGGCACACCCTTCCAGTGGTGCCACAACTACGTGCCGAGAGGGCACACCCTTCCAGTGGCGCCACAACTACGTGCCGAGCGGGCACACCCTTCCAGTGGTGCTACAACTACGTGCCGTGCGGGCACACCCTCCCAGTGGTACCACAATCACGTTGCGAGCGATAACTACGTGCGGGCGCAACTCTTCCTGAACAGCCATACGACGAGTACGCTTGTGCCAACATCACCCGTCTTGAACGGTGTTAGGGTGGATGCGCTACGACGTTGCCCGATTCTACTGATCTGGTGAGTTGATTTTTGTTCTAACTTGGTGAGGTTAAGCGATGTGCCTCTTTTTTTTTGTTTGTGCGGAGAAAATGTGGTATAATTACTAGTACTAAGTGCAATTAGTTCGGTGAGCTTCTGAAATTGTGTGAAGATAAAAAAAAATTTAACAACAAAAGATTTGCATTTGTGACGTGGTCATTTATTGAAAGATAAACAATTGTAATACCGATTCTTATGTCTAATACTGTAAAGCGGCCGCTAAAAAGAGAAAGAAAAAAAGGAGTTCAATTAATTAATTAAATAGTATCAATTGGAATAGTGAAATAATAATATGAATTAAAAATCAATGTATACATAAATGATGGATGAACTTGCGACTTCTTGTGAATAGATAAGAGAAATAAAAATGAATTGCTAAGAAAATAAACATCGGGTTTCTATGTTTCCTGCCCTTTCCCGCGGCCCTTCCTCTTCTATAAACATGTTCGGTTTACAACCAACAAAACAAATAACTGTGCTTCGGGATAATTGGTGATAATACTAGTGTTTCAGTTCCGTTTTTTTTTGTTCTTTCAAACGTCCTGTCTTTCCCTTTTGGGAAAGTACGTACGGGCAAACGCGCGTGAATAAATTTTTTTTTGTGACGAACAGGCAATTGGCAAACATGGACCAGCCCAATCTCCCGGTCGCTGTGCAGCTGACGAGCGCGCGTTAACAGCCAAAAACGAGAGGCACGTTTTCCGCTAGAAAGGCCTGCACGGACCACCTCTCTCTGCCTATTTTCGTGCGGTTAATTTAGCACAAATATAAGAGAATCGTTACACATGCCATACAGCCAATGAAACAATCAATTTATTGAAGGAAACTTTTAGTGAGCGCATTATCTCGCGTCGTGGGCCTGTGGTGTGGTCTCCGCAAGATCGTGCGATTTAACACCGCTGGACTATTTTATGTGTTATGTGAATTTGCTTGTCTACGCAGATAACCCCGAGACGATTGACGCCTTGGAAGAGAATATTCGGCGCGTTATTGCTGACATACGGCCCCAATTGCTGCAAAAAGTGGTCGAAAATTGGGTCTCTCGGTTGGAGTTTATTCGAGCCAGCCGAGGTGGCAACTTGCCCGAAATCATTTTAAAAACATAATGGCAAACCCTTATCTTTGGCCATATCATTAAATTATATGCGTTTTATTTCTTCTTGAAAACCACACCCTATAATTTACGATCCTAGAAGTCGTGCTCTGTGGCCGTGATGGTTCGGTCGCCACTCTGTGAAATAGACACTCATAGAGAAACGAGTTTCCAAACTCGGCACGACTCGTCGCAAGTTTATTATTCAGAAAAAGATGATAAGAAATATTCTTATCGTAGAATAATAAACTAACAATGCGACTAGGAAGTGGTATCGCTGACAACCGTATCACATTCCGAATTCAGTTGTCTCTGTAACGTTGATGACTACACACGGTAGTCATCAACGCACCATGCTCCACTAGGAGTTACGGTAATCGAGAGAGAGAGAGAGAAGTAAATTAGGTAATAAGAGATACCTCCCCCTAGCTCCTGTAACGAAAATCGACTGATAGCACAGCATTGTGATTGGTAGGAAATAAATGACGAAACCACTTCTGCGACTTCTCTTATACTCGTACTTGAAATTCATCACTTGTGAGGATTCCTACAATATCCTCAAGCCCATTTCATTTATATGTCATTTAAAATAATTGTAGCTTGAGAAATTCAAGTGCAAGGTTATGTACTTACTGATGGCATTATACGAAGTGAAGGTCTTTCTGTGTTGCATAATCGTTAACCGGCGAAGAAATTGGTACGGTACCTGTTGTATTGCAGTGTCGTCGTCGTCGTTGTGCTAATATTCAAATAAGTGCTAATGAATGTGCATGCAAATTAATTTCGAAGCAGCAAAATATATAGGTAAAATCGTCTGCTGCTTTAGATGTTTTGTTCTGTTTTTATTTTCACGCGAAATAAATACGGGTCAACGGCTCGAAAAGCAACAGGTGGTGTTTTAAATAATTAGACAGTTGCACAATTACGTATGACCATCAATTTAACGTTTACCTGACATAGCAGGATTGAAAATAATTTTCTCTATTTGTATGTACCTTGCGAAAATTTAAATAATAAGCAATTCAATTCAAATAAGTTTTTTTTGATAGCATATGCTTTCATCCGACTTTATACGGTACGATATTTTCTCGTATAAACAAATTTTTCGTACCAACGATTTTTTTTTTTGTACATAATAGAACTAGCTATTCACCTCCTGAGAAGTGATAATAGTTTTGGAATGAAGGAGACCCTCAGATGAGATGGCAGTTCTATTTAATTTTCGACTATTTCGACTCGAAAAATCTCGTATCGAATCATCATCAATGTGGCACGATAGCCCGACGTCGGGCTCTGGCCGCCTGAATCGTTGACCTCCAATTGTCGTGGTTACGTGACCTTGTCCTCCAGTTTCGGAAGCCTAGCAGCTAGTGGGCGTCTTCACCTACGGAGTACTCCCAGCGAGCTCTCGGTCGTCCACGCAACCTCGCTCCGTCAATTCGTTGTATCGAATATTTCAATATAAAAGCAATTTTGTTGGCAACATCTACCGAACCAAGCCAAGTGACTATCACTCGATTCAAATTACAAAAGTGGCATAGGTATAGATGAACATTTTATGCATCTGCGACCTTAATTCCATCTGATCAATTAACGATACCAAAAATTGAACTCATTCACCACAACGCCTACTCACTCAATTCCATTGACCAAAAATCCACGTGCATTTCATACAACTGTAACGAGTACACTTGACTTGCACCCGTATATCCCCAAAAACCCGGAAAGCGCAAAAGACAGAAAACCCCGAGACCAAGACATATTGTAAATAAACCGAAAAGTGGGTCGTGTCGTGTCGAGTCCGGGAGTAAAGTCGATATTTTAAACAGTGCTTCCTCCATCCATTCCTTTTAGTCTGTACATACATACATACATACTTTGGTATATTTCTATTTTCTGCAGTCTGTGCGCTCTTTTGGTATTCTGTTGCTCTCTATGCTATATATGCCACAGAGCCGATAACGAAAACGATAACGACAAGGACTATGCTGCGTCCTATATAGGATGTTCCTGTATACATATAGCAAACTATATGGCATCTATAAAATGGCATGCATATTCGACTATACGCGTACGACTTTTCCCGCACTTACTAGGTCACTGTCAAGGCTATTTTCAAAAAGAGAGAGAGAACAGCAAACGTATATTTCGTCCTAGATTCCGCTTCGTCAAACACTCACTCGCATATATACAAATACATACCGCAATGACGCCGTGAAAATGAAAGGAACCTCCTGGCAATGCGTTAGATTCGTATATAGGGTGGCGGTTTGTGGGGGCATCATGATGTAAAAAGAAAGAAGTATAGTCGAGGACTATTATTCAGACAGTTGGGCCTTCGACGTCGACGACGAGAGATACATAAACAAGTTTAGTTGAAATTTGTAGTCTAGACCGGGTTTTGAAACTTGCGAGTCCATATATGTGCCCGTTCATTGGCCCCATCCTGCAGGGAATACATTCTCTACATATCCAAAAATCAACCGTCTACATCGGTCCTCTAGTATGTTACCCATCTCAAATATGCTGCGAATTTGGTATTATGTAGGCCTATGACCGAAATGTTTTGAGACTTGCCCGGTAGAGTATGGTAGGCTCTACCTCTACTCTAGATTGTGTATATCCTTTAGTCCATGGAAGCCCAGCTGTCGGTCTTTCCTAGATTTTCCAAGCTTAATCGTAAAAGGCACGTCTACGTCTACGGGCGAATAAATGTATACGTAAACGTATTCGTCGCATTCTACAATTCCGGTGTGTGTAATACAATATTGGGACTCGATGGATGGTGGCAGCATCGTGGCCCCATGATGTCGAGGTCGTTGCATGAAAGCATATCAAAACATTTGTTGACGATGCGATGCGGTGCAGAGTCCTATTCAGGGACACTCTCTCTCTCTATTGTTTCTCCGCAATTCCGGGTAGCTATCCTTTCGGAAAGGATTTATATATAGTCTGCAAGATAGCACTCTATGGTTTGGCACTATATATGTTGGCAATGGTGAATGATGGATGTGTTTTCACATTCAGAACATCTGGAAGTTTACAGGATTTCCGTCTGTCAATTTATACAAATTTAACACAAAACGAACTACGAAATCGGTCAAACTATGTCGAAGCGTTTGTCCAATCTAGTGATTCAGTTATGAAGCAAAACTGATGGGAATGCCGAAGGAGTACTCTCCCTGACCAATTTATGATTCACTCAGTTAAACTGATGTGAGACTTGAATTTTCTACACCGAACAGAAATTAATTCAGGGCGCAACACAAAAAAATGCTTAATTGAAGCAATAAGAAATCTTTATTGAGAATCCCCACTTGAGAAAAAAAAATTCTCCAAAAAAAAAAAAACACAAAATCTCCAAATATGCAGTCATAAAATAAAACCCTAGACACTAAATCTCCAAACACACAAGTCTAAACATCTCCAAACAAATAATCTCCACAAAGTAAAAGTAAAAGCCAAACCGACAATAAGAACCTACAAACCTCCAGAGACAAAATCTCGAAAACGCACCTAATCCCCAAAAGTCATAATCCCTAAATTCAAAACTAATCTATCGGGACAAAAAGGTTTCACGTACAATCTTGACTGCTAATCCCCATTTAAGAAAAATAAAATCTAAATGCTAAGTATTGACTTCTAACCCCATTTCAGAAAAAAAATTCCCAAAATAAATTTAAGCAGTCCTGTATAAGCATAATCCCCATAATACAACATCTTCAAATACACAATCAAAAAATAATTCCTAGGCACAAGATTCCCAGCATTTCCAAACACATATTCCCTCAAGTTCACAAATAAAAAAAAACTTGAAAAATTATACCTATTAATCACCAGAATTAAAATCTCCCAAACGCAAAAACCCCAACCAACACATTTTCGCTAAGATTCACAAACCACAACAATCCCCACTTGATTTCATATCACCCAAAATGAAATTCACGGAGTCGTGCATATGCATACTCCAAAGCAAAAAAAAAAACACAAAATCCTCAAATATACATCCATCCTGCGTCTACCACGCTTGCCTTACAGAGTTCCTGAGCCAACGACCTTAACTTCTTTCCCTCAAAGGGAACGACAATTTATCCGACTAATAGCCTGAAGGGTGTTCTCCGCCGGGATGCCGCTCTTTGGAACCCCACCTTGTCTAGCACCACAGACATCCTCGAGACCAACACCTTGATGGGCAGGGTTCCCATGGTCCCTTGGGCACACCCATCCCCGATGTACACTGTTTGCTAAAGATTTCCCAATAGCAGGTATGATTCTCCTCTGGCCCCCTGTAGGTTAGACCTAACGAAATCGGCTCGCAAGCCGCAGGATCGTTTTGCCTGTTTACTACCTACTACTGTAGGTTAGACCTAACGAGCTCGGCTCGCAAGCCGCAGGATCGTTTTGCCTGTTTACTACTCGTCTGCTTAAAACAGACTGACTTCAACATGGCTCCTTCCGCTTACTAGGCAGCAATTTAACTCAGCTCGTGTAGTCCGTCAATCCACAAACTAGTTAGATATAGGCATTTTCCACCAAGGCCGTTCTCCCTAACTAACCCCTTCGTGGCTCGGGTTATGCGAAGCCGCCAGCTTCGATGCTCTACACGGTCGCTTATAATGGATTCCTAAACACTGCGTCGTGTTCGACTTGTATGACTGCCTTTCCGAAGGAATAGGCAAAAAATCAGCCACGCCGTGAGCCACCCAACATGACTCGAGAGCACGGGAATCTCATTGCCCGAATGGCCTTTGTGCAGATCCACGCCATGGCGTATCAACCATACAAGGGGCCTCCCTCCGCTGCACGGGTACGTGGTGTCGCATTTCACCATAAATCTTGTCCAACTACCCAGAATGGTCTGTGTCACATGGACTTGAAACATGCAGTCTGAAAATAAAACCTTGGACGCAAAATCCCCAAAATGTAAGAACCTCAGAACTCCAAACACATAATCCCCACAAAGTAAAAGTAAAAATCAAACAACAAAAAACTATAAATCTCCAGAGACAACATATGCAAAAAAAACACAAAATCCCAAACCCAATACTTCCGAACACATAATCCTCAAAAGTCATGATGCCTAAATTCGAAACAGATCTATCCGGATTAAAGCTTTCGAGCACAATCATGACTTACATGCCCATTTAAGAGAAAAATATCCCCAAAACAAAATCTGAATGCTAAATCTTGACCTCTAATCCTCATTTACGAAAAAATCCCCAAAACGAAATTCCTGCATTCCTGCTTAAGCATAATCCACATAATACCGAATCTCCAAATACACAAAATCATTAAAAACAAGAATCCTACCATCTCCAAACACATATTCCCTAAAGTAAACAAATCAAAAAAACACAACAAAAAACCTGAAAAAATATGCCTATTAATCACCAAATATAAAATCTCCAAAATGCAAAATCCCCAACCAGCACAAATTCGCTAAAGTTCACAAAACAAAAGTCACAACCTAAAAATATTAGGCCTATTAATACCCAAAGAGGACACCTAAAAAGCAAAACTTCCAGATTTTTCAAACACCTAATCCCCAAAAATTCATAGTTTCTAAAGTCGAAACTGATCTATTGAATTATGTGAAAAGATCTTCGGCACAAAAACGACATTTAATTTTACAGAAACGTTCTGCCTACTGCAAACAATTTGTAATTTCCAATCCCTATCCCCACTTACAAAAACAATCCCAAAAAACTAAAATTTTCGCGAAGCCCCCCAAAAACATGATCCTCGTTCTGAAAATCTCCAAACACAAAAAATCGGCAAATACATCGGCATCGCAATTCCTATACAAAAAATAATCGCCAGACTTAAGATCTCCCAACTAAAATTTCCAAACGCATAAATCCCCAAATTAATTGAAAAACAATTTAAAATTAACAACAATTTTTGTTTTCATTTCCGAAACAAGATTTTCGCTATCGAAGTTTTGTATCAACACGCAATTAAAAATTAAAATCGACTAATAAGATCTCCAACACTTCCAAACATCTAATCCCCAAAAATCAACGTCCCTAAGTGGGAAACTGATCTATTCTGGGATAAAAACGTTTCAGGAACAAAAACGCTAATAACAACTACAAATTCGCAACGATAATATGATAAATGCTGCCTACTTGAAACAATGTAAAATTTCCAATAACTATCCCCAAATAATCCCCAAACAAAATTTTCCCAAAGTTGCCCAGAAACATGATCCTCGTTTTGGGAAATGCCAAAAAATACACAATTCCTCTACAAAAAATAGTCCCCAGACACAAGATCTCCAAACGCATAATTCCCCAAATTTACAAAAATATGCGAAGTCCTGCAAAAAAAATTATTTTGAGCTCCTAATCGCTGTCCATGTAATGCATAAACACAAAATCCCCAAAATTTACAAATACAAAAAAAACCTTAAAAATGATTCTCAGAGACAAAATCTCCAAAACGCAAGTTCTGTAACACTCCGAAACATCTAATCCCCAAAAGTTAGTTAGTCCCTAAATTCGAAATTGATCTATCGGGATAAAAGGATTTCGGTCGTAATAAAAGCCACACAAATGCAATGAGAACCTGTACAAAAAACGCCTACTGTGAACGATGTGGAACTTGCAATCAATCCCCAATTAAAAAAAAAAAAACATCCCAAAACAAAAACTTCACAAAGTCTCGCAGAAAGATGATCCGCGGTTTTGAAAATCCCATAAACAAAAAAAATGGCCTCATATTCGAAATTTGGATTTCCATCCCCAAACAGAGTCTGATTAACACCAATCCGTTATTGTAAAATTGTGGATTTGGGGATTATTTGTCTTCCTGTGGGAATTGTGATTGGGGATTTCGTATCTCTCCCAGTAGGAACTTTTTTTCTAGATTTGAAGATTGTTTTCAACTCATGTATTGTACAGACGCCAAATCCCAAGCCCCAAAGCAATTTAAGGTGTAAAGTTCTTACCTTTCGATATCGCTGGAAAAAGTGACGGCGCAACCTCAGCCATATCTACAACCTTGCATAGCGCTTCACACTATTCTGAAACGCAACAATAAGAGAATTTTCCTCAAAAAATTGAAACACTTGTCCAAGTATAGTCAATTCAAGGAAAAAATAATAGTCTGGGGGATAGGTACCGGTAGGAAAAGAAAAGCCGGTAAAAATAAACCTTGTTAAGTTGCGTTAGTTACCATAGAGATCCACCGGTACTTTCATCTCATTTTCCATCCGGATATAACACAAATTCTATCCATACACACACACTAAAAATAGAAGGAATCTAAAAGCTTGCTCTTGCTATATAATTCCATTCAGTGTCCTGAAAATCTTTCTGTAGAACATCCTACGACGTTTCGGACAAAATCCAGAGATACCAACCGTTGTCATCGTCCCATACGTATAGTCGCGGCAAAAACAAGCATTGGGAGAGTGTACCACTTAAACTTTAATTTCAGAAAGTAGTTTCGAGTGGTTTTTATCCTCGTCGACAACGAGGAAGCGGCAGAAGGAGGCGAGGGGTGGTAGTTATACGCTATGGCATACACAAACTCATTTCACAGTTTTTTTTTACAAACTATGCACGTAAGAGGAAGTACCAGAATGCAGTGTAGGAAAATGCCAAGAACAAACTAGCTGGGTCTGGGTGTTCCGTGTCCTTTTTCCTCTCCGCCTTGTACAATCTGAAAGTCAAACGGAATTTGCCTCGTACTAAAGATTCGATTCGTGCAGAGTGTATGAACTGAGGAAAAAACATCGACTAAAGTACATTACACAGCACAAACTCAACTCTGGCACAAGTAAAAGGGTCAACTTAGAAATCCTGGGTCCTGAAATATAGTCGCTTCTATCCGTTTCGCCTGTACGTCTATCCAATCCATCCGTTCGGTTACCACACCGCCTTCTTGCATTTCCAAGTTGTATGAACAAGTAAATAAAATATCATAGTGCAGTCAGAGCACAGTTGTAAACTGCAGATAATGGAAGTGGAAACTAAATGAAAGACGATGGATATTTTATCGGTTGGGAAGAGCTCGAGGAGGAGAAAGGCGCACACACAGGGTATGTTGTGTATGGAAATGGATGTTGCAACCACTTTGCTCTGAGAAGAATCCTTACTGTAGTTGGGAGCATAATGTAAATTTTATTTAACCGAAGAGTGCAGTCAGTTTGGACTATTTATCTTTTAATGGTTTCCGTTGGAGATGAGAGCAACAATAAAAATGCAAGAGAGGTTTTCTGCGAAGTACAATCCACGCGAATATAAATTAATAGGGTAGCTCTCGGCCGCAGTTTTGCGGTTTATTGTCTATATTGTTGTACGTAATGAGAGTCCGGAGCGAATAATAACACATTTTGCCGGGTTGTATTAAAAGATAATTACATTGTGCAAGCAAGTACGGTTCAGATGTAGCCGTGGGGGAGGGAGGGGTAGATGGGTCGGACCTGACACATCTTTAACGGCTACCATTTGATACTAATTTGAAGTTTTTCGTGACATTCTATCAAAAGATATGGCTGAATATAACTTTGTAGGGGAAGTAGGGGTAGGTTTAGTCGGACCTACTCCACTTTCCATCAACTCACAGTATATGTCAGAATCATATATTGATCAAAATTTTAAGTCGATAGCGATATTCTAGCGAAAGTTATGGCCGAATTAAAATACCAAGGAGGGGTAGTTTGTATGGGAGGTAGGGGAACCCGTGGTCCGATGTGGCCCATTTTCAATACCGTCCAATATTTTAGCAAAACAAACATTCGACCAAAATTTTAAACCGCTAGCTTCATTATTTCGGGAGTTATCGTGCTAACAGACAGACACACGGACAGACAGACACACGGACAGACAGACACACGGACAGACATGGCTTATTAGATTCAGGGACCGACCCTGATCATTTATATACACCTGCCAGAAAAAGTCTCCGTACACAAAGTAAGGAAAACTGCATATTACGGAACCACGGGGAAATGAAAACGTTAGATTGAAATTTGTTATCTAAAATGTTTATTTAGTATGTTAACTAATATTTCTACTCATTATTTTACTGAAACTCGGTTGTCAACAAAATTTTCTAGAACAAAAACTAAAAAACTTCACAAAAACGAAACGAAAAAGTCTCCGTACACGACCATATTTTTTTACAATTATTAATTTTTTTTTCACAGAATTTCGAAGAATTCACTAGCTTGAGGGTAACATTTTCGGAGGAAGTCCTCCATGCTTCGATGTAACATGGACTGGATCAATTTGGCCGAGCTCAGGCCTGTTATTTTGCCCCTTTGGTCGAGAATGGGGCTTTGAAGCATCTCCTTGTAAGTTATTTTGTGCTGACGGTTCCTGGGCACCTTCAATTTCTGAAAAGCCTCAGTAGGATTAAGCTTTCGGAATTTGGATAGCATATGCAACTTACGTTTTATTTTATCCGAGATAGAAGCGTCACAATTAAAGGCAAGTGCAAGGGATCATTATTTTGTGTGAGCCAAGAAGCCTTGCGAAGCCCCCTCTGTTAAACGCCGTGTGTCCTTTTGGTTTTCAGAATGCTTAAAGAGACGTATTGATCCATTGTTGACTCTGTAAAAATGAGTGCTCCTACTCCCTCCGCCAACGTACACCCCGTAGTCATCATGCCCACCTTTGCCATCTTGGGCAGTTAATGCCTGATTTTTCTTATGAAGGACAGAGCCGATTTTCCGCCACTTTAAATTTTCTTACCTTATTGTAAAAATATACAAAACCCACTCTTTGCCGAAATTAAGTAATTTTCCATTACTATGCAGGGTGGAGAGTTCTATACCATCGATAAAGTAAATCTTGTACCAACTGCCTAACGTAGCAAAGGGGGTCATGATGATCAGGGAGTAAATGTTGGCGCAAGGAGTAGGCGTACTTATTCTTACAGAGTCAACAATGAATCAATACGTCACTTTACGCATTCTGAAAACCAAAAGGAGACACGGCGTTTAACAGAGGGGGTTTGCAAGGCTTCTTTGTTCAAACAAAATAATGATCCCTTGGACTTGCCTTTAATTGTGACGCTTCTATCGCTCTCTTAAATAAAATGTAAGTTACATATGCTATTCAAATTCCGAGAGTTTAATCCTACTGAGCATTTTCAGAAATTGAAGGGGCCCAGGAATCGTCAGCACACAATTATTACAAGGGGATGCTTCAAAGCCCCATTCTCGACCAAAGGGGCAAAATAACAGGCCAGAGCTCGGCCAAATTGATCCAGTCCATGTTACATCGAAGCATGGAGGACCTCCTTTCGAAAATGTTACCCTCAAGCTAATGAACTCTACGAAATTCTGTGAAAAAAACTGAATAATTGTAAAAAAAAATATGGTCGTGTACGGAGACTTTTTCGTTTCGTTTTTGTGAAGTTTTTTAGTTTTTGTTCTAGAAAACTTTGTTTACAATCGAGTTTCAGTAAAATAATGAGTAGAAATATTAGTTAACAAACTAAATAAACATTTTAGATGACAAATTGCAATCTAAGGTTTTCATTTCTCAGTGGTTCCGTAATATGCAGTTTTCCTTAAATTGTGTACGGAGACTTTTTCTGGCAAGTGTATATACTTTGCCATACCTCCGGTGGCTCCTTTGAGGTGTTACATACATAATATCGGCGTAACAAAAACAATACACCCTATACCATCTTATGGGTATAGGCTATAAAAAAAAACCTATTAGTGAAAGAATGAAAATACTCTAAGGTCAATGAAAATTTCTACTACTACAAAAATATCCAAAAATTCTATAACCCCTGCAACGCAGTAAAATGTATAAATAATAGACACATAGACACATTTGTGTCAAGAAAACTATTTTCGAATAGTTTGCGTTCTTCTAGCTATAGACTTTCAGTTAAGTTCGTTACGAACTTATTTACTCTCTCTCTCTCTCTTTCTTCTGTATTATACTCGTATTACTATATCTGTAGTATCTGTATTCCCTTCTACGAATTTTCCCCAAACGTCTTCGATTTTAAATTTAAGGAAGAAACTACTCGTAAGTACATACATACATACAAGGATAACTTCTTCATCTTCTTCTTGCTTTCATGAAGTCGAAAACAGGATGCAGTACAGGATGAGTACACTCCGTTAGAGATACAAGACACAAAAACAAAGTTTGGTTTTGCATTCTTGACCTCACATATGGTCATAATGCCAAATTGAGAAACACTTTCTCGACTGTAAATTTCAAAATATGTATGTGCGAGAAGATAGTACTTATAGTTGCCTTGTCGTCTTGATGATACCGTTTCTTGCTTTCGAGAATGTAAGGAAATGGATGGAATACATACTCGGTGTTGTATGATCCTAGTCATGCTATTCAAATGCCTGTAGACGACAAGATGAAATCTCGCTTATGTTTTAGATATGGATTTCAATTTAATTGAATTGGGTTGAAATCTTTTTGAGGTTTTAATTACAGAAGGTTGGAAATACGGTATTGTTTATTATGAAAGAAGAAAAAGGCTAAATTTTCATCATATCAAAGAGAGTATTAGGTTCATTCCTTAAATTTCGTTTTTATAGTTTAATGTAAAGGAAAAGTTATAAGTGACACAAATACAAATATAAAATGTGTCGTTTCAAAAATTGATGTTCTCGGGGCACTCTTTGAAATTATAGTTCACCACACTGCTATTTGTGATCATTCGGGATCTTTTGTCTGCTAACTACTGCGACCAAAATTTTAAAAATGTCTCCATCTGTCATACATTCTTGTGATATATTCTTTGGCTGTCAATACATTAGCTGTCCATACACACAAACGCTTTCCGACAGCAAATTATCCTGTGTATTCCCAGATGGAAAAGCTGGAAAGAAAGGATGATTTGAAAAAAAAAAACCATCTGTTTCTATTGTTTATCATTTTACATCAAGTTCAAAGATTGAAACAGCCATTCAAACAAATGATTATCTGAATGACACAATTTACGAGGTGATTTTCCATCGGAAAGAGTTCCAGTGTATGGGCAGCTATTGATACGTTTTCCCTCGGAAAATCATAATCATCGTCATAACAATACGGTGATTGATTTTCCATGTAATTTAAAATGAAAAATCAAATGCAAACTGGTTGCTAATTGTTTATGCAACTCTCATTTTCCTCTTACGTTTTGGTAGACGATGCGTTTTTCGGAGGAAAAGTGTCTCAATGTATACATTATCTAAAATGCGCTAAATTTGCCCACACATATACAACAATAAAAATTAAAAAAAAAATTTCAATATATTTTTAGCATTATTAGCATTTTAAATAACACTCCTTTTTTCTTTCTTTTCAGGTAAGTTTCTTTGACGATTGATCTACGATTGTATAATATAAAGTCCCCGCATAGTAGGTAACTTTTTACGTGCTTTCTTTTCTTGTATTCTTTTTAGTGAGCAATTTTTCACTACTTCAGTTTAGAGTAGGGTGCGCACTGTGCTTTCAATTAAATTTATCAACATTCTCATAATTATTATCATAACTGTCAAAATTAAAACAAAAAATATTTATGTACGAGGGTAGTCTGATAAGTACCCTGCCTCCCCGCCTGATGGTGTCAGTATCGCAAGAGCAATTTACTATCGTGTAGTACATTATTCTAGACGGCAACTGTCCAAAATTCAGCCGGATCAGACTCGTAGTTTTGCTTTGGCCACGTGTGAAAGCTGGAGTGTCCGCCGATTTTAGAAAAATTGAAAAAGAGCAATATCGGCCGGTGATTCGATTCTTGTTTTTGGAAGGGAAATCGCGCAGCGAAATCAAAGAGCGTTTGGATGCTGTGTGATGCTGATGTGTACGGTGACTCTTCTCCTTCGATGGCGACGCCGAATTGAAGAAAAAACGGCCCCACTTGGCAAAGAAAAAAATCTCTTCCACCATGATAACGCACCGGATCACACCCGATCGATCGATCAACAAAAGTTGAACGAAAGTTGAACGTGAGTTGAACCTTAGTTGAAAGTTACTCTTTTTGGGTCGTTCAACAAAAGTTGAACGAAAGTTGAACGTGAGTTGAACCTGAGTTGAACCTAAGTTGAAAGTTACACTTTTTGGGTCGCTCAACAAAAGTTGAAGGAAAGTTGAACCTAAGTTGAAAGTTACACTTTTTGGAAAATTGAACATGAACAAAAGTTGAACGAAAGATGAACGTAAGTTGAACCTAAGTTGAAAGTTACACTTTTTGGGTCGTTCAACAAAAGTTGAACGTGAGTTGAACGTGAGTTGAACCTAACTTGAAAGTAACACTTTTTGGGTCGTTCAACAAAAGTTGAACGAAAGTTGAGCGTGAGTTGAACCTAAGTTGAAAGTAACACATTTTGGGTCGTTTAACAAAAGTTGAACATGAGTTGAACCTAAGTTAAAAGTTACACTTTTTGGGTCGTTCAACAAAAGTTGAAGGAAAGTTGAACGTGAGTTGAACCTAAGTTGAAAGTAGAATTCAAGTTAAATTCGAGTTGAATTCAAGTTGAACCCAAGTTGAACTCAAGTTGAACGTAAATTGAACCCAAGCCCAACCTCTGTTGAACCTTGAATAGCACCCAACACTCACAGGGTACCACCTTGCCCAACTTCCGTTGAACCTTGAAAAACGTAACGCTTTTTCGTTATGATTTTCGTGACGCTTTTCGAATTTATGTGCCAGAGTCAAGACATAAAAATGTCAAAACTTTGCCTTTACGACGCCTCATTCAAACCACTTAAAATTTGGGATTGTAACATGCTCAGGCTATCTTTGTAAATGCCAACAAAACAAGCTTATCGCACATTACGGGTTTCAACACTGAAGCATGGGGAAATCATACTTATCTTGCCATACCTGCTGCGTCAGCACCTCTTTTATTACGGACATCCAGAAGGCAACTTCTAAGTCTGCTGGAAATGGCAATATTGTCGATTTGATTCTCGTTTCGATATCGATCAACAAACGTCCAGGATCTGATGGCAATTTTTAGGCTGGAACATAGTTCCACCAATGACGAGGTGGTGGAAGTTACAGAACTCTAAACCTCTCTCCGTTATCGTTCCGGTTACCCGGACCGTGTCTCCCCATCACGTTCCTTAGTCCATTATTGTCGGCACGAACTTTAGCATTTAAAAATCTCCCATTACCACTACAATGTCGCCCTTAGGTGTCTTACATTGGATGATGTTGAGTTGTTCGTAAAAAAAAGTCCTTAGCTTCGGCGCTAACGCGTTTTACTCGGCCAATTTAAAAGCTGAAAGCTGAAATTTTGTACAAATGCTTCTTTTTGCTGCAGGCAGTTTGTATGTTTGAATCGGTAAAATCGGACCATGGGGTCATGCGGCTGCCATACAAACCTAACCCCCAAATTAGGTTCTTTTAAGAAAAACTTTTTTATTTGTGCACCGATTTCAACAAAATTCCACACAAATGTATTTCTATTGATGACACACAACATATGTGAGAATCGATCAAATCGGGCCATGGGATCATGGGGCTGCCATACAAACCCAACCCCCCAAATTAGGTTCTTCTGAGAAAAACTTTTTGTTTGTGCATCGATTTCAACCAAATTTCACACAAACGTTTTTCTCTTGATGACACAAAACATATCTCAGAATTTATCAAATTTGATAATGGGGTCATGGGGCTGCCATACAAACCTTACCCCCCAAATTAGGTTCTTCTAAGAAAGACTTTTTTATTTGTGCACCAATTTCAAGCAAATTTCACACAAACGTTTTTCTCTTGATGACACAAAACATATCTCAGATTTGATCAAATTGGATAATGGGGTCACGGGGCTGCCATACAAACCTAACCCATCAAATTAGGTTCTTCTAAGAAAGATTTTTTGTTTGTGCACCAATTTCAACCAAATTTCACACAAATGTGTTTCTCTTGATGACACATAACATATCTAAGAATAGATTAAATCGGATAATGGGGTCATGGGGCTGCCATACAAATCTAACACCCCAAATTAGGTTCTTCTAAGAAACACTTTTTTATTTGTGCACCAATTTCAACAAAATTACACACAAACGTGTTTCTCTTGATGACTCAAAACATATCTCAGAATTGATCAAATCTGACCATGGGGTCATGGGGTGGCCATACAAACCCAACCCCCATTTTGGTTGTTCTAAGAAACATTTTTTGCACCAATTTCACAAAACCTTGAATTAATGTGTCTTTACCAAAGCAACAAAAAAGTTAAAAACGAATGGAATCGTACTGTAGAGTCATGCTCCCGCAACCACAATAAAATTTTCCGAGTAAATATATTTATTAGCTGACAATAGTGATACTAATTTAATTTCAGGGTGGGCAACCCCAAAAGTTTTTTTTCTTTTTTTTTAATTTAGAATCAGCGACCCAAAACTACCTTAGTGATTCTGAAACGCCTATAGGGCGAGTATTCCCCATTCTGGGGCCGGCGACCCTAACAATTTTTTAACATATTGTTTCTGCCACGCCAATTGGGCGAGTATTTCCCCGAGAAAACAAGGGTATAATTTGGCAAACCCAATTTTTTTTCTTGTTTTTGATCTCAAATTTGGATCAGCGACAACAATTTTCCTAGTATTTTTGCCATGCCGATTGGATGAGTATTTCTTCGAGAAAACAAGAGTACCATTCTTGGACCGGCATCCCCCAAAAATAATTTCTTGTTTTTGACCTCAAATTCTGAATCAGCTAACCGAATTTACCGTAGTGGATTCGGCTCCTATTTCCTCGAAAATACAGAGATACCGTTTTGGGGCCGCAACCCTAATTTTTTTTCTTGTTTTTTTTTTCTACCTCAAATTTGCAATCAGCTATCCAAATTTAACTTAGTGTTTCTGACACGCCAATTGGGCGCGTATTTCCCCATGAAAACAAGGATATCATTTGTGGCCAGCAGCCCCAAAATGTTTTTTTTTCTTATTTTTGACCTCAAATTTGGAATCAGTGACCCATTCAGCAATCGGAGAATCGCATCGCGTCGCATTGTGTGTGCACACATCGCATCGCACTATATGTGTACGCGCCCTTATGCGAGACAGACTTTTGCACTCCATCATAATAGCATTATGTACATACCATAATTTTCATGTGATAATTGAAATGTCATGCAGAAAATTTGTTTAACGTTTTAATTTTCAGTCCAAGTCCAATATAGAAATGGGAATACTCAACCGCGTCCCTGAGCACAACAACGATGAATCTTGTAGAATGTAAAGAATAAAAAGAACTACAAAAATAGAAAGAAGCTTTGAAATAGTTTTTACCTGATTCCCATTTCCATACGATAGGAAGCATTCTAAAACGAACTCGGGCCGTAAAAAGGATGAAACCAGAAACGAGAAAAAAATAAATTCAACGTTCTTTCCTTACTAGTATAGAAATTTGTTTGCCAGTTTAAAATCCTACAACAGCGTAACTAAACGTTTGTCAATCTTGTCCTTGGCTGCTGATATGTTAATCTCCACGAATGAAACGGATAACCTCTGACCTTCGTAAGGCAAATTCATCACTCACAAAAGTGTGATGAGAATTTTGCTTCGTCCTATTTCCGGGTTATCTAAACACTAAACACATCCGTACATAGTCGTACTCGTATAAAATCATATACATACTACGTCGAGTATAAATTGAAAATGTGTCAAAGGATATCTCGGGTTGGGCGCTACATTTATACATACATACCTACATACATATCTTCGAGACGATCAGACCAAGAAGAAGTTTCACTTTTTATTATTATACACGAGTACGTATAGCCTCGTTTTTCCCCCCTTTTTGCACAAAAAGGATGTAGCGCACGTTCCCTTTCATTTGAAATCTTTTTCGTTGACGGGTTGGGTCTATCTTGTAGCACGCGAATCATCCTTCTTCCTTCGTATACATAGTTGGAGGAAGAGCACAACCAGACGAGACGAGACATTGATTACCAAACCGGCAAAATTACATATTTTTGAATTGAATTGAGATTTCGCTTTTTAGAATGAGATTTAAATGTACATTACATATACCCGCGATGGGATGAGATGGTGATGGTGGTTTTATGTACCAAAAGACGTTAGGATGTAAGTGTAATGCCTGGTGATAAAATTGCCGCATCATGTCGTTGAATTTATTTTCCTGTTTCGTAGAATTTTAAATTATTCAAGGGATGGTTGCGGCAAAAAATAAGGTATGAAATGTGTGTGTGTGTGTGTGTGTGTGTGTACATTCAATTGAGGAGTCTCAAGGTCAGTGTCAAATCGATGGCAATGGCAAATAATAATTGGGTGAAATTGAATTGAAATTTAGAACCGCCCGTGACGTGACGGGAGTTGTAAATGGTAAAATCCTAGTGAATTCTTAAGATATGTACGAATCACCTTGAAAATGGGGATGAAATGAAAGGGGAATCAGTGTATTCGAACTTAATCAAAATCATTTTGTTATTATTTCCTATCAATTCCTGTGATTATAATTAATTAGAACCAATACGTTAATTTATATAAAAATCTTAATTTTGCCAATTAATTTGGCAACGATCAATATCTCGATACATTGTCATTATCATACATTCATTAGTTTACTTCCTATACAAACGTGAATTTCATAAAATTGTTGTACGAAGCGCCGATTACGACAGACAATTTTCTTAAACAAATAAAGCAAAAATACATTATACTACTGGAGTACACATGCCATATATGAGCCGGCAAAAAGCAAAATGTGTGAATTGTAAATGACGTCACATATCAATACAATTTTATGTATGTAGAATGTAAATGATGATGAATACGAGTATGTACATAAAACATTCAACACGTGGGTTACAATTTATTATCGCCCGATGAACAGGCGATCAAACCAGCTGATCAATGAAATCACATTTCTTGTATTTATTAATACAAATGGCATTTCTAATAATAATTGCCATTCGTCTTAATCATAAATGCAGTTATATGTATGCTTGTACACAAGAAAACTAAGTCGCGACCATTCAATAAATCTTTTGAGTCTCGTGAAAAGTTTAACAGCGGCATTTATGCTGATTTATGTTTTCTTTATTTGTTTTTTTTTCCTCTCTTTAATCTGATAATCATTTCGCAAATTTTGTTGCTTCTCTTCATTGTCAAGTGCTGCATGCATGAGGAATTTATCATATAATTTTTGTGGTTACCACATGTATGCCTCGAATGTCTCTCGACAGCATAGACAGACATTCGAGACACAACACACCGGTCAGAGTCAAGGAACTCATTATCAGAACATTTACCTGTCCCGTGCCGCACTGACAATAATATTCAAAACAAAAGATTTATTATAATAATCATACGAGTCATATAGTAAGTCATATAAGTATGTAGTCAGTTTGTTCAGTCGTGTGTTTTGTTTGGAAGGTGTGCGCATCACGTCAAATATTTTTCGTGCTACCATCATTCATATCTAATTGGCTGTTTTTTTGTTGATTTTTTTTAACAAGTAGATTTATTGATATCAATCAGATTTAACCAATATGATTCCACGCAGAGAAACTAAAAGAAGGACACGTTTGGGGAGGGGATAGAAAATATGATTTCTTCAATAGTTGCCTGTAATTCCCCACTTTCCCTACAGTGTAGATAAATTTATGTTGATTCACCATCAAGGAAGATCCTACTGTGTACTCTTCCTACAAAATTAGCCAAGTTCGTCCAAATTGTACGACAATCCGACAACCGGCCTTAGCCGTCTGTGCTATGGATCTTCTATTCGCTATTACGCGGTCGATTATTGCTAGTCTCGAAAGCTCAGTAGCTGTTATCCATTCGAGGATGCCCAACAAGCTCTCGGTCGTCATCGCAGTCTCGCGTTGTTCACTCGTTCTGCGTTAAATTGTTAAAATTTTGAAATTACAATTATATAGTTTTGTTCAAGTAAAGGTAGGATATCAGTATCTGTGGCGCCAAGTTTTGATGATGGTCTGGGACGATCGAATCTGCAATCTAAAAAACGTTTCTCCAGATACTCAATGTCCAAGTGTAAGGTACTTCAGTGATTGATTGATTGATTTGGAAGTTGGGGATATTTTTGCGTCAGTTCGATAAGAATCAACAGCAATGCACCGAAAATAAAATTTTACTTTTAATTGGCCTCGCTGTGTCTATCAAATTTTAGCATATATGTATATTCAAATATATTTTGACATTTCAAATTACCAACATATTGCCCAATTCGTTATAGTTACTTATCTGGTTTGACTGATTAATATTTAAGCGTAAATTTGGTTGCATGAAACACTTTCCCCAATCAGTTAAGCTAAGAGGGGTTTTACACTACAAGCAACAATTGCATGCAAAAATTGCAGGAAATACATATATTGCTCAATTGCTAATTGCATTCGATTTAGCAAAGTGTTTATACTGCAATTTAGGTGTTTATATTTCAGTTCAATGGCGCCGGAACAGGGGGGGCAGCGGGGGCAACTGCCCCCTCAATATTTTGGCTAAAGGGGCAATAAGTACTACATATGTTGCACTATATTAAAAATGAAGAATAATTTATTTTATATTTTTATACATATACAATGTACATATTCAATTTATTATTCTAGTAGTGGATATTTTTTTTTCCATGATGGAATATCCGGTTCGCAGAAAGTTGCATACGTGCATCTAGTGCATGTATACTACGAGTACGTACATGATCATTCCATTTTCATTTCTTCTTCGTTAACAAGAGGCAACCATAGCGAAACTATTGACCGTTGATCAACGAAAACGAGGAAGTTTTTCATTCTCCTTGTCAGAAAACCGTGCCCATGGTCAGGGATTTGGAGCGGAGCGATGGAGCGGAGCGGAGCGATGGAGCGGAGCGGAGCGATGGAGCGGAGCGGAGCGACCCTAAATTTCGGAGCGAAAGAGCGGAGCGTGGAGCGGTTTTTGGCAGACTGGAGCGGAGCGATTTTTGCTTTGAAAGTCGCTCCGCTCCGCTCCGCTCCAAAGTAAAAAATCGAAAATATTCCGAGAAAAAAAATGAATTTTTTCGACGAAATTTTTCATTTTATGGCACGATTTGGTGATTTTTGACGATTTAAAGGCGAAGAGTTTGTTGAGAGACTTACAAAATTTCGGAATATCGTGAAATTCATTATGATAAAAGAGGTTTTGCATTTAGTCATAATCATCACTCTTCATTAATAAGAAATTCAAGATCATCCATGACAGAAAAGTCCTGTCCTGTACTCGATGAATGAACGCCCTTTTTAATTTAGATTAGTTATTAGGTGCGTTTTATTGAATGTAGCACAAGACAGTGCCATAACAATGTTACAGATCTCATTCTATACGGGATTTCCGGAAACTATCGCATATTTCCAGCAAAAAGAAATATAAAAAAGCCCGAATTATTAACTCTTCAGCTACCACAGACATTTAAAGATTTTTCAAAAATTTAATACTGAAACTACCTACATATTTTCTTTCGGTCGTGGCCAACAATTTTTCCTAAGAATAAACCCATTAAAAATCAGATAAGCAGCTTAAGCTGTGAAAAAAAGCTTCAAAGATAAAATTTTGTAACATTTTTGTAAAATCTTTAAATGCTTTTTGGTAGCTACGGAGTTAAGAGTTCGGGATATTCCCGGTAAACCTATTTTGCTGGAAATGACATTAATAGTATCATATTTCGGCGCGCTTATGCGATAGTTTAGTTTCCGGACACCCTATCTAGAACAACTCAATTTTATGTTCAAATTTGTACGAAATTGTTCTGTACTTGATCGAATGAAACGCACCTATCAAGTCATTTTCTAGAATACTTTAGTAGATATAAGTTGAATTGATGAATTCGCGGAAAATAATAAATATTTACTAAGAACAATAAAGTTTTGTTGTATTTTTGTAATGGAGCGGAGCGGAGCGTGGAGCGGAGCGGAGCGAAACAATTTTAGTCGGAGCGGAGCGCTGGAGCGGAGCGGATTCATATTGGTCGGAGCGGGAGCGGAGCGGAGCGAAAAAAAGTGTCGCTCCAAATCCCTGCCCATGGTAGAGAATCTCACAGTAAGATTGGGTTGCTATGGTCGATTTCGATATTTTTGATCTTCGCTCACAGTTTAACTCTTTTGAAGAGTATGACGGGAGCTTCACCTATGTTGCGCCGAAATTGTTGATCACTTTCGAAGTATATCGAGCACAGCAAGTAACATTATTTCTGAGCATCAGCGGCATCATCAGAAGGGTCGTTCAGTGATTTACGACGTCTTTAACATGGCTACATTCAACAATGACACAAAAACGTCTGACACATCTAATCCTTCTCCACGTTCACAGGGATCGAACTTAGATTCCTCAAAAATCATGAAAGAATTCGTTTCCCGAGGAAACCAGAAAACAACCTTTGGGAAAATCGTTTGACCTTTAATTTTATAAAGCTATATAACATAAAGAATATGTTTATAATCCATACAACACTTCGGAATTACAATGGGATCAAAATGGGTAACAAAAAGACACTTAAAGGCTAGTCTCATATTGAAGACTATTCTATAGGTGGTTTCGGATCGCTATTGTTCTCTACTTTTTTTCTCCTTTTTTTTATCTGTATGTGAAACTCTATTTCTCTTCAATTTTAGATATATCTGAGTTACAGTCAAAGTGAGCCACCACCTCAGTATGAGCTATTCTTTGAACATACATAATTCCTCTAATGAATCCGATAGATATTCATTTTTAGATTGTTGTCATTTAAGAAAAAGCGGACTTTCCACTTTCCTGAGCGGTTCTAGTCTAGAAATGAGTATTTCACAAAATTATTAATAGACTATATACTATTTGGTGTAGATTGCAAAGTGTGGTGGAGAATTTTTTTGGTTATTTCTAATGTTTTATTAGAGCGCTGAGCTTGAATCCTGAGCTTGCCACCAACATTTCGTTTCAAATCAGGATCGAAACCGCGAAAAAAACCCAAAAAATTTGTTTTGTTTTTTGCGGGGCTTAAAACTCCGAAATTATACATTTCACCGATAACCTGTCGTTGAACATGTTAGAAAAAATATAATTGCGGGTCCGACACACAATTAATCTTTAAAATGCGTTTATATTTTCAAATCCAAATTTTCAATAATTTCGAATTTTTATGTTTTTAAACCGAAACTTTCGAAAATTTGGCTTTGAGACCTAATGTAGAGGTTATCACAACTTAAAAATTAAAATCGCCCAAAAATTCCACAAAAAGTGCAAATTTTTACCTCAGCTTTTTCAAATCGAGATTTTCAAAATTTTTGAAAATGTTAATTTAAAATATGAAAGGGCAAAGTTTTCAAAACTTCCGATTAAAAAACATTAAAAATTAAAAAATTTTGATTTAAAAAATGAGACAATTAAGATTAATCAAAAATTGAAATTGTGTGTTTGCCTCACTTAATGAAGCGCCCTGTTGCACATCCCAAATGCACATTCTGCACATATAGTAGAGCCGGTCCTATAGCTAGAGGTCCGGTATATAACCGCTTAATTTAATATGAATTTGAGAAAAAATATCTTGCCCCCCCAATAAAAAATTCGTTCCGGCGCCACTGTTTCAGTTCCAAATTCACAAGTGTAAATTGTGAGTCGACATTTGTTACGAATGCAGGAAAAAATGGATACCTGTGCGAAGAAAAAATTGTTAACGGTGTTGATTTTATCCGTGAATTTATTTAATTGATATGAAAGTGCTTCTCAAACAAACAGTGCTGCGGCTAGTGTCTTGTTGGAAGCATTACAAGAAAGGATACGTCGTTATCGTACGCAATGGGTAGCACCTTGGCTCAAACGTCGCAATGATCAAAGAGTTTACGCGCAGCTGATGGTGGAACTGAAAGCAGAATCACCTGAACTTTATAGAAACTTCCTTATATTGTGGAGCGCGTTGATTAAAAAGCAGGATACACATCTTCCGAAAAGTATAAGCGTAAGCGAAAGAGTTGCAGTAACACTTCGTATCCTGGCGACTGGAAACTCATAGGTACAGAAATTTGGCATACTATTTTTGGATTCATCATTCAACCATTTCAAAGATTGTTCCAGAATCATGCAAAGCAATTTGTGCAGTTTTGGTTGAATGTATTCAGGTTCCTGAAAATGCCGGCAGCGAATATTTTAATTACAAACGATCTCATAGCATCGTTTAGCTTGCATTGGTTGATGCTAATTACAAATTCATTTATATTGATGTGGGTTGCCGAGGAAGAGTCTCAGATGATGTCGTTTTCTCTCACTCTACTCTATCTACTGCTTTTAACGAAAATTTATTGGATATTCCACAACCTACGCCACTACCGGGACGAGAAAAACCAATGCCTTACGTTGACCTCGCTGATGATGCATTTCCTTTAAAGGAGTACATACATTCTGAAACCATATCCTTACAAAGATCTTGCTTTGTCCAAATGAATGTGGGAGAAACATTTGCAGATTACGTTTTTTTTTTTTCAATATTCAAAATAAGCCACAACCATATTCATGTGCAGCGAAAGATGTTTGTGAAGAGTTCGGGGAGTATTTTTGCCATGAAGGTGATTAAATCATGTTCATGTCCTACAGGAGTAAATTCGAAATAATAATACAAATAAAGCTTACCAAATTTGTTTGTGTTTCATTTACAGAAACCACAGAATCCAAAAAAAAGAAGTGCTCCGTATTTCCAACTGGTCCTTGGCTTCTGATCAGCGACGAGTTGTACTGTCGGCTATCGAGCTACGAAGACACACTAGACCCCACCCGTATCAGACACCAATATTGCACACAAATGTGTTGCACATATCCAATCGGTTGGATATGCGCAACACGCAATAAGCAACAATGTGCAATTAGCAATTGTGCAAAAAAAAAACCTTTACACTACACGCAAGATATCATCAGCAATTTATTGCGCAACACCAGTGTGCAACTGCGCAAAAATAATACGTGTTTACATTGCAAGCAACAATTTCTATTGCTCATGTTGCTTGCCCAGTATATTCGCGCAACATACCTCTATAAGGACTCCTGAGGGCCCAATGATGTACACAAACTTGCGGAATTCGGCTGTCAAGCAAATCCTCAGCCTTACTTCGACGTTTTAGGTCCGAGGTCTATGTCGCAGAACTGTTGGCTTGTTCTCTAATACACGACAGACAGAGAGAGATATATAAGCGCAGCGAAGGGCGAAGTACAGTATCTATCTAAGTAATTATACGGTCGAGGCATAGGTCTAAATTTCACGAATAGCCATCCATTTGGCTCACCGATTGCTTTGCTCGCACCTCGCCATATCATTCTTCGCAGCAGCACTGCATCGCACATGGATTTAAGTAAATCTAAGGACGAGCCACAGAACTAAATCTTACCAATTGCCCTCCATCGGCTCACAGCTCGCCGGACTCGCACCTCACCTTATTCTATTCCGCAACAGCACTACGTCACGAAACTGTTGGCGAATACTGAATAGCGCGACAGACAGAGCGAGGTCTGAGCGGAGCGAAGGGCGAAGTACAGGATCTGAGTGTACGTATGGACGAGCCAGATGTCCAATTCCTATACGAATTGCCTTCCATTGACTCACTGTTTGCTGCGCTCGCCTCATGGTATTTCCCAGCAGCACTACGTATCAAAAATGTTGGCGAATTCTGAAAAGCGCAATAGACAGCGAGGTCTGAGCGGAGCGAAGGGCGAGGTAGGATCGCCGTAATCCTAAGGACGAGCCAAAGGTCTAAATCTTACCTTTTATTAGCTCATCGCTCGCGGCGATCGCACCTCGCCTTATCCACTTCCTATCAACGCTGGTCGCAAGCATGTTGGCGAATTATGAAAAGCGCGACAGTGATTTCTGAGTGAAGCCAAGGGCGAGTCACAGGATCTGAGTAAACATATGGATGAGCCAGAGATCTAAATCTTACGAATTGCCTTCCATTGGCTCAGCGCTTTTTGCGCAACAGCACTGCGTCGCAAAATTGTTGACGAATTCTCTGATGCGCGTCAGACCGAAATATAGTAATCCTAAGGACTAGCCAGATGTCTAAATCTTATCTAAACCTGGAAAAAACGGAGGGAGGAGGGGTTGATTTTTCATCGTTTTGCCATAGGGAAAAAAATTAAAATCTCATCTTCTGAACCTTGGCAGCCAGAGCCTTGAAATGTTCACCAAATATGGGCAGAGCGGTGCCAACATTTCAAAATTCCGCTCAAGAATTTCCAAGTTACGGACATTTTCGATTAGAAAACACAGAAGTGTGATTTGGGCAGCTGTAGCTTCCGAACGCGGATATAGGTGGACTGTGAAATTTGGAGGAAATATGAGCGCCAAGTAGCTCCACAAGTATCCAAATTTCAGAGAGATCGGGAAATAGTCTAGTACAAAAAGCTCAAAACCCAAACATCCAAAAGGAAAAGAAATTTTTGATGCCAAATTGTTGAATACACTGCCCAATATACGCAATAAAAAGTTACACCAATTTGCGCCATGGGTTAAGGGGGGAGGGGGTCGCAAAGGGGTGAAAATTTACTTTTTTACAAATAACTGGAAAACTATGAATCTGACCTTAAAATCTTCTGAGGACGAAACAAACTACACAAAATTGCCTTTCTAAGGATATATAACACTCTAGACGTTTTTTCGGAAAATTATACCCTAGACCCAAAAGTATTATAGAGAATTTACATTTTTTGAGTTTTACATTTCGGACTGTAACTCTTGATAGAAAGAACCTAGGATGACGAAATCTTGTTCATTCTATTAAAAACAAAATTTATTTGGTTTGTACCAAAAATTGAGGTGCTCCGACCATTGACGCCTCCCTCACTCCTCCTAACATTTTTCAAAAAGGCATGCCTGTAGCTTCTTTTCAAACTGAGCCAGGCAGATAAAATTTGGTGAGGTGCCTAGTCTAAGCCCCATTATGCTCCTCACCAAAAATTGTTACCATCCGATCAAAACTAAGGGTACTCCCCATACAAAGTAAACCAAAATTCTAAAAAAAATCACATTTTTTCACTTCTAAATTCTATCTAAAATGAAAAAATAAAATTTATTTCTTAGAACGTCATTATAACAGTTAATTGTAGTCTTGTAAATGTATATTCAAAAGTTTGTACAGGAGCGTGCCTTACAAGTACGAAAAATGTGGTTTGAAGGTTGCTAGTACACGTTACTCGATTTATTCGGAACTAGCCTTTGAACTAGTACCAATGACTTTCAAACACAATTTGTTGATACTTGTAGTGTACGCTTTGATGCAAAATTTTGAACATATATTCAGAGGACTACAATTAACTGTTATAATGACGTTCTAAGAGATAAATTTTATTTTTCCGTTTTAGATAGAATTTGAAATGAAAAAATGTGAAATTTGTTAGAATTTTCGTTCACTTTGTATGGGGGGTACCCTTAGTTTTGATCGGATGGTAATAATTTTTGGTGGGGAGCATAATGGAGCTTAGACTAGGCACCCCACCAAATTTGATCTGCCTGGCTCAGTTTAAAAAGAAGCTACAGGCATGCCTTTTTGAAAAATGTTAAGAGGAGTGAGAGGGGCGTCAATGGTCGGAGCACTCCAATTTTTGGTACGAATCAAATAAATTTTGTTGTCAATATATGGACAAGATCTTATGACAGTAGGTCTATTCTATCAAGAGTTACAGTGCGAAATGTAAAACTCGAAAAATCCAAATTCACTATAATACTTTTGGGTCTAGGGTATAATTTTCTGAGAAAATGTCTAGAGTGTTACATATCATTACAAAGGTAATTTTATGTTGTTTGTTTTGTCCTCAGCTCATTTTAAGGTCAGACTCATAGTTTTCCAGATATTTGCTAGAAACTGAATTTTCACCCCTTTGACACCCCCTCCCCCCTTAACCCATGGCGCAAATTGGTGTAACTTTTTACTGCGTATATTAGGCAGTGTATTCATCAATTTGGCATCAAAAATTTCTTTTCTTTTTGGATGTTTAGGTTTGGGGCTATTTTGAACCAATTGTACTGGACTAAAAGGTTGCCGACTTATCGAAAATGGACGATTGTCAAACATAAAAGTGCGATTATCTTGCTAAATATCGACCGCACAGGGTACAGTGATTAAACTTTCCTTTTCTTCCTTAGAAGCAGACATGACTGATCACAGGCCCCATCGAGGAGCTTATTATGTAGTGAATTAGGTTTCATTGTGCGACATGGGGAATGCTGTACATTTCCCAATGGTGTACGACAGGTCCAAACGCTTGTACTATACAGCAAAATGCAGTACGTCTGGTCAGCATAATGTTAAGCAGAACCCCCCCCCCCCCCCCCCTTCCTATCAAAGTACTGATCTGGCCTCATAAAAGTCATGCTGTAACATTATATCTGGAGAACCGTTACTATTTCGCGAAAAAGGATATCAGACCAACATTAGTGAAATGCCATTATCGAAATTAGGCGGCACAGATATTGCAATTTCCCCTAGTCAAAGGATGTTTTGAACTAGTTTCTTGTACGTAGTGTACTTTAAGGAAATCTCATCGGTGTCGTCTGTCTGTCGTGTATCAACCAGTTGAATGGAATTGATGTGGCTCTTGTCATCTGGTTGGTTTCGTATAGCGTCTAGCGCAGATACCATTGAAGCACATAGTTTCGAAACTCCTTCGAGGCAGTTTCCTCATTGTATGTACAGTAGAGCCCCAAAATTGGCAGTTTGGCAAATATGATCGGACAGAGTTGAATTTTATTCTGGTTTGATATGTTTCCAATTGGAAACTGTAAACGTTAACTGTAGTTTAAATCAGGCCTGTCCAACATACGGCACGCGGACCACAATACGGCCGGCGAGTTAGTTCAGGAACAGGCGTAATTTTGGACAAATTTTTATGCAAGAAAGAAATACCGACAAAATTTTTGTACACAAAGTTGCAAGTCACAGATATTTTAAGATCAATTAGTGCGAAATACTGAAGAAATATTTTTAAATGAAATTTCGCTTATGTAAGAGAATAGAATCTTTAGAAGCAGAAGGGCTTTACACTTACTTTACTTTATCCCTCAATAAAAAAAAATCGACCTGGAAAAAAACTTCCATCATCCTCGTCTGCAACTGTCACCCAACTCTCGCCGAAAACCCCATAGTTAACCTCCTCCCACCGTGGCGACATTTGCGAAAGCAGTTTTTGCCTCTAGGATAGTTCAAATTTACAAATATCAATAAATTTGAAATTAATTAAATCAAACCAAAGCCTGAGTGAATTAAAAAATTAAGACAAACCAATTAAACAATAAAAAAGGCGAGAAAGAATGGGAAAAACTTCTTCTACATAAAAATGTTTGGCCCGCCAAAATAACAATGTGGCCCGCGTAAATATTAGGGTGAACAACCCTGGTCTCAATCCTATCATTTTACGGCGACAATAAACTGTGCGATTCATCCAACAAAAACGTTACGAGAAACCATCCAAAATGAAGATGAATTCACAAAAGCGAAATCCCCAAAATCGAAATTTCCTCAAATTGGTTATTTCGCAGGAACAGAATCAACAAATGCAACGCCGTGAATTTTTCATTTGTGACTTCACTTCCATTGGGATAGGTACTTTACGCAAAACACTTCCTTGCTAATACGAACAAGAACAAGAGACAAAAAATAAAACAATCAAATCGTAATATGTACCTAATAGTGTAGTTACTACGTGATAAACCTAGTACATCAGATTGCAAAATGTGGTGGAGACAAATTTTTTTTGTTTCTTATGTTTTTTGGGGTGCTGAGCACGAATCCGGAGCTTCCCACTAAAATTTCGTTGCGGAACAGGGTTAAAATCGTGAAAAACCCTAAAATTTTTGCTGTTTTTCCGTTATTCGCCCCCTAATTCTGCAACTATTTATTTATGCGAAAAACTCCCCATGAATATTTTAGAGAACACATAATTGCGCGTCCAAAGTTGCATTTATCTTGTACATTGTGCATTTTGGAGTGCAGAACCTGAATCTGTAAGTTCCCACCAAAATTTCGTTGCAAAACAGGGTCAAAATTGCAAAAAACGCCAAAAAAATGACTATCAATTGTAGCAATTAGGCCTGTTCGGTACTCAGATTTCAGTATCGGATACCGGTTTTCTTCAGTACCCGGTGCACCGGCACCCGCCGGTTTTTTTTAAACACCCGGTTTTTTCAACCATGAGCCGGTTTTTTTTAGTACCGGTTCTTTCATCCGGTTTTTTTCAACCATGAGCCGGTCCCGGTGCACCGGTTCTTTCATCCGGTTTTCTCAACCATGAGCCGGTCCCGGTGCACCGGTTCTTTTATCCGGTTATTTCAACCATGAGCCGGTCCCGGTACACCGGTTCTTTCATCCGATTTTTGTTGTAGCGTAGCACTTTTTAGTACGGTGTTTTTATTGGATAGCCATGATTCAATATTTATGTAAATGATTTTTTTAGCTGCCATGCAATTTATATAAGACAATTGTCGTGATGAGAAATTTTTTTTTAAAGAATTTCTAATGTTGAGAAAATTTTAATGATATGTAAATGACACATTCTAAAAGACTGAATAGAGAGTTTTAGACCGGCTCATGGTTGAAAAAACCGGGTAAAAGAACCGGTGCACCGGGACCGCCTCATGGTTGAAAAAACCGGATGAAAGAACCGGTGCACCGGGACCGGCTCATGGTTGAAATAACCGGATAAAAGAACCCGTGCACCGGGACCGGCCCATGGTTGAAAAAAACCGGCTGAAAAACCGGTGCACCGGTGTTGGAGAAAAAAAACCGGGACCGGCCCATGGTTGAAAAAACCGGGATTTCGGTACTTCGAAATATTGGTACCGGTACTAAGAAAACACCGGTTTTAAACCGATGTACCGGTGTTAGGAACAGGCCTAGTAGCAATACCGCTTAACACATTTTAATGATTAATGGCGCGTTGGACCCGCAGTTATGTTTTCTCTAATATTTTCATGGACAGGTTTTCGGAGAAATGTACACTTTCGGAGTTATAAACAAAAAAACGGGAAAACTCCGAAAATTTTGGGTTTTTTCGCGGTTTTGATCCTGTTCCGCAACGAAATTTTAGTGGGAAGCTCCGGATTCGAGCTTAGCAGCCCAAAAAACATAAAAAACAAAAAAAAATTCTCCACCACACTTTGCAATCTGAAATCACCTCGGAACTACACTATAAATCCAACATTTAATATGGTCAACCAACCATATACGAAACGAAAAACATAAAAGGCTAATTTTACGTTCGGCGGTCATTTTTCACATAGTATCATCATTGAAACAGAAAAAAAAACAGTATCTGCTTGTGTTGATAGCAAAAAACCCCAACCAGGACTCTCACGGATGACAAAAAAAAAAGAAATATCCTCCAAAAAAGCCTGCTAATTAGCAAAAACAGTGGTTACACGCATATGTGCGCTCAAAACCAGATAAAACGCTTTATAAATTAATTTTCATCATCCATTTCCACAACAAAGTGCGTACGACTCGCGAAAAAAAAAGGATTAACCAATACACAACGCGTTTGTTGCACTCGCGTGTACATACACATTTTTGTGCGTTTTTAACAAGCTTTCGGTTTTATGACTCTCTAAAGCGGTTTTTCAGCTGTCTACACCTCATGTTGCTAAATGCCTATGGCATTTCATTTTATTTCACTTACATTAATTTTTTTTTTTATTTTTATTTTATTATTCGAGTCGAGAATGCAAAAACGAACGAACAAATAAAAACGTTTATTTGAAAATCCAAAACAACTTGATGTGCTCTCTATGTATATGTGCACACACGGAGTTATATACAAAAAGAAAACAAGGCTTATTGCCATCCTGATGGCATGTCAATGTGTATTGGAACACGAAAAATCTATATGTACATAAAAAACGCCAATCGGCCTAAAATTGCAAAAATTTTCAACCAATCGCAAATCTAGAAAATGAGTTCTCTCTCGATGAATTGAATATTATGATGGCCACTGCCCTATAGTAGAGCACTTACTCCACTCCACACCCGTTGCCAGCTCTCTGCAAGTCAAGTCTCACCTCATTAGCCCGAACAAAATGGTTGGATCAAGTGCATTTTGGCCGACAACGTTTAACAAAACACAAGGACGATGAATAAAATTTAAATATACAAAAAAAAGCACAGACACAGTCAACTTTACACCATGCATATCATTAATTAAAAATCATCCATTCGTGCATCGGTGTGCGTGTGTTGATTTTAAACCTTAATGATTTCAAATTACCCGAAAGTTCAATTTTTTTTTTCTTCTCATGGAAAATAACGTATACACGGAGGAGGATTCGTGGAAAATTCTGTTATTTTATTTTTCAATATAGATGTTGACCCCCGCATCCTCAATCACCGCCTGCCCTGTACGATAACCGCAAGCGAGAATGCATATAATGCAAATAAAATCCATTGGCGTCCGCATTGACACATATTGGTATAGATAGCCAGTGAGCGATACGCCTTCCATATATATGTAGATGCTTTTCATACGCCAGCTACATGTTCGAGTCGTGTGAAAATTTTCCCATATATGTACATATTTGTCAGTGCAGTGAGTGTTGAAGAGCACAAAAAACGTGGGTTTTTCATGAGACTCATACAAAAAAAGATGAAAACTATCGTAATATGATAACAACAACAAAAACACCATTATATGAGCACAGGAGCAACATACGCATCAAAATTGCAATGAAAAATTATATTACCCCCACCCCAACATTGAACACACAATTCAATTGGGACACCACCGCACGCACTCCTAGTCCGCACCAACCGGACAACAATCGAGCAAGAGGATTGTCCATTCGATACAATCCTTTTTTTCTGTTTAAGTTGGACTGTATAGTGGTGGGGGTTTGTCAAGTATGTTGTGGCTATGTTTTTGCAGCTTTCACAACGACACTCGGTTGTATATGGACGCATATTATAATGAACAATTTTGCGCTGATTTGCATATTGCACACAATGCAGTATAAGGCTTCAGTGGCCGAATAAAATAAATTCATCCCAAAAAAACTGGGCAAAAAAAAAGGAACGCGACAAAAATCGGGATGAGGGCTAAAAATTGAAAATTCTGCCATTTTATGACATGTACGAATGCTCGCGCTGACGTGCGTGTGAAATGACTGGAATTTATCACCAAAAGGACTATCGACTCTTCGGAAAGGAGATCAGAGGATGTGTGTGGTTTCGTATTTATTTTCGAATAAACCCAATTTTCAGTTAATAAATTTCATAAAAATTAAAGAGTTCAGAACACAGCTGCTGGTATGGTGACGATTGGTAATTATTTAAAGAGGATAGGCTGCGGTTCTTTTTTCAGGTCAAAGTATTAATTTTTGGGCAGAAGGTAAGAAAGGACAAAAATCATTTCTACGACTGGATATGAGGCTTCGGAAACTTTATTCAGTTCCTTTCCACGCATTTTGTAGGTTGCTAGCAAATTACTAACTGTATGATACGTCAATCGTATCTCCAATAACCAGAGTCCAGTACATTCGTTTCTTTGCGGATTCGGGTTTCTACATCCGAAATGGGGGCATTTTTATACGAGCCCTACTTTAGGTTTTTTGGTCAGTAAAGGGCATTAATCGCAACTCGAATTTGACTATTTAACTATCATTCTACGCAATAACTCTGCCCTCAGATAAACAACGCTGGCGTAAGACACACACAAATTGCTTAGATATACACAAGCTTACCTGCGATATTGCAACTTGAAGGTAGGTATCCAAGAGGAAAATTTCGATTAGGTCGTGAAATGCGATGTGGACCGTCAACGGAGAAAAAATCCCCAAAACCCAAAATCTCAAAACAAAAACCCCTCAAATACATAACTGCCTAATTGGGCCGTGAACGCAATATTACACAATCCCCTCAAAATTGCTAAAAAGTATTCCCCACAATCGACATTTTCAAACACAAAATCCGCAAATCTCAAATCACCTAATTGGGCGCGAATGAATGATACAAATTGCCCAAATCAAATCTCTCGAACACAAAATCCCCAAATCCAAAATCGTCAGATAAAAAAATTCTACTCCATATATAATACGCCTAATTCGGTCGTGAGCGGGGAATGAGACCCATATTCCCAAAAGATAAAAAAAATCCCCATACTTAAAATGTTCAAACCCAAAATCTCCCAGCCAAAATCCTCTAATTCATAATCGCCTAACGGGGTTGTAAACGACTAAAAACACAATATACCCAAACGAAAAAAAAATCTCAAAATAATTTCCCATAATAAAAACTCTCAAACAAATCAAATCCTTCAAACACAAAATCCATAAATCTCACAAAATCCCCAAAATCTTCAGATAAAAAAAACTATTCCATACATAATCGCCTAATTGGGTCGTGACCGGGTAATGAGATCCAGATTCCAAAAAGGTAAAATCCATTTAAAAGAATTCCCCATAATTAAAATTTTCAAACCCAAAATGTCCCAACCAAAATCCTCAAGTTTATAATGGCCTAAGTAGGCAGTAAACAACTAAAGACACAAAATCCCCAAATGAAAAAAAAACAGCCGCAAAATGAATTCCCCATAATCAAAACCCTCAAACACAAAATCCTAAACGAAAAAAAATCCAAAACCACACATTCGACTAATTGGGCCGTGGCATCGAAGACCTCAAATTAAAAAAAGAAAGTCAAATCCTCCACTTTGAAAATCCCAAAACCAAAAGATAATGAAGTTAAGTGGGCGCAAATGAATGATAAAAAATGGTAAAAAACAGTAAGCGACTAAAGACACGAAATCCCCAATTGAAAAAAAGTCCTCAAAAAGAATTCCCCATAATCAAAACCCTCAAACACAAAATCCTGAACCAAAATAAAATCAAAAAGCGCATATTCGAAGTGGGCCGTGAAAACGAAATCCTCAAATGAAAAAAACAGCAAATCAGAAGGAATCCTCCATATTGAAAATCCCAAACCCAAAGTACCTACATATTTTCCTAATTGGGTTGTGACGGGTAATCATACGAAATCCTCAAATGAAATCAATCCATAATCAAAACCTTCCAACACAAAATCCCCAAACTCAAATGTGTACGTGCTATAGCACTGAAATTGAAAATTTCAGAATCCCCACACATGTGTCATTTTTTTTAAATGCACGGAGTCTGAGATTATACAAATATTTGGGTTTTTTTTTTGTTTGGCAATGTTGCGCTTTATTGTTCCGTGTTTGAGGATTTTGTAATTGGGGTTCTGATTTTCAGAATTTTAATTTGATGATTTTTTGCGCAGAAATAATAATTTAACCGGCGTGAACGGCTGCACGGATGCTTCAGACTCGACATTTGTCCAAAATCGTTCCGAATGTCAGAACTGAAGTTTAGGTATTTTTTTCAGCCTGCAATTTCGTGGTTTGGGGTTTTTGTAATTGGGAGTTCTGATTTTGGTAATTTGTTTGGGGATTTTTTTGCGGATGTTTATCGTAGTCTCAGACTCGACATTTTTTCAAAATCCATCCGAATGTCACGACTGAAATATTCTGTGATACGCAGTAGCCGCAGTTTCACGAATTATGTTTGTGGATATTTTGTGTTTGAGGATTTCTTGACTCAGGATTTTGATTTTAGGGATTTTGCGAAGGGGACTTCAGCTTTGGAGATTTTTTTGCGCAGTGATATGCTTCGAAACCTTGAATGTTGGGCTTAAGTCTATTTGTTTTTTTTTTATAAATTTATCTGAAGAAGTTGGTAGAAAAAAAGCTGCACTGGCTCTAATTTTGCTAATTTTAGCAGAACTGTTGTTCAAATACGTAAATTGTTTTAGTAGTATTGAGCGGTTGGGTAAAAAAAACTAGAACTTGAGGATTTTGTCTTTTTAGATTTTGTGTTTGGGGATTGCGTGCTTGAGTACTCTGATTTAGGGGATTTTGTTTGGTTAAACAATGGTTAGCGCCGTTATAGGTACATAGACACACGGTTTTGGTTTAAATTGTTTCTGATCAGAAATTGTTGGCACTTCTGCTTAATTCTACCATAATATTAACCGCGAGGCAAAAATTTAAGAGAATCGTAAAAACGTATTTACGACTGTTCAATACAGTCTCAAAATTTGTGTGTAGACAAAAACACACAGTTGCTATCAAAAAATGTATAAATGTGATTAAACTTTTTGTTGGAACAGCACACTCAATTCTCTTTTTTCTTATCTCGCGATTCATGTAATCGCAGCTGCTATAGCGTTTGTCAGCATGATTTCTCAATGGTTAGTACGTTCAGAAAAATAAAATTGTTTTCGTCAAAATTTCGTCTGATTTTGATAAGAACAATCGCGTTGATTTTGCTTTTTAATTTGAACATACATACATACATACATATTTCCGCGCGTGCAATTTTCCGATCAACTAACTTCAGCGAGCATAATAATTTTAACAGTCCAAAAAATGCAATGAATGGCACTAGATTAAGGTGACCAGACGCGTGCAGCATTATTGATTTCATACAATGGAATTTCACCGGGCGGTATTATCTTGTATTGCGCCGCCCAGAATTCTAGGCTAGAGCTCTCGGCACTTCATAAACATTAACATATTGAGGTGGTGGCTATGGCTACACGACCCGTTACTTGTATAATTTCAATATGGCGTCAGATTTTGATGGTTTTGATTCATTTTTTTAATGTCATAGACCCCTTTATATTAAAGGATCTCCCCATTCAACTTCTAGAACTATGAAATGCGCATACACGAAGAAAATGCAACCTGTGGGTAAACTTTTTAAATATTTAGACCCGATTTTCAAATGTTACTAGTGGGCGAGGTGGTAAATGGTCATAGCCTAGAAGTTTGATGGGCCTTCCCCGTCTGCAAAATATAATACAAAATCATTCATTCAAAATCGCATATTTTGTTTTTGGTGTAAAGGAAATTGTTTACAAAAATTTGTTAGTCTGAATTTATTTTTATAGAGCTGAAAGTATGTAGCTTGAACCAGTTCAGATGCGTACTGTTCTGGAAATAAATTATTCAAAAGCACAAGCTTTTTAGAGATCGAAAACAGTCAATCCGAAGTCAAATCTGTACAGTTTAACTGCAAGATCCGCCAATTCGCTTGGTATCGAGTTTGTACAGCCTGCTATATAGAGAATCTGTAGAATCAAGGTTAACAGACGACCTAATCAAATCTGTAACCTGATTTTAAAACAGACTACCCAGACGCTCAATGGGTAATTTTAATCGTGTCTCTTGATAATACAGAACAAAGCATAAAATCAAGTGAATTCCTTCCATAAGCTCATTTTGGAGATTTTTAACTTAGATCAATAAATAATAAAAATAAAATAAAAACGAGACCGAGACCGAGGCTAATTTCGGGCGCGGCCGAAATTTGGATACCCTTCGCTCTCCTCGGGGCTAAAAGTTTGTTCGGGCGTACCTACGACTTGTATTTAGCCCCCCTCCCATTCTTTTCCTTTTGTCTTCACAAAAGTTCCGTTGCGTCGACAAAACAATATTTGTGTGGGGTTTGGTTGGAATAAGTGGGCAAATAAAAAGATTTACTCAGAAAATGTTATTGGGGGATGCGGGAGCAAGACCCCATAGTTCGATCCCATTTGTTTTGACCTTTTTTGTTGCTTTGATTAAGACACATTAATTCAAGGTGTAAAATTTTGTGTAAAAAATGTTTCTTAGAAGAACCAAAATGGAGGGGGGTTTGTATGGCAGCCCCATGACCCTATGGTGCGATTTGATCCATTCTGACATGATGTTTTGTGTTATCAATAGAAATACATTTGTGGGGAATTTGGTATAAATCGGTGCACAAACAAAAAAGTTTTTCTTAGAAGAACCTAATTTGGGGGTTAGGTTTGTATGGCAGCCCCATGACCACATTGTCCGATTTGATCCATTCTTACATAAGTTTTGTGTTATCAATAGAAACACATTTGTGTGAAACTTGGTTGAAATTGGTGCACAAATAAAAAAGCTTTTCATAGAAGAACCTAATTTGGGGGGTTGGGTTTGTATGGCATCCACATGACCCAATGGTCCCACTTGATTCATTCTCACATATGTTGTGTGTCATCGATAGAAATACATTTGTGTGAAATTTGGTTGATTTGAATTTTGGGGGTTAGGTTTGTGTGGCAGCTCATGACCCGATGGCGATGGTCCGATTTGATCTATTCTTACCTAGGTTTTGTGCTATCAATAGAAACATATTTGTGTGAAATTTGGTTGAAATCGGTGCACAAATAAAAAGTTTTTCTTAGATGAACCTAAATTGGGGGGTTAGGTTTGTATGGCAGCCCCATGACCCCAGGGTCCGATTTTACCGATTCAAACATACAAACTGCCTGCAGAAAAAAGAAGCATTTGTGCAAAATTTCAGCTTCATAGCTTTTAAATTGGCTGACTAAAACGCGTAGCAACAGACGGACAGACAGACAGACGGACATCGCCCAATCGACTTCCCATGTTATGCTGATCATATATGTATGTACATATACTTATTATTCCTAGTCTATAGAAATATCCGAGCTTCTGTGGCGGAAATCACTTCATGCGAGGAAAGCTTAGTGATATCACTAATATCTGAATGGGTCAAACAAGATCACAATTTCTATAAAGATAACAATTTTCACCAATTTGATCACTCTCTTTTTGTGTTTCGGTGAATTGGTATTTCCATTACAAATGTACATATATATATAATCGTCCAAGCAGTAAGGTCTAACTACTCATCTGGGTAGTTAATCTAGTGTAAGTGGACCAGATACCGGAGTGACCAATGCAGTACACACTATTGGTGGGATTCGAACCCAACTCCACTATAGAATGAATTTCGAAAAAATTTTGGCCCTACCACTATTCAACAGAAATTCAATTGGACTCTCTTCAATTGATTTAAGATTTCATGATCTCTACTGTTGGCCAGCAGCTCTCCATGTTTGAATAAATTCACTCTTAATTAAAATTTAATTAAATAAAATTACAGTCAAACTTCTCTAGCTCCATTACGAGTTGCCAAGACAAAATATTCGAAGAGAGTTCCCCTAATGCAGATGTGTCAAACTGAAAACCTGGCCTGGGCCAAATGTAACTGTCTTCAGGTATGACGCAGTGTTGCCAACTGAACATTTAGAAAACGGCTAAATTTAGCCGTAA
This sequence comes from Microchrysa polita, assembly GCA_949715475.1. NCBI lineage: Eukaryota > Metazoa > Arthropoda > Insecta > Diptera > Stratiomyidae > Microchrysa > Microchrysa polita. The sequence goes on from OX454420.1 coordinate 16,687,886, forward strand.
AACCGGTTATATTTTTTTCAAAAGCAGCGAAAAATCCGGCTAAATAAATTGCAGCCAGAAAAACGGCTAAATCATACAAAACAGCAAAAAACTGATTTTAATTTCTCTTTGGAGTAAGCTTTATGCTGCAGGCAGGCAGATCTCTTAATTTTTTTACATGTAAGCTCCAATAGCTATGGCATCACAGTCAAAATTTACGTTACCATTTTGTAATTGTGTAGCATAAAATTCGTAACAAAAGAACAGTGGCGTAACATCAAAATGGGGGATCTTTCACGTTCGATTATTTTCACCATTAAAAATTGACGGAATATAACCCACATTCGAACCAGTCGAGACAATATAAGCAAAAGCAACGAACATCATTTTCTAAAAGTTTTTAAATTTTTTGAGACAAAATTGAAATTTGAATAATTATACAGGAGAACCTGTATAAGATCATGTATTTATCACAAAATCCAAGAGAAAAAATTCAATGTTTTGCTCCTATCCTAGATTCTGTATAGCTGATTTGCACAGTTTTCTGGCATATTAGTAAAAATGAATGTTTTTTAAAAGAGCAGTTACTCAAGGATCTAACAAAGAAAAATTCTTTATGATTTTGGATTTGGGGTCTTGGCTTGTGGGCCCATGTTCCACTGAACGCATGGAACACCATACGTTACGCCACTGCAAAGGAACATCAAATGCATAAATATAGACAACTGGATTTATGTAGAACTTTACCATTATCGTAGCTGAATAATTTTATATTTTGATTAAAATTTAACCAGTTCAGTGTTCAGATACGCTTTTAATTTTAGTCAGTTGCGAATTTGAGCTCCCCAAATATGTAGCGAATTTAATTTTCCATACGAAATTGTTCAATTGTTACGAATTTATTGATGTACCGCAATTAAGAATTTGATGTTCCAAAGATACGAAATTGATGTTCTAAAATTATTAACTTGACCGCGAAATGGTATAGATTTTCGATAAATTTGTTGTTACAAACCCAACAATAAAATGTCATGCATCTGCGAAAATTTATAGGTTCTATTAATCGTCCTAGAAGGTTTGCACACTTGTTCTTAATCTGGCAGGATTACGTTATTTGTGGTAAGGAACGACACTTTGAAAAACGAAAAAAAGGTTTGGGTATCCCCATGCTCCAAGACTTGCACAGCAAAAAATTTGATTTAAGAAACGGTCTTTCTTTTTGCAAATTATTCAGCATATTGGTAGTTAGAGTTATACATCGTAGTAACATCGTCAGTTTACGTGAATTCATAAAAATATTGTCAAAATTTTGATGATCGTGAAATCCAATTCGCTTCGTGATTTTTAATTCGCACGAAAGTCTCCCAACGGTTTTTGATATGTCGCAAGCGAAAACAATTTTTTATTTTAGAGTATGTACTAACACTGACAATTCACGTGAAATCCATACAAATACTGTCCAAATTTTGATGGTCGTGAAAACGAGTTCCCTTCACACGAAATCTCCACACATTTCGCTGGCGAAAAAAATGCAGTTGCACTTTATTTCACATGGAAAAGTGCCATCGGCAATCTATCAGTCCGCGAGTGCATATTTATCTTCAATTTTGTGAATAAAACGCTAGACTCTACGGCAAATTTTTCACGGGAGACATAAATACACGACAATAAATGTGTAAAAATATGTAATTATGAGTGTGTATAAATATTTAATTATTTTGGTTTTGAATATTGAAAATTGTATTATATTTTCAAAGTAAAATAAATAAAATAAAAGATTTTAAAATTTCATAAAACAGTTTTAGCCAGAAAAACGGCCAAAGAAAATCAATTCCGGCCGGTCGGATTTAGTAATTTCTTCCGGCTAAACAAAGCAGTTTCCGGCTAAATTTGGCCGGAAAATGGCTAAATTGGCAACACTGGGTATGAGCGACCGCAGGATAAAAATTCGTTAACGCGTATAGAAAATTATTTCGAAATTTAATCACAGAATATTACTTTTAAAATCTCGATAATCTCGATATCGTTAGTGACTCAAATTAGTTATTTGAGTCACTAACGATATCGAGATTATATCCTTTCAAAATGCTATCTTTTGAAAATGATCTTCAAACAAATTTAGAAGCTTTAGAAATAAAAATGATAACTTCAAAATTTGGATAGGAAATTTTTTGGGTCCGTTTTTGATCTCATTTCCGCCAAATTTTGAACAGTTGGTCAAACACTGTAGCACCGACAAAAAAATCTTTGGGAATCAACATTTGTAGGCTGACATAAATTAACTTCGTGGCTGAAACTAGACGAAAATTTGTTTCTGATGTGGTGTGAACCAAACAAAAACAATGCACCCATAAAGCTTAAAACGTACACAGTGTTCCTCCCCGTTTACGTCAATGAGTCATATGTGGCTCAAAAATTTATGTATTTGGATACCAGGCGTGGTGGTAACGTCGAGAAAAACCGGTCAAACAGTGAACGTGTTAATAAGCTAAAAGGCAAAATATCGGATTATTGGACTGGAATTGTCAAGTTTACAAAATGTCGTCTTCAAGTGATTTCCTCACCGAATACAGGATGTCTGGGCCCTTAAGGCTTGTCCTTCTTTTTACAACCGTGGCAGATAACTATCCGGTTCGGAAAATACAAAAACTTTTTTCTGCACCGAGCTTGGGACAAAACAATTTGAGGAAGGGTTTTATAATAATTAAGTCTAAAACTAGGACATCTAAGCCATAAAAATTCTGCTCGAAAATAGGATTGAAAAATGTTCGATTAATCTGAAGCGAACAATTTAGGAACATTGGAAATGGGAAATTTGAGGAGACTTTTGTACAAAGAACGCATACAAATTTCACTGAGAATTTTTGCTAATGTGATGCCGTCAAGAAAACCTTTATCAAAACCTCGCAAAAGGCTCAATTTTAGAATACTCATGGAATCAAAAATCCTTTACTTCAGTTAAGCGGGGTTGTTCTGTAAATTGAACTGTTGACCAATTTGAACTTATTTATCAAGTGGAAAATTGTTATTATACCCTTCGCTCGTAGAGTCAAGGGTGTATTAACTTTGTCATGAAGTTTGTAACGCATTGAAGGAAACGTCTAAGACCATATAATTAGGAACTTATGGCTTCCCCCAGCCAGGAGACCCCGTGACCTAACAACCGAAGTCTTATATTTATCGAATCGAGTGAAGAATTAAGTCTCTGCGATCCAATGCCCAGAAGACTCGATCGAACAAAACAATTACCTAGCCTTGGGTCGGGTAGATTTTAGTGGCCTGGAGTGAGTTGTACCTACCTGTAACGAAACTAAACATCCTTATACAAATCTATAACAGCCAATAGGAATATTTCCGTGTGACTGTCAGCAGTTAACTACAGAATCACTAATCGATTCAAATCTCCTAGCCTCTGGGTAGCAGTGACTGAAATCTGTCCGTGTGAGGACAGCCTTATTTCAGGCACGACAACAGTGGAGATTGCACCATTGTAAAATATTCTAATTTAATTCTGATCACATAATCGCTTTCTGATGATTCACTCCGTTTTTATTGGAACCACTGTAAGGCAGTGCAGTGACGATCATTCTTCTCTATACTATCCAAAAGCAATGTTATCGAAACCACATTAAAATGCATCGCACAAAAGAGCTCAACGAAGAGCCAACAACGACGAGTAATACCTATTGGGCAAAAATGTGTCACACGCATAAAAATACAAAACAAAATTCAGCACATGGCGTGTGGCATACTTTACAATTTATTGACGTTTCATTGCGCTGCACGTCGCGTGTATTGTGTTGAAGAAAAACATATTCTTCGCCATACCGGCCATAATACCTTGTGGCTTGTGTTGTCGCTGCAAAAAAAAAGATTAAACAAGAAAAGCACAGCAAAAGAAACAGCCAAACAATAATCATGGAAGGCGGTAAATTTGTATTATCTTCAGTACTGAAATTTGTATTTTATGAGCAAAAATAAAGTGCGGAATATTCGTACAAATTGTGCAAAGCCCATATGAACAATTTTTTTTTCTTATTATTTCTTGGAACATTCGGTGGATGATGAAGTAATCAAATATTTTTTTTGGTTAATTTTGTTTGTTTGGAGTGTTTTGTTTACTTTGTTCTTTTTTTCTTTATACCCTTTTGATGAATTTATCAAATCGTCCTGTCCGTCATGCGCGACGAAAATTTTGAACGCATGAACATGATTCTTAATTTTTTTCTGGTAAAGTTGTAAGAAAAACTGAATGGTCTTAAATGTCCAAGGTTCTTCATGCATAGCCCTACAAAATTTAAGCAGCTTAATTGAATAATAGTTTTGTGTACCTGAAATTGTGAATTTGATACGAAATCAATCCGCTCAAAATCCACCAATCAAAATCTAGTCGGTGATAAATCACCTTTTCAATTATGCAGATAGTAAATCGTTCATCCCCTTTACTCGTCTTTCATATTCATTTTCGCTTTAGTTGTTCTGAAGATACGAGTAGTTTGAAATTGAAATATGTACAGTCAAACCTCTTTAACTCGAATTAAAAGTGTAAATTTCTAGTAAAATTAAATGTTAATTCTTTTTATGTAAATAAGCTTCCCAGAGCCGCACGCCACAGACTGTTACTTATCCTACATCCTTCTCCATTTCCCCAATTAAAGTGAGAATTCATCGGCAATTTTCTGCCAGCTTCTCCTGAACATAAATCTACTATGATCTATTGGAAATATTTGTGAATAAACATGCTTGAATGAAATCAATCAATATGCCCGTATATTATTCACAATTTATTGGTGTTATTCAAGCATTATACTTCTTTCTTCCATTCGTTCATAAATTGGTACTTTTCGTAGCAGCCGGACCAACTTAGCTCCTTTAGTGTCTTTTGCTTAGCCAAGTATCTAAAGAAGTCTATCTTTAGATTTTACACATTCAAAGTATACGTAAGCCATGAAATCAACCAAATGTTTCACATGAAAATTTACCGCCCAACTCCATTATACTGTTTTGATATTTATACCGCATGCTGTATACCGCCACGCTCGCACACCTGTATGCTCTTTCATAAGACATAAGACGTTTTAATGCTGACGAATTCGTTTACTTATTTTTATTCTCACCTTTTGTTTGGCCTAATAGACCTCCTCGCAACAATAACACTATTGTACATATATGTATGAGAAGAGGATACAAGCCCATAACATTCGTGCCGGACGTGATTTGTTTTGGTTATGTTAACTTTGTTTTTGTGTTTTTCTTTTACTACAATGTGATTTTGTATTGAATTTGTTTTGGTTAACTTCATATTGATTTTTTGGTTCATGTTCTCTGTTGAAATTCGTTAATACCCAATTGTACGGAATGAACAAAAATTGATAAATTGCATACAAGAGTAATTTATATCTCTTGGAAATTTTATTGATTTGAGACCGAAACTGACCAGTGTCAATGGGTTGTTAGTTCATTGATTTCGAATTTAAAGTGAAGGTCGCGCTGTGAGCTTTAATGGAATTGTTCTTCGTTTTTATGTTGAATTTGTTGACGCCATAAAACCTTCGAATTCGTCGCAGACGATTATGTATATCATTCAATAAATGTACCGTTATGAAAATACCCTCGAAAGCTCTTCCCGTTAGCCATTGATATTTTTATCATGACTTGCGCGAGATGAATGAATGATGTATCATTCGTGATAAATGGAAAATACATGCAGCGAAATAAATCCCTGATGAATCCTCCGTGAACAGAGCGCGTAAACATCATATTTCATATGATGTTGGCACGCTGACGACAAGAACGTAGAGAGTAAAAATTGCATTCTACTTATATGTAAAAAGATGCGTATTGTGTGCGAATCATATCCGCGCTGAAAAGAACCCATACATTTTCCCAATCCCAGCAATTACGTATAAAAATGAAAATAGAAAGAGACAGCTACATAGTATTGATTACTGATGGCATTTCCCTCATCTGGCCATAAGGTGTTCCAGGAGTCAGGACGGAATAAAATGACATTTCCTTCTGCTGGCCATCATATGTGTTTAATAATTGTCAAAGCGTCCTATCTAAAGATTGTTTTGGGCTATAACCGACAAAGTCTCGTAGTTTTGCGTTTTATCGGAGTTCAACTGCATTTTGAAAATTTGTAGAATTGCTTCTTGAATTCATTTAAATTGCAGGAAAAAAAATACCGGCGTACAGAGGGCTGCGCCCGCAATACGAGGGTTTTTTAGATTTTGGATACACACATAGTGAATAATTTTACACATATATTTTATAGGTAATAAATAAGAATTATGCACAATATTAATGAAATGCTTCTCGTAAATCTATTTTTGGATAGATTTACTATGTATCATGGTTACATACATTAACTGCATTTATTAGCTGTAACTCCGTTACCATTACTCCAAACTGGAAAAAAGCGACTGATATGAAATGTACCCATCGAGTTCTTTGATTTGAGTACCCATACGTCCATGTCCGATAAAAACTAAAAAAGTCGACTTTTTAAAATCTCCGGGACACCCTGTTAGCTTTGTCCTACCAACGTCTAAGTATTTCGTGCTAAAGACTCTTACGATTCAACACATTCCTACCAAATTTCATAACGATCAGTTAGTGAACAAATTTTTAAATCTCCGTGACACCCTGTTATCTTTGCCCTACTAACTTCTAAGTATTTCGTGCCAAAGACTGTTACTATTCTACACATTCCTACTAAAATACATGAAGATTGGTTAAGCCGTTCGCGAGGTATTTAGTGAACAAATTTGTAAATGTCCGGGACACCCTGTTATATTTGCCATACCAATTTTTAAGTATTTCATGCCAAAGACTGTTACCATTCTACACATTCCTACCAAATTTCATGACGATCTGTTAAGCCGTTCGCGAGTTATTTAGTGAACAAATTTGTAAATGTCCGGGACACCCTGTTATCTTGACCATACCAATTTCTAAGTATTTCATGCCAAAGACTGTTACCATTCTACACATTCCTACCAAATTTCATGACGATCTGTTAAGCCGTTCGCGAGTTATTTAGTGAACAAATTTTCAAATGTCCGGGACACCCTGTTATTTTTGTCCTACCAACTTTTAAGTATTTCGTGCCAAAGACTGTTACTATTCTACACATTCCTACCAAATTTCATGACGATCGGTTAAGCCGTTCGCGAGTTATTTAGTGAACAGACGGACGGACAGACGGACGGACAAAATCGATTTCATAAGGGTTTTTTGAAAAATCTAAAAAACCCTAAAAACATTTTTTTCTTTAAATTGTCACTTTATTACCCTATCGCATATCGCCAAAATCGTCAGTAAAATGAGATTAAAATAGAATGGCCTCATTCAAAGAAAATTCACACAAGCAGAACAACTACTCCATCCTCACACTTCCTGGAGATAAACAAGTCTTGGTCAATGTTATCCTTTTCAAATTCTCTGCCTACACGCACATGATGTCTATTCTTCTAAACTCGCGAACGATTCTAAAATTCAGACACTTGTTGATTGGGTAAAGTTTCGTGTCTCGTGTGTGCGCGTCATTCAATCGACCCCGTTTCCGTTTGTTCATTCTTCTATTACATATATAGTATAGATTACATCTGGAATGATATGGGATTTAGTTATGTATCAGGATACATTCAGTAAATTTTATCGGGTATATAAAAAAAGGATTTATCACGTGCCACTGACACAGGATTGGATTTCGTACAAGTTTTTTATCGAATATTGGAAGTCGATGTTTGTGAGGTTGAATGATTTCGTCGACAGTGTGACTTGAACCTGCAACCCTGAGGTTTTTAGCGGAAAACCCTTAATCATTATCTAAACATATATGAGTAAAATATACTCTTCAAAAATAATATTATTATTTTATTTTCACCGATAAATATCTTCAAACGAAACAAAGATAAATATCTTCGTCTTAACGGTATTATTCTATTAAACAAAACACTAATATTAACATAAGCTACTTTGCAAACAAAAATATTTTGTTTTTGTTGAACACTTTTTTGTTTTGTTTGTTGTTTTAGATACACCATATTTAGTAAAACAAGATCTTTAAATTTAGAGCGATTCAACAGTTTTGGATAGGAAAAGACAAAGAATGGACAAACAATATTTTAAAATAAATCACTCACTATAGAATAAAACTATGTATATGGCAAAAAAATTACAATAATAAAAAGTTTACTAACAATAATTTATTAATGAAACAATCATGCAGTCAAGAGATATTCGTATCTTAGAAAAAAACATTTTGGACGCAATTCTCATCGTAAATGGAAATTTTTCTTAACTAATATTCGGCTATACGAATATTCATCGAACTGTTTACTGTGACTGAGAGTATAATAGTTCAGTAATATCGTGTCGATTTAGTACCAATCCGTGAAAAAAATACAGAAGTTTTTTTCTCACTCTTTCTTTATGTATTATGGGGCGCTGATTCCGATTATGAACTTTGCACCCTAAAAAAAGTGCCGCAACCTTTAAAAAAGGGGGGAAAGTGGGGGATTTTTTCGGTTTTTTGCGATTATTTCAAAAACGGTAAGAGATACAGAAAAATGGTCTGAGGACGAAGAAAACTACATAAAATTATCTTTGATGATATATAACACATTAGAGTTTAATTGAATATTCCGGCGTTAGAATAGAACATAAATTAGAATATTTTCATTTTAGACCTTTTTTAAAAGCTCCATAACTTTTGAAAGAACGGCAGCTCATCCGTATAATTTTATATAAGTACTCACAACAAGTTTAAGATAATTTTAACGTAAACATTGAGTCGCTCCGGTCAAGGACCTCCATTATCCCCCCATTTAAATTTTCAAAACTGCATATCCATAACTCCCCCCAAAATTGGAGCAGAGTGCTAAATTTTGGTTTGTTGCGATTGGAGGTCATAGTCACCCCACCCACCAAAAATAAGCTAATTCGGATAAAAACTAAGGGTATCTCCCATACAAAGTGACCCATCAAGAGTTTGTTCTACGTACAACGTACTACTATCATTTTATAAACTGTAGAACAAAGTTGTCATGGGTCACTTTGTATGGGAGGTACCCTTAATTTTTATCCAAATGAGCTGATTTTTGGTGGGTGGTGTGACTATGACCTCCAATCGCAACAAACCAAAATTTAGCACTCTGCTCCAATTTTGGGGGGAGTTATGGACATGCCGTTTTGACAAATTTAAATGGGGGAATAATGGGGGTCCTTGACCGGAGCGGCTCAGCGTTTACGTTAAAATTATCTTAAACTTGCTGTTAATACTTATACAAAATTTTACGGCTGAACTATCATTCTTTGAAAAGTTATGGAGCTTTTAAAAAAGGTCTAAAATGAAAATATTCTAATTTATGTTCTATTCTAACGCCGAAATATGCAATTAAACTCTAATGTGTTATATATCATTGCACAGATAATTTTATGTAGTTTTTTTCGTCCTCAGACCATTTTTCTGTATCTCTTACCGTTTTTGAAATAGCAAAAAAACCGAAAAAATGCCCGCCTTTCCCCCCTTTTTTAAAGGTTGCGGCACGTTTTTTAGGGTGCAAAGTTGATATTCGGAATCAGCGCCCCAAAATACATATAACAAAATTGAGAAATAAACTTCTGTATTTTTTTCCTGACGAAAATACGATATTATTGGACTATAAGCTAACGACTCAAGAACACAACAAAAAACAAACAACATACGACGTACGTAAAGCGGATGGAATAGAAAGCTAACAAAAAGTGACCATTTAACATTTTATGGGACAGTTGATTTTTGGCGCATTTTTTCTCCGAGTTTTAGATATTTCCGGCGATGGAACGCGAGCGCTGAGCGGTGAGTTGGATGCAACACCACGCTGAGTTGATTCTCGTTTTATATATTTCAAACTATAATTGGTTGTGATTAGCATCATTTCATTAGTGACTTCCGTTGGAGTGAATAAGATTGATACTAAATATATTGATTTATCTTAAGTGAGAGACACTGGTTTTTCAGCTTTTTTTAAGAATATTTATAAATTAGACTGAAATTGATGTTATAATGCGGAAGGAAGCGGTTTATGATTCTTTTTTTATAATTTTGCACTTGTTATTACATATTTGCATTCTTCTCGGAACGGGGGCTGTGATCAAATCATGCGGTCATGAGGCTGCGATAGAGACCCCCACCTTGGAAATGATAGGCTTTTCTAAGGAATATAAGTGTGTTGTTATAGTATATCCTCAAAACATATCCAGGAACGGTTTGAAACGGCATGGGGCTATAATTAAAAAAGCTAAAATTAAGTGCTTTCAATTTTCTCCGCTTACAGGAAAACGTGTAAGCTTTGAGCTTTCCTTTTCAAGTTTTCTGAGCTATTGTCAATCTTTCTTTGAGCCATACTTCTGTACTTCAATCTTCCTTACAATGCTCAATTCATTTGGGCCGGGTTTCTGATAGCTCTTATTCAGTACCTGTCGGCTGATTAGTCTTATCGCGTAGAGAAGACACACACCATATTTAGAAAGCTTTTCCATTGTATTGAATGGAATTTTTGTTTATTTTGCATAGCTACGCCATATTTTGCTTGTTTAAGCCATCATCTTAGATTGAGAAAATCATTGCGCACTTTCATCCAACAGCGTAAATAAGCAAAAGATAACATAACTATGCAAAATTAACAAAAAATCAATTCAATATAATGGAGAAGCTTTTTGAATATTGTGTGTGTCTTCTCTGGGCGATAAGACTAACCATTCTATGTATAAGATCTACGAGAGAATGGGCCTTGGTCTGAGTTGTAAGAGAATTGAAGCGTTCAGTTAAAAGTATGTGAAATCGACTTGGGATATAATGTTTTATGTAAGAATATTCACATTGGGTATTGTGAATCTCGTTTAGTTTCGGGTAACAAAACGTTCCATAGAATCTTTTGATGCAGAAATTTATGTATTGTCCTAGACATCCGTTTGAAAACAATCATGTGATAAAGCAACAAGTCCATTTGTCATAATTCACCATTTTTTTTAGTTTGAAACACAAAGCAATAAATAACGCATTGGTCTCAGCGATGACACGATCCAAGATAGAGCTGCCTGTAGAAATATGCTGAGATATTATCGCCAAAACGGGCGATGTGCCAACACTGCAGGTCGAGCAACGCGAAACCATGGAGCGGTATAAAGAACGAGGCAAGGAAGAAGAAGACAAAGCAATAAATAGCCCAAACAAAGGTGCATTTTTGAAATATTTTTCATGCCGGCATTGTTTGACTTTTGATCCTCGTTACTCTTATATTTAATCTATTCTTAGCCAACTCTGTGCTTCGATAATATGTAATTGTCAACTTTAGGAAGAAAGGGACAATTTGTTTTTACCAACACAACTGACTTTGTAACTTTGACATTTCAGCACTTCAGCACTAGATTTCGAGGTTTTGTTCTATTGGCCATTGTGGTGCTCACCCCATTTTTTTCTAGTTTTGTTCCATCAGATTTTTATCTGTTTCCGCCGTTAAAATTAAATAGATATTTAGCGAAATGGGCCAAAGCGACTAATTTTTAAAAACGGCCCCGGGAGTGATTCCAACAACTGTATCAATGGTGAAATGCATGGAATTAGATTCAATGGGCATTTATGTTAAAGGAGAATATTATAAGAATGTTTCAACAACTTTTATTGACAATTTCCGGGAACTTTTTGACTCTACTACACTCAGAAAAATTTCAGTAAACTAATTATTTTCTCTTATTATTTTTGATCAATAGGAAAAATCTGATTATTTTAAAAATTAAAAAACCATTGTTTTTTTTCAGATGAATTTCCGTTTGTTTCAATAGTTGCACCGTTTTAAAACAAACAGATCGTCTAGTTGTTCCAAATAGGATATATATCCTGTTGAATTAATGTAGCAAAAAAAAATTATTTGCTCGTAATTTGACCGAACTATATTTTTATAAGGATCCCAATAACGTTTCCATTCACACTGCGTTTCGCATTTTCTATAAGGAATCATGACTTTCAAGAGTCATAGGGAGGCAACCATATGGTCACATGGCAATGCCAATCCATTTATGGGTCTTCGGTGATTGATTGATCTATGGACAAGCATCCTCGGATGTAGCTATCACGAAAACAAAATTCCCGCAGTTAGCATCGAACCCATGACTATCGTATTGCCCGTCCTACGCGCTAACCACTCGTCTAACCTCCGATCCATTCCATTATTAATTAAACATATTGAATCTTGTTAATTTAGTGGGACAACTTTAATTAAATGTAACATGACATTTTATAAAATTTGCGGGACACAAAATATCTCGATAGGATCCGTCCATTTATATTATTCATTGCATCTGTATACATTTGTGAAGAAATCTAGTAAATTGACATCTTATTGAAATAATGGTATCAAAACTTTTAAGTATACTAGACGCATTTGTCTGAGTGTACGTATAGGGTGTCAAACAAAGGTTGTATTTCGCATTTTTTTATTCTTACCATTATTTTACTGATTACTGTTTATCAGTTAAAAGTTATCAAACTCATTTTCCTAAGCATCCTTTGTCGAATGACCATCCATCTCCCATATAGCGTTCTCCTGTCGATGATGCTAAAGAAATCAAACTTCGCTTGATATCTTATGAAAAAATTAAGATGGTAAATGTAGTTCGCAGCGTTCTATAATCACAGATTCAGCTTCAGGCTGTGGAGATTTGGGTGGGTTGGCTACGATATGCTGTCCATTTTATTCCCTTTTTCAAAATACCAATAATCATTACCCCCGCCCGTTAAAAAACTCGCTCAATTAATATATACATATTGAATTAGCAGGTTATTGAAATGGCGGGATATTGATTTGACACGATTTTTATTAAGCGGGATTTTAAACTGGCGGGATAATGAATGTCGGGATTTTTAAAAACGGGAATGTGATTTGCAGGATATTTTTTTTTCGACGATATTTTTGAGGTGGCTGGATTTTGAAATGTCTGGATTCTATAATGGCGGGATTTTATAATGACGGGATTTAATAAAGTCGACATAATTTAAAGCGGGGTTATCGACGGGCTGTATTTTGTTTTTCGGGATTATGTGGGTATCCCGGTGTAGGTTTGTCACCTAAAAATACAGCACAATCGTACAATCTGAGGAAAAACTTGTAGTCTAGTGGACATATTTCGGATAATAATTGCATCAAATACTTTTTAATCAATTTTATTCTATTAATTTAAAAAAAAACTTAACAATACTTTTTTTCTCTTTTCAGGTAAGTCACAATACTGTATTCAGATATGCACTGACTTGGGTAAGTTAACAAACTTGACGATAATTCTATGTGGGCCGGTGAATAAGTGGATAACTTATTCTCGGGGGCCACCGAATTGCTACCTAATCCAAACAATTTTCCACTTGATAACTACACTCTTCGGCACATGTATTTTGACATCTCGCCCCGACACTATGGTTACAACGTTGGGATATAAAGGGTTAACTACAAAAAATAACGGTAAATTCATATAAACAACCATGAATATGCTCAATATTTTTCCCGTCGTTCGTCAGGACTCCCATGCTATAGCATTGGTTCCCAACCTTTTCCAGTCCGTACCCCCTTTGCGAAGTCTGAACTGTCTGACGCCCCTTGGGAAATTTGATTAGTTTTTTTTTCGACTGAGAATTTAGGACCTAATTCGGCTGAAACTAATTTTATAAGTAATTTTCCGAAACTGGCAAGCAAAGAGGGAGTCAGTAACAGAACGACCAAACTGCAAATTTGCGTGAATCAGTTTCTACAGCGCAGGGCATTTTATGAATACCCTGACAGAAAATAATATCCCACGACCACCACCTTTCGAACTTTGGCAAAAATAAGACAGAAGACGTATTGGGGGCATACATTTCATAAAGGGCTAACAACTTTTGGAACGTACGCTAGTCGTCAAGTGAGATCTGAAAGCATGTGGATGGAGAACTTCTGTCAAGATTCAGAGCAATTTTATAGGCAAACCGTAGGTCAAGCTGAAGGCGAAGCTTTGTTCGATTAGGAAGTGAAAACCGGAGGGAAAGATACAAATACATGAAGAATAATTTTTTTTTTTGACGGCCCTAATTTTTAAACTCAAGCTTACGAACCGTTAATTCAGGGATAGCTGGGATGTAACTCGCATGCGGTGGCCCATGTTCTGTATTAATAAATTTATGATATGGCATCAAAATTATTTCTGTGCCCGCACCTCCCTTCAATCTTCACGCCTCCCTAGAGGGGCGCGCCCCACCGGTTGGGAATCATTGTGCTATAGGGAAGTAAAAAGATGGAGGCCTGACTCTGTTACGGCATAAGTGTTTTGACAGTATATAAGTCTTATATTCGTATTAATTTTTGAATTGCCTCATTTTTAATTTCAAGTAAAAATATCACCAGTGGCTCGTAACATAAACACAAAATCAGAAATTAGGGCTTTGGTTTGAGCATTGATAAAAGCAAACCCCAACCCTGGCTAAATAATTGGATACCTGCCATTGAATTTTATTTCATAGGGTGAACTGTTTATTATTAAACACATAAATCTTATAAAATAAAAAAAAAAAAAAACAAAAATTGGCACTGTCTGGCAGAAAGCGTACGTTAACGGCGAGTGATGAGCGAACCAAGAAAGAAGTGAAATTGAAACCAAATTATGCCCCAAAAAATGAAATATGAATTCGGACGATTTAGTGACTGCCAAAAGAAACGTTGGTCGTTGAAACAGTGATTGGTACTTGGCTGGACAGCAGCCAAGGCCATTGTAAGCACTATATCCCTACATCATGACAGAGCCTGGTTTCACTTTACCTTAGTATGCATGAAATTTGCCTTCTTCAGTTTTTATTCGATGGTGCGGGTTCTTTTCTGTGACCTTGATTGCATATTTTCCATATTTATATTATACTTTGGCTTCGTTTGTACATTTTCCATAAATTTTTTGATGTTTTTTCGGTCATTATTCGAAATTTACATTCCCTTTCTGTGAGGCCGTGAAAAGTTTTCTATTTCTTTTCTATTATTCAACTTTACTGTTTAATAATGAACAGTTTGCTGTATGAAATTAAATTCAATTCAAGCGTTTCCAACCTTTAAACCGGGGTTGAAGTTTGCCTCTACGTTCGCCCTAACCAAACTGTAATTTGCGATTTTTCGCCCATGCTTCAAACCACTGGGCACATTTTCTACTTGGAATTTAAAAAAATTAAAAAAATAATAATAAAAATACGTTTTGTCCCTTTTTTAAATTTCTGTACAATAGAAGAAATAAATATTGTCAAAATACTTATGCCACACCAGAATTACTCTTCTTTATAGCTAAAAAGTCCAAGAATGGGCAGGAAAAATATTGAAGCTTTTTTATTGCTGCTGATATTTACTACTATTTTCCTATAAGAAATTTACCGTTATTCGTCTAGTTGAACAAATTCAGTGCCAGAGTTCGAGAGTACGACATGTCAAAATGCTTATTTCGACGAGTGTATGTATTTTATTGTGATCAAACCATATATGTAATTCTGAACAAATAAAAAAAACTTTGCGGTTCTACCTATATCAGAGCCTACGGATGTAACAATGCCTTGTTTTCCTAACATAATAAATCAGTGCAATTGCGACTTATTATGCAAGCCGTACTTGAATCTAATGGTACGTTGCCTCGACGCGGCCGCACGACAGCGACTCGCTTATTCCATATAAAAACTAGTTTCTCTCTCATTTTCAAGGTACATTTTCCTCGACACGACTGCACGACAGCGACTCGCTCATTCCATATAAAAACTCGATTTTAAAATGAGAGAGAAACGAGTTTTTATATGGAATGAGCGAGTCGCTGTCGTGCGTCCGCGTCGAGGACAACGTACCTTAAAAACGAGTTTTTATATGGAATTTCGAGTCGCAGTCGCTAGAGCCGCTGGAGTCGTGCTGAGCAAAACGTACCTTAAAAACCAACATTTTTTAATTAACTTTCCTAATGTATTACATACATATATCTCGTATTGATACATAACACAATGGCAGCGCTCTCATTATGCCGGTTCTCCAGTCTGAAGCAAATTTAATAAAAATCTTGCGGAAATGGGTAAACATTTCAAGAACTTCCTTTAAAATCGACAATCGCTTTCAAAAAATGTCTAAAAGGGAGGAAGGGAGGGAGTTAGAGATAGTATTAACAAATCGCACACCAGCATCGCTCCATTATTCTCATAATCCTGACATCCATATGTATCAAATCGCAACTAATGCATAAATACCACATTCATAATACGTATGAGCACCACCTTCCCTCAGTAGCTGATCAATCGACACAATCACTTCTTAATCATTGTCCATAATCATCATCGCCTGAAAGAGCGAAAATTACATAATCAAAATGACCGCATCGTCTTCGTTAACAATCGCCATCCATTTGTGCATTTTCAATATCTCTGTGCTGTCTTCAATGTCTACTACAGCCCGAGGAAGACGAAAAACCCATAAGAATATCTTTACTACCGCTACACATCCAATCACCTCAATCTCTGGTCTCTTATGACAATGATAAATTTACATGTCAATGGATTTCGAAGGGGGCCCCGACTTGGGAACGTTGCAATCCCAATCCCTCGAGGCTGCCGCACTGCAATTGCCATATACGAGAACGAACAGAAGAGAATTTACTTCGATACTTCAACTATAAAATCCTCCCGCCGCCGGTTTGCCATGAAGACAGATCAATGCTTAAGCAGATGATATTATTGACGGGTGCATATTGGATCCTATTCATTGCACAGTGCCGCCGCCGTCAGTCTTCCGTTTAAGCTCTTCCATTTGCCCATAATCTTTCTTCGTAGCGTGTTGGGTTCCGTATGATTTGCCGCCAAATTCTAAAATCATCAGGAATGGCGAAGCGATTCATACGAAACTTATTGACCATGGTTGCAATTTTGTATACCGGATGGTCGCTTGACTCTGCGAATGATTTGACTGTCAGGCTGCCGGCTAAAGTCGCAACTCAAGGCATTCAAGGCAAAAAGATGCGGCGAACTTCTCTGCGACGACTGACGAGTTGATTGCCGCCATATGGATCTATACAAGTCATTGTCGTCCTCATGAAAAATTGTACACACTCTACACTCGCTAGAGTCTTTCCCAGGCGGTTGATGGACGGACTAAAGATGGAACCAAAGATGCACAGAGAAACAAGAAAAACATAAGCGAACTGCGCGAGCTGAAACAGTAGGAGATAGTCAACGGATATACAACATGATGTACTCCTATAACGAGCGCAAAATGGTAAATGGCAGCAAAAAACAGCCCCATGGAAGTGAAATTAAACCGTTCTGACAGGCGAATGTGCTGCGGAGCCATACAAGAGCTCCAACCATAAGCTGCTTTTCGTGTTCCAGAGTTCGAGCATTTTGTATTCGCTAGAGTGCTGTATATGCACAACAGCTTTGACTGTACACACAGCAAGAAGAATACTCGTATAGGGCATATACAGTCGAGAGTCGAGCACATGTGACCTTTTCGCCGATGGCCAACAACCCAAAGAACTCAGAATCATTCCGTCGTACTCAGTACTTACAAAGAAAGACAGCACAGGCTAGAAGTTCTGACTTTCGTTAGAGTCTGACAAAAAAGAGCTCTCAGCACACACAGGGAGATGGTTGACAGGCGAAGGTGGAGAAAAGAGATTTTGCAGGCAGAAATGCATAATTGATGCTCGAAAGTCATGCTGGGTCATTGCATGTTGCCTATAGAACACCAAACGCGCTATGGGATTCATTTACAAGAAGTTGCTATTTGAATTCGTTGGGAAACATTCGTCATAACTGAAACGGCGCGACATATCCGGCGTTTGCTTCTTCGTTAAATGTACCTTGACGGTGTATACACAAGAGGACACGGCAAGGAACACTTTGAGCTCGTTCCGAGTTTTCTTCGTCGTCGTCACCACCATCATTCTTTGCCGTGCTCTTTATGTTCGCGAGCCAATTTCGAGTTCCTGATGGCCGATAGTATCTCTAGAATGTATGTTGCAAAGAGCAGAGCTTAATGAACGATGTATAGTCAAAGTCGGCCTTTTGGGAAGTCCCATGTGATGATTGGGTTGTCGTTTCGGTTTCGTTTGTTGGTCTGTTTTTTTTTATGGAATTGATAGCACACAAAATTCTAAGCAGCTAGAGAGGTAGTTCGAAGGGTTTGCCACTCTAAGGTGGCAGAAAATTTATTCGTGTCTAGATTCAAGAGAATTTTCGGAATATTCGCCAAATAATCCGTTCTCACCTATTCGGCACTCCAAGCGAGCTCTCGGTCGTCCACGCAATCTCGCTCCAATAACGCGTCAACTCGATGTGTATTCATCGCCTTCCTTGGCATGCGATTATCGTCCATTCGCTGGGCATGCCCCGCTCATTGCAATCGTTAAGTTTCACGATCCCGAATTGCTTTTAGGCTTTGTATTTTAATTTTTTTGGAAGAATGCTGGGAAAATGGGAACTGATTACAATTCACCAAAGATATTAAAAGAAAAGATTCAGATTTCAGCTAAGTTGCATTGCCATGCTTTCTGTGAGGCTAAAGGCACCGTTAGGCGATATATAGAATATATCGAATTTGTGTTTTGTGTATATCGTTAACACTTCTTTGTGAAACTAGCAACAAAATGTCAAAAATCCTCCAAAATCTACGAATCATGTAATGGCACCTATGAACAACGATTCGTAACGGGTCGGTTAGCTTAGAATAGAACTTCAAACCGAAATACCGAAACTCTACCTCAGAGCCTCTTTATACTGGTTCAGGTTCGTATCAGGAATTTTGCCTAAATGATTGCTGTTGTTGTTGGAAATTCCTCCTGAAAATCAATTAGGTTTTAATCAGGCGACTCTGAAACGCAATCAGAGCAGGGACCTGATTATAAATTTGAATATTTACGTGTTATTGCATTCAGGCGAAAAACCTGATACAAACATGAACCAGTATAAATAGGGTTTCAAGAAGAATTCGTCAATCATCAATCTTTATTGCAGTTTTTCGGAAACCATTTAATTCTCACGAATTTACTTGAAATAACTCTGAACATGTAGGAGCTCCGATCATGTGTAATCCTAAACTAAACAACAACCACTCTGAAAGTACCTAGCGGTACATAGGATCTAAGTTTTCTTTCGTTCCTCCAGAAATAAACAGTCTCGGATTTTCCATGCAATTGACATAGGTAGTCCTCTACCGGGACCTATACCGTCAGGGAACTGCCTAAGCTTTAGACTCTTACCTCCCTGCTTGGAGCTTCGGCATTTTATTGACAGGATCCAATTTTCAAATGGGGATTTCTTCGTCCAGTGCATGCACACATCTTCGGAAAACCAATCGCGGGGTTGCAACTTTAGCTGGTAGAATTGGGTAACAACCTACAGCCACCTTAAGGTATGTAGATACCATATTTTCCCCTGGGCGAACCCATCTCTGAGGTACACTTTTCGCTAAAGACTTCTCAGGTGGTGTGATTCGCCTTCGACACCTGAAGATAAGGCTTCACGCAGAATTCAGAGGTACATAGCACACATAGGTTTGACCTTTGACTACTCACCTCTTCAAAGCTATGGACAGCGCTGCGTTTCACATCCGGACGGTCCCTTCAGTTTACAATAGTCAGCAATGTGACTTGGGCCCCGTGGTATATTAGGGTATAGGTATATTATCAAGGGCCATTCTCCCTAACTAGCCCCTTCGACGTAGGTAGGTAAGGTTATGCGTAGCCGGCAACTATGAGGCTTGACACGTTCACTTATAATGAATTCCTCCGGCGCACATTGTATACTTTCTGATAGAATTTTTAGGCATACCACTGAAGGACTTCACGCTTTGTGGCTCACTTGGTTGACTCGCACTCTACGATGCTAGTAATCTAGAGGTACGGAGATCGAATCTCGGCGTGGCCGTTTGAATCGTCGACCTAAAAATGTCGCGGTCACGGAACCTGGCTCTCCAGTTTCAGAAGCCCTGGTGTACATCCTCACCTACTGAGTATTCCCAGCGAGCTCTCGCTCGTCCACGCAATCTTGCTCCGTCAACTCGTGCGCTCATCACCTTCTAGAGTATTTTGGTCCGTCGAAAAATATGTTTCGTGTCCTAGGCAACACCTTTGCACTTGAGGCAAAGTACTGATTTACTCACATCGCTATGTGTGTGAGTATGAAGAAGAGAATTGTGTTGAGGTGTTATTCCGACTGAGATGAAGGTGCCTTTTTCATAGACTCCAACCTTTTGATGCTTCTACGGAGCCGGACATTGAGTATTTAATTATGTGGAACTTCCACCGACTAAACTAAGACAAGTAATTTGTCTGCTTGACACGCTGGAAAAAACTGTTTGAACAGATAATTTTCAACCGATTTTTAGCGGTGGTTGATGAAAAAGGGAGCTTATCAGATCGACAATATGGTTTTAGACAGTCACGTTGCTGTTCGTTAGTGACACTCGATGTCAAGAACGCATTTAATTCCACAAACTCAGTTTCCATTCATGCCGCCTTGCAAAGAATATATGTACCGGACTATCTTGCATCTATAATCTGGAGTTACCTTTCAAAGCGCGTCCTTCAATACGATACAGGTGATGGGTCCAAGGAGTATGGGGTTACAGCAGGAGTTCCACAGGGTATTCACTGGACTCCTCTGGGAGCGCCCAGAAATCAAACTCAGTTTACCGTAGGTGCGCATTGAGAGTTTGCTCCGCGTATAGAACAACATCACACGAGGCAGCATACGTTGTTGCCGGAATGATGCCAATGGGAATTCTGGTCGAGGAGATAAGCAGGCTGTAATGTGGTCGTCGTAACGAAAAAAAAACTTCGGAAAAGGTCGGAAAGGGAGGAAATCATCAGACAGTGGCAACTACGTTGAGACCAATCTACAACCGGAAGGACACACTGCCTCCATCCCTGATATTGCAAGGTGGGTTAGACGCAAACATGGAGAAGTACAGCACTTTTTAACGCAATTCCTAACGGGTCATGGAGAATACCGACAATACTTGTATCGTTTAAAGTTGAATTACTCGCCCGATTACCCTAGCTGCAAGGCAGTGCCAGAAGACGCAAAGGCACGTATTTTTCGACTGTCCTAGATTTTCAACGGGGCGCAGACATCTAAATGCGGAAATGGGGAAATATTAAGCCCACAAAATGTGATTAAGCGTGTACTGGAGTGCAATGCAATTAGGATGTGCAGTGAGTGAGTTTGTCTGTAACATCCATAAAGACCTCCAAAGAGAAAAAGCTAGACGGAAGTCAGCAAATCGAAATGAAGGCTAAATGGCTAATTAGCCATTGCCTGCCCCTGCCAAGTAATACTGAAAGGTGGCCCCGTGGGGGTTGTGGCGAGAGAGGTTGTTGGTTTTAGCTGGTAGGAATCCAGTATAAATGCAATCGCAGTATATATGAAAGATTTTTCCTCCTCGTTAAACAAAAAAAAAAAGATTAGGACACGTCGTTTGCCCTTACGAGGACACCTTTCAGTATTACTCTGCAGGGACATCTCTAGGAAATCAGCGCTGTTTGCGCATTTACATCTGGCTTCCTTATAACGCAGCCCTTTATGGGTTTCCATAATTGCTTTACGTTCAGATTGAAATGACTAAATAAAAATCATTAAAAAAAATGAAACATAGTCAAAGTATTTAGGGATTAAGACGATGGAATTACCGTACCGTTCCTTAAGGCGAATTAAAATTGTCCAAACATAAATCCTCAAAAAGTTTGGGGATTGTTGGAGATTAATTCTTTGGGGATTTCTTTTTTTAATTGCTTGGGAATTTCATATACATACATACATATGTAGTTTACTAAACACCAATGCAAAATACGCAAATGAAACACCACAAAAAATAACTAAATTTCTAAATATAATTCCGTGAATGAGTATCCTGATTTGTCGTGTGGATAGCTTCTACATTTTTTGCCGTTTGATGTTTTGTGATTGGGTACATCGTGCCACTTCTGAATGAAAGTCTAAATCGCCCAATAATCCCCCAAAATAAAATTTACATAGTCTTCTTTAAGAATTTGGGAGATTTTTATCGTGGGGATTGAATTGAGGATTCTGTTCTTTGTTTGTTTTTCTCTGATTGAATATCTTGCTAGAACTTTGTCATTCCTGAATTAAACTTTAAATCGCCCAATAAAGAATCCTGCAAAACAAAATTTCCATAAATAGTCCCCTTGAAGTTTTTGGGGATGTATACCGTGGGGATTGAATGAAGATTTTGTTCTTTCCTTTTCTCTCTGATTTGATTTTCTTGTTAGGATTCCGTATGGTTTTTGAACGCCAATTCAAAACTCTAAAATCGAAATTCCTAAATATGAAATTCTCAAAAATCAAAAAAGTTTCCGAACTTTGGGGATTATTTCCGTCAATGAGTATCCTGATTTATCTTGTGTGTAGCTTCTACGCTTTTTGTGGTTTGATGATTTGTGATTGGGTACATCGTGTTACTTCTGGATAAAAGCCTAAACCGCCCAATAAATAATCCCGCAAAACAAAATTGGGGGATTTTGGCTGTAGGGATTGTAGCTGTAGGGATTGAATTGAGGATTTTGTTTTTTCTCTCTGATTCAATTTTCTTAGTAGGACTTTGTAATTCCCGAATGTAAGTGCGAATCGCCCATAAGGAATCCCCTTCATGATTTTGATGGATTCGTACCGTGGCGATTGAATTGAGGATTTTGTTCTTTCGTTTTTTTTTTTTGCTCTCGGATTTGATTTTCTTGCTAGGATATTGTCATTCCTGAATGAAAGCTAGAATCGCCCAATAAGGAGTCCCGTCAAACAAAATTTGAGATCATAGTCCCTTTCAACATTTTGGTAAAAGTTTCACCGTGTCCTTCAGGATTTTGGGTGATTTTCTTCTGTCTGATTTAATTTTCTTGTTAGGACTTCGTATGATTTTTGAGCGCCAATTAAAAACTCGTCAATGAAAAACCCAAAAAATTAAAGAGTTTCGGATCTTTGGGGATTACCAATCTTGAGGATTCTAGTTTTACGATTTTCGTTTATTTTAGGGTTTTTGTGATTGTGCGATAAAATTTATAAACAAAGTCTCCTTCAGGATTTTTGGGGGTTCTTACCGTGGGGATTAAATTAAGGATTTCGTTCTTTGGTTTTTGTCTCTGATTTGATTTTTTGGTTAGGATTTAGTATGGTTTTTGAACGCCAATTAGAAACTGTCAAATGAAAATCCCCAAAATCAAAGAGTTTCGGAACTTTGGGGATTACCAGTCTGAAGATTTGAATTTTGCTATTTTCCTTTATTGCGGAGGTTTTTGTGATTGAGAGTTTCATGTGCGATAAAATTCCGTACTCTACGCTTTAGTGTGCACATCAAAAAATCAATTTCAGTTGACCTGACAACACTGATCTCTCCACAGCTGCTGCTTCACATTTCAAGTCACCTATATTTAATCCATTTCACAACGTTCACAAAACAGCTAGCTACAGCCACAGAGTCATTCTCGCGATATCGTCTTATATAAATCATTTTCATGTCGTTGATTTTGTACTACGGCAAGACACGGTTGTCGGTATAGCGACTGTGTTCAGTGCTCGATTCTGTTGTTGGCCTCTTTGGCTCCAAACTATGCTTTAGTCAGAGTCAGAGATACATTCCGCGACTTGAATTTCTTCCATAGCTAAAAGATACACAACTTCAAGTCTTGTGTGTTAAATCGCCGCTGCGATATACCATGCCGTGCCAGCTTAAATAACCTTCCCATATTTGCTTGGTTCGTTGTTGGTTGGTTGGCTCTGCTTTCATATTCCGTTTGTTGGTTGGTCTCCATACAATAATGCTATGGGGCTGAGCTCTGCTTTGGCCTTATTCTCTGGTGCGGGGTCTTTTCAATTCGTCGTATGTGTGCCGTCCGTCGTTCGTTGCTGTGTGTATCAACTCTTATCTGATACCACCGTACCGTACTAGCTTTATTGTATGGAGGAGCCTCCAAAGCATCAAGAATTCTCGAATGGTATTTTCGAAGCATCCATGCCAACAGTGGTTCGTTCGTTGTATCTTCCATACACAGAGCTCCAGCAGTCATTCGTTCCCAACAACTTTTTTCGTCGCATATAATAAATGCGGAATCGTTAGCTGAACACGATTCAGGCTCAGCAGGGAATCCAGGACAGAGAACGTTGAAGATATCCGACAGGAAATTAATATGAACCGAAATGGGCCGAAAAAAGGACATCCGGACACTGCTTTTCACCTTTTGGGAAAGTTTCGAGCCAGCCGGAGCCTATATGGAGACTTGATGAAAAAAGGGAAAGTTCTTCTAATACCATCAAGACCGCCAAAGTCCTTTTCAGCCAACGGAGGAGAGGCTTCTAGGTCACCAACTTTTGAACAAAACAGAACAATCGTAGCATGCTGTCGTGTGTATTTCGTCTTTTCCATGTTTTGCTGCTTCCATGCAGATCCAAGACGTTCTGCCTGCTGTTGGTTCGCTGTGTATAGGGATTAAATTCGAGCCATGCATGAAGCCGCGGCAAATTGGTCTTTTTGTGTTGCCTCCGCGACAACGACAGTGCGACTTCGACTCTATACACACTCTAGTGCTTCTTCTCATATCTCAAAGTCATTTATTGCTGTCGGTGGTTTTTAATGTCGACTTTTGCTTGCTTTTTCTTGCTTTTTGCAGTGCGCTGTTCGCTGTTATTCCCCACATATAGAGCTCTAGCTAGCTGGCAGCTGGCTGACTCTTTGGGGCTCTTGTCGACTACGACGACGACAACCGGGGCTATTTCAAAGCGCAATTTATGCCAACGAATAATTCGTTTCGACATACTACACACACGATACGTGGTGTGATGCCGCGGCTTTTGAGAAAACAGAAACACACAAAACACAGTGCTCGTTTCAAGTATTTTTCCAAATGAGTTGAATTCGTTTTTGCACCCTGACGGTGCTGCTGACGGTTGAGTCCTCATTTCGTGGTGGTTGAAGCCAACTTTATGCCAAGTCCTATAAATCCTAAACATTTTATGTTTTGGCTAAATATTGTGTGCACACTGCGTGATTTGATTTTCTCGTATGGGCGCGGCGAACGAACCAACAAATAGGCCTGTTCCAAATACCGGGATCCCGGTACAAAACCGGTGTTCACTTGGTACCGGACCCGATATTCTAAAGTACCGATATCCCGTTTTTTTTGGTACCGAGTTAAAAAACCGACCGACGAGTCGGTTTTTTTGGTACCGAGTTAAAAAGAACGATTCATTTCAACCATGAGCCGGTTTTTTTTCAGGTTTTTTACCGGTTTTTAACCTGGTACTCAGGCTTATGGTTAAAAAAAACCGTCGGTACTGGAAAAAAAAACCTGAGTCAGGGAAACCGCTTGTGGTACCGGGTATTGAAAAAAACCGAAACACGGTACTGAAATCTCGGTACCAAACAGGCCTACCAACAAACGTGTATGCTGTGTTTTCTACGTTTCAAATCATACGAGTGAATCCGCGCAGTGCACACGGTATAATTATTATCAGTGAAGCAAAAATACATAATCGTCGTAGAGAGTACATTTTCTGTGTGTCGTAAATTTCAACAATTACGACGACACGGCATGGCATGGCATTTTCAAACTTGACTGAGCTTAACGCGCCGCGATATAAATTCATAATGGTCATACCTTGTTGGCTCTGGTATATACGCGATGAGATTTTCCTCCTTTTGCCTTTGATGTCGCATTTTGCGAGACTGCAAACAGCAGGCAGAAGTGTACATGATGATGGCCAGAGTTGGAGGATGACGATGATGATGGTGTCTGTGCGCAATACTATGCACTCGTGGCCACATTCATAGAATGATGATTGCTTCCAAGTTCGTTTAAATTCCACTGGATTTGGTTAAATGACTGTGATTTCATTTTAAATCTGAGAGTCGATTTGGATAGAAGAACTCATTCGACGAATGGATGAAGGTTTTATTGACGCGCAGACACGGAGCGAAATATAATTCTTGATGGATGAACATGTCAGTTTTATGGTGACTATCGCTTTCATAATTGGTATGGATGGCTCGACCGAAAAGGATTCTTTTTTTTTTGTTTATAGAGAGTGAGGGGAATCTTTATAAGATTCTCTGTTTAGAGATATGTGATATTTTTACTGACTAAACCCCAAAACAGCTCTTCCGTGCCGTGGGCCCATGCGGAACTACCTTTCGGCATTACTTCGCAGAGACGGCTGTGGCTAATTAGCCGACACTTTGCATGCTAGACTTGCGCCTCGCTTCCTCCTTGCGCAATTCCTTGTGGATTTTGCAGACCGCTCTGCTCACTGCCTCCCAATTTACGTTCGATTGCAGCATAAAACCTACCAAGTTTTGGGGACTAATGCTATCGCCCAGGTCGAACTCCAGTTGGTTGCGAGTCTCTGCGAACCTTGGGCAATTGAAAAGCACGTGCTTCGCATCCTCAACCACCACCTTGCAGCTAGGGCACTCCGGTGAGTCGTCCAGCTTAAATCTGTGAAGATACTGTCGATAACCTCCGTGGCCTGTAAGGAATTGGGTCAGGTAGTGATTTACCTGGCCATGTTTCCTGTTTAATCACAATGCTATGTAGGGAATTAATGTGTACGTCCATCGACCTGTAGAAGCGTCGTCCCATCTGAGTTGCCACATTCTCAGGGACTCCAGTCTATTTAAATTTCTCCGTTCAACCGTATCGACCGTCGTTTCATCATTGCGCCCGCGGTACAGCCTGTTTGTCTCGTCCACAAGTATCTCCATTGGAATCATTCCAGAAAAAAACGTAGGCAGCTTCGTGTGAAGTAGTGCGATACGCAGAGCTTACTCTTAATGCGCACCTTCTATAAACCGAATTAATCTGTTTAGTATAACAGGCGTACTGTAGAGCACCGGCCCAAACTGGTGAAGCGTACAGCAATATGGATGTAAGAACCCTAGACAATAAAAGTCTTCTACTGGGCCTAGGACCTCCGGATCTTGGGCGATGGAAACCACCGCAATAACGTCCGCAAAGCCAACCACAGTAACTCCTCTTGGCATTGAGAGTTCCAGGATAGCATTGTACATTATGTTCCACAGAAGAGGACCAAGTACGGATCCCTGTGGAACACCCGCGGTAACCGTGTATTCCTTTGCTCCTTCGCTTGTGTTATATTTCAGAATGCGACATGAAAGGTAACTCTTAATTATACCAGTCAGGTAGTCGGGCACACCCATGTTCTGCAGCGCAGCGTGGATGCACTCCCAGCTCGTAGAGTTGAACGCATTTTTCACGTCAAGCGTAACCATACCGCAACATGTACCTTTGCGGAGGGAGTCGGTCGCTAGATCAGTTACTAGTGAAATTGCATCCACCGTGGAACGTGCTCGTCGAAAGCCATATTGTCGGTTTGACAGTTTCCCTTCTTCTTCGACTACAGCTGACAGCCGATTGAAAATAATTCGCTCAAAAAGCTTTCCAGTGTTATCGAGCAGGCATATAGGGCGATAAGAGTTCGGCTCGCCGCTTCTTCCACCGTTTCGGAAAGGTCTGCTCTGCCAAACAGGTTTCAAAGTTTTGAACAAATTTTCCCGGCACTGTTTTTACAGCTATTCGTAGAGCTTCGTTTGGAACACCGTCCGGACCTGGTGACTTGCCGTTTTTCAGCCTAGATAACGCCTGATTTATTTCGCTCTCTGTGATGCCAGGAATGTGAACTGGCGCTGATGCAGTGTTTCGTTCTACGGGCTCCGACGTGTGTGGAGGGAAAAGAGTCGAGACGATTTCTCCCAATAATACCGGGCATTTTAGCGGTGGCGCTTTCTGTCCCACCTTCTTCATCACCACCTTATACGCCATTCCCCACGGATTAGTGTCAGCATCATCACAGAGCTGCCTAAAACAAGTCCGCTTACTCTCCTTAATAGCGAACTTAAGCAGTTTACGCGCGGTTTTATAATCCTGAAGCCGATTAATGTACGCCGGCGTATGCATTGCCCGTTGGCTGATCCGCCGCGTTTTCAGGCACTGTCTCCGCAGACACGCGATTTCTTCGGTCCACCAGTAGTTCTCCCGCAGTCCCTTATTGAGTCCTTTCCTAGGCATAGAGGCATCGCAAGCTGTTTCTATCTGCTCTGCAATTTGCGCAGTTCTTTGTTCGGCCGAACCGTCAATGGAACCCGCCTGCAGCAAAAGAGCTCTAAACGCTTCCTCATCAAAAAGTCTAGTGGACCACCCAGCGGACGGGAGTCTTGCCTCGGCTTGGCATGTTCTGTCGCCGACCGAAAAGAGAATCGCCTGGTGGTCGCTGTGTGTATAGTGTTCACTTACACACCAGTCGACTACTGGCGCTAACGAGCTAACTGACGAATGTGAGGTCTGTAATGGACCCCGATTTTCCTTTTCTGAAGGTATTGCTCTGACCTGTGTTCATAAGAACAATGTCGAGGCGCGAAAAGGCGTCAAGGAGAGTTCGCCCACGCTTATTTGTTACCCGACAGCCCCATTCCTGAGCCCAGGCGTTGAAGTCCCCAGCGATTATCACGGGACTGTGTGAGCTCGCAGCGTGCACTAAGCCATCCA
The DNA here is from genome assembly GCA_949715475.1 of Microchrysa polita. Classification (NCBI taxonomy): domain Eukaryota; kingdom Metazoa; phylum Arthropoda; class Insecta; order Diptera; family Stratiomyidae; genus Microchrysa; species Microchrysa polita. Next base: position 16,716,449 of record OX454420.1, read on the forward strand.
CATATATTTCGAACTCAAAGTCGTTCGTGGCGGAGCATAACAGCTGTAAATGTAAATGCCGTTAACCAAAGCTGTTGTCACTCCGCTTGGTCTCCCTGGCATTCCCTTTTGGAGTGCATAGTCTCCGCAGGTCCAAATTGCGGCTAAGTTGTCCTTGTCTGCGACCCAAACCGTATCGCGCAAGTTTTTGTATTGATCGCAGATGATTGCGACATCGATGGCCTTTTCCTTAACGGTTTGTGATAACAAATCGTGTGCTGCCTGGCAGTGGTTTAGGTTTAACTGCAAAAATCTCATTTGATGATTTTTTTCAGCGCCTCACGATACAGTTAGCACTCCCGGTTTGGTGCTTGGAATTTGCCGTCCCGGTTTCTTGGCAAAGTATGCAGTTGGGGTTCTTTTCGCATGTTGCGGCTTTGTGACCCTCGTCCCCACACTTAAAGCACATGTTTGACCTGTCGTGTTGACTAGTGCACTCCCGTGCAAAGTGTCCAAATGCAAAACATTTGAAGCACTTCTTAGGGGAAACCACTTGTCTAAGTCGACAGTTTGTCCATCCAACCTTGAGTTTACCAACAGATAGTGCTTTATTCGCCACCTCCATTGGCAAGTTGGTGGTTGCGATTTGCGTGCCTCCATACGCCGTTCTCATTGATCTGATAGCATCGGGTTGTATTTGAACGTTCAACCGTTCCAAGAAAGATGCGCAGATTTCCTCCTTCGTTGTCACTTCGTCCAGATCAAGGCACTCGATTTTGGCTTCTTGGCGTACGGTTTTCACGTCTGCAGCCTTCAGTCCGAGCACGCTTGTTACAATGGACTTATACCCATCCATTGAGTCCCCGGCGTGGGGTTTCCACTGGAACAACAGTTCCCCCTTTTGCGTACGCCGTATCCGGGAAACGTTTTCGCCCATCTCCCTCAGTTTAGGCTCCGATTTTATTCTTTTGAGAATATCCGCGTAGGACATCTCTCCGGGCTGCGAAATGACCATTGCATCGGGTCTTGTTCGCATCTTAACATTTGTCTTTTTTTCCCGCTGAGCACGTTTTTTCGGCACAACCCTTGTCCAAGTGCCCAGTTCCTGCGAAGCGGGATTACGTTTCGCAACCTCCATCGCTTGGGTCTCAGAAGTCACCTTTTTCGGAGACGGCTCCTTTTTCCTTTTTGGAACTTGCGGAGAGGCGGTCTCCTCCACGTCTCGCCTACGCTTGGATCTCTCAGCTACCAACACTTTGGGGGCTTTAGGAGAGGTTTGAACCTCCTTGTCCTTCCGTTTCCCCTGCAGCTTTTTTGCGCCCAATTGTTCCCTGGCACCATTAAACATAATGCGTATGTTTTTGACGCTCTCCTTAACAACACCATGTATATTGAGCTTTGACTCCATGTAGTCCATTAGATCCCTGATCATTTCCCCCAGTTTGCTGAACATATCTACTTGGACCGCTGGCTTCTCGTCGCTCACGCCGCCCTTTGATAACACGGACAGGGGTTGTTGTTGGGGAGACCTCTGTAGTTTGGAGCTCCTTCCGAATGGATTTGCTGTTGGAGTGCCTCCACTTCGCTCCCTCTCTTCTGCATCCGATTCTAAGGCTGCGTCTTTCGGATGGGTATTCACATTTATCTTATCTACACCTGTAGCTTTATATGCTACGGCAGCCAGTTGCGCCACTGCTGTAACACTGCGGTCGAGGGATATCGACGACGGGGAGCTCGCTTGCTCACTCCCACAGCCGCCGGCACTGGGTTTCCGAGGCCCTGCACCGTAAGTTTTGGTCAGTATTTCACCTTCCATTTTTGGTTTGTTGTTTAGGGTTTCCTTCCCATAGTCTAGATGAATCCGGGGGTCGACACTTCCCGGAGTCCGCATACTAGCGATCAAGCACCCTCTTGACCACGCATCCCTTGGCGTACGCTGTTCCACCCTGGATTAGGTGTTCGTCTAAGTACCTCCCTATGCGGAGATATTCAAGTCGCTTAGCATTTGAGCACGGAGACCAGAATATCTCCGCATAGGGGGGAACAGTTAAACTGGAGATCGACACTTGCCAGAGTGATTTTTTGTAATTAGCTTCGTACCGATTTGACCATGTATATGCGAACGGGGGAGGGAGGGGAAAGGAGATCTGTTCGCAAATACATGGCCCAATCTGTACGATGCGATTACTCGGATAAGGCGGGAAAGTAACGCCCCGTGGAGAAACATAGGAATTGGCCGGAACCTATGAGGCTCCTCCTGCATAGCTAAGGGTCCGCAGTTATCCCACAACTGAAGAAGATATAGGTATCAGCCGAAACCTTTCCACCTTTATCTACCCCCTTACGGGCTGGATTGTCTGTAGGTATAAATGTCAGTGGATCGTAGTATGGTATAGTGGAAATGCAAAACGAAGAAATGTCAAAATCGTTTGGGGATTACCTGGGGATTGACGATCCCTAATTATAGTTGTCGAGTCAATTACAAACCAGTTGCTCTATGGTTTGTAATAAGCTCAACTCTCAATCGCTATTATTGGATCCCAATCTCCACATAAATCCCAACAGAAAAAAAATAATCCTAATCCCAGTTGCTCTATGAAGGTTTGTCACCAACTCAACCGCTCAGGTATCTACACATAATCCCAAGAAAAAATAATCCCCATGTCGCACGAGTGCCCAAATTAATTTAAAATCCAAAAATCCCCATTTATCAAAATCCTCAAAATAGAAACGCTATACGATTGAAAATATTAGTACATACTGCCTTTATTGCGACTACGTTCCTATATGGTTGGCTTAAATCTCAATGCAATAAAAAATTCCCAAATTAAAATCTCCCTTAAAAACAAAATATCCTGGCATAGAACAAAATATTTCCAACCCGAATCCTCTAATCTTAACCCCTATTAATAAAATCCTCAAACTCATTTGGATGCCAAGTTCCCTTCCAGGGATCTTAACATAATACCTAAAATAAAGTAATCCCCAATTCTCACAGAGTACCCAAATGAAGTAACAACCCCAAATCCAAAATCCCTAAATATCCCCAATAATCAAAATTCTCATGATAGAAACGCCACCCTGTAGGAAATATTAATACTGCCTTTATTTCGACTACTTCTCTGTGATTGGCTTAAGACCTAATGCTGCAAAAATATATCCCCAAATGAAAATCTCCCTTAAAAACTAAATATTCTGGCATAGAACCTACAAACCCTACACTACTGGTGCCTACACTGCAGGTCGAGCAACGCGAAACCATGGAGCGGTATAAAGAACGAGGCAAGGAAGAAGAAAATAGAACCTACAAACCCAATCTTCCAATTTAAACCTTTATCAATAAAATCCTCAAATTCAATTGGATGCGAAGTCCCTTTGTAGGGATCCCCACATAATGTTCAAAATAAAGTAATCCCCAAGTCGCATAGAGTCCACAAATGAAGTAGCGACCCTAAATCCAAAATCCCCATATATCCCCAATAATCTAAATCCTCAAAATAGAAACGCTATCCGATTGAAAATATTAGTACATACTGCCTTTATTGTAACTACTTTCCTATGTGGTTGGTTTAAATCTCAATGCTGCAAAAATAAATCCCCAAATTAAAATATCCCCTAAAAACAAATTATCCTGGCATAAAACATCTAAACTGAGTCTTCCAATTTAAACCCTTATCCATAAAATCCTCAAAATCAATTGAATCTGAAGGCCTTATGCACAACATTTTAAAATTGAAATCGTCAATATTTGAAACCCCAAAACCATAATCCACAAAGCCTTAAGTTGGCTGATTTGGTTCATCACTGGTCACATTTCGCTATGATGCTCTAGCTCTAGTACAGGGTTGTCCAACATACCGCCCGCGAGCCACAATCCGGCCCGTGGGCAACGTCGAAAAATGTGTCACCATAAGCAAAAGACTTAAGTGCAGAATATTGAAGTAAGAAGTAGAAGAACGATACTACGAATCGCATTTTTGGTTCAATGAACATATTTTCCTATAAAAATGTTCAATCAACGCTACCGATATTTTTCGCAACAGTATTAGGTTGCGAGGTGGTGGGCATTGTTACCTAAAAGGTATATTGTGCCATAGACCTTTAATTTAGAAGGTTATCAACCAGCTTAATAAAGACTAGAAAATCCTTCAGAGAGGAGCTCCCAATCATCTTGGAGCTTAGTAAATCACGTCCAAGGAGTGATCTCCTGGACTTGGCGATCGCCACGCATTCACATAATAAATGCTCTATTCATTTATTATGTGAATGCGTGGCGATCGCCAAGTCCAGGAGATCACTCATCTTACTCCAGGCAAAATTTAGTGACGCCCCCGCGTACCCAGTTAAAGGCTAGCAGTCCTGGATTACAGGTAAATCCTACTGTAGCAGTGCCTAGCACTGTGAAATGTCGACCAAAGCATTATAAATTTGGAAGCACGGGTGTCGGGAGCCCTGGAGAATTCACACCCTCCACCCGACAGTTGAGGTAGGCCCCCTTGTGGGAGCATCGTGCTGGTTGTGGTTTAATGCCCATATCGCGGGAAGAGTGTTCTAACAACATCAGAACATTCGGCGTGGAGTTGCGTTTTCAACCGGGAGCCGTGACCCCAGATCGGCAGAGGTTTGGAAAGTGCCTCGCATCCAACAGTATGAATGCCGGTTCCTGCAAACTGGTATAAAACTGTTACCCTTTGTGCTTGCACATTGGGGGGCGTCAATTGCGCATCGTACAATTCGTGTCTTAAGAAGACCGTGTGTTTAAGGCGTACCGCCAGGTGATGCACGTTAAATCTTGGATATCATCCTAGGGTGATATCCTCCAGGGACTTACTCCAGGCAAAGGCGACAAAAGGTCTTCCATGATAGGCCAATTTTATGTAGATGGTAAGAAAGCCTATTAATACCCGTAACTCAGTTCTGTGCAGGGGCACTGCTGAAGGGACAGACTAGCTCTTTTGTCACTTTTAGGCCAGGGTGCGTCGTTCAGTAGCTCAACCTCATGCCCGATGACCAGTTACCAATCATGCCTCTAGCAGCTCTCCACCTATTTCCACAGAAGGGCTCACTAGAGAGGATTAACCCCCTCTTGCTAGTTCGTCCGCGTATTCATTTCCCTCAATGCCTCTGTGACCCAGAACCCAATAGATTGAGACAGAGTTACGGATGGAGAGGTCCTGAATGAGGTCAAAGCACTCGCTGATGAACTTTGATTCAAACTTGTGTGAAGACAAAGCCTTAATTGCACCACGGAGACCCCGTCCCAGGATCTCCCTAGCACAGATTCCAATACCATGAATTTCGGCTTGGAATATGCTGGGCCATTTACCCATTGCAACCAGGATTCTGGTACTGAGTCAAAAGACTCTAGCACCTGCATCGTGATCGGTCTTAGAGCTATCCGTGGACCAAATGATGCTTCTAGGATCAATGCACGGGTTGTCATTAGCCCATTCCGCCCGATCATCTGGGATGTGAAGGGCGAATTTCCTACCGAAGCGCAGTTCCGTGATCTTATAATCTGATACCAGGCAGATTTATAGGCCAGAAAGAAACCTGTTGCAGGATACGCATATGTCCCCGATCACTGATACGAGTATCAGACGATAACTGGATTTTTAGAGCGCTTATGGCTGAAGTTCGTTGCTGTGTACAATCCGTTGACTATCGTTAGGGCCGTGGTCATTAAATCCGTAATAACGGACTTGAATTTACCCCTGAGCACAATAGTAGCTAATATCGGCAGCGTAGCCAATTGCGAGGATACCCTGCACTTCAAGTATCGAGAGTAATTCATCTCCGACCAGGGACCACAATAGAGGTGAGAGTACACCGGCTTGAGGGCAGCCCTTGATGGCGTTGATGTTGAGAGTATGACCCCCAAGCGACGAGTGAATCCCCCTACCTCGTCATTGGACTCATCATCAACCTAACCGTGTCATTATGGCCAAGGTTAAACGTTCGATAAGAGTCAAAGAGCAAAATTCGATTCCAAAACTCTTCTGGCTAGTGTTGGCTGTACGTTGTCCCTTTCTTTACATTATGAGGAGATAAAGCATGTCTGGGTAAGCGATTGAGATGGAGAGAGGATTGAAATTGGGACGATTATAGCTGCCTCTATCTTCTGCTATGGTCTTTCAGGGTATTAACATACGATTGCATACGACCTCCTTCATCATGAAGCCTCGGTCGACAAATCCGCGGGGTTTTGTCCACGTCAGATACTTTCGGTGTTTCAAAACGAGCCAATTAAAAATATTTACGCGAAAGACAGCTGTTCCTGACGAACCAATTTCAAAAAAAAAAAACGGATTACTCCATCAAACCATTTTAAAAGTATAACTTCTCGCTCACTTTTAATGCCGAAAATTGTAATTTTTTGCGGTTTCTCTGCAAACTCTACAGACGCGATGAAAAACGGCAAAATTTTAGGCGCGCAGCCCACAGAATCATTTTATATCTTCAGCCAAAACTGCTCCGTTATCCATTCTGGGAGACACTTTCCTCCATCCTCATCGACAGCTGTCATCTGACTTCCGCCACAAACGCCAGTCAGACAAAGTAGCCGCCACATGTCAGCTGTCATTCACAACAAACATAAAAGAATGCGTTCTGCTTCATAAAAATGTTTGGCAAAAGTTTGGCTCGCGTCAAAATTAGGTTGGACACCCCTGCTCTGGTACAAAAAAACTGAAGATGAATTCGAAATCACGTTGCACAAGTTATGCACACTAAAAACCACAATTTAAAACCCAAATAGTTGGAATTTGCTTTGTCAAAAAGCCTCTAAACCATAATCTCCATATGGAATATCCGCAAACGATATCTCCAAACTATATCTCTCAAAACGATATCTCCAAAATTACTAGCAAATTTAAAATCCTTACGTTCAATATCTCCAAATCGAAAATCAAATCGAATTTAAAACCTCAAATGCAAAAACCCACATTTAAAAAAAATCCTCAGTAAGAAAACCCCAAAAAAAATCTTATTCTCGATTGGATGCAGAGTCTCCAAGCTCGAAATCTCACAATCGGTAATATATCGCCAATTTAAAGGGCTAAAACTAAAATTTGCATTCACAAAAGCTCTAAACAGAATGCATAATCCCCAAATTTGAAGCCTCTTAAAGCGAAATCCTTAAATACGATATCCCTAAATACAAATGTCAAATTTAAAACTCCTCGAGAAGAACTTCACGCCCAATATCTGCATATCGAAATCTCAATTTGAGCCCTGAATACAAAAACCGCTTTCAAAAAAATCTCCAATAAAAAAACCTAAAATCTATCCCCAATTTAAAGGTCCAAACCCAAAGTCTGCATTCATAAAACTCTAAACCTGAAGAAAAATCCCCAATTTGAGGCTCCCTTAAACCAAGTCTTTGAACACAATATCCCGAAATACAAAATATTTCCAAATTTAAACCCCCTAAGTACAAAATACTGTCAATTTTAGAACTGCTAAAAAAAATCCGCACGTACAATATCTATAAATCGGATTCTCAACTTAGTATCCCAAAAACCGAGAGTTGCATTAAAAAATCCTAAGTTTACCAAACCAAAAAAAAAAACCTTAACCTTGACTGTATGCAAAATCTACAGGCACGGAATCTCTAAATAGTAATCTATCCCCAATTTAAAACCAAAATTTGCATTCCCAAAGGTCTTAACTTAAACCATATTCCCCAATTTGAAGACCCCTAAAACAAAACCTTTGAACACAATATCCCCAAATACAAAATATTTCCAAATTTAAACCCCCAAAAAAATCCCCACGTAGAATATATGCAAATTGAACTCTCAATTTGAAACACCAAACAGAAAAGCCGCATGTAAACCAAAATTCTAGGTTAAAAAAAACCTAGATTCGAAATCTTCAAATCGTAACCGTAATCCCCAATTTCAAACAAAAATCCGCAATCACAAAGACTCAGAACAATATTTTAAGCCTTAAAAATCCAAATCCTTAAGCACGATATCTTCAATTACAAAATACAACCAATAAAATCCCTAAAAAAATTAAATCCCCAAATATGTTTTCTGGGGATTTCATTTATTCATTTATCCACTAACTGCACCATGTCCAAGGTCCAAGTTTAGAGATCTTAATTAAAACACACACTCAAAAAGACCTCTGAACCAAAATCCCCAATTTAAAACCCCCAAACAAAAAAATCCTCTGGCACAGTATCCCCAAATAATGGAAAATATTGTTTTTTGGGGGTCGTGGCAATGAGCTTTGATTGAAGAAACTTATTGTAAAGCATCATTCTTAGCCCTTCAGCACACATTTAACCTTAAGAGCGACCCGAAAAAATCCCAAAACTACTTCTCATTACATCAAATTCAAAGTGACCGACGTCCAATTTTCACTCCTTCAAATTTCACCTCGACAAACGCCCCCATCCCGCTTCTCTTACAAAACCCCAAAACTGTTCGACTTGTCCACTTTCTTTAATATTTTAATGACAAAAGTTTACCGCTCTCATTTATTCACATCCTCAAGACAATTTCGTTCTCTATTTCTCAAGTATCCATTTGGGCACTCATCTTGACTTTTCCGTATATCCTCTTTCATACATGCGTCCCCTGTGCAGTTCTGTCTGTCCGTTCAGTTTTCATGTCGTAATATCGGTCGATCTGTCCATTTAGTCTCTCTTTCTATTCTCGACTGCCTGCTGTGATTCCTTTCCTTTTGTTTCCAAAAGGTCTCTTCGCTGTTCGCAATTCTCTCTCCGAACCAACGTTGTCGGTCCAAAAGACCGCGACATCGTCCTTCATTTGTCTATACTATCGAATTGAAGGGACTCCAAATGAAAGAAAGGACACTGGATCATCCGGCTGAACGAACGAATCGACCGGTTCTCGACCCTTTTTCAAAACTCATCATTCTCTGTCTCTCGGAACCGTGCCGGGTGGCATGGCACGACGGCGGCGGCGACGAGGACTTAGCCGGCATATTGGCGCGCAATGAATTCATCCCTAAAAGATTTTTATCATATTCTATCCATGCACATAGAGAGTTTCTGAATTCTTCCCTCTTCTATATAGGACGTCGAATATAAGACTCATGGCATGTGTACAGTACATGCGGACCGTATTATATTGTGCAAGGACGAAAACAACAACTACGAGGACGACGACTATAGGACGAGAGAGTTCTGTCGAAAATGGATTGTCGTCGTCGACGTCGTCCCCTTTTACTGTTATATTCGCCCTCTGTTCAATTTCCTGCCCGAGTCCATATTGTTAAATGTATTCGAGGCTCTTAGACTAAATTACTCTTCGTCCTTTCCGTTTCGTTTTTGTTGCCGATAAAATCCCTTTTGGATTGCCCGGTCGATTCATTTTCAAGTTTTGTAGCTCGAAGGAAGGAAAGGCAGGAGAGAATTTTCTGATGGCATCGTACTCGTATCCTTCTCGGGGATCTTTGTAGAATTTCTTCACGAGTCGTGGAAGCAGAAGAGACCCACCACATCCATGCCTTCTTCGTAGTCGAAGTCCTTTTTCGTTTTTCGGTACGATGATGATATGCCATTTGTTATAAGGGTTCGTTCGTACCAACAGAGCACAGGACGCAGGGACGTCGTCGACCGAGCACGGTACACACGAGGATGAAATGAAACGGTCCTGCGAACACAGCATAAGGATAGAAAGAAGAAACGAAAAACGGCAATCCGCAGTCGGTCGAGGCAAAATGGGAATTTTCTTCATCAGTCTTTTGGTCCTTGTGTTCTATTTTTCGTGCCTACGTTTCGGTTCGTATTTTCTTTGAATTCATAAATCCTGGCATTGTGTGTACATATGCCATCAGGAGTGTGCAATATAGTAGGCCGGCCGGTGGTTCGCTTATATACACCGTCAGTGCCACGACGAAGGATCGTATCGACTTGTCATGCTGTAATGGGTTTGGGTACGAGTTTCTGTGTGGGGTGTTTTCTTTTATTTCTCTTATCGTCTTAAGGGACACAATGTTGACGAAGTCAGAAACTTTTTTCTTTCCTTCTCCTTGAGTATCTTTTGTTATTTTCGTCTTTCGTGTTTATTGTTCGAAATGGTCTCTGAGCCAAGACTGTACAGAATTGAGTTGGGTTTCTTCCCGACGACGAACTACATAGGTAGGTACGTGATGCGTCTGCTGGGAGACGTGAAGAATTCAAAATGATTTGTCAATTGCTTCTAGTCACTATTTGCATAACACTTGAATTCTTGTTGGACGCATTTATTGTTTGGCGTTTCAGTTTTCGGCATCGAAATGAACGATAACGTCCGGATGAACGTCACGTGGAAGACGGTTATTAATGTACATTGAAAATTTGTGGAATTGGGTAAAGGAAGTTTGAGCATTTTTTGTATCGACCCTCGACCTATTTTCTTGGAAAAAATTGATAAACTTCATAATTCCTGCGTAGATCCTATTGGACAAACCACAATAACTGACTTTTCGTCCTAATTTTTCATCACTTTTTCCCGAACGATATCTCGTTAGCTTCAGATCCTTTTTATCCGCGGTATTAATGACGTCATTACACAAGTCTTATTGACATCAAAGCCGGAGAGAAAAAAATACATGAATGGGTTTTCAGGGATTCCCTTAATGTGTCTGGCCGCGCCAGCCGTCGTCGTCGCGGCTCCGTTTCGAAATATAGTAAAATACATTTGTACCTTATTTTGCCGGTTTTCAATGCTCTTGATATTGCCAAGTGAAGTGAAGTGAATGAAGAGCATAGCGAGTGCGCTCATTAGGAAAGGAATAGGAATTTCTGTGTCCCGGCATACATACAATATGTACATACATTCATATATACGTCAAAGACATATTTACGTGGGGATTTTCTCAACAAGTTGCTCGTTCTCGAGTCTGTGACTATATATGCGAGCCAGACGATTTGACCCTATTTCCATTCGTATGCGATACGATTTGTTTTCAGCTCAGACATGTACACACTCCAATTGTGTTTAAAGTAGAGGTATGTCCATTAGATGGTAATCATTTGTGATCGTTGTGGGATTTGGGTTAGAAATGCGTGAAGGGAACACAGCTGATTTGCAAGGATTAATCGAAGATTAGCCGGCAATTAGACATGTTCCCGATTGCTAGGAAATTCTTCGGCTTAAAATGTCGTATTCGCTGACTTAATCTCCAATATCCTTATTGTAATTTCCAAAACAAATGCTCAAATATTACACCTCCAAAAGGCTTTTGAATTCCCAAACCTGCGCTATACGTTATTGGCCAAAATCGACGTAAACGCAACTGCAGCCCAAAGCTAAGCTTGTCTTAGGTGGGATGTGAAATTTTCACGCTCAAGATGAAATCCCCAAAGTGTCAAATCCCCAAAGCCAAATATCCAAATATGTACTCAATCCCATATAGGTCTGTAAATTACTAATCCCGTGGTCACTGAAATCCTCTAAGGAGAAATTCATGACTAGCAGACCCAAAAGGCGCCTTTAGGAACCAAATATTCGTAGACACGCTAGAGACCATCATTTTTATACCCTTCGCTTATTAGGCGAAAAGGGTATATTAACTTTGTCATGAAGTTTGTAACGCATTGAAGGAAGCATCTCCGACCATATAAAATATGTATATATATGATCAGCGTGACGAGCTGAGTCGATTGGACGATGTCCGTCTGTCCGTCTGTCTGTCTGTTGCGACGCGTTTTACTCGGCCAGTTTAAAAGCTATGGAGCTGAAATTTTGCACACATGCTTCTTTTTGCTGCAGGCGGTTTGTATGTTTGAATCGCTAAAATCTGACAAGGGGGTCGTGGGGCTGCCATACAAACCTACCCCCCAAAATTAGGTTCTTCTTAGAAAAACTTTTTTATTTATCCACCAATTTCAATCTAATTTCACACAAATGTGTTTTAATTGGTGACACACGACATATGTAAAAATCGACTAAATCGAACAATGGGGTCGTGGGGCTGTCATACAAACCTAGTCCCCCAAATTAGGTTCTTCTAAGAAAAACTTTTTTATTTTCTCATCGATTTCAATAAAATTTCGCACAAATGTGTTTCTAATGATATCACAAAACATATGTAAAAATGGACCAAATCGGACCATGGGGTCATGGGGCTGTCATACAAACCTAGCTCCCCAAATTAAGTTCTTCTAAGAATTTTTTTTTACACACCAATTTCAACCAAACTTCACACAAATGTGTTTCTATTGATGACACAAAACATATGTATAAACAGATGGAGTCGGACCATGTAGTCATGGGGCTACCATGCAAACCTAGCCCCCCAAATCAAATTTTTCTAAGAAAAACTTTTTTATTTGCACACCAATTTCAATCAAACCTCAGAAAATTATATTTCTATTGATGCCACATAACAAACGTGAAAATAAATGAAATTGGACTATGGGGTCGTGGGGCTACCATACAAACTTAACCCCCAAAATTGGGTTCTTCAAAAAATACTTTTTTATTTGTACATATACACAAATTTCAACCAAACCTCATGGAAATGTATTTTGATTGATGTTACAAAACATATGCAAAAATGAATTAAATCGGACGATGGGATCATGGGGCTGGCATATAAACCCAACCCCCAAATTAGGTTCTTCGAAGAAAAACTTGTTTATTTGTCCACCAATTTCAACCAAATCTCATAGAAATGTGTTTTAATTGATGCCACAAATATTCGTAAAAAGTGATGGAAAGGCCATGCGTTCATAGGGCTGCCATACAACCCCCGCCCCCCCCTTCCTCTTTCTGGTTCTTATAAGAAACCCACGTCCCCCGCTTCTCCCAATAAATCTTCGACACAGCACTTATGTGAAAATTCAAAAGCATGGAAGCGGGGAGGACTGAACACAAGTCATAGGTACGCCCGAAAAAACTTTTAGCCCGAGGGGAGCGAAGGGTATCCAAATTTCGGCCGCGCCCGAAATTAGCCTCGGTCTCGTTCTCTTTTTATTTGAGTTAAGCTTTAACCCATGAGGCACTAGATTTCAAATACAGAATCACGAAGAGCAGTAGTTTGATTGGTGTATTGGTTAGTGCGCTCGTCTTCGAAGCTCAGTGTCATTGCTTCGGGTGGAATACGAAATTTTCAAGCAGAAAATTTCTAAACCGAAATTTATACTAGATAATCCCCAAAGTAGAGTCATAGATCTCTGAGTTGCCGGTGCGTGGGTTCGAATCCCACTGTGGCCCATGGATTGTTTGTGTTGTCCATAAAATGTTCCTACGGCAGCCGGTTCTTCGATGTAAATCGTCCCGGAGCTACCCGTTGTTAAAACGGCCAAGAGCTGCCAAGACCCCTTCGATTCAGGAGAAAAAAAATCTCTTGAATCGCTACAACAACAACAAGCTTACATGCAAAAATTGTTCGACAAAAGTCTCTGTTTTGGCCTTATTTTTTGCTACCCATTTTTTTACCCCAGAAAGCTTATATACTTTGGAAAAACTTCATTTGAGGTTTTGAATAAACCCCTAAAAAGCCCCCATTAAGTGTACCGCTAGCAGCACTACAGAAAACTAAACACATCTAACAACAGATTTTATTTATTTATTTATAAGAGAAATAAAATTTTGATAACGGTAATATATATTGAAAAGCTAAGGTTACCGTTATGGAGATATTCACAACATTTTATGATCATGCATTCAATGTGGTTCTTGAGCTCCTGTAACACCTGGAGGACCGCACGCAGAAATAAGGACTTTTGGCAAATCGTTTTTGGGACCAGAGCCACAGACTGTTATCCATGGTAAAAGGTACAGTTACTGAGATTATCCCAAAATAAAAGTATTCATTTTCACGTCTAACCACAAATAGCTCACTTTGGGTGGAAACCATCACTTTTGGCATTGTGTTTGACGCCACGGAATTTCAAATTGTCACAGACGACTTTCTTGTTTAAGGTACCGTTATAGGAACATTTAAGAAATTGTTCCCGAAAATCTCATGATGTAAAAATTTAACCAAAAGTTGTTGTTTCCTTTCAAGGGACATGTATTGCTGATACCTTTCGGCATTTTATTTTGAGCCATAGAGCAAATTTAGTAACAAACCGCCTTGAAGTGCGTGCTATTTTTAAAAATATATTCACTTAAATACCGTTATTATACGTTATTAAACCTCATGGCCTACCATAGGAACACTGGTATCAATCTCAAATTAGACATTTTTTCAAAGTGTTGTAGGTTGTACTACAAATTTGCCATACACACCCTTTTAATCAAGGCTACCAAAAGGTTCGGTTCCGGTTCGATTTCATTAAATCTGCTCAATTAGCGGGGGGAGTTGAATTGCCCACATTTGTTCCAAATTTCGAGGTCGTGCCGATCAGTGTTCAGAAGTGCCATCCAAATCGCACTTTTGTATCTTTCTATCAATGTTCAATAATTTTAGAATTCATGCACCGATAATTCGGAAATTAAGTACACGCATATGGTCCTGTTGGTGTAGTGGTTAGAGCGCTCACCTTCGGTGCACAGGGTCGTGAGTTCGAGTCTCACCGTCTGCCAATTTACGACCCATGTGACGGACTATGTTCTCACTCACAGTTCCCATTAATTGAAATAAATAACTCTGCTGAGCATGCTGTTGATCTCAACGCCCCTACATAGAAAAAGCAGTTTAGATTTTGGAAATTGGATATTACTAACACATCTGCGGTCTTAGTCCAATTCTGGACTTTTGCACTGTTATTTATTAATGGCCATACATGTTGAAAATTCAGCGTTCGAAAGTTGTATTTAAGCCACAGAAGCTACTAATTGATCCTTGTCGAACCATATTCGTAAAACTCCAAAAAATCTCGTTTCTGTAAGGATTGAACATCCGCAAGTGTACACGTATTGGTCAAACATGTTTTTGCCGTTTTTTTTTTCTTTTCAAATCGTACAGGATACAAATTTTTCATACAAACATTTCATTTTCAGTGAACGTTACTGTTATTGAGATTTTGACGAAACTTTTGTGGAAAATACCGTTTGACCTCGTCTCACCGTTAAGAGGTCGTGAATTGATTCAGCCTTTTGACAGTATTTATTTTTTAGAAACCACAGGAGCTACAAGTTTGCCGCATTTCACTTTTCAGTACATGTTACCGTTATAAAGATTTTGACATTTGAATCATTCAGGGGAGGGAAGCGATGATGATGACTGAAATCCGCTGAAATCTGGCGTTCCGTTCAAGAGATATATGCAAAAACAGGAGAAAATCAGAATTTTGTGAAACTGGAGAATATAAACTGCCTTCATAAATTTAATCCTGGCCAATTTTCCAGATGTGTCTCCTACTGAGGGTAGAACTTATTCAGATGTGCTGTTGGGGAATATACATAAATCCGTTAATCTGCCAAAAGAAGGAGAAAATTACCTGCATTAACACATTTTTTTCTGTTTTTTCCTGGTCAATTTTGCAGATATAGCAATCTCTCATGCTTAAGGGGGACCGAGTTACTGAGATCCGCAAATTCGCTCAGGGCATATAGACGAATTGGGGAAAGTGGGATACTCAAATAATTTCCCAGATGTGGCAAGTGCTACTAGGTTATTGAGTGTATAAGCCATTGAGAGGGGTTTCTGAATTTCGTTCCAGGAATACAGGCAATAGGACCGTGGATTCAGTCTAATTTTCTGGAATACGGTAATCCGATCAAGAAATATAGGCAAACGTAGGGGCAAATTAACTGCCTTCATATTTTTCTATTGTTCAATTTTCCAGATGTTTCATAAGCTATTTGGGGTGGTTATTAATTCGGGGAAGGGAAAGGAATTACTGAATTATTCAAGAGATATTGACAAAATTACATGGGAAAGGTATAGGGTGGAATTTACCGAAATCGGCTAATCCGTTCAGTAGAAATGGGCAAAATAATGTGCGAAAGAATTGTTTCCATAATTCACAGTGAGCAACACTGAAGTCCAATAATTTTCGTTCAGGTGATGTTGGAGACCAATCTGGTATGCGTATGCAACAAATTTATTAAATTGCACTCATTGTGAATTTTCCACATGCTTGAAGTTTATTTCGCTATTTAGGGCAGATTTCAATCATGTGGCTAAAATTTATTAACAATACGCTATTTCGTCCAATACAGGTCGCTTAAAACTGAATGCCGCTGCTTTCAAAATTTTGTTCACTATCCATTTTCCGTATGTTTCAAATTACTGAATTTGAAATCTTTATTCATGGACAAATGATGAGAAAAAAAGCTGTGTCAAAAATTTTTGCTTATTTGGCTATCCGTTCAGGAATGCTTATTTCAATAGGAAAAAGGTCTGCCTTGAAAATATCATCTTATTCAATTTTCCTTCTTCGATCGAAGGTGGAAGCCCTTCCGCCGATCAAAAGATATAGACGAAAGCTGGGGAAAGTAAACTGCCTTCAAATTTCATGAGCAATTCGGAGTCAGTGAAGAGGTGAGGGGAGGGGCTGGAGGGAAGGTATAGAGATATTTTACTGAAGTACACTCATTTGATCAACAATTACACCAAAGATAGAGAAAGTAGACTGCCTTCACAATTTTCTCTAGGTCAATGTTGCAGATATTTCAATAAGAGTTATGCTGTTAAGCGTGGAAGACACTCAGCTGCTGATAAAGGCGGAGAGAGAGTTGGAATGCAGTAAAATCCACTAATAAAAAATATGGTAAAATACTGTCTCCATAAATTTACTCAATGGTAAATTTTCCGCATGTTTCAATAGTTGTTTGGCAGTTCGGGTGAAAGCCAATCTGAAGTTATGGGCAAAAGTATGTGAAAAGGCCTGTCTTCATAATTTTCATTATTGTGATTTTTGTGGATGTTTCAATAGTTATCATACTATCTGGAGTAGAGACCAATTCGGTGAGGGTTAAGCTACTGAAATCCAATTATCTGTTCAGAAGATAAAAACAAAAGTATGTATGTGAAAAATAATTGTTTGCTTATTGTAATTGTTCGCATGTTTCAATGGATATTTATTCTACAATGGGCAGCCATCTACCCTCTACTGGGACCAAGATCAATGATGTAGGTTCACATTACTGAAATTCGGTAATTCGTTTAATAAATGCAGAAAGTTTATGAAAAACAAGTGGCTTCATAATTTTGCTCATTGTGAATTTTTTCCGAAATTATCAATACCTATTATGCTTTTCGGGGTTGGACCACTTCGATAAGGAAACTCTGCTAACACGTTAAAGAAATGCAGACAAAAGCATGCGATAAAAAACTGTTTGTGAATTGTTGTTCATTGTGAATTTCAGGGCAATTAAAAAAAAATGATTAACCGTTTAACCAGCACAGTTACTACGGTAATATGTAGGAATTAAATAGTTCTAATCCTATTCGGCAAAGAAACACAAATTTTCTAAAAACCCCTTATCCGTTCAAAGTGGCCAAGAGATAGGAAAAAAGCTACCTCCCAAATTTTAGTCATCCGTTTTCAGATGAAGAAAAATCTAAAATGAAAATTAACAAAAATACGGTAATCCGTAAGAAAAGTAGCCAAAGGGCCATTTTGAATTTTATGCATATTGCAAGAGTTATTCTGGTGTCTTAGGGGTGGAGCCCAATATTGTCGGGCAAATTTATTCAAATTAACTTATGGAGATGTAGGCAATATGTTCAAAATAGCTGTCTTCCAAATTTGCTCATTCTCAATTTTTTTTGCAATTGTACGTACCCATTAGGTGGAGTCCGGTGGTGTAAATTTATTAGAATACACTAAACCGTTCCAAAATGGTGGTCAAAATAATCCGAAAAATGGCTGCCTTGAACATTTTTCCATTCTTTTAGTTTGTGTAGAACCCAATGCGACATTCAGGAGATAAATGGAATTTTGTATGTGAATAAAAACAGTCTTCATAATTTTGTGAATTGTTTGCATATTTCAATACTTATTCTGGGTGTGGTAGAATCAATTTACTGAAATCCAGCAATTCGTTCAAGAAATACAGGAAATACGAGAAAAAGAAAAATATTTATAGTTTTGTTCATTGTGATTTTTTTTTCTGCATGTTTCATTATTATTCCGATAATTAAGGGAGGTAACCAATTCCGCAGGAAAATCTGCCTAAATTCCACAAAAACGTTAATGAAACGTAAACAAAAGTATACGAAAAAAAAATTGGGAATTTTCTGCATTTTTCAATGGTTATACTGCTATTCCACCCGAATCCTTATGTAAACGGTGGGGTAAACTTACTGAAATCCGGTAATTCGTTCATGATGTGCAGAAAGAAGGATATTAAAAAAAAACTGTCTTCATAATTGTGCTCATTGTGAATTTATCATATTTCTTAATAGCTCTGTTATTTGGTAGAGACCAATCCTGTAGAGCAAATTCACTGAAATCCACTGATACGTTCAAGAAATACAGACAGAAGGAGGCAGAAAGGAACCCATTGTGAATTTTAGTTCATTGTGATTTTTTCACGTTTCAGTAGTTATTATGCTATTAGGGCCGGAGCCTAATCCAACAAACCTAAAATCATGAAAATTGGTCCAGCCGTTCTCGAATTATAAATGGTGTAACTAACACGTTTTTCTTTTATACATATAAACAAGCTGTAAGAGCTCGCTTTTACACCTTGTGCTTGGTCCCCATCATGGGGTGGAGGTTCTATTGCTGCCCATGACGACCCTCATTTTTCGATTCCATTCATTCATATGTTTGTGTGAGTTTTGGCTAAGAAGGGTTCATGAAGAACATGTTTGTTTTTAGTAATAACATATTGTCGAAAAAGGGTTTCTGTGGCCGCCGGCGCGCGCCGCGCCGTATTTTTCAATGTTCGTTTCTTGTTCGTACCAAGATTAGATTAGTCTTCTATTAGAATTTATTTATGTGAGGATTGGAATTTGGAATTTTAGAACTGACCCGCATAGAAAAATTTACTTTTGGTGGTATAGTTTCTATGGCAGCCCTTAGACGTACATACAACACTCCGTAGGCAAATCTCAGTGTTCGACAAAAGTCTCTGTTTGGCCTTATTTTTTGATACCCATTTTGTTACCCCAGAAAGCTTATATACTTTGGAAAAACTTCATTTGAGGTTTTGAATAAACCCCTAAAAAGCCCCCATTAAGTGTGCCGCTAGCAGCACTACAGAAAATTAAACACATCTAACAACAGATTTTATGGAAAATTTTAATAACGGTAATATATATTGAAAAGCTAAAGTTACCGTTATGGAGATATTCACAACATTTTATGATCATGCATTCATTGTGGTTCTTAAGCTCCTGTAACACCTGGAGGACCGCACGCAGAAATAAGGACTTTTGGCAAATCGTTTTTGAGACCAGAGCCGCAGACTGTTATCCATGGTAAAAGGTACAGTTACTGAGAGTATCCAAAAAAAAAAAGGATTCATTTTCACGTCTAACCACAAATAGCTCACTTTGGGTGGAAACCATAACTTTTGGCGTTTGACGCCACAGAATTTCAAATTGTCACAGACGACTTTCTCGTTAAAGTAACCGTTATAGGAGCATTTAAGAAATTGTTCCCGAAAATCTCATGATGTAAAAATTTAACCAAACGTTGTTGTTCCCTTTCAAGGGACATGTATTGCTGGTACCTTTCGGCATTTTATTTTGAGCCATAGAGCAAATTCAGTAACAAACCGCCTTGAAGCGCGTGCTATTTTTAAAAATATATTCACTAAAATACCGTTATTATACGTTATCAAACCTCATGGCCCATCAAAGGAACACTGGTATCAATCTCAAATAGACATTTTTTCAAAGCGTTGTAGGTTGTTCTCCGAATTTGCCATACGCAACCTTTTGGTTGGTTCCGGTTCAGTTTCATTAAATGTGCTCACTTAGAGGGGGGAATTGGAAATGTCTACATTTCTTCCAAATTTCGAGGTCCTGCCGATCAGAGTTCAAAAGTGCCACCCGAACCGCACTTTTGTGTGTTCCTATCGAAAATGTTCAATAATTTTACAATTCATGCACCTATAATTCTGAAATTTAGTACATGCGTACACGCAATGGTCCGGTTGGTGTAGTGGTTACTGCGCTCACCTTCGGTGCACAGGGTCAAGGGTTTGAGTCTCATCGTGAGCGAATTCACGGCCCATGTGACGGACTATGATCTCACTCCGATGTCAAGCCATTTATGGGGATAAATAACTCTACTGAGCGTGCTGTTGATCTCAACACCCCCGCATAAAAAAATCAGTTATGATTTTGGAAATTGGATGTCGCTAACCTTGCTCCAATTCTGGACTGTATTTATTTATTAATGGCCATAAATGCTGAAAATTCGCAGCCTGTAGCTATCAGCATTCGGAAGTTGTATTCTTAAGCCACAGAAGCTACTAATTGATAAAAGACGAGCTTTCAGTATACGCCTCTTCACAGTCATATTCGTAAAAACTCAAAAAAAAACTCGTTTCAAATCGTATAGGATGAAAATTTGTCATACAAAACATTTTTCAGTGAGCTTTACCGTTATACCGATTTTGACGAAACCTTGTAGGGAACATGGTTTGACCCCTCGTCACCGTTAAGAGGTCGTGAATCGATTCAGTCGTTTGACGGTATTTTTTAGAGACCACAAGAGCTACAAATTTGCCTCATCTCATTTTTCAGGAAACTATGCTTTAATGGAGCTGGCGCTGGACACCTTTACTTCAATTTTAGCTGTGGGCTCTCTATAGGCCCAGCTTAGTCTTCGCTTTGCTTGCTTAGACCTCGTTGTGAATGAGTTCAGTTTTGCTCTCAGCTGAGGATAGATCGTCCCCTTTGCCGCCGGAAATTTTAAATGCGCAAAAGTTATGTTAGAGTGTCCGTATATTTTGTCAAAACGTTTAAGAGCTTTGTCTTTTATATATTTTTTGACTGTGCATTTCTAACATAACTAGGAGCACTGACATTTTTTTCGCAACGTGAGTTTTGAATCTGAATCTTCCATTTCCGGAAGTATTCCAGAAATTGGTCTATTAAGACCTGGAGTATCGAAGTTACTCTATAAGCATCTTTTGCAGTGTAGTAAATGCAAGTATCATCAGCGAACAGGGATATATGTGTACATTTGGAGGCATTCGAGGTATATCCGAAGTTGGGAAGATGGTGATCCTTGTGGGATTCCAGCATTTTGACTATCAGTCCTGCATGCCAGACTTTGTCAAAGGCCTTCG
This sequence comes from Microchrysa polita, assembly GCA_949715475.1. Taxonomy (NCBI): domain Eukaryota; kingdom Metazoa; phylum Arthropoda; class Insecta; order Diptera; family Stratiomyidae; genus Microchrysa; species Microchrysa polita. Next base: position 16,737,538 of record OX454420.1, read on the forward strand.
CTACGTCAAACATAACGGGGCATTGACACCATTAAATCCTGTTCTGATGTGTTGGACCAATCTTGCCAATTTTAAGGAAATGTAAGATCCTTTCCAGGTTTAGGGATCATAATTTTTTCCAGACTTTCGGGTACCAGAAGAAGAATTGGCCATTGTATCTAGTCCAGGCGATTTTCCGTTTCTTCATGGAACTGATGGGGCTTCTGACTTCTTCTAGGTCAGTGTGTCTAATATTTTCCGACTCTGGAGCAAATCTCTTCAGCTCTGTTGTTGGTTAGTTCCTCATCGCCGAGGTCAAGGTCGTTTTCTTGGAACTGAAAATCCAAAGTATCCGCCAAGGGTTTCGCCTTCTCCCTATCGTCATATTTCGACTTCTAGGTCCCTGGTTTCTAAATTTGTTGGTGAGTCTATGGTACTTTCCAATCTGTTTTTTGTTGCATGGAACCCAGAATATCGATGAACAGGTCTTCTATTACGAATTGAACAGGCTTATGGTGCGACGACAGGTCGTCCAGGACTATTATCCGCACATTGATAACCCTATATCGAGAGAGTGGCCGTGTATTGGTCCGAAATACGTCGGCTCTCCAGGGTTGTAAGTGCATATTTCTGTGTTTCCTGTGATTCATCTTTCTACTTTTCCGACTTGATCACTTCTCACGGCACCCCACGATCGGTGATTTGCATTTTCCTTCCGAGTAAAACCGTGCCTCGGATTTCCAGAAGTGGCCGCAGGTCTTCAGAAAAATTTACATTTCCTGGGCTATTGTAAGCCGAAATTACAGCAAATTTTAGAAAAGTCGTTTGCGCATTGATGGCAATCGCCTCTATGCGGTAAAGATATTGAGTGATGGCTTATTCGTCGTCTGATTAGTATGGCCGTGCCTCCTCCCTTAGTTATCATTCTAGAATGTAGTTGGGGATGTTGAAGTCGGTTCTTCTAGGTTTCAAAAATGTTTCTTGGATGAGCATGATGGCAACATTATACCATATATGTACGTATAAAAAGCTGATCAGCTCACCTCTTTGTGCGAATATGGAGCTGGCATTCCATATTCGCATAGAAACGCAATTTACAGCCATACTAATATTTGGGTTTAAATGAGAAAGACGTGAGATTCTGGGCAGAGAAAAGTCCCTGAATCATTGTAGCCATCATTTCTTCCATCATTTGCCGGCATTGCGCTTGCATTTGGCCGAAGAAGGCTTGCACCTGGCCGGAACTGGGAATGTTGGATGGAATTGGGATAGGATTGGTCTGTTGTGGTGCGGATGGGCGCTATGGGGGTATAGAGGTTTTAGCCGTTTGTGCAAACAACTTTCTGACGTTTGTTGGAGTTTTGGGGCAGCCTGCATAGCTGGCTGGGCGCGCAACCCACAGCATTTCGCTTTTTTTTCTGGCTTATTGGTGCAATTACTGAAGTTCTGGAGGCCATCACACTTCACGCCCTTGGCTGGGCATGACACTTGTTGGCAGCATGCCCGAATTGTTGCCAATTGTGGCATTGGGATTGTCCGCCTCTTGCCCTTTGGGCTTTTATTTTAAGGCCTGAAAGCCCATAAATAACCGTGACATTTAAGATATCAGTTTCGCTCCTCGGGAGAAGGAGCTTCACTTACTTTTGTCTAGAGAAGTTTTTCATTTTTAGGTGGAAGCACTCGATCGGCTGGAAGCTCTGCGCAACCAGCTCTTCTTTAATCTCTTCCGGAGAGATATCCTCCAGACCGCGGATTATTACATTAAAATGTTCCTCTTCCGGCAAGAGAAACGTGTGGAATTGATATTTTCGCTCGGCCAGAAACTTGGTCAGTTTCCTATGGTCGTTTATCGTTTTGGGTAATTTTCGATGCCCAAATATATCTGTTTAGCAGTTTCATATTCAATGCCTTGGAGCCTTCGGGAGCTGCTGTTTTGGACTGGTCGGCGGGATTCTTATTGGCTTTCGCCTGGGTGGGAGTGGGGGCTACAGATGGCTTAGGTGTCATTGCAATTTTAGGGGCAGCCATAGGCTTCGGAGCAAGCTTCCGCTAAGCACGGGGTACTTTACTTGCAGCTCATTGGAAGTGGAAGGGATTGGAAGGGGAGGAAACTCCGCGTTCGTCATGTCTTCGTCCTCTATTGTGTTGCTCCGGGGAGAGAGCGGGGAGTCCGTCTGTCCGTCTTCATCATTGGTGAGAAGGTTCCAGAACTTCTTCCATTTCTGTGGTGGAGATGATTGTAACTTCTTACTTTGGTCCGAAAGCTCTCTATTTTTTTTCGCTAGGTCCTCCAACTTTTTCATCATAAGACCCATCAACGTGTCCAACTGATCATATAGGCGCTCATTTTACCGTTTCAGTTGTTGTTATCATTTCGTCTCTGTCTTGTACCTGGGTTTTCCCCTGTACCGTATCGTCACTCATTTGCTCGAAATCTCACCCTGCTGTGGCCAAGAGAAACAATATAATATCTCGCAAAAACAACACTCACAAATTCTGCTTCGCTCTCGATGGAGCTCACCGAAGAATTAGAAGAAGAATTAGAAGAATTACTTTATAGGGTGGAGTTTCTATTGCAGTCCATTACACTAATTTTTCGATTTCATCCATATGTTTTTGTGAACTCAATAAAGATACACTTGTGAGTTTTGGCTAAGATGGGTTTCATGAAGAGATGCTTTTTTAGAAAAAACATATTTTTGAAAAAGAGCCGCATTTTTCAATGTTCACTTCTTGTTCGTTCCGAGATTAGATTAGTCTTCGATTTGAATATATTTATGTGAGGATTGGAATTTTACTTACTTTTGGTGGTAGGGTTTCTATGGCAGCCCTATGACCTACTACAACACTCCGTAGTCAAATCTCAGTCGTTTCTAGATAAGAGACATATTCACGTGAGTTTTGGTTACGATTGATCTTTAATGGAAACAATTTTTCTAAGGAAATCATTGTTTTGAAGCTGGGATTTCTATGGCAGGCACATGTGTTCATTATCGGATTTTGTCCGTTCTTACATATGTTTTTAGGCTTCAATCAACATTGGTCCACAAATATAAAAAAAAACTCTTTCCTTAGGAGAACATACTTTTGGAGGCTATGTTTATATGGCGACCTAATGAGCTACAGTACGTAGCCTAAATCCATCCCGCAATATCATGAAATTTCAGCCAAGGTTTATTGGTTTAGGAGGACACACACACAGTCGAATTTTATACTCGTTTTGCCATGCATTGGATTAGAATTAGATCGATTCAAATTCGTATTGAAAATTTCCTCTAAAATTTTATTTTTGATGCCATTTTACAAACTTATGTCCAGTACTTATTCACAAAGTTTTGCCATGAGAACCTCCCAAATGTGGTGAAGAACACAAACAAAAAAACTTAACAAAACATTTTCTGTTTCTTGTTCAACAACTTTGTCCTTTGCCTATATTTTCCTACTCTTTAAACATTATTCATACCTCACCATACGAAAAAATGATAAAATGCCTGACGCACGTGCTTCGTGTTTTTCTGCTCCTTTTTCACTCGCACTTAACCGCGACAACAAAGCCGGCAAGAAATCAAATGAGGTTTGTTGGTGGGAGGTCATGTGGAATGAGAAATTTGTTCGTTGCGAACGTTTGGAAAAGTTTCTCATCAAATGTTACTACTCATACCATTTTACGTCTTAGTCGTCGTCAACTTTTCTTTTTTTTTCTTGTTGTAGTGCTCCGTTCTGCCACAACACTAAGCTCCACGAGAAATTTTGTCATATTAAAAGCAAGCGCTCGTAAAATGGGCTCAGCTAATCGCCGCCTGTATTTTGTGTACTCCAGATATAATCCAAGTGGGTACGGAGCATGTTCAACGGACAAAATAACCATGTGACGTGTATCCTTGTGATTTTCATCATCCTAATGAATGCGAAACGCAAAACGGTTACACAACTCTCGCTGCGATTAAACTCGTGACAGTTTTGGTATACCGCATGGTAAAAAGAATGCCTGCCGGCCTGCCCTCTAAATCCATCAGTATAACCTTTTAAGTCCACAACCACAACCATTCCCATCACCGCTGCCACCACCCTCGCTGTAATCTCTTTGCAAACCTGATTAATCATTTTGCGTTTAGCGTTTCCCAGGACGAAGTCGAGGATAATGATGAACAAAACGGGAAAACCTGAGCCTTTGCTTTGCCTATATTATGTCTGATATCAGTCGACGACGACGACATCAGCAAAGGGATTCGAATTTTCCTAATACGTGAGCAAAATTATTCTGATTGCTGTAGTATTCTGGCACATAGAAGTGGCGGTGAGCATGGACAGCATCATAACATAACGAAGAACGAAAGTATGTATGTATGTACATACGAGTACATACTTTCGGTTTCCTGAGGGGGCAAAAAGACTTTGCTGATATTGTATGGTGGAATCTCCGCGTGAGGATGACTCACCAAACTTTGTATGACAGCCGGCATGCGGATTGCTCAAGGTCGTTGTCGTCGATTTTGTTTACATTTATATTTTTTCTTCTCTCGTGCAAGTTGGATTTTCAAAGACATGCGGCATCATCATCATCACCATCGTGCCATCATGCCTATAGAACAACAAAAACAGCAACAACAACGACCACGCTAAATGGTTGAAATGTGCGGTGAATGGTGAAGAAAAGTAGGCAAAAAAGAGGTCATTACACTTTACCTTAAAAGCGACGAATGAGATGAAAATTCAGACGGACGTAAATATCTAAATACTTCTTGTACATACCTACATAGATAGATACTATCGTATAACAAACATATACCGAACCGAGTCCACGGAGCACGGAGGATGAGGCTTGATACGGTTGATTGTATGGTGCCATTGATGCTGCTGATGCTAATGATGATGACGATGATGGTACCTCCAGAGTGGTAGCATTGGACTTGTTATTTGCTATTTCTGTATACCCGCCGCGTGTGCACTTTGATCCCCGCGCGCCAAACGTTCTTCGTTTTTTTTTTTGTAATTGTCTATTTGTAACATTGACATTGTTTAAACAATGTTCCGCATATAGTCTCGAAAAACCATTCAAGCATTTCATTTTCATTCATTCATTCAACGATGCGATTCATTCATTTATGGCATTCTGCGAAATGGATGAGGCGGCATTTGCAGGCATTTCTACATAATTTGTTTACAATTTCAAAATTATAAGGTGGAACATGTGTGTTCTCGGCGAATAATTAAGAGGGCGGTAATTTATAATTGAAAGTACATAAAGGGCGTACACAGTTTTAAGTACATATATCAAAGGGGTAAAATCGCCTTCACCTTCTAATCGCAACAATTACGTAGCACTGCCGGCCGATGCAAAGAGACTTGTTAAGGCAGCTAGGTACATAATTATCTACGCAGTGTCATAGTTGCGTTTTAAAACAATTAAACGAATCCTATTTGGTCTTATGTTTGCTCTCTAAAGTCATCATCTATCTCATCCAATGAACTATGCCTGAATGATACTATCGCAGAGACACCCCAACATCCCTATGACCTTTTTGCGAGGTTCTTTTCGTCCATTTTCTCTTCACCGTCAGTTTCTCATGCGCCAGACTTAAATTTTGAAGTTTCCCTGGATTCACTTAACTCGGGATCTACCTCACCATCGACACTTTGGACGATAATGGAAGTTGTGATCCTGATGGGTTTCCTAACTTTTTCGTTAAGTCCATATCCTCTCCCGTTAGTCTTCCTCTATCTATCCTCTTTAATTTAAGACATGCTACTGGATCTTTCCCATCCGTGTGGAAAGTTGCCAACGTTTTAACTATCCCTAAGTCCTCGAATTCCTTCTGCGTAACGATTTATCCCTGTTGTCCTGTTTTCCTAAGATCCTTGAATGTCTCGTTCATAAATTTTTGTACCTTCCCATATCCTCTCTGTTTTCTAAAAGTCAGCATGATTTTGTCAAAGGTCGTTCTATATTATATCATAACGTGAATGTCGTGTTTTTTTTTTAGCAATTGTGTCTCGTCTCCTTTCTGCACCACCTCCGGTGTTCCCCAGGGTTCTATTTTAGGCCCTCTACTTTTTAATATTTTTATAAACGACCTGCTTTGCCTTTTCTCATCTGTTTTTTTTTTCCTCCAGTATGCCGATGATTTGAAGCTAGTCAGATTAATCCGTTCTCTTGAGGAACTGTTTTTTTTTCAGTCTGACCTCATTGTGCTGAATATCCTTTTCCCGTAAACCTAATCCCCTTTTCTTTCTCATTGACAAAATTCCTCTCGTCATAGCCGATTTAAAGACCTGAGTGTTGTGTTTGATATCAAGTTAAAATTGGACAAATAGACCAAGCAATGAAAGCCTAAAAAGGGGGTGTAGAGAACATCGAAGGGGGTGACGATTTTTTCTTCGGTATTTTATCAGGAGTAGTTAGGAGGTAAAGGTACTAATTTTACTCGGAGCTGAGGGGTGCGCTAACGCGGGGAGAGGGGGTTAAAGGTGCAATTTTGTGCAATTTTTGGTGTTTTGGGCTATATCTCGAAAACGGTGACCGCGAGCTTGTAGTATGTCTTACTCCGAACCGCCCATTATGGATCCATGAAATAAAAAACCGTCCCCCCTGCCGTTTTTTCATAATGGTTGTCTTCATTCTGATGAGTATAGAATATTACTTCGTTGAGACTCTCTTAACTTAACTCTCGAATGATTGGAGACAAGCCAAGAAGATGTATATCAAATTAAGGAAAATTTACCACTTACTAACTTTACCCTACAAAAGTTTTTTGAAAAACAAATCGGAGAGACACCAGAGTCAATAGAATGCAAAAAAATGTTTTTTTTTTACTTTTATTGAACAATATCGGAAGAACCGTTAGGAGTTTTGCATATGTAAGTATGGGCAAATAAATAGGATATTTAGAAAGCTTTAATGCTTACTCACAACTTTTTTCTGTGCGACTCACCGTTTTCGAGATATAGCCCAAAACACCAAAAATTGCACAAAATTGCACCTTTAACCCCCTCTCCCCGCGTTAGCGCACCCCTCAGCTCCGAGTAAAATTAGTACATTTACCTCCTAACTACTCCTGACAAAATACCGAAGAAAAAAATCGTCACCCCCTTCGATGTTCTCTATAATGTCTTGTTTGATTGGCCTAAAACGAATTTTTGAAATATCTGCGAAAGCATCCCGGCTGACCGGTTTTGTTCTAGGTTGTTCTAAATCGTTTACCGACTCCTCGATTGGCCTTACTCTTTTTAACAAGCTTGAATACTGCGCTCCTATCTGGTCGCCAAACAGGCGGTTTTTTTTGCGAAACCCTTACATACATAATATTTTTTCAAAAACTTTTTTTTTTGTGAAAAAAAATCACTTCAGACCTTCGCGCTGGAGTTCTTATTTTTTGAACAAAAAAAAAATAAAATAAATAAATAACACGCGCGACAATCCAGCTTTGGACTAAGGCCGCAGGATGTGTTAGTGACATCCTATTTCCAAGATCTTATCTGCTTTTTGTTGAGGTAATGAGATCAGCATCACGCTCAGCAGTGTTATTTATCCCCATAAATGGGTACTCGTTTAACATCTGAGTGAGATCATAGTCCGTCACAAGCTCGTGAGTTCGAAGAACACCATGATCCACGGTGAGATTCGAACTCATGACCCTGTGCACCGAAGGTGCGCGCACTAACCGCTAGACCAGCCAGACTACTAAACAAAAATCTTCCTAAAATTCAGGCCAGGATGTTTGATCTTGCACAGGTCATCGAAGCTCATATTTTTATGCATTGCATTGCATTGCTTCATATTTCTTCTAAAAAAATTTCCTTTTTCAATGTCTGGTTCTGGGTGGGACCTTAGCCCCTCCCTTCCGTGGTTGCGCCACTGAGTTGATATACATATACTTATACAAAAACTTTTATTTTTTTATTTTTAATGTTTAACTAGGTATTTGATATGGAAATTAAGGAATGTTCCCGCGACCTCTGATGCATCCGCAATTTTTTGGTTATAACCGGAGAACGTAACGGTACTTTTAAGAATTAATTTTTAGTTCGAACATTGACAACAAAATGATCACGAAACATATATATTGAGATAACCCTACTCCTCATCTTCTGTTGACGAGCTCAGAAATGCGTTTAATTCTTTGGATCAAACGATTGACCTGAATATTTTGAAAAGAAAAAAAAAGGAAAACAAAGACGCAAAACACTTGATTAACAACTTATATCACCTAAAAAAAATATCGGCGTACAGAAGGCTGCGCCCGCAATACGAGGGTTTTTTTTAGATTTTGAATACATACATACATAGTGAATAATTTTGCACATATGTGTTACAGGTAATAAATAAGAATTATGCACAATAATAATGAAATGCTGCTTGTAAATCTCTTTTTGGATTGGTCTAAATCAGTCATTCTCAAACTTATTTTCACCGCGGACCCCTTCATGCATGAGAAGCCTGTTTAGGGACCCCCGACTGAATTCCAAGCCTTGAATGTTTAAATTGTTTTTAATATTTAAAAATTCATAGGTACACAACAAAAAGTTACATCATAATGTTCCGTGGGATGCGTGCACTTGATGGGACGATATGTGATTTTGATGCCGGGTTCCATGTTTGTTGATAAAAGCCTTAAGTCCCCACGAGCACTTATGTCTTATCGGTTTCTGTTACAAGCCTTATAACGGCGCTAAAACCATGTTCAACTAAATGCGATGAGGGAAAAGCGATTAAAAGAAACTCAACCGTGGACCACTATTCAGGATACAGACTTGGTATGTTTTTTTTTTAAGTCAAAATTGCTGATACCCTTCCTCGAATTTAGGTTTCAACTCCATTCGTTGACAACTCAATAAGTGGCTCCTGCTTGTGAATGTCTCCTTCTTGACTATATGAAAACTGATTCAACACTCAATGAGGAATATTGCGTTTAAGAATATCTTCGCAATTTCTATTAAAATCTGAATGAAGTTCAGCAAGGAGCTCTTAGGTAACCAAAAGGTATTAATTTGCAAGATTTGGAAACTGAGAGCATTTGCCTCTCCCTATATTCTGCTTGAACAATACACTTTTAGTTTGAATTAAATTCAAATTATCACCCTGCAGTTTTAAATTGATTTCATTAAATTTACCGAATATGTCGGTCATGTAAGCTGTACCTATCTAGCTTAATACTTATTAAATTGAGTTTTAAGTCATAATCGTCTCCTTTGTTTGCAGCTACAAATTCCTCATAGACGACTTTACAGCGTACACCCCAGTTACAGAGATATTCACGAAAAAAACCCAAAAATTCTCGTTTTTCTAAAGTTTGAACCTCCGGTAGCACCCTTAAGAGTGTACATATTGATGAGAAATTTGGCCGATTTCTTCAGAACCATATTTGCTATACGAACTAGCCATACATCTTATAGCCAGAGTTACCGTTATAGAGATTTTCGTGAAATCTTTTTAAAAATACTGGCACCGTTAGAAATGCTCGAATCATAATCAAATTTTGACATTTTATTCGGGAACCACAAGCCCTTAAAACTTGCCTTACGTCGCTTTTCAGCACATATTAACGTTATCGAGATATTCGAAAAAAAAACAGTTTTAGAGTGTCTTTGACCCTCTGTAGCGCCGGCATTCGTTCAGACGGGGGTCTTGTGTAGGACCTCGAAAGGAAGGCTTAAAATACAGCTTTCCCCTTATTTTTCCGAAGTTCCTACATTTTTGTTCAAATTTCATTGGGTAATAGTGTCTCTCGTCAAAATTAATTTGAAATAGAATACAAATGGTGAGTAAATATTTCTCTCTCTCTTCATTACCGTAACTCCTAGTGGAGCATGGTGCGTTGATGACAGTGTGTAGTTATCAACGTTACAAAGACAACTGAATTCGGAGTGTGATACGGTTGTCAGCCTTACCACTTCCTAGTCGCATTGTTAGTTTATTATTCTACGATAAGAATATTTCTTATCATCTTCTTCTGAATAATAAACTTGCGACGAGTCGTGCCGAGTTTGGAAACTCGTTTCTCTATGAGTGTCTATTTCACAGAGTGCCGACCGAACGATCACAGCCACAGAGCACGACATTAAATATTTAATTTTATTGAAATCTTTCGCGGACCCCCTAATCGGCTTCACGGACCCCCAAATTTTCTCATACCTCCCGCGGACCCCCCGCACAGCTTCGCGGACCCCAAGGGGTCCATAGGGACCACTTTGAGAATGCGTGGTCTAAATAAACGCGATCCAGAGTGAAAGCCGTTATCGTAACACTTTTAATTAGACCAATCCAAAAATAGATTTACTATGCATCATGGCTACACATATTAACTGAATTTATTAGCTGTAACTCCGTTACCATTGGTCCAAACTGGTGTGAAATGTACGCATCGAGTTCTTTGATGTGTGCACCCATACGTCCATGTCCGATAGAAACTAAAAAAGTCGACTCTTTCAAATCTCCGGGACACCCTGTTAGCTTTGTCCTACCAAGGTCTACGTATTTCGTGCTAAAGACTGTTACGATTCTACACATTCCTACCAAATTTCATTAGGAGTTATTTAGTGAACAAATTTCGAAATCCCCGGGACATCCTTCCTGTTATCTTTGCCCTACCAACTTCTAAGTATTTCGTGCCAAAGACTGTTACTAAGCCTTACTTAAGCCGTTCGCGAGTTATTTAGTGAACAAATTTTCAAATGTCCTGGACACCCTGTTATTTTTGTCCTACCAACTTTTAGTAGTCCAGTACAATTGGTTCAAAATAGCCCCAAACCTAAACATAAAAAAAAAAAACAATTTTTTGATGCCAAATTGTTGAATGCACTGCCTTATATACGCAGTAAAAAGTTACACTAATTTGCGCCATGGGTTAGTTAGTTTCTTGCAAATATCTGGAAAACTATTAGTCGAACCTTAAAATGTGCTGAGGACAAAACAAAGTACATATACATAATTACCTTTGTAATGGTATGTAACACTATAGACATTTTCTCAGAAAATTATACCCTAGACCCAAAAGTATTATAGTGAATTTAGATTTTTTGAGTTTTACATTTCGCACTGTAACTCTCGATAGAATAGACCTACCGTCATTAAATCTTGTCCATATATTGATAACAAAATTTATTTGATTCTTTCCAAAAATTGGAGTGCTCCGACCATTGACGCCCCCCTCACTCCTCCTAACATTTTTCAAAAAGGCATGCCTGTAGCTTCTTTCTAAACTGAGCCAGGCAGATCAAATTTGGTAGGGTGCCTAGTCTAAGCTCCATTATGCTCCCCACCAAAAATGATTACCATCCGATCAAAACTAAGGGTACCCCCCATACAAAGTGAACGAAAATTCTAACAAATTTCACATTTTTTCACTTCTAAATTCTATGTAGAATAGAAAAAAAATTATCTCTTAGAACGTCATTATAACAGTTAATTGTAGTCTTGTGAATGTATATTCAAAAGGTTGTACCAAGTGAAAAAATGTGAAATTTGTTAAAAAATTTGGGTCACTTTGTATGGAGGGTACCCTTAGTTTTGATCGGATGGTAATAATTTTTGGTGGGGAGCATAATGGAGCTTAGAATAGGCACCCCACTAAATTTGATCTGCCTGGCTCAATTTAAAAAGAAGCTACAGGCATGCCTTTTTGAAAAATATTAGGAGGAGTGAGGGGGGCGTCAATGGTGGGAGCATTCCAATTTTTGGTAGAAATTAAATAAACTTTGTTGGCAATATATGGACAAGATTTTATGACCGAAGGTCTAGTCTATCAAGAGTTACAGTGCGAAATATAAAACTCAAAAAATGGAAATTCACTATAATACTTTTGGGTCTAGGGTATAATTTTCTGAGAAAATGTCTAGAGTGTTACATATCATTACAAAGGTAATTTTATGTATAGTTTGTTTTGTCCTCAGCACATTTTAAGGTCAGACTCATAGTTTTCCAGATATTTGCAAGAAACTGAATTTTCACGCCTTCACAACCCCCTCCCCCCTTAACTAATGGCGCAAATTAGTGTAACTTTTTACTGCGTATATCTATGTTTAAGTTTGGGGCTATTTTGAGCCAATTGTACTGCACTAAAATGCAAATTTCGAATTATTAAATGCTAGCGATCACTCAGTTGAACGAAATCATTTTGCTTTATCGAGTGTATACAACTCCATACAAACTCGGGTTTTTTTTTCGATTGATCGATGATGTTAACTAGTTCGGATTATCGAAAAATTCGTATTACCGAGGTTCGAATTAACGAGAGGCGACTGTATTACGGTAGTCGTTACTTCCGATATTTAATAGTAACGACTACTTACGTAACGGGTAGCTACTTTTTTGACATCTCTAGTATTGGGTGGAAATGGAAATTCACCAGAAATGGTGTCAGGTGCGGAACACTTTTTGCGCAACAGTGTAGCTTAATGAAAAACTAAAACGACGAAGGAACACTAAGATACATATGAAAAAATTGTCGATATTATGGTCATTGCCCTCTATGGCAGTGGCGTGCATCCCATGCAGGCATAGAGGCACTGCCTACCCTAACTGAAAAGTTAAAGAACAAAAAAATAATACAAAAGACCCTAACATATTATTCCCATAACTGTACATATAAGTACTGTAAACATAATGCCATCATCAAACACGTCAGTCGTCATTCCCAATAATAAGTTTAATCCTTTAGTAAATTTATATTTTGCGTTGCCTTCACCATTTCCACCTGATGCATTGGTGTTCTCTTCTTTTTAACTTTCCTGTCCCGCTGCCCTGTTACATGTAGAATACGATAATGAAGTTGCGAAAATGCTATGGGAATGTTTGTGAACACAAATGCAATTTTTTACTGCCATGAATCCTGACTGCGGAGCCTTGGATCATCATTAGCACAATACAATCCCCGTCTGCATCCTGCAATACATTTCGACCCGTGGAATGCGTGCACCTCTATGCAATATGCAAAAATATGGTCCGGCATTCCCTTGTAAAATTTCCCAAGTCGTAGGACATTCACAAAAACGCACCCTCGTCATTAATTCTTTCACGGACAGTCCTTTTATATTTGCTGTCCGGAAAAGGTGCACTCATCATGGTCCGATGATGATGATGATGTCAGTTCAGTGTTAACTGAATGGGTTCAACTCGTGCATTCATTCATTTTTATCGCCAACGGACATACGAGTGTAGACGCAGGATGTCGTATATAGAGTAATGTCCGGATTAGGGTGACGATTTCTTATACAGCATTCAAGAGCTTGTCAGAGTAGATACGAAAGAGGAAGATACTATAAGGGTTGCGTTCCACTACAGTGGATATTTCCGTTTTAATTAAATGTATAATAAAATAATTGAATCTTTATTATTATTGTCCTTCGAAATATATTAATTTGTAATTGAATTTCTTCTTTTCGTTTCAGGTAAGTGTTGAACACTTTTTTTATATGAAAGTTGCGATTATACGGAGAGGGTATGTTAGTAAAGTACATATGTAATTAGAATTACGTATAATTGTAAATTGATTAAGTGATGCAGAGTGATAAAGGAATTGACTAACCATAACATGTATTTCTGCACAACTACAATAAAAGGGGTTAGACCTAGATGATTGATCAAAAGTACAGGTAGGTAGGATTGTGTTGGCTGTTGTGATGAAAGGACAAAAAAAAAATATTTGTGTGTACCGATGCACATATGTATGCAAAATAAGGGTTCAGGGTTCATTTATTACACTGAAAAAATTCGGCTATCTAAAATTAAGAAATTCCTGAATTTAGACAAAATTTCTCAAAATGTGAAAATTTCTTCACGAATCGATCCTATTTTCAAGACATTCGTTTGAGAAATAGGAAGTTGATTCAAGCCTAAACCATTATTCTCAATTCAAGCAAATAAATGCTTGAGAATAGATTTTTTTGACATTTTCCATGAAAAGCTCGTGGAATAGCTTTATTTTAGCTTTAGCTTATATTGGAGCGTTGTAGTAGATTAGTCAGAAGTGTCTCCGGCGCAGTGGGTAGCGCGTTTGACTGGGAAGACTGGGGTTATGGGTTCGATGTTGGTTGGATGCAAGTTTTTTTTTCATTTTTGTTCAGATTCTCCTGTCTTTTTCATGAGAAAAGTTTGCTTGATTCAAGGTTATTTTTCCTTAAAGCGCTGCTATTCGTATTTCACTTGGATCAGTGTGAATAATTCTCAAATGAAGAGAAATATTTCTTGGCTGTTTTTTGTTGTCTTTTTTTCTTGATTTGAGCCCTATTTTCTTAACTTTAGCAGGCAATTTGGTTCAGTGTAGGAAAGCGGGTTGTCGAATAATACCTCCAAACATCCTGCGTGGTCCGTGGCTTGAGTCCTATGATAATAACGAAATTGAATCGAAATAAGTTTAAACAGAATAAGTAATTCGGTTGAGGGTGCTGCACAGTGGCGTAGATAACGGGGGGGGGGGGGGGGGTCAAGGGGATCAATCCCCCTCCTCCTTCGATGACACGTTTTATTATTATTACTTTAGGCACGTTAAACAAAGTGTTTTATAAAAACGTGGAACCATTTTCAGAACTGCAATCGAAAATTTAGCACTTCCTCAAATTTCAACTGTATAATTGAAGCGTGTCGATAGAATAGAAACGCTACAGCACAGAACTTTATGTTCATCTACTTTTTCACATTTCATCTAGAGTTTCGCACAGGCAAGCCCTACTGAAGAAATCTCTGCAAAATTCAAAACGTCGCGTCGTATCTCGGAAGATACGAAACCGTTCGAAACGTTCGATATGTCCTTTTATTCGAAATTTTGTGTGCTTTCAGAAGAATATGAAAAACATTGATTTGGCTAAAGTGGAAGCTAGAAAATAGGAGTGTTTCGAAGAAAGTCGTGTTTCTTGACAACAATCACAAAAAAGGCAATTACTCCTTAACGGTAAAAGGTAGAGAAATAATTTTAGCGACATTTTTCCTAAAACATCCTGTAGAGTCTACCATTGGTCTATATGGCTAACCAGTTGCGAGACATCCTGTATAGTCCTATAAATTGCTTATAAATAAATAAACGAACAAACGGAGCTCCGCGCCGCACCTTAGAGTGAAGATCTTTTTGGGGCTTCGCGAAGATATCCAAAAATAGGAAAAGTGTAGAAATAGCTTTTGACAACAAAAAGCAAACGAAATTTATTTTTTTAAGTTATAAAATTTCGAAGCTTAGTTTGCGCACTGTTCCGGAAATCAACTGAACCGTAAAATGTTTGACCAGCATTAGACACTCGATCGATTTTCCGTCACACTTTCTACTATATGAAATGGAAAAGAAAGTAGTCTGTACCCGAAAATAAAGTATGTAGGTACATAGTGTTTGTGACGATGTTTTTGGGATTTAAATTAAGGCGCAAATGAATTAAAGAATTAAATTTGTGTGAATCAACATTTTTCTACGATTCCAAGTAACAATTTTATCTCTATAATACTTCGTAGAATATTCTCTTTTAACAACAACACTGGCACTTTACCTATTCCCTGTAATCCAATCGAAGCTTATTGTAGTACTATGCTTCGAAAATGGCATACATCATGTGCTTTGTCTCATATTTTTCTGTCATTCTCTCGTGTTTGCAAAAAAACATCCCTCAGCATCGAACCATGACTATCGTCCTACACGCTAACTACTTCGCCAACTTCACATAAAGTCAGAATTCCTCGTAAACACTGTAATATTCCATGGTCGCACAGTTTGAGGGTCACTGGGTTTTCGAAAAGTTTCGAACTGTCATTCGAACTTCCATGGTCCGACTACGCGACGAGCGGCGGAAATTGGAAGTTCGGATGACAGCTGGTCACTTTCCGAAAACCGAGTGGCCGCGGCGGGTGTGAACCAGTGAGTGGTAAAAGGAGCACCTTAACATAAAAAAAATATCAGCAGAAAAGGGAAAGGAGGAAACAAACAAATTGAAAAGAAGCAGGTAACTAAAAGAAGAAGAAAAAAAAGGAAGAGTAGAAAAAAAAAAACCAAAGAAAATTTTCTTCATTAGCAGGTTAGGCACGTGGCCAGAACCACCGCGCCGCGGCCACCCCGAGTGAGTTTACAGAATGGCTCATTGATTCTCGACCAGAGAATGTGCGGAAAGCGCACGGAGTCAACTTCTGAACGCAGACGTCTCGAGTCGAGGGATTTTTTTTCTCTTTGTGGTGCTACCGGAAACGCCGGGCAAGGAATCATCCGAACGACAAGAAGACAAAAGAAGTTGGCGGCAACGATAGGAATACTGGGGTCGCGGCTAATCGTAAGCCAAAGCAAACTTTAGAAACCGTGAAAGAAGCTGAGCGCATGATTAAGCATCCAGAAGTGATATAAGGTAAATTCTTATTGCTCTGAAGACCGAGAAGTTAAAGAAAAAAAAACCAAAAAAATTGCGGAGTATAAATGATATTGATTCATCGTTTTTTTTTCAAAATCACATAAAGTTAATTTTGTTCGTACTTCTGCTAACAAAATCAGTTTTCATAGTTACAATAGAAGAAAGCGGATAACTGGTACTTAAAACACCTATGATTCAAAAAAAAAAAAAAAAAGAAAACGAAAAACAGCTGACGAACATTATATATTTTTCTAATAACATACAAAAGGGTTACAATACCAATTTTTTTTCACTTTTACGAACGCATAGCATACAAGCACAAATCTATGAATTTATACAAAAAAAAAAGAGAAAACAAAAAGGATTATTATTATATATTAATGTAGCGCTTAAGTTTATTGTAAGTCACAAATAGTACCCACAAGGCACTAGTATAAGTCAACAAAACAATTTTTGTAGTCTATGCATCACTAAAAGTATTTCAACAACCACATTTATAAGACAGGAATGTGATAGTAAGAAGGCACCCATTTCGATTTTTGGAAATGATCGCATCGGTTACAAGTACAGCATTATTACAGTAGTCTATATACATTGTGGCACGAACTACCACAAATCTTAGCTTTTGAAACTTTAAAAATTTACTTTATTATTATCAACTTATCCGTTAAGTGATTTTTGTTTTTCTCTACTTCGGATTTTGAATCTAGTATTAATAACTAGTTGAATGTATTTCCTTCTTAACTAATGAAAGCCAATTACAATAAAATGATGAATTAAATCCCGCGGCGTTTCTTTTTCTTGCTCCGTCCTCCAAGTAGGTCGTCCATTCTGCGCGAATAAAAAAAAATAAGGGGACCAATTAAATATATGGCGGTCTTTTTGGTCCAAAGGTTCGGGGAGGGAGACATTCGCGAAATCATATTTTGTAACGAAGGAGGCAGCAGTGGAATTAGTTCCCCAACCCACCCCACTACCGGTAGCCGAGCTAGCTATCCAGCGCGCGTCATTCTTCACTGACTGAGGAGGCTTCGACACTTGTGTCACCAGGCGGTCTTCACGACCGAGTCTTCGGCCTCCGTCCTCCTCTGAGCTTGGCTCAGACAAGACAATCGTTACAACACTACAAATGGTTAGTTGCTTCTATAGAAATGCTTAAAAATTCTTTATCGAATCTTCTGCAATGAACCTTCTACTTTATATGTCAATCAATTGGCGTTGATTAAATCCACACATTCATTAATAAAATGCAGCCATAGTTTCTGCGCAGAGATCGTCTTAATTGGTTCATAAAATAACAATGAGTGAGGAAATGTTGGTTTAATGCAAGATTTCCAAGAATTCTATTGAAGAAACTTGGTATTCCGGAGCACCTCATAAGTCTCAATTCTTTCACAAAGTCCATCCTTTCATAAAACTACGGTGAACAATTTATCGGACAAGACAACCGATCCACTACTAAAGGATAATATTGTGTGTGTGTGTTAATTTAGAAAGAGACTATTGCATGTGTGTGTTATATCATCCATGAATTATCGGAAATTTTCAATTTAAGATACAAAAGCTCTACCTTACCCACATATACTGGGCATTCCCAATGAGCTCTCGTTTTCACAGTTTCCCTTTTCGAGACATATAACTACATATATAATTTATTTTGATTCCTGATTGAAGGTGTTCCGACCACAAAAGTTTTGATGGTAGGTGCTCCGTGACGAAAAATGGAATGCTGTAGACTCACTTGCTGTAGTAAAAAAAGCAAAACTATCGATGCAATATTTCAGGACTCATTTTTTTCGTTTGGAAATATTGCTATCTACGAGTATTTTGCAACAAATTTCCAAAAAAACTGTTAATTTGAAGTGTAATAAATAAAGAAATTGTTATTCTGAAATTCAACATTTGATAACCGTAAAAGTATAAGTAATCTTGCAAAATGATCCCCCTCCTCTCCGAAAAGCTATCTACGCCACTGGTGCTGCAGTTTACACACAACCACACATTTCATATAAGCACAATAACCGTCTGTCAAATCGAATCTTTTTCTACCCTTAACGTATCATTCTAAACAAAAGTTATAATTATATGACAACACTCCCCCCTCCTCAAAATTCAACCTGGAAAATTGGAACCGTTAGTATATCACCGAAAAAAAAAATTATGATACGGAACGATAATTTTCAAATGCCCTGCCGTCTCCCCCTTCGCTATAGTGAACAGTAAATCACTCTGTTTCTCATAATGAGAAAAGCAATCAATTAAAAATCAATCAATTTAACCCTCGGATGGTTCAGTGGGGTCTGACAGACCCCAGAGAAATTTAAATCTTAAAATTTTCATAGAAAAACTTGCTGAATGGTATTTTTATGCATATGTAATTTAAGTATGTGTCACATGTGTTCATTTAAGCATACATTTGTTTGAATTTGTGATTTTGTTAATAAGTTATAGCACTTTGAAATTGCTCTGGGGTCTGTCAGACCCCACGAACCATTTACGTATGTCTTTTTTACAAAAGTACATTTTTCGTTTTGTGGGAAATTTTCAAAGTATGTTATTTGGAAAATGATAAAATGTAATAATAATAGTCGGGAAGTGTTGAAACTTTGTAATTAGAGTACATTTGGGAAATTAGAAATGTTAATTTTGAAAGAAATGAAAAATTTAGGGTGTTTTGAATTAGGGGTTTTTAAATTTTTTACTCAATTCACTTAAAATTATGCCGTTTTCTTGCCTGGTTTTCATTTATGAGGATCTCCTTTCAATATTGTGTCATTACCTTATGTTTTTTTTAGTCAAGACATAAATTTATGACTTTTATGAGCGTAAGAATTAGGTGGGTATTTTACATAATCATAAAGCTTCCTGAGCGAACTTGGCTATACACTTGTCGAACCTCTTCTAAGAAGGAGGAAATCATCGGGCAATATTCGCCGAAGCACAGTGCAAAATATTGAAGACATTTTGTGCATTATTCAGCTTGCACCCCCCCCTTATGGGGCTAATGTTCCAGGTCCCCCAATGGGGTCAGATGGTCCCCCAAAAAGGCAAAGCTGTTTTGTATGCCCACGACCAAATGTTCGGAAAACAAAATACAATTGCAACGAGTGCAAAAAGCCAATTTGCCAAGACCATCGAGGAAAAAGCTGTGAAGAAGAATGCTCTAAATATTGACTAACTTTGGATCCCGATTTAAGAAAAAATATTAACCTTAGCTGAAAAATGTTGATGTACTTATCTTTGTTAATAAGTATTAAATACGTTTTGACTACTAAAAATAAAATTTTGTTAAAATTTTAGTTTTTATATTGATTTATTTGTGATAAGTTCAAATTACCCTCAAATTTGACACCACCTAATTTTTTCTTCCACATACTAAAAGCTACTGTCCGAATTCCACTTTTTTTTATATACCACTTAATCAAAAGGCTTCAAAGTTACTTCTAGCTCAAACAAATGTGGCAAAAAAGCAAATATTTAAGTTTTAGAGCGATTTTTGCCTTGGGGTCTGTCAGACCCCACTGAACCATTTACGTATGTAAAATTTACCTGAACCATCCGAGGGTTAATATTTCAGCTACATACTACAAAGCTATCCGTGGAGCTACTGCTACATATACTGCACCACTATGGCACTTGCTTTTATGCTCCTGCGTTGTTCACTTGACTCTACATATACTGTAACGAATCATCACAGAGTCGTCCAGCCATTGATGATGAGGACATTAGAAACAAAAAAATGTGAACAAAACTTTTTGTGTGTCCAACGTCCATATTCAACATGAGCAGCAATTAATTAGAGTTGCCGAGGAATTTTTGTGAACAACGCGATGATGGACGGTCGTTCGAGTCCGAGCTTTATCACCATTCAGCCCATAGAGTCCTCCCTCTATATCTGATGATCAGGTCGGTTGGTGGACTGGACACACAAAGTGGACGAACAAAAAATTTTATATTACATATTTCCGGAGGGATGAGGCCAAATCAATTTATATGGTGGTTGTAAAAAAGGAGAAAAGCAGTAGCCGAAAATTCTGCTTGTATTACGATGGACGACCCTCTCGATAGAATATATAGAATGTCCTTGCCCTCGTGCCGATTTTATTTGAGCGCAGCAGACATTTTATATGTAGGAAGTCCTGCCTGTCAAATGCATTTATGATGTGTACCTATGTATAGTTGGGAGTGGTGTATTCATTGATCAGGATGTCCTTTTATTTATTATGAATATGTGTCCCATGCACAAATAGTAGCTCGTGTTGTGCCTGCCTTTAATTCACTTGTAACTTCAATTGCGGATCATTTAATATAGAAATGGTTTTTTAGGCTAAAAAGGTACTCGTTCTCGTATATTCATAGTAATCATGTCATACATAATATGCGAGCCGAGCACGTGTAATCTATGATGGACTCCAAATTTTGTTTAGTAGACCCTAATCATCCTATGCTCATCAATTATTATTTATAGGCTTTTCGGAAGCTTTGCCATTTTACGAGTTGATAAATTGTTAGAATTGCGTCATATGAAGAGCAAATTACCTACTAGCCAGGTTCATTAATGGACTTCGTAATCCTTGAACACCACGACAAGTTTTGTAATTGCGATTATTTAATTTGTAATATGATCCTATCAGAACCGAGGATATTTATTAACAAAGGTCCATTTAGTGCAGGCCACGAAAATAAAAAAAATGTGGCCAAAAATCATGTATCTTTGATTTTTTTGCAGGATTGTAAGGGATGAATCCCTGATTAAAGTTGAATTGATTGAAGTTAGGGAAAGGGGGAAAAGGGGTAATTATTCAGTTTTTGGCGATTTTTATTTCAAAAACAATAAAATGTTTTGAAAACGAAAAAAAAACTACACAAAATTTCCTGTCTATTGATATGCAGGCAGGGTATCTGGACAAAAAAAAATTATTCCTCATTTGATTTCCAGCAGAAATATGGTATACGGAACATAATCCCAATTCTTAACCCTTTAGCTGCACCAAATCATTTCAAGATTTTTTAAAAATTCAACCTTGACTTAAACCTCAATACATATCTCTAAAACTAGACTATCGAGAAAAGAAATTTGATGTTTATTACGGCCAACAAATTTACATAGTAGAACCCCGATAATCCGGATCGATTATGACCGGACCTCCTCCGGATTACCAAATGCACCAATTTCCACCACCTATACGCAGTATTCATGCTAAAATTGTTAAAACATCGATTACTTTTACCAAATATTAATAGTTTTGTAATTAAATGCAGCGTTCCTTTGAATTAGAGCAGTATAAGGATTGAAAAACTCTTAAAAATTTCAAAGTTTCTAAAATGAAAGGAAATGCACGCCTAAGTCCGAATTTCCGGATTTTCGGGATCCGGATGTTCGGGATCTTACTGTATAAAATAAAACTAACCGTACTAAAATCTGATAAGTGGTTTGGTTTTTACAGAGCTTTAAAGTCACATTTTTGTGATTTGACCCAAAAAAAAATAATTTTTCCATTTCAATTTTCAATTTTTCCAGTGGCGCAACTACGGAATAGAAAAAGGG
Organism: Microchrysa polita; assembly: GCA_949715475.1. NCBI lineage: Eukaryota > Metazoa > Arthropoda > Insecta > Diptera > Stratiomyidae > Microchrysa > Microchrysa polita. The sequence goes on from OX454420.1 coordinate 16,759,379, forward strand.
GGCTAAAGCCCCTCTCAAACCCAGAAATGGGAAGAAGAAAAATTGCAAAATTAAATACGAAGCAATGCATTTCGTGCAGTCAATAAAATAAATAAATAAAAAAATCGTTTCCTAGGAGCATACGTCATTTACCGAGTTGTAAATAGGAGGCATATCGACTAAAAATTTAAATTTCTCATTGCAATTGAACCTGTCGAAGAATTGATTTTTTTTACTACTTGTAATCGGGTTCTTGGGTGCACATAATTTATGTAAAAAGAAGGAGCCATTGATACAAATTTTTTCTGTACGACGTTTCGTCAAATTATTTTTAAATAAAATATTGCACAAATATTTTCTATTTAAAAAAATATTCTTCTTCTTCCTTGCCTCGTTCTTTATACCGCTCCATGGTTCCGCGTTGCTCGACCTGCGGTGTAGGCACATCGCCCGTTTTGGCGATAATTTCTCAGCATATTTCTACAGGCAGCTCTATCTTGGATCGTGTCATCGCCGAGACCAATGCGTTGTTGTTGCTTTTTCATTTGACACATCCATAATCAATCTAAAAAAAATATTGAATTGGAGTAAAGTGTCGCTGTTATATCGTAACGTAACACACATTCGAAACTAATTGAATCTCTGCGAAATAGGGTCCTGTCCGTGCTCCCACTGTCTATTTCACCTGAGAAGATAAGGTTTGAAGAATTAAAGGGAGAGGCTCCAGGGGCTTTTGCTTGCTTAGTACCGGGCCTTACCCATTTTTTGCTATAATTAATATAATAAAGTTTCAATACATCGTTGCACCTCGCTTTCGCCTTACTTGTGTGACGCTATGAGATAACCCCAATATTTCAAAAGAAAGTCAAAATGGCCGACAAAATTCTAGGCCGAAATTAAAACCTTCTGACGGTATTCTACGGAGTGACGATTAGGAATCGTTTTGACGCATAGTAAGTTGCTTACTTCCTATCAGCATCGGCACTCTTTTCTGTTAGATTAGATTATTAGATGGTCCTGAAAGACCCTGAGAATCAGGAACATAACAATATCTGGCAAAGGGATGAACATTTAGTTTTTCGCAAATATTTGGTAAACTATGAGTCCAATCCTAAAATGTCCTGAAGACGAAACAAACTACATAAAATTACCTTTGTAATAATATACATATAACACTCTAGACATTTTCCCAGAAAATTATACCCTAGACCCAAAAGTATTATAGTGAATTTACATTTTTTGAGTTTTACATTTCGCACTGTAACTCTTGGTAGAATAGACCTACCGTTATAAGATCTTGTCCATATATTGATAACAAAATTTATTTGATTTGTACCAAAAATTGGAGTGCTCCCATCATTGACGCACCCCTCACTCCTCCCTAACATTTTTCAAAAAGGCATGTTTGTAGCTTTTTTTCAAATTAAGCCAGTCAGATCAAATTTGAGGTGCCTAGCCTAAGCCCCATTATGCTCTCCACCAAAATTATTACCATCCGATCAAAACTAAGGGTATCCTCATACAAAGTGAACCAAAATTCTAACAAATTTCATATTTTCTCACTGCTAAATTCTATCTAAAATAGAAAAAAAACAATTTATCTCTTAGAACGCCATTATAACAGTTCTGATTCGTTCAAATGCAATAAGTAACGTCATATTTTATAAAATCTCCAATAAAATGACACAGTGGACGTATTCAAATTTTCCATATTTTCTGAAGTACACCCGTTTGAATATTGCAATAGTTTCAAAATATTTTCTTAAGTTAGAGGCAAAATTTTGGCAGCATTTTTCCGGGAGCAAATTCTAGTATCTATACCATAGGTTTATGGCGACTCGGTTGCGGGACACCCTGTCTATCAAATCGGCCAATAGCCTGCCATTGCACGGTAAATCGATATTCACGAAACAAAACGGCAAAAATCAATATATGTATGTAATTGTGCCAAAAAATCCTAAGCATATAAAGTGTCCAGATTTAGTTACCCATCCCTAAAACAACTGCAAATTCCATAATTGAATATTTTTTTTGCCTAAAAAGGTTAAAGATTTAATTTATAAATAATCGAAAACTGATTATGCAAAGTTATTTAAAAAATGTTATATGAAAATAACGGTATTTGGGTAGACGGTTTCATATCTCTACCCGGATAGATACTTATGAGTCATGAACCTATGTTTGAAAATCGACAAAACTCAAAATAAAATATAAGAACATCCTGAAACTTAAAGTTTTTTATTTTTTATCCTTAATTTTACTTTAGAAATTAACAAATAAGTCGAATGCATTTCAATTTTTGGTGAAAACTCGCCAATACTTATATAACTTTGTCTCCGAAACATGAGGGCAAAACAGTTCATCCAGTTCGCTACATGGCGGAAAAACATAAAGTTGTTCTTACAAAAGCTTAACGTCAATGTTTCACCTTACACTTACACAATTTTGGTTGGCATACCTCTGTCGTCCGAAGGATTTTTTGGAATTGGGCAGAGAAGCATAGAGACATAATAATGGTGACTACAGGTTTAACTGTATACTACTCTACCGAACAAAATCCGAAGATCAAAATAGAAATATGATATGTAAGTATGTAGATAGTAGATTTCTTTTAGTTGGACCGTCACTTGGCATTGGATTATTTGCTATTTTTACCTTGCTGTTTGGAAAAAAATCCATATTCAGAAAGGTTTTAAACCCCTTAATTTAATACAATCACCTTATGCTGAAAAAGATAAAAACGCTATCTACACTATCACTGCCCCTGCCGGTTAGGGCTTTTCCCCATAATCAGAGGACACTCCCCAGCAGTGACTGATAAAAATAAAAGATATTTCGCCGGTTTATTTCAACTTAATTTTCCGGGGCTATGACAGGACTCATATGAACTCAGCCCATCCATGTATGCTTTTAAATCAATTGCAAACCCATTCAATGCGAGGGAACAATGTTTAATTTTAAAGTGTGTGTCAGCCCCCTTATATTTAAATATAAATCTGAAGAGTATAGATTTAGTATGTATCGAAATGATTGTGGATTAATTGATAAGTCTTATTAAGTCACCGAAGTTTCCTTCCAAATTTTCCATTAGAAACAAATATCCTCGGCCAGGGGCGGCGCGTGGCGGGGCCTGCGGGCTGAACGGGTGCGGGTGCGGGCTGAACGATTCTCGATAAAAACAGCACGATTACGAAAAACAATACTCCAACGTAGATATTTTTTGTAGACAAGAAAAGGTATACCTACACTTTTCGAAGTCAAAGCATTTGCTAATTTTGATTGTTCCTCTTTCACCAGGTCCCTTAAAAAATTACATATTGTCCTACAATTTTTTGAAAGTTCGTTAGACAATCACCAAAAAAAAAACACTCTTCTATGTTTGATAAAAGATTCTGTATATCATTCATTGTGCAAGGAAATTTAGGTCTTCTTTCATAATTCACATGAAAATAAACGATCCTTTAGATCCCTTTGCAAATAAATAATCTTAAAACAATTTTGGAGATAGTACCATTTCTATAGGGTGTTTATACCGGAATAACTTCCAATCCACTTCGTATTTAATTCTCAGAAACGAATAAAATAGTTCTCGAGTGTTACTAGACTTAGTTCAATTCAAACTATGTAGTTATTACCTGTATATGTCGTTGAAGACTAAAATATTTTATCTTGCTTGCGGTACATACACGGTCATTGCTGTGGTGCTGAGGCCACATTTGGTTTGAACAGAGTCTTGCCAAGATTGCTGTGTGGAACTTAATAATTAAGAACAAACCTTCTTAAAATTGAAGAATTTAAATTCGGGCACACTTAAATTTAAACCTGAAACAAGGAATAGAGTTGAATTAATAACGTGACGTTTTCCCCTTGTCTAGCAAAGTTACAACCTTCATAACGTATAGTCTCGTTGGTCTAGTAGGTGAGGACGCCCGTCATCAAATCGTAGGTTCCCTGAATTGAATTCCACTGTAGGCAGGTAATTTATTATGCGAGCGCAATGAGGTAAATTAAACGTCGCCAACACCTATCAATTCAATTCTGAGCTTCGTGAGCTTTTTTATTTTAAAATAAAGTAAACCATTCAAATTATTTTAAGTTACGACTTTCTTAATTTTAGGAGAAACACTGTAACGTCAAAATCATGTTTAAAAAGACTTGATTTAAGCATGTTTTTCAGTTGATTGCACTATGTTTTTCTCTCAATGTAGGGGGCCCACTCAAAAAGTTGGCGGGAGGGCCCTGAGTGAAGTTGTTCCGCCACTGATCCTCGCTAATCTCTTTTTCAAAAATACATATTAAACCCTATTAAATTTTCTTCCTAACCGCCCGCCACTGGCAACCTTAATACGCCCGTATCTATCTCTACATAACATTATTTGCATTAGTGCAAAGCAGATGAAAAAACAGCCACACAGCACATAGTCGTCCGTACATCGGGGGGAGAATGAGTTAACACTTAATAGGGTCTCTCGACTCGACGTATATAAATCCATGACTCTGTGGTCGTGGTCGTGGTATAAAAAACAGCAGATTGGCTGCTTTACACTGCTCGTGCAAAGAAAATGAACACACAGCACAGCACAGCTCAGTATGCACAGTCCGAGCAACTATACTATCATCATCATCATGGTCGGACTCAGTCTCGTTATACTTATGTGAAACGTAATCGCATAGCAGCAGTATCTGGCGCAAACATGACGGAGCGCAATCAACTGCCAGCTTGGCCAGTGCCGTCCGTACCAAGGCCCCCCTTTAAAACAACACAAACCGCGAATAGCACGCTAAATACACAGGGGGCACCTTTACTTGCACGCCGTGTACTCTACTCCTCGTGCATTTATAATTTTTCTTCATCGTCATACTAAATTCTTCGTAGTCTCGTCTCATGTGTCATTGGAAATTCGAAGCAGCACGGACGACGGTTGTTGTGTGAAGTGCACTTTATTCAGGCAGATTGTATGTGGGACTTGAGCTGAGCTATGTGATGTGTTGTTGGCTGTATGCTGTATGTACGACGATAGTCATTAATGTCGTCCGCATATAATTTGAAATGGAAGGAATGTATCTCGCTACGGCCCAAGCGAATAGTATCTATCTTGTATGCTGTGCTGTGTACGGTCCCATACCGGCCAAGAGTGGCTCATTTGTTTGCCTGTCTTCTCTACATCGTATGGACGTATGGTATGCTGCTTGAGCCCATTAGCGGATAGGGGACAGTGGCCGGTTTTGGGTCATTTTGTATTTTTCTTTGTTGTGCCAAGTTTAAAATTTATTGGAAGAATTTTGAATGTATGGTCTATCTTTTCAATGGGTTCAATTTCAAGGTGAAAATTATGCAGCAGATGGGAGTTCGATTTTGCAAGAATGAGGCGTAAAAAAATGGGGAAAACCGTTCTAAAAATTTATCAAAATATTAGCGCTTACAAACTAAAACGTAATAATTCAAGCGCCTCAGTGGCAGTGCGGCTAAATTTGGGGAACATATTTCTTGAAGCTATGCACATACCGCAGAAGACTAACAGTGGCTTACAGGCTAAAATTCGGACCCTATCACCATCTTTGTCTTGTTCCCTCAAGGAGTAAGCGCTTTTTTTGGAAACCAACGCAACGCGGGGGATTAAAATAAAATTATTATTTGAAATTAATTTTCAAAGTTTTTGAAACTTATTAAAAATTTGTAATATTCTTAATTTTTCTTCCAATTTGAAATAATTAATTAATTGAAATGCAATCGACTAAAATTTAGAAAAATCGCGCTCATAAAAAATGAAATACATACACTGCGCGACAAATGCTTAGGTTGACACATATTTCCTTCCAGGAAACGGTAAAAAAAAAGTTTACCGGTTCAAGAAATGTTATTTTCGAAACTATTAAATATCACAAATAAAATGGATGGACTGAGACCCTACAGGAAATTCTCCTTAAATTACAGTAATTGATTTCATTCAAAGAGTCTTTTTCCATTGCGACAATTGCTTAGGTTCAGGGACGATTTTACCGTTATACTTAATGTTTTCGCTGAAAAATATTTCAGAAAAGTGTCAAGCAGGAGAAATACAAAAAAATCAAGAGAATTTTTTGTTATTTAATAGTGTGTATTTCCGCTATTTTTATTTATAATTTTATAAAGCCTTCAAGGTAGGGAATTGTGTAAAGAATGCAGCACGGATAGCGGTATTTTAGACCGAGTTGTCTTAATTCCATGAATTAACTCTTCTTTAGGGTTTTACTGTTTACCACTACTGTAAACCTCCCGAACAAGCCACCCCCAAATGTTTTCTAATGTGTTAATGTCAGGGGAGTTGGGCACCCGGTCTAACAAAATCACATTTTCCTCCAAAATAAACTATTTAACTACCCTCGCTGTATGAATTGGGACAAGATGGTGTTGCAATATCCAAGGATCGCCTTCGTCCATGACATTTATCTTAGGGATATCCTCTTCTAAGAGCTGTTTCTAAGATGAACCCGCTTGGCGACCTCGTAGGATGACCAAGTCGATAGTTCAATGATATGATATGGCTCCCCATACCATAACGGGACTAATTCAGGAGTGATGGCGTGACAGGTACATAGGTTCCTTCCTAATATCATGATAATAGTAAGGGAACCCATCTGGACCGTCCACACGAAACCGTTTTTCATCCGTAAATATTACCTCCGTAGTCTGGCTGGTCTAGCGGTTAGTGCGCGCACCTTCGGTGCACAGGCTTATGAGTTCTAATCTCACCGTGTTCCATGGTGTTTTTCGAACTCACGAGCTTGTGACGGACTATGATCTCACTCAGATGTTAAACGAGTACCCATTTATGGGGATAAATAACACTGCTGAGCGTGATGCTGATCTCATTACCTCAACAAAAAGCAGATAAGATCTTGGAAATAGGATGTCACTAACACATCCTGCGGCCTTAGTCCAATGCTGGATTGTCGCGCCTGTTATTTAAATATTACCTCTCCATTGCGATGTCCAGTTCATGAATCTTGAGGCGAATTCCAGGCGCTGTAGGCGATGCTGCGGGGTTAAGGCTGGTTTTTTCTTTAACCATAAACGTTTCAAACAAGAAAAAGATCTAAGAACTCGTTGGATGGTCCTCACAATTGTTGATAACCCCAAATTCTCCCCATGCTTACGCTCAGTAAGGGACGAATTCGAGGCTTAACTTAAGAGACGTCGCCGTAATGCACCGGAAATCGCTTTTTTTCTGCCTCCTGTGTATCGTCGGCCATAATTTTGACTATCTCGTATAAAGTTACTTGAAACGTTCGAGCTCCGCTGAATCCATATTGCCATTTGTCCGTTTGAATATCCTTCTTGCTTAAGTATGGAAATTGTCGCCTTTTCCTCGGCAGAAAGTTACTTTCCTTTTGACATTATCCACTATACGACTCACAGAGTATAACGCGAAAAAAATGTTTACAGAAACACTTCTCACCAGGACGAGATAACTCTTTAAAGTAAGTGAACCTATACAATTTTCGCAGTGGAAATTGCGATTTTCATTTTAAAAAATTCCCTTAGCTATGCGAGTTGCTTGATAGAGTTGAAATATTTATTAAAATAACCGTTAATTGAGAGAGCATTATTTAAAAATTATTTCTGATCAGAGTACATAGAAATTATATAATTTTAAAGGAAAATATCCATGAACCTAAGCATTTGTCGCGCAGTGTAAGAACTTGTGCCATATCACGGAAGTTATGGCCATCATATGACTGGAGAAGGACGTCCGAGATTCTAACAAGACCGCGGAAGATATCGCCAGACTTACAGCAGTTATTACGGGCCATTGGCCAATAGGGGACCATGCGGCCAGGTTGGGTATACCTCACAACTCGCATTGTCGTAGTTGCGATAACGCAAATGAGAGAGAAACTCTAACTCACTTTCTCTGCAAATGCCCAGGTCTCGCTAGATCCCGCTATCGAACGCTCGGTCGTGCGTTTTTTGATAGTCTAAAGGATGCGTCGGAGGCGAAAATAGGGGAGCTGCTTCAGTTCCTCAATTGTACTGCGTGGCTCTAGACGCCTTTCCACTCATGACATTTAACCGTCTGTAACCTCCTTCTTTAACGTTTATGACGGAATATGAAGTTTCAAAACGGCGGCTTCTGCGCTAATTTTGCTTCTGGTCTGCTTGACCTAAGCCACCACTTTTACCTATCCTTTTACCTACCTACTCGTGTAAATGATTGCAGTAGAGTAGAGTTTGACTTTACCTACTAGATAACAGTCGAGTTGACGCGACTAGCGTGGTGGAAGAGTATTCAGTAGACCATTTACTCACCCGAGTTGATTCATCTGATATAGTCTTACGGAATGCATTTGCTCTTCCAGCATTTCAGCAAAATCTGCTGCTACGAGGTATCGATCCCTATTCTGTTACTTCCTAATCTGCTACGGAGCCCAAGCGAACCGTACCCTTCCTATCCTCAGACACTCTTGAGGTCTCCAGGAAAAGAGGAAACATTTTGGAGTGTTTCGTAATATTGACCCTGTTTGCAACGGAATTTTGGTGTGAAGCTTTGAATTCGTGCTGAGCGCCACAAAAAAATCTTTACCACGTTTTAAGATTTATACAGGGTGTTCGAAAACTGCCGCATAAACGTACCGAATTGTGATTCCTCATGTGATTTCCAGCAAAATAACTTGTACGGATCATACCCCCAATTCTTAACCCTTTAGCTGCCACAGGCGTTTGAAGATTTTTGAAAAAATCATTTAAACTTAAACTTCAATATCTCAAAAGCTAGACTAGCTAAAATAGCGAAATAACATGATTATTACAGCCAACAAATACCTAAATAATAAAAAAACTAACCACACTAAAATCGGATAACAGGTTTGGTTTTTAAAGTTAAATTTTTGTGATTTGACCTAAAAACAAATCATTTTTCCATCTCCATTTTCTCCAACTTCTGCCAAGATGAGGTGCTTGTACGATTCTTTTAAAAATAGTCTTACGATCATATCTTTCTCATATCATTTGATTCTATCTCCATTATTTCCAACTGTTTTAATGCCTAGAAAACTAGGGTTAATTTTGGCTGAATTTTAATTGTTTTAGATAGAGCCCTTACTACTAAAAAAATTTCGAACTTTACTCCTTGAAGAAGTCCTGAAATTTCAAATTTTCATAACTCGGAAGTATAGACAGCTCGGTCCGTTGGGATTCGAACTATCGAGGTCCGACTATAATCAAAATATTTCCATTTCAAGTACAATATCAAGGTATCTATGCCTAATGGTCATATCCGTCCTGTTGTTCTTTTTCGACCTTTACCTGTCGTCCGGCCAAAACTTCAAGGTCTTGCTTTTTTCCAGTTTTGTTCTGTTTCTGGACGGCGAATTGGCATCTTACCAATTGACGAATAAATTTACTGAAGCTACACTTAAATTTCATAGAAATTTACAAATAATTAGAGAGTTATGGAGCCTTTATTCAGTAGGTGATAGGAGACCAAGTCGCTTTTTTATATTGAGAAAGAGAAGCAAATTGAAATTCTTGCGTACTGTTATGGATTTTGTGATTATGTCGATGAAGCGTCCTGGAATAAATATAATTTACATATATTTTATATAAAACTGTGTTCCAAGTATGTATTGTAGCGAACTGCGAACATTATAGGCTGTTCCCCTTGCGGGCAAAGCGAGGATTGGTTCCCAAGTGATTCTCAAAGATTAAATAAATAAATAAAAATCATCAAATAAAAATCTACTATTGAGTTTGAGTTTGCAAAAATTCGCAATTTTTGGTAACAAATTCGAAAGAAACGCAAATATTACAGGGACACTTGGGTTTCTGGCTGTTGTCCCTCTTACTATCCTTTGTTTTTTTGCTGGCATTGTTCTGCCAAACGACGATTTGAGGTGCATTTGTCCTGCTTTTTTCCGAAAAAAAATTATATGAGTGTTAGGTATGCGTATGCCCAAAACCTCTGCACTTGCAACATTTCAGCCAAATTTGCTACTGTTACTTCAGAAAAATTTCACAAAAATCTAGTGATCTGTCAGTCAGGTTGTTTCATAAAAGGCTGATTGAAAAGCCACGATTTGTGCATCGAGTTTTTCCACTTCCACTGATTGGGAGTAAAATCCACAGAGAAATTCTAAAAAAATGGTTTAGTTGATTCTCTCAGTATTTTTAATACATAATATTGCAAATCTAAAATTTCTCGAAACTAAATTGCATCAGCATTAAATTTCCCTTAAACACAAATGAAATAATTTCTGTAATTTTCAAGATATTTACAAACCCCATCCAGAAAACAAAAAACCACCTATCCCCTAAAAGTATAATCACATTTCCAATTCGTTCGTAACGTTGCTGTGCTGTGCTGTGTATGTTGTTCGGCTTCACAATTATAATGCCATGCCAGTGCCACAGCCAGTCGACTGGCCTGCCTACGTCAGGCTGTTTTTTTTTTCACAATATAATCGTTCGCTCTGTACATACACAGCGCAGAGTCGTCCCATATAGAGCCCATCATCATATAACCAAAAGGCAAGGCCCGAGCTGCGAGCTCTAGAGTCGATGTGAACGATAACGACTATACAACACCAGCAGGCAACACAGCACATTTATAAATGTTGCCTCGTTCATGATGTGTTGTTGTTGTTGCTCTACAATGTGTGCCAGCGAGTTTCGATCCATTCGTGCTCTTTTGTACACACAAATTCTGTATGTAATAGGAAAAAAGATACGAAACGAACTCTACGAAATGGTAGATGGTAGACGAGGAACGTTTCATAGCTATCGTCCCCTAAGCGACCGAACTCGACGAAGAATGAATATATTTTTGCCCGTAAGTGCTTCTGCTCGGCACAGAGAAAGAAGCCTTGCCTTGCCTGCCACACTGCCATCATCATCATCACGGACAGGGCCTGGGTTTTGTATGTGCTTTCGCTCCTTGTGCTATGGTTTTGGTATACGACGAACGAATAGAAAATGTACGAAACGAACGGATGGAGGATTATATGATGTGCACCGGAGGCGAGCGAGTGTACCGTGTGATGTGAAAACAGAGGCGCGGTGAATTCGTATTATTGAACAAATTTCAGATGGGATACTATTTTATTGCACATGCCAGAAAAAATTAAATTAATGAGACTTTATTAGAAATTAGGAGAATATTTGAAATTTCTAAAATTGCAAAAAAGGGTCCTTCTTAGAGGCAATATAAAAAAATAATTGCAAATGCAATAATTTTTCCAATTTCGATTTCCACATATCAATTCTATGCAAATTGATGGAGAGTCAAATATTCATACTTTTCAGTCGCAGTTCATGAAAATGATAAGTTACGAATTAGAAGAATATTTCAAATTTCTCTCACACATATCAAATTGCGAAAAAAAGAGTCTTTCTTAGAGGCAATAATTTACAAAAATGTTTTTTTTAGATTGCAATTATTTTTCGAAATAATTTACTTTCACACATATCAGTCATCGACAATTTCCATGCAAATTGTTTTTCAGTCATGAAATTCCAAATATGTATAGTTACACATTTCAGTCGCACCTTACGAAAATGCTAAACAAAATTAAGAGTCCTCATAACAAATAAGGAGAATATGTACTTTAAACTTTTCTGAGACATAAAATTGGGAAAAAAGGGTCTTTCTTAGAGCCAATAATATTTTTTTTATGAAATTATTTTTAGATTGCAATTAATTTTCCAAATACATATGTATGTACAAAACTGATTCCCCCATATATCACTTCCCGGCAATTATCATAGAATTTCCATGAAATTTCGAATATTCACACATTTCAGTCACAGTCACGGAGAGTTTTCATACGAATCGTTTTACTGTATAACTGACAATCGGTCAATTTGTATGAAAAATAACTGTCACTGATGACTGAAATGTTAGAATTCAGTATTATATTAAAAAATTTCGTTCCTGTGGCTCATATGTAAGACATTAATTTCACATTTTTCAATTTCAATATTCCAACGACGAAAATCTATGATATAACCATGACCCCTTTCCCTAAATGATATTCTTCTTATAACGCCAGAAAAAATCATCGACCCCCAACCCATTCGCGCATTTCTCCTACGCCACTGAACGCACACACAGTGTATCTATTTACGGACTACGGGGCCCAAGTTGTACATAACAACGTGCTCGGCTCCCAATCTGCCCGAGTTGTACGTCCGTTGGTTTTGCTGCCTCCGCCTTTTGCCTTGTGTACTGTGCCGTGCAGTGTACAGTACAGGGTTGCCGTTTTCAGATTTCTAGGTGTAACATTTATCTCATGAAATTGTAACATTTTTAGGTTGAGTGTAACAAATTTGAAGATATTGGTGTTAATGAACAAATTAAGCAATGAATGTACGTAAGTCCGAAATTAATGATTGCTCGCACAAATAGTGGAGAGTTATAAATTAAAACAAACGATTTTGAAAATGGCTGACTTTTTTTCCGAAAATGTTATCCATTCTGTTCCATAAATTCTGTATATTAGGGCGAGTCTATGGATTTGACGCAAAATTCACGTGCATAGTGGGACCCAGTATTTGTAAGGTATTATGAAAAAAAATTTTTTTTAGGGAAATGTAGACAGCCAGCATTTCAGGGCACTCCGCACAATAAAACTTTAATAATGAAATGGAAATCCCGCAACTAACCTTCGGGCGGGCGCAATGCATCTGACAGATTAAGTGGCCAGTTTTTGTTTCGGCAATCAGCGATATGAAAAGGGAGAGATCTGAAACTCACAGTAGCTTAATCTTTATCGATCAACTACCCAAAGCAGTTTTCAGTTTCTATCTGCCATATGTCTGAGAGGCGGGAGGGGATGAAATAATCTCTCAGATGTATTGCGCCCGATTGTGTTATATTCTCTTTTCAATGAAAATTTCCACATGTTATACTCTTCCCATTGCGTAATAACATTGTGTTGGCTTCTAGGTTCACCAAATCGTTCAATAGTGTGTTTTTAGTAAAATAAGCTCACATTATTTAAGCGGTCGAGTTGTTGGAGGTTTGTTAAATATTGAAGCTATTGAAAGCGGAATATTCTTAGAAAATTTATAATGTGAAGGGTATTAAACTTTCTGAGCCAGTTTTTGTTTCTAAAATTTCGTAGAACTGTTTCAAAAAGACAATTCCATAATAAATAAGAGTCTAAAATATATAGAAACTTAGTTTCATCCCTTTATCAGCCTTTAATCTGTCAGATGCATTGCGCCCGATCGTGTTAGGATTAGTATTGCGCCCGCCGGAAGGTTAATCTTGGTGTCATAATACTAGGCACGCACTGCAGTATAGGAGAAACGATATGTCAAAATTTCCACAATTAGTTTAAATTACAACCCACGATTTGAGAACAGATTCAATACGAAAACAATTGTTTAGAAATATCGCAATTAATATTGACACTGCTCTGCACAGAAGCGTAGTTTCCGAATTATTGAAGGGGCATCTAAGTCTTTATGTTGTCGCAAAACGAGATGCTCCTTCCAGTACCTCAGACAATGCTTGAGCTTTCAAAGTGAGTGGTAAAAAAGGCCCAGGACCCGTAAGTGAAGAAGTCAAACGTTGTCTAACATGTTAGCTAATCTGCTCTTTGCTGTCCATCAAAATACTATCAAACTACTCGCAAATCAATTAAGAGCTATCACGTTCCTTCTCAAATGTTCTTTTAATTTAAAATAAAATTTGGTGCTCATATAAAGCTTGCATACTAAATTTTACCGAATGACGAGACAAAATATTGGCAACCGTAAATGTTTCGTTTGCCGCAGATTGGCAAGGCAAAATTCAATTCATTTACTGAACTGACTCGAAGGAATGGGGCAATTTAGCTGGTATAGTTGAATGAACACTGATCTTGAATCAAGGAAGGACCAGTAAAAACGGGTACTCAATCCAGGGGTGTCTAAATCAAAACCTGACCTGGGCCAACAAATGTCAGCGTCTCCAGGATAGAGCGGGCCGCAGGATAAAAATTATGAAAACACTTATAGACTAAGGGGCGATTCAGACTGTCGACAAGATTTACTAAATCCTAGATTTAGTTAACAGTTGTACCATATTGTACTGCAATTTGAATAATGCAAGTACATTCTACGATGCATTTTGAATTTAATGACATACGATTTAATCTAGTAGGCGGGTTTTGACTCGATTAATTTAGTGGTTTTAGTAAATCCTGTCCATAGTGTGAATCCCCTCTAAAAAAAACGCCGAAATTCGGTGGATTGATCAACAACCTCTATTTGCTAAGTAATTAACTCGAATTTTGGACAGTTTATCAAAACTAGTCATCCAGAAATAACTTTGGGAGCCAAAATCATTCGGCGGACAATAATAAAGCTCGTACAAAAAGGTCGAGTACCTGAAAAATGTGAACATAAGCTATAACGCCACGGTGGCAAAGCCAAATACTGCTTTCTTAAATAAATTTCGAGAGAAAACAATTTCACGATGGGCATTATATTTTCCTGCACAAAAGTACTTTGAAAAACCGCTAGCTTCCTAAAACAGAGAGTAGGATTTTTAAATACATAATTTAAGTTTGCATTAGCAATAGAATTTTCGACAAGTTTTAATAAATTTCTTCGACTTTAGCTCAACACCTCAATTTTTAATTTTTTTTACAGACATTTACATTTTTTTTACACAATGTGATACATACTGTGTTTTTCCGATCTGGCCGTGAGCCACACAAAACTGCGATATGGGCCGCATGTGGCCCGCGGGCCACAAATTTGACATGCCTGACTGAATCGATGGGTGATCATGCACATCATCAAAATAGAAAATTTGTTTTTCGGAATACTTCTTCATGTCACTTATAGTAGAAAAATATTAAAATATAGTTGAATTCTCCACTCTCGCCAGATTGTAACAAAATTGGTCGGGGTGTAACATTGTAACAAGAAATTGGAATTTGTAACAAAATGTTACAATTGTAACACGAGTGGCAACACTGGTACAGTACGTCTATAGGAGTTTGTGTGAATTCGATTCGATGTTGAAGCCAAAGCCAGTGCCACCAGTGCGGGGTTTCATCATTTCACATTGAATTTATGTACAATTCCAAGCAACTTGGAAATTTTTCATCGTCATCACAGCAGGCACACACAGAGTTGTGTTCGTCGCGTTGAGACTTTATTGTGTGGCTCTGTGCTGTGCTTATACAAGAAGCGAAGCACACGAAACGAAAATATAATTTTCTTCAGAAAAGAGAGCTCTCGGAATAGCGCATTATAACGTTGTGAACAGTGTGTGTTGTGCGCGACTGTAGGTTTTTAGGAAATTGTTTTTTTTTTTTTTTTTGGTTCGTCATCGAATTTCTTGGGACAAGACGCGGCGACCCAAAGACGTGTGATATCGCGGAACCGTGTATAGGAGCACAATCGGCGAGTGTGCTTCTTTTCGAGTGCACACACTGTAGTTGTGTATTGTGGGGCTTTGGAGCCATCGTGTGACCATCATCATCATCAAACGACTGCTACGACTACGACCCACCACTATCATTAAGTTTGGCCCGTTGCAATTACGGCTACGATTTCAAGTGGAGTAATTTTTTTTACAAAACCAAGTGGTTCGCTTTTTTGTTCGCGTCAGTGTAAAATACATAATATTCTGTGTGCGATCGATCCGGTGCTTTTTGTGGCCCGCCATAAGATCTAATCAACATTACGGCGTACGGGGAAAAAGTTTTACCGCCACCGCTGGCCTCTTTTTGTAGTTTGAATTGAATTGGCGCGCTCGTGTTGTACAGTGTGAACGTATATTGTTCGCATAGTGGTGAAAATACGTCGCGATACCGCGAATAGCACAGTGCACAATCGAAGCCAACACTAGCAGTCGAGTGAACCCACAGTGTGCTCTCCATCGTCAAAATTAAATTGCACGCCGATGATACGATAATTCGATCCATCGGTCTTCTACGTACATTTCGCCGCCGTAAGTTCGCGTGAAACGAACCAACGAAATCTACATATGTGAGGCAAAATGACAGATAAAGCAGCATTGTACGATTTTTTTCGCTATTTACTTTATTCGCGGAGTATTATCGCGTTTCTGCCCCGCGGAGTGTGGTGCGGCCGCTATGTGTAGAGCAGCAATAGCAGCAGCAGATAGTGTGTATATGAGATACCCCAATCCAACCAGCCATTGTCGCAGTTTCGAGTGTGTAAAGTCGCGCGTGTGATCTTTCAAAATAATTTTTCAAATTTTTTAAATAAAATTCATCAACACCCAAATGCCCATCACTCCCCATTTTGTGTGCGCGAAATAGTATTCAAAACCTCTTGGAGCCTAATTGAAAAATCTTAACCATCAGCAACCGCAATTTTAACAAGTGATAAAAAGTGTGCTACAATCAAGTGCTCTGCTCCCGCCCCCCGACTTCTCCTACCCTTACTACACATAACCCGAAACCAAAGAAAATCTACTAAAAATCCCTTGGGTCAAGTGTATCCACACACCACTTGCAGGATCTTAACCGCTCTGGTTGAAGAAAATTTAAAAAAAAAAAATCTTTCCCGCAATTTTCCGCGACAGTTAATATTGTGCAACCGCTGCCGAGTGAAACTACCACCCAACCAACCCAATCCAAGTCCAACCTTGGCTTGTGATGGCGTCTGCTGAAGCACTCGCGCGAGTTTTTCAACTGTAAATATAGTGTGTGTCCATAGTGTGTACAACGGTAGTTGCACCGAAAAATAAATAAAAATATAAATAAAGCTAAAAAAGCAAAAAAGAAATGTGCAATTAGTTGTAACAGTGGAAATGAATCATTTTTTGACAAATTGTTGTGTTGTTTATCCACAGTGTGTGCTAGTGTGTATGTGAAGTGACAGATACACGACGATAACGATTTATCTTTTACGGCTGGCCGTAATTTTTTGGAATTTTCTCGGCAACGACGTTTTTTTTTTGTTGGAGTTAATGATCGCTGAAAGGATTAATTTTTTATTTTTATTTAAAAGGTAAAATTCGCGGAATAATGTTTTATCATCTGTTTGTGGTCAGAATATCTTATCTGGTGATGTTGAATCGTGATGAAAACCGTTTAATTTGGTTACAAACTCAGTGCGAAATTTCGTAAAAAGAATTTGTTTTCCCAGACTTCAATTTTGTTTTTGTTTTTCAGCTGAGCCTGCCTCCAAAGATAGGACAATCTCTGGGTGCCATATGCGTTAGTTTCTCGTATATAACTGTTCTAATATATAGTATTTCTCGTACATACTGTTATAATAAGATATACTAATCTTTCAAAAGATCCTCACCTTTTCGTAGGAAAACGAAAAAAACCTTTGAAGAAAATTTCCGATAATGATAAAATAGAAAAATGTGACAAAATCCATTCCGTTAAACCAGGGGTTCCCAACTCGCAAATCTCTGCAGACCAAGGCTCTTTGACTCATTCAGTACGGCTCTACAATGACCCAAGCCATGTTGAAATTATGAAACTATGTTCAACAGTATGTGGTTAAACTGAAAAACGCTGAAACCTGAAAGAGTCCAGTTGAAAATGTGTCTTAGATCTCAAGGGTAACATTTTTACCTTTTATACACTGAGACAAAAAACACATTCTGAAATCAAGCATGTTTATTTTTAATATTCGAAAGTTCATATTTAACACTAAACGCGACTAAAGCTATTCTGACCATTCTTAAATCTAAAAAAAAAACTCCGAGAAGTTTTCCCTTAGGGGAAAAATCTTAGATCATGTATATGTTTACGTTATTGCTTACAAAATAATCCACATTGCATCAGCCGTTATCTTGTCACTCCAGAAGTCCAAATATGCTTTCAAACCGATTACATACAGTAGCCCAAATATCGACTTTCGAACGACAACCATAATGCCCATTCTCAGTTTCCTTAGAGAAGCGCCCTTTTTGGTGGTACATATGTACATAATATCCTTTGAAAGCCCAAAATGAGCTTGTGGTGATTTTAAAGGGTTCAGCCTTCACCGAATACTGCATTTTGATATGCATATCGACTATAATGCATTCCCAAAGAAAAAGGGACCTTTTTTTGTCTAAGGACATCTTTCTCATAACAAGTGCCGACACCAAAATAATAAAGATCGCACCACTTAACTTCCATCAGAGTTTCATCCAAATCGCTCCACAGGGGGAGCCAAGAGAACCAATTGAAAGATAACTTTTCATTCGCTTCAACGGCGAATTTACCGCTATTCCCGCAACTCATCAGTGATTGTCGATTCTTTGTAAGGGCGATCAAAGGAAAATGTATACCAAATTTAGCAATGATCAAGCCACTGAAAGGTTGACTTGAAGCTTCGTTAGGTTTTCGCTATGTTTTACAATGTCACTTTTTGTCACGGAACAACCCAGCGTACACATACTAATTTCCTTAAAATAATCACACGTGTTTTACTATGTTCCAAATACATAATTATAACCAAGCTTAAAAAATTGTTTTGGACACTAATAAGAAAAAAAAAAAATATGTTGCTGTGGGGACTCGAACACATTGCCCTACTCACCAAACCTGGCGGATACCCAACCAGGCTACATCGATTACAGATTGGCGCAATAAATCTAGCAATCATCACATAATCACGTTCGAACATTTTGCAGAGCGTTTACATATTGACATTGACTTTTTGGAAGGTATTGACGACGGTTTGGACCATGGTTCGAACCACCCTGGAACATCCGCTTTTTTCTTTAAAAAAATGTCGGTTCAGCTTGCGTACAAGTCCGCAACTCAGTGGGACACTTTCATGTTTTCAACAAATGCTAATGTACAGTACTGATGCAACCGCGAAATCATTTATACATTATTTCGTGACGATTTGCTTTTCGAATTTGACTTTTTTTTGGGTCGTTCAACAGAAGTTTAACGAAAGTTGAAAATGAGTTGAACCTAAGTTGAAAGTTACACGTTTTGGGTCATTCAACAAAAGTTGAACGAAAGTTGAACGTGAGTTGAACCTAAGTTGAAAGTTACACTGTTTGGGTCGTTCAACAAAAGTTGAACGAAAGTTGAACGTGAGTTGAACCCAAGTTGAAAGTTACACTTTTTGGGTCGTTCAACAAAAGTTGAACGAAAGTTGAACGTGAGTTGAACCTAAGTTGAAAGTAACACTTTTTGGGTCGTTCATCAAAAGTTGAACGAAAGTTGAACGTGAGTTGAACATAAGTTGAAAGTTGCACTTTTTGGGTCGTTCAACAAAAGTTGAACGTGGGTTGAACCTAAGTTGAAAGTTACACTTTTTGGGTCGTTCGACAAAAGTTGAACGAAAGTTGAACGTGAGTTGAACCTAAGTTGAAAGTAACACTTTTTGGGTCGTTCAACAAAAGTTGAACGAAAGTTGAACGTGAGTTGAACCTAAGTTGAAAGTAACACTTTTTGGGTCGTTCAACAAAAGTTGAACGAAAGTTAAACATGAGTTGAACCTAAGTTAAAAGTTACACTTTTTGGTTCGTTCAACAAAAGCTGAACGTGAGTTGAACCAAAGTTGAAAGTTGATTTTGAGTTGGATTCGAGTTGAATTCGAGTTGAATTCAAGTTGAACCCAAGTTGAACCCAAGTTGAACCCAAGTTGAACTCAAGTTGAACGTAAATTGAACCTTGAATGGCACCCAACACTCACAGGGTAGCACCTAGCCCAACTTCCGTTGAAACCTTGAATGGCACCCAAAATTCACAGGGTACTACCTGTAATGCCAAAAACGTAACGCTTTTTCGTTGCAATTTTCGTGACGATTTTCGATTTATGTGCCAGAGTCAAGACATAAAAATGTCAAAAGAAATATTTTGAAACCGATCACATACAGTGCCTCAAATATCGCCTTTCGAACGACACCCATAACGCCCATACTCTATTTCCTATGCTAGAAAAATGTCCTTTTTGGTGGTAATATCCTTGAACAAAACTCAAAATCAACTTGTCGCGATTTTATAAGACTCGTCGCAACGGATTCTGTATTTTGAAATCCATATCCTTATACATAGCGTCTATGTATAGACGTTAATGTTAAGGATCGCACCACTTAACTTCCATCCAAGTTTCGTCGACATCGGTCCACGGGGAGAGCCAGGAGAACCAATTGAAGGATGAATTTTTGTTCGCTTAAATGGCGAATATACCACTATTCCCGCAACTTATCGAAATCGTGATTGTCGATTCTGAGTCAGAGTGATCAAAGGATAATGTATACCAAATTTGGTGAAGATCGAACTACGGGAAGGTAGATTTTAAGCGTTCAAACGTTTTCGTTACAGTTTTTCGTGACGCTTTTTCACGGAACGAAACCCAGTATTTCTCAGGTAGCCTCCGCAAAGACATATACATGTCAAAAAAATTGCTTCTAAACGCTTTCCGCTTTGGGAGAAGAAAACCGTTCACCACGTTATTT
Source organism: Microchrysa polita (assembly GCA_949715475.1). Lineage (NCBI taxonomy): Eukaryota > Metazoa > Arthropoda > Insecta > Diptera > Stratiomyidae > Microchrysa > Microchrysa polita. Next base: position 16,779,727 of record OX454420.1, read on the forward strand.
ATTTTTAATAAATGAAAAAAAAAACATTCAGTGCCAAGTCAGGGTTGTAAGGCGGATGACCCGTGAATTCAATGATTTGACCGGTTAAGTAGGCACTAGTTTGAACTGATGTGTGCTGATGAAGAATTTTTGTCTTCCCCTGTTCGTTTTGCGAATTTTCCCGAAGTCTTGGGGCCAGCAAATGGTCGTATACCAATCGGAATTAACCGTCCTAGCTTTCCTCAAGAAGTGGAACAATGACCACAGGATCCATTCGGCCGATGAAACAGGACACCATTTGCCTCGCAGTAGTTCGTGCCCGAACAACTTTTGTTGGATTTGGCTCATCTTGAAACACCCACACGGTCGACTGCTGTTTAGTTTCGGGCTCATAGGCATAGATCCATGACTCGTCGTCGATGATGATTTTATTCACGTCATTTGATGCACCGTTATGTTATATCATCATATTTATCATTTTTCTGCACCAATCGGCACCAGCCTCTTTTTGTGCTATTGTCAAATTATGCGGGATCGAACGGAAACAAATCTTTTTTACGGCCAAGTGTTCATACAGCATTGAATCAAAGTATCGCCGGCGGAGAAATTCCCAAGGATGCCTCTATCTCACGGTAATATCACGTGACATGATGTAATCATTTCTCGCCCGACATCCAGGTTTTCCGGCACAATGACAGTTTTTGGACGACCTTCACGAAACTCGTCCTTGAGTGAAATACGCCAACAAGATGGTGTTTCATTGTTGTTGTGATAATCCAACATTAAAATCGTAGAAAATCATTCCTGCGAAAATTTTCACGTGTTGATTCCATTTTGCTAAATTGATTTTTTTTAACTAACTGTAACTTACACGAGTAAAACTTGTCATCAAAGCGTTCTGAGAAGGTATATATGCTAAAAAAGGTCAAACTTTCTGATGGAAATAACATACTTGACGAAAACTTACTAGAACATGCCTAATCTAAAAACGTTTGTAGTAGCCTACGTATTAATCTGAAACAGTAGTAATTTAAAATTCCGAGAGAGTTGCAATAATAACGGCATAGGCAATGGCGTGGTAAAAATAACTTTTGGAAGAAATATTTTAAAATGTTTTGAAAAAGTTACTTTAAATCCCATATTCTTCAATTCAGTAGAAACAATGTAACGTCAAAATCATATGTTTAAGCGTGTTTTCTTTTGATGACATTTTGTTTTTCTCTTAGTGTATGAATTACATAATTAAATGATTCCCCATCCGACATCCATTTGCCATCATTTTGGGCTAGGTATTGAATGCGATTGCTACACAGCAAAAAAATCGGAGTGATTTTCACTCCGAATCGGTGTCGAATAGTGTCCATCCGAATCGGATAATATTGGCATAAAACTCGAAGCAAGGTATTGCTAAAGGCTCCGAACGAATGTAATAATTTTATCCTTTTGGTGTAATAATTTGAACTCAAAAGAATATTTTCATTAACACCGAAAGGAGTGATTCTCGATATTTTTAGAATAAAAAAAACACAATTTTCACAGGGAAGGAACATGTAACTCATAAATGAGATTTGTAAAACCTCTCTATAGGTGAATATTTTCCTCTTTACACCGTAAAATGCATAATAAATTTCCCTACCTACAGTGGGATTCGATCCCGGGACCCTATGATTTGTAGACGAACGCCCTACCTACTAAGCCAACCAGACTATCTGATGGAGTTTGTAATTTATACAACATGTGATGTCGCTCTACCACCAAATTCACTCCGATCGGTGGATACAAAATACCTAAATCGGATGAAATTAGCCCCTGCACAATAACTTGATTGAACATGTTGCGAAATTGATCCGATAGGTGTAATAGTCTATACCAAATGGAATATTCCTTGCAATTTGTCCGTAAAAGGTTTTAATTTAGGAGTTTCGTCCGTTTCGGATTCTTTTCTAATAAAACCCCTGATGGCGGTGTTATTTTGAGCATGTTTACTCCGAAATAATTTTGCTTTTTTATCCTATCGGATTTTCTTGCTCGAATACCCGGCATTTTTTTGCTGTGTAGTAAAATTCATATCAGAATGCAAAGGTCCAGTGATCCTGAAATCCTACTTTAATCTGCAATTTGCTTGTTGCAACAACAATGATGAATGTATTCACTGTTGTGTGTATGTATTGCGGTTCAACACCATTGTAGTTTCCGTCAGAAGGGTTTATGTTGTAAAGCCACTCGCTAATTTGTTGTTGCAGTTTCCCAGACTAATCATTAAATTAACCAGAGAAAGAGAAATAGGACGCTTTCGCCATTGAAATTCCAGAAATCTGTGAACATTGGACTTAACCAAAAATATCTTCTTCTTCCCTGCCTCGTTCTTTATACCGCTCTATGGTGTCGCGTTGCTCGACCTGTGTTGTAGGCACATCGCCCGTTCTGGCGGTAATGCTATTTCTACAGGCAGCTCTATCTTGAATCGTGTCATCGCCGAGATCATTGCGTTGTTGTTGCTTTTTCATTTGACCCAACCGAAAATATAGAGTTAACAATTTTGTCAAAGAACTGCAGTGCGTACTCGATAGTCCGGGCCCTCAAAACCTTGAATTTCAAATCATCTGGATAACATCAAAGATTGCAATGTACACTCTGTAGTCCGTAACAGCATTACTAACGTTTTGTAAAGAACAAAAAATAGAACAACAGAACGAAATTCTTCAGATTTAGGAAACCTATTCTCTGAAGAACCTAAAATTAATCATTTCCTCGCAATTTAGAGTAAAAAGGTCTAATTCGAATTCCTCTGTAGTCCCGATTAAAGAGTACGCGCTTCTATCTAAGATTAGCAACTCGGCAATTTTTTGTTCCGCCATACAGAAGTACATTATAGCTGAATGTGACCAACCCTGAAAATAATCTCTACACCAAAATAAGGGATTCGTACATAATCCCGAAAAATAAAATACCGTCCGTTCATAGTCTCGCTTTTTGCAAATAAACCCGCTCTATATTAATCCGACATTACTAAATTCCGCCATATCGATAACCCACCTACTAAAAATCTCGCCATTTTTAAAATCCCGATAGTGGATAGTGAAAAATCCCGCCATAAATCGATCGGAATATTGGTTTATTTCTCAAGATGATAATCGAGCCCCTGCAGAAGAATACTCTCACAAGGAATACTAAAAACTCCACGTCCGTAAGGTCAGGCCACCATTTTGTCAAATTAAGTCACCTGGCCCTTGGGTATCCTAGACCTCAGTATCAGTATACCTATTTAAGGAGACCCATTATTTTAAAGGTAAATGTGTCGCTGCTTTTTATCCCGTCATAGAAGGTATCAGGTGATCAAATCTTCGTTTTTGATGCCACCTGCAGAGCCTAACCTTTATGGGAGCAATGCATAATTTGTCTGGAAGGGCATGCCCCATTTTAAGTGGGGTTATTTAGTATATCAACTAAAAACTACTGCCTAATGTAGGTTGAAATCGAATAGCAGACAAAAGTTAACACGTTTGACAGTCGATGGGGAGAACTCAATTGGTTGTTTGCGCGTATGCAGACTTCCTAAACAACGGTTTATTTGGACGCCGCCTACGATACATCTGAAGCCGATATCAAACGACCGTTATTGAGAAATTGGGCTTTGAACTTCCAATGTTGACATGCAGAATGCTTACCAAGGATAGCATTGATGAGCTTTCGAATGAAACATTTTGGACTTCAGATATATTCTTATGAAGGAATTCACTAAACGAAAATTTGATCTTATTTTTAGTGATCTCCAAGGCTTCGGACTCTTACCATCCATCATTTTTCCAAGAGATAAATTTAATTTTCCTTACTCTCTAACATTTAATAAAAAAAAAACAAGGATTGATTTTCATAAAGCCTAACTATAACCTATAACTATGAAGGAATTGATGCCAGGTTGTCTTACATGGATTGGTACTGGGGATATGAGCTGCTCTTTTGGTTTTTTATGATATTGTTTTTGGGAAATTTTTGGAATGTGTTGCAATTTGCACTAAAAAAAAAACTTCAAAGGGTAAGGACCATTTCAAAGATTGATTCAGAGAAAAAAACCTAGTTCGTATTCGTTATAGGTAAACGGTTCAAACGCCAATCTGATCTTTCCCATATTAGGAAACTTCGTTCTGAAACAACAAGAAATCAATTCAAACTTCCAGGTTTGCGTAAATTTACACTCAGAAAAAAAATCCTGTAAATTCAAAAAATACGCATATGATTCAAAGAGAATCAAATATGATTTTGCTTCATATTTGTTTTCCTTTGAATCATTGTATAATCCCTTTATTTCAAAAGGGTTTTCCTTTGAACTAATAAGATATTCCTTTTGAAAGTCTATCTATAATCACTTTAAATTAAAGTGATGCAGTGTCAATTTAATCAGGTCACAACCATAAATCGAAAGGATTTCCTTTTAATTTAAAAGAATGGACTCTTTGTTTTAAAGGGATATCATTTTATTTAAAATTAAAGGATTTTTCTTATAGTTTATCCAAATGCATGAACTCAAAAGAATACTTTAAATTACACCAAAAGGAGTAATTTTCACAGGGTGTTCTTTCCCTGTGAAAATTACTCTTAAATAAGTTTTGTATAACTGACCTGGCTATAGGTGCTGGCGACAAATCATTTACCTCCTTACGCTCTTAAATGCATAATAAATTACCTACCTACAGTGGGATTCGATCCCGCGACCCTATGATTTGAAGACTAACGCCCCTACCTACTACACCACACAGACTATACGGGACGACGTTTATAATTTATACCATTTAAAGGATTTCCCATTAATTTAAAAAGATTTCCTATTGAAAATTTGGATTTAAAGGATTTCCCATTAATTTAAAAAGAATGAATTTGAATTAAAGCGATATATGTATATTTAAAAGGAAAGGATTTTATTTAATAGGAATGTAGCTCGATTTCAAAATGATATCGATTTAATTTTAAGGGACGTTATTTTTCTTGGTGTACATAGTTGAAAATAGGGTTAAAAATATGCGATCATCTTCTTCGATTCCCTCCCTCCCCATCGAGATAAACGACCTGCCAACACGGCTGAGGAGATTTGTGAAACTTTTTCATCGTTCTTTGCTAGTACTTTCCGACAGTTAACGAATTTTAGCAATCCTGTTGCCCAATTCGAATCACTTTCTTTAGTCAGCCCTTGAATTTTAATATGATATAATAAATCGTCATGTGGACCTGATGAAACACCTTTTTAGAAAATGTTAGGAATGCGATTTCAATCCCGCTCTCAATATTTTTTTTTATAAGAATATTCGTGAGTGTATCTTTCCATGTCAATGGAAGACTTTTTGCATTCATAGTTCCAGTTCCTAAGACTGCGGACCTAAATATTGCGCCAAACTATTGACCGGTAGCTTTATTATCATTTTGCTAAAAACTGCTGAAACGCATTGTAAACAATTATATTGATGACAATTTTTGGTTATTTAAGATGTTCTTATGCGAATTTCATGATTTCCTTAAAAATAAATCCACTGCTACAAATTATTGGACTCAATTTGACGATTTCGTCGCAAACATATTTCACAAGAGCCTTGACGTCCATGTTAATTAAATTCATCCATGGACCTATGAAATATTTTACAGTTTATTACTGGAAAATGCTGCTCGATCAATGGCGAAAATATATAGGATTGACAAACACATTAAAAGGTATCGTGTCATGTATTGCCGTTAGAAACCAATAAAGCAATTTTTGGAATCCCGGAGAGTAGATCGCTATTCCTAAACATATTTCACGTTATTCGTGGTGAAGGTATATATGTAAACTAAAAAAACCAAAAGAATTTAATATCAAATCGTGGAAAGAGCTTAAGGGTTAAGACAGTGGTTCTTAACTTCTTGCTCATGACGAACCTCTTAGCGAACTATTTGATTGTCGCGTATCATTAAACTGGGGAAAATAAAAATTCAATATATGACATTTCCCTTGACTTAGGATAAGGGAACAAGGATATAGTTGAGGGGGATATGATGAGGGGGTATTAAACCTCCATCCGTCTTGTGTCTATTAAGGTACGTTGTCCTCGACGCGGCCGCACGACAGCGACTCGCTAATTCCATATAAAAACTTGTTTCTCTCTCATTTTAAAAACGAGTTTTTATATGGAATGAGCGAGTCGCTGTCGTGCAGTCGTGTCGAGGAAAATGTACCTTTATTGTTGTCGTTTTGTTTGGTCCAGCCCAACTCCTGGATGTCTAGGGAGGTACCTATGACTTATGCTCATCTAGCGTATACTTGTCACATTTGCGATTTAGAGCTCGACTTGCATCCACTCGCTAATGTCTATACTATTTAGTCAAACAAACTCTAATGTCTATTTTTCCTGACATTTCCTTTTATACAAAATCTTATTTACTAAAAATAATTCTATTTCTTATTCCATACCTTTTTTCGTTTATATTAAAACTTCATAACTCTCATTAAAAAACGGGATGACACTAGGCGTCCGCCACCGCCTGTTCCTGGAAGTCGGAGAAGAGTCGTTTAATTTAATGTGAATTCAGAAAATTCAATAGGTATCCTCTGCAGCCTACTGGAAAGGTTTTGTGGTTATATGATGCTTGCTTCGCACACAATTTCGCGCAAATGTGAACCTTTCAAAGTGAACTCATTAAAAATGTGTAGCAGAAGGATTAGATGAAATAGTTCCTAAAAAATTCACAACGCTAAACCTATTGCTTACTTAACTGCCGAACTGGCGGTTTTTGTGCGGTGCACAAAAGGGTTCACCAAAAGAGATTTCAATAAATTCAGTCAAATTTGATCATTTCTTTACTTAATTGTGAAAACCGAAACAAAGGTTCCGCAGACCACTTTCAATTGCCTCAAGTACCACTAGTGGTCCGCTAACCATCGGTTAAGAACCGTTGGGTTAAGGGAATGGTTGCTGCCAGAGAGAAGTATGGAAAAAACGAAATACTTTAATGTCCTATACATATACGGTACAAACGTACACTCAAAAACAAATATATCTGTCACAGATATAATAGACGGAAATATAATATATGTATGTATATCCATAGCAGATATATTAATTCATATGAGGCTAATTCTGCTAAGGAAATATATTTTATAAGGCAGCAAAAATGTATCACATACGGCTATATAAAATTAATAGTAGCTCACACAATAAACTTATTGTTGTCGAAGCAACGAATATTTTCCATCAACAAAAAACTATCCTTTACAGGCATGGCCAAGCCAAGCTAAATTATATCTTTACTAATATTTATTCTACCTGCGTTACCTATATTATATGTGTTGGCCTTCTATGAATTAATATATCTGTGGCAGATTTATTTGTTTTTCCAGTGTATACTGTAGATCAGTGGTTCCCAACTCCTCGTCCACTTAGCCTGAAAATGGATCTCGACGGACCACCATTCAGTAAAAATGAAACGATTTAAGTTCTTGATTTTTTTTTTGTCGAGGCATTATATTCAAAAGTTCACGCTCTATCTCCCATTATAAATTGCCCGTATTATTTTTTGTTTGTCATTTCCTACTTAAAATCAGATAAAAATCCTGCGCATAACACATACATACGTTATCTGGGAGCTTTTGTGACGAAGATGATTTTTTTTTAAATTTGGTTTGGCTTCCATCTCTTCGAAGGTGCATTGGGCTTCCATTGCATTTTTATATGTTTGTATGTACTAACACAACACCACCTCGTAGGAAGCATTTAAGATTTATATGTCTGGCTGGTGTAGTGGTTAGTGCGCGCACAATCGGTGCACAGGGTCTTGGGTTCGCGACTCACCGTGAACGAATTCAGTTTATGGTATTTTTCGAACTTACGAGATATGTGACGGACTATGATCTCACTCAGATGTTAAACGAGTACCCATTTATGGGGATAAATACCACTGCTGAGCGTGCTGTTGATCTCAACACCTCAACAAAAAAGCAGTTAAGATCTTGAAAATTGAATGTCACTAACACTTTTGCGGTCTTCCTGACACGCCAGTTTTTTTATTTTTATTTTAAATTGCTAAATGGAACGCTTGTATATTTATTTTGGGAAGAAGCAGGAGAAATCTATCAAACATCGGAGAATTCTATCAAACATCGTCGTTTGGCAGTACAATACTATTAAAAGGACAGGACCGAAAGAAGGATAACCAAAAAGACGTGTGGTGCAGCTGACTGCGTAATATTTGTGTGCTTTCAAATATTTGCTGCACTTAATCTGAGTCCTAGTTTTGTTAAGCGAATGGTGACATTTCCATTGTGATTTTATCCTCTAACCCAAATCGTTATCGTTGTATGACATTTAGAGGTAGTTTTCCCAAATTTGGTCATAATTTGGTGAATTTGGTGAAATGGCTCAATCAAAAATTAAAAGAAAAGCCATGCAGAATATTCAATGCGTTAGCAGAAGAGCAGGTTAGGGTCGAGAAAAACAGGATACGGACACGATCATTAGCTATTCATTAGTGATTTCCACATCTTAGACGACAATTCGACTTGTTTGATGTGACCCTATATGTATCTACAGTACAATATGGGTATCAAAATGTGATTTGCTTGGCGAAATTCAATCCTCAAATGGGCAATGAAGGTATTTCTTCCTTGTGAATGGATTCGTGTCGGTCGCGTCGTCCGAAACTAAAGAATTCACTTGAATATTTTTAGATCTTCGTATGAATTCACCGTAAATCCTAATTTAATTGACGATGGCACAATATAAGTACATATATCCTGCACATGTTAATACACTTTTCACAGCAATTCCAAAAAAAATCCTATACCATTTGTACATGCATAATACACACACCTTCCAAAACAAGTCCTTTTACAATAAAAAACAAAACTTCTATATTGGTTCACTCAAATCTCAAACCATTTCCGCGAACATTTCATCAAATCCCTATGTTGTGTTGTTGCCATACATTAGTTGTCCATGTTAGGGTGCAATGAAAAATTTTGCCGGTGTCTATAAGGCAATAAATTATGTCAGTCGGTGCTCGTTATTCCATAATAATCGGAAGGCCTGCCTGCTGGCTGCTGCCACCTGATATATGTTGTGCGCTGACTAATATTCAAATGCACCACGTGGTTAAAATGTTGAAAGGAAAAATGAAAAAAGATATGATTTCAGATGAAAATCTTATTAGAACATCGTGACTATGTAAGAGAGAAATGGCAAGTCGGAGCATTGAAAGGGTCGACCATTGCGAGATAAAGCCTTAGACACATAGAAAAATCATAATGACGAAAATACATCATGATGATGAAAGTTTGAAATTAGGGTGACACATTTGTTTTCATCATTGGAATTCGTTATTGATACTTTTGACGTTTCTGTAATAGAATAGGGATATTTTGATGAATATTCTGTTCAATAATTCGAAGACACATTTGCCTTGCAGAATTTATGTAAAGGTTGATAATCAATTTTACAACAGATTGTGTCTCCTATGTCATTATTGTGCAAATGATGGACCAAATGCGTAGCTTAGAATGCGTGCTAATACTCCAGGCGTTTGGTAAAATCAGAGTGCATGCCAGGCACTGTCTGAGATTATTTTAGAAATCGGTAGGGGCTTAGTCCTAAAGCTTAAATTTAAGTTTGCACCACTTGGAAAATTATCTAACGGTACTTATCAGGGTTTTTGTCTTGTTTGGGTTTTTTGTGTATATCTCCGCTCCTGATGGTTGGACTTACAAAAGAAAGACACTAAATTGTTCGGTACAAAATTGCCTTAATCTTTTGTATACTGACTGTTCATCTCAAAGCAGTAGATAAAGTGCTACAGCGTGTCAAAGTGGAAAAACCCGTTTTGTTCATCAGTTTTTTGCAAATTAGTCGATAACGGTGAATTTTCACTAAATACATAATTAATCATAGTTCACTTGTAGCTTATTGAATTCCCTACAATCCAGAAAAAAAAAATTAAATCGATACGATCATCCACAACCGAGATATGCCCAAGAGAAAGTCGACGATCTGAAATAGCAATACATTCTACGGGTATGTACTAGGGATGTCAAAAACCAGCCCATAACCCGATTTTCGGTTTTTTCCGTTCTTTTTTTTTTGCAAAGCCGGTCAGGTCAGACCGTCCAGTTTTAACCGGTCTCAAAGTACCGGTTTTCCGGTTAACCGAATCTTTTCATTGATTTGCTTAGAATTCTAGTAAAAACATGCGTACACACTCGTATTGCTATAGTTCGTATCGTATGCAAAATTAAATCAAAGCTACAAGGATAATAGTATAGTGATTTTAGCTGAAAAAATGATGAAACCCAAACATCCAAAAAAAGAGCCAAATTGTTCTATGGCCTGACCGCATTACGCAGTAAAAAGTTAGACTTTTTTGCGCGTCCCATTTGGGGGGAGGGGGTGGCAAAGGGGTGAAATTATGATTTTTCGCCAATATCTTGTTAACTGTAATATTTACAGCAAAATGTTCTGAGGACGATTTAAACTACACAAAATTTCCTTTCTAATGATATATTATATCACATACCTTCTCTTGGCAGATTATATACTAGACCTTAAAACATTTGGTGTAATTTAGATTTTTTGATAGTTACATTTGGCGCTCTAGCTCCTGAAGTAATTTAATTGGAGCCATGGTAATTGGGATAACTATTCCCATTACGCGACACGCTTGCGAACAGTGACTCTATTAGCGGTATTTTTTGTAAATGAAAGTCAATTTGACAAACTTCGTTTTTTTTTTCGAAATAGTTTTGTTTGTTTGTTTAGTATCGCCATGAGTTTTTGTTTTGTTTGTGCAAAATCCTTAAACGAAGGTGACGTTGTATCCGTACATTGATTGAGAGATGCATTGAACGTGGTCTAGGGAGCATGAAGAAATTTTTGGAAATGTGAATAGTGTTCTAATGCATCAATCATGTTGGAAAATTCAACAATTCAACAGTCAGCTGAATTTATTTTTGAGTAGACCACAATCTTCAGAGGTATGAAGCAGGAGGCATTGTTGGCCAATTAAAGAAAAACGAAACGATTTGTTGATATACTGCAAAATTATTTAACGAATCATGGTTTCTTAGTATCCCAGGCTGTAGAGGATGCGGATACACAAATTGTTCAAACGGCTTTAGGCATGTCGTCCAGGTTTGACTCAATTTTCATCGTTGCAGAAGACGTTGATCTGCTGGTTATATTGTCAGGTATTGGATATGATGTCTAGAGCGTCTATTTTAAAAAAATGGAGCGAGGATCCGAAAATACAATTTTGTATTCATCAACAGGTTTAAAACACCAAACTCCTTCAGAGGATATACTTTTTTTCTTCACGCCTTCACAGGGTGTGATACGACTTCGGCCGTTTTTAGATATGGAAAAAGTAGGCTTCTCTCCTTTTTAAAGAAGAAGGAACATACTCACGTTTTACAATCGCTCGAGGTTTTTAAAGCAGAGTGCTCAGATGCAAACATTATATGCACTATCGGAAAGAATGTTTTCATTTCCTTGTACGGAAGTACACGTAACGACACATCACTAAGCGATTTCCGTTTCAAACTTTTTGCTCGCGCAGGAACGAAAATTAAAGCTAATCTTGCTGCTTTGCCTTCCACCGAATCAGCCGCTGATCATCATTCCTTACGAGCGTACCACCAAATACAGACATGGCTCAGCAACGTTTTAAATCCAGAAAACTTGGGCTGGAAGCGCACTCAGGTGGGATTGGAGCCTGTGATGATTTCGGGAGAAATTATCCCTTCATACCTATTAAATATTATTTCGTGCTCTTGTAAAAAAAAAACTGTGGGACAGCATGTGGTTGTAAGAAGGCTGGACTCACATGTACCAATATCTGTAGAACGTGTTGTGGCAAAATATTCTCAAATGTCGCAGTCATAACCGAAGACATAAATGATGAAGATTGCCACGATGACATTTATGATATTCCAACGTTGGTCCCCCTTCCACAACCAAGTAGATCTGTATATCATATTCAGGATTTTACTGAAGAAAATAATAAAAACGTACCCTCATCACTAAATAAACCATCCAAAATTAAAAGAAAGTAAATTAGGTACTTTATCCCATTAGTGAACTGCCAGGTTTTTAGAAAACCTTACTTTATGGAGGTGAACCTATTTCAATTTCCGCTACTGTATTACAAATATCGGGTGAGTAAAACGTCCCTTTCAGATGAGGATGAAAGATTTTTGGAAAATTTAATGATGAAAAATGCTAACATAAAATGGTTACCGCAATCGCCTGTTCTGATGGCTTCAGACTTTTTTCCCTCAAAAAGAAGGTATACGTCAACAAACTACTACAGACTTTAACAGTGTTAAAATAGAATATTTGAGCAGAAATTTCGCAGATCACAGCGGTCGCACTCCAACTTGTTTTCCAAAATGTCGTGCAAAGACCCGAAGCTTCACCATCCTAACTGCATCTGCAACAAATTATACCTAAAAGTATGTACGAGTATAACGCATAGTTACTTCGGAATGCTCACTTTCTTTCTGGTATATCTCGGCTGCAGCTGATCGTATCGACTTAATTTTTTTTCTGGATTGTAGGGAATCCAATAAGGTACAAGTCCACTCTTATTAATTTTTGCGCGAAAAATCACCGTTATTGACTTATTTGCAAAAACCTGATTTGAAAAACTGTTTTTTCAACTTTGACACGCTGTAACATTTTACCTACTGCTTTATGGTGAACAATCGCTATGCCAAAGATGAAGAAAATTTTGTACCAAACAATTCGGTGGCCTTTTTTAGGGTTTTTTAGAATTTTTTTTTTCAAAAAACCCTTATGAAATCGATTTTGTCTGTCCGTCCGTCTGTCCGTCTGTCCGTCTGACCGTCTGTCCGTCCGTCTGTTCACTAAATAACTCGCGAACGGCTCAACCGATTGTCATGAAATTTGGTAGGAATGTGTAGAATGGTTACAGTCTTTGGCACATATACCTTAGAAGTTGGTAGGAAGAAGATAACAGGGTGTCCCGAACGTTTGAAAAAAGTCGACTTTTTTAGTTTTTATCGGATATCGACATATGGGTATTTAAATCAAAGAACTAAACGAGTACATCTCACATCAGTTAAAATTTTCCAGTTTCGAGTAACGGTAAAAAAGTTATTGGCGTTCAAAGTTAAACTTCCTTTTCGACCTCCGTTTTTCTAAACCGTTATAGGGATCGATATGAAACTTTGCACAAAGATTGGTCAGTATGGCTTTATATACGTTAAATATTAAGACTGTTGACTTTTGCTAAGGAAAAGTAAATAACAGTAAATTTGTAAAATTTGAATTTGATCGTGTGTAGGTTTCCAAGTATGAAAATTCTGCTAGGGATGTTTAGAAAATTACATAGGGAATATGTCTTGGAATTTTCATTCGAATATCTGTATCCAAACCGGAAATATAGCCAAGTTAGTATTTAGTAAGGGCCTTTCACAATGCAAGGGAAGCCTCTTAAGCATTTCTTCATTGCATATCTTTTAACTTGATGAAACAATGAACATGAAATTTGGTGGATATGCATAGAATGGCAATAGTGTTTGCCACAAATATTTTTGAAGTTTGTAGGACCAAGTTAACAGGGTGTCCCTGAATAGCTGCAAAAGTATACTTGTTCAATACTCATAGGAAAGCTTGCATGGGCTCTTATGTCAGGGGACACAATGGAATCATTTCATATAAGTTGCTTTTCCTTGATTAAAAAAAGAGTAACAGTAGTTTTACAGCCAATAATTCAGTTTATATATAAAGCCAAGCCGGCCTTACGTTTGCCTGAGTTTCTTTTTGCTCAAAGGCTACCAGAAATCTTAAATCGAAAAATGCCTGTAGATTTGCCTTGGAGTACCTACTTTAATACAAACTGGGTAAATAGTAAATCTATTTTTGGATTGGTCTAATTAAAGGTGGAATGTAGACGAATCCAAAAATAGATTTACAGGAAGCATTCTATTAATGCTGTGCACAATTCTTATCTATTGCTTATAAAATATATGTACAAAAAATATTCACTATGCATCAAAATTCTAAAAAACCCTCGTATTGCGGGCGCAGCCCTCTGTACGCCGGTATTTTTTGGAAATGCTACCATTGGGAGCGGAGATATACGCCGAAAACCCAAACCAGACAAAAACCTTCATAAGTACCGTTAGAAAATTTTTCAAGTGGTGCAAACTTAAATTTAAGCTTTCTGACTAATACCCTATCGATTTCTAAAATAATCTCAGACAGTGCCTGGCATGCACTCTGAAGCCCGATTTCACGACCGATCGCCTGGAGTATAATGATGGTAAATTTGTGTACTAATGACGTATTTCCGTCATTCGTGTGTGTCAAGCACCTAATATAATAGTAATTTTTTTTCCATAATGTGTTTAGAAGACTACATATTAATTGGACAAGAACAGAAAGGATTCATCAAATTTCTAATACAGTTTCCCCTATCCAAACCCTAAAATTTTTGTTCTAATTTCAAACCTTGGTTTTCTACTTTCATTTATTAATTCTCTATTCTTCCATACCAAATTTATCTTGTCAGATTAAACATTAAAATTTATTATTATTCGTATCTCAACTTGTGTACCACGAAAAGCAGAGGGGAAGCAGCATTTCATCTGATTTAATTCAAAATGCGACCATTCGTCTCGATTAAAACGAAACCGGGGCCGTCAATGATATGATAATGATGATAACACACTGTTCACTGTGTGTGGACTGGACTGACTGTGCAATCTTTTTGGCGGGAATTCTTCTTGTTGGCACTGGTCGATGCACCAACAACGATTTATATCGATTTATCGTTTGACATTTTTCTGTGTCATGTGTTTCTGCACCCCCGCTAAGCCACTTTGAATATTCTTCTCTAAAATTAGTTGTGCTGGCTGAAATGCTTCGATTGTGGGTGGGTGGCTGGCTGGTGGTGCTACCCTTCTTTACAACTTTGTCTGTTTAGAATTTCACTTAATCAAATAAAAAAAAAATCGATTGCAACGTTTTTTGTGCATTATTATAGTGAGTGTATCTGACTGACGAGGGAATTATGTCAATTTTTCAAAAGAAAAAAAAAAAGGTCTATCTCTTCCGCTGAATGCAGTGCGGTGTGTTCGATGTTCGTCCCCCTTATTTTACTATTCTGTACTCTTTTTTTTTTGTTGGAAAAATTATTATACCCTCATGTGTCCCGTACGTCAATGTGGTCGCGGTTGTCGTCTCGTCTCGTCCCTTCCTCGCAGCCGAGTACGTTTCATATGAAAAATATAATAAAAATCGAATAGAAGAAAAAACGTTGAAAAATTATATGTATTCACATACGGGGACGGTAATACTTTTTCCTCGCTTGTACATATTCCTCTTATACAAGGCGGCCCTGTTTATTTCATTTTATATCTTTTGAGTCCGGCATTAACCACCACATACACGCAGACAGTACGTTTTAGATCTGAGCGTGTTTCGAGGGGAGAAATAATTGTATGAACAAACGCAGCATAATATAAAACGACGTCGTCGTCGTCGTTGAATATCGCTTTTGCTGTGTTGCGTTGTAAATATACACATTTCTGTGTAGAAGAGATACAAAGATATAACTTTGGCATGCCATGGCGTATGGATGGGCCCCGGCAGAGTATAGTGAGGCAAAGCAAAGTGAAATGAATAGAAAAACACGAACCCCGAGCTCAGAGCAGCAACAGCAGGCGATATAATATAAAATGACGGCCATCGTCGTATCGTATCGTTGAAAGCCAAGCCATAGCAGAAACCTATAGAAGCACAAGCAACGACCATGATGCGATATGTTCACGTTTTTATTTATAATTGTATTTGTGTGAATGTTTCATCGAAGCGGCCTCTTGGCCTGACTACTCTGTGAATGCTATTAGAGAATTCTTGTTGCTGTGCTCTGCCTCTTATAAAATGCGCTGCTAAGCTGCTTTTGCTGTTGGCTCGATGTCGACTCTACTGCCCTCACTCGCCCCATCCCATGCCCGTGCTGCTTTTTTATTTTTTGTATTCGTTGAAAATATAAATTTTATCTGCGCTCAACATTTGCCGCGATTGCGATGTGATGAGGCCGGCCCTGGTTTTCAGTGTGTTGGTGCACATGGATCGTTATTTTGTATTATATGCTCACGAGTTTTTATCTATCGATGATGATGATGCATGCAGTTGAAATATAGCAGCGAATTGCTGCTGCCTTTTGAGTGATTCGTTTTTTTCTTTCTTTTTATTTCTCGATGACGAAGAGTCTTTGCTGCTGCTGCTTTTGGTTCAAGAGGGCTGCTATTGGAGTAACGAAACGAATAAAACGGCAAAAAAGAAAGATTGTGCTGTGTTCATTCATGTAATTTACTTTTCAAATGTTACGTACTACGGGACAAATGTCAATTTGTCATTTTCGTTTGTATAATCAAAAAGCCCGTGCCGTGCACCATCGTATTGGTTGGTCGTGCTATCGACTTTTGCTATTGGCATTGAGTTGGTAAAATTTCGTTCATTTCGATGACAGCAGTTTTCCTTTGAGTTATATATGTTGACTGCGTCCTTGATTCTGAATTCTGGTGCAGTTGGGTAAAATGAAGAGAAAATTGTCAAATAGGGTTGTGATTTGATTGATAGGCAATATTCGATTGTAGTGTGCGGTGAAAATGCAGAGTTGTATAAAGTCCACAACTAATTATAATCATTAATTATTAATTTTGGTTAAAATTAATTGTTGCAATAGTCTAGTACAGATAGCTCAAAACCCAAACATAAAAAAAAGGAATTTTTGATGCCAAATTGTTGAATACACTGCTCAATATACGCAGTAAAAAGTTACACTAATTTGCGCCATGGGTTAAGGGATGAGCGGGTGGCAAAAGGGTGAAAATTCAGTTTTTTTGCAAATATGTAAATATCTGGAAAACTATGAGTCTGAGCTTGAAATGTCCTGAGGACGAAACAAACTACATAAAATTACCTTTGTAATGATATTTAACACTTTAGAAATTTACGCAGAAAATTATACCATATCCAGATATGCCTTTGAAGCCGTGTGAAAAGTTCCAAAAGTATTTTTATGGTTTTATTGCTTATTTAGGGACACTTATTCCAAAACGTGCGAAAAAAATAAATTTTTTTATTTAAAACTAGGTTTTCGGAGCCGTCCTATATATAGGACAGTAACAGTAGGCACATAGGTAGCTATGCGGATACACTGTTTTGGTATGATTATCGACAAATTACTTAACGAAAATAGCAGTTTTCATCATCTTGGCCATGTTTTACGGACGAAATTTGTTTAGTGAGTGGTTTACTCATTATGTTCGCTATCTATGAGACACATATGACTCATGGCGTTAGTAACTCTGTCGTCTATGAGTCATATGTGCCTCATAAAATATAAAAATTATCAATTGTTTCATTTTGAAATAATCGTAGATTATTTATTTATAATTATAACTACACAACAAATTCAATCGACGTCAAAAACAATTAAAAAGTAGAGTAAAGTAGTGACTGAGTAGGCCATCAATAGCTACCCAAGCCTCAATTTCAGAATCTTAAACTAAATTTTTCGTTCCGAAAAATCAATATAGAGATTGTAATTACGCATTTTGTGATATTCTGGCTATTTTCTAATATCGTAATTGATTAAAATAAAAAAAAAAATTAACAAATCGAAAATACTTGTTGACGCAACCTCATAGTAGCCTATGTGCCTACTGTCCTATATATAGGACACCCTAAAAACAAATGCGTCATTAGATATGAAAACTCAACAAAAACCTCCACGCCTAATTTTTTACGACCCAGTGAACTGTTAGCTTCCAAACCCACGTTATTTCAATAATATAGATAGTATATTTATGAAAATATAAGCATGTCCTTCAAGAAAAACCCTAAAATTTTCAATTTTCTGAAATTGCCGATTTTCGGAATATTTTTTCTTTAATAAAACGACAAAAAATTTCTTCGCGAATAGTTTAGATTAATAAGAAAATTACTCCAGTATCATTCCGTAATGCCCAAATCATGCCTAATGTCCAATTCGCTACAGGGTGTTCAATTTTTTAGGTGTCCTATATATAGGACAGTAGGCATATCTGGGTTAAGGTCTGAATAGACCTCGGGCGGAATGAAAATGAAATTTTTGCCCGCTGCGATTTTTTCAATGAAAATGCATGCTTACTGTCGTGGAACATGTCGGAAATGATGGGGAATAAGCTACAATCCGAATATGGTTCCAACATTTTCCTCGGCCATTTTATGTATTATTTTTCGATTCCCCGGTCATTAGATATTTTCCACAGTGAAATGACCGGGGGAATCGAAAAATAATACATAAAATGGCCGAGAAAATTTTTGGCACCATATTCGGATTGAAGCTTATGGAATTCCCCATCATTTCCGACATGTTCCACGACAGTAAGCATGCATTTTCAGTGAGAAAATCGCAGCGGACAAAAATTTCAATTTCATTCCGCCCGATGTCTATCCAGACCTTTAGTACCGGGTCAAAAACCGGAACCGACTCGTCGGTCGGTTTTTTTTAACTCGGTACCAAAAAAAAACCGGGATATCGGTACTTTAGAATATCGGGTCCGGTACCAAGTGAACACCGGTTTTGTACCGGGATCCCGGTTTTTGGAACAGGCCTAACACCAACTGTAGTGCATGTGCTTTGATAAAAAATACTACAGACATGCATCGCAGTTGGTGTATAGAATGGAACGATACGTCAAGATTTCTACAATAAGTTAATAGTTGCACCCACGAAATTTGGGAACCAGAATGAATACAATAATTGTAAATTCGAGAGGGAACAAATATCTATAACTACTATCACAACTCCCAAAACAATGTGAGTCATGGTGGTAAACGCCTTCACGGCAAATCAAATCCACATAGAACTCTCTCGCTACAAAAATAAAGTGGTCGTTTTGTGCACAGATAGACAACAGACACAAGACCTGATGAGTGTGTCTATCTGTACAAAACCACAAAACTTTGGGAAAAACCAAAATTTTAGGAAATTGAGGAAAAAAAAGGTTCGTCCCAATCGGGATTCGAACCTCTGACCTTCAGTCACAAGGTGAGCAACTTAACCTAAGCTTAAGTTATAGGCGCTTAGAGGTCTCATTCCAATGCGCCTCGTAATACCCGTCAATATGTGAAAGGGTATATTAACTTTGTCGTGAAGTTTGCAACGCACAGGAGGAAGCACCTCCGACTATATAAAGTATTTATATTATTGATTAGTGTGACGAGAGAAATCGGTTGAGCGTTGTCCGTCTGTTGCAATGCAAACTAGCCTCTCAGTTTTGAAGCTATCGGGCTGAAATTTTATAAGCAATTATCTTTTAAGTGTTCGCTGTATATACATATGTCGGAACGAATGGAATCAGACCATTACATTGGGCTGTCATAGAAACCAACACCTGACAATTAGGATAGGTTTTCCTTATGCACCAACCTTAACCAAACTTCATAGTAAAGCCTCAAAACATATCTAGGAACGGATGAAATCGGAACACTATGTCATAGGGCAAACCAGTCCCTCAAATTAAGTTCTTTTAAGAAAAAGTTTTTTATTTAGGAATATTACGTTACAGTCTGCCATACAAACCAACTCTCAAATATTAGGTTCTTGCAAGAAAAACTTTTTCCTTTTTGAATCTTTACCAAAATTCATCCAAGTGTGTTCCTGGCTTAGCCTCAACGCATCCAGGAACAGATGGAATCGGAACACGTCAGTGGCGTGGCGTCTTCGGAAGCAAGAGGGAAGCAATGCTTCCCTTCTTAATTCATAATAAAAAAAAGCAAGATAGCGTGACATTGTTTTTTGAATTTTTTTCTTGCACATACAATTTTTATAATACATACATCTAAAATCATACGCAACCCTGTGCACCGTATAAATCTGCTTTAGCATGCGCCCTCTACAACAAACCCAATACACCAACCCACCTGTTTCATGAAAAAAATCCACAGCGAGATTGTTCACAATCGCTAACCACGGCGAGACAGAAGCAGAGCGAAATAATAAATAAATAAAAAATATGAGCTTGTGGAGCAAATTTACCTGAGGATTGGGTGGAGGAGGAAAGTTAGTGCGAGAATGAATTCGCCGTTGGAGGTGGATTTTAAATTGCTTATGGTAAAAATTTCCGACTGATGTGTACAGTTCGTAGCAAAACTGATACCAATTTTTCGATTTCGGTTGGAGACAATTTGTATAGCGAAGCGATGTTGAGTTTTTTTTAAATTTGAAGTTCAGTTTAAAAATTCAATTTGATGCTTGTAGGTATGCGTGTATGTAATTTCTGGTACGTGGAAAAGCTATTTTTTTAGGAAAACGAGTAAATTGTTCGGAAGAAAATCGATTTTCAAAGTGTATGGTAATAGAGAGAGAGCGTGTCAGCATGCGTTCTAATAACTTTTCGACAAAATCTTTCTGGGGAAATACATTTTCGGAGTTCATAGTAAGTACTCTTATGTATGTAGATACATACTTGAATAACGAATAATGTAGTAGAAAGAACTATAGACAAATCTTCCGTCTTCCTAAGACTTCAGAATATGTTTTGTTTAGTTTGCAGTCATTTTTATTCTATAAATTAAGATTTCATTGTCATGTCTGGGGGGATACTTGAACAATAATGAAGAGTCATACTTTTGAGACTGCTTCCCTCTACTCCAAAGTCACGCCACGCCACTGGAACACGTTATAGGGCTGCGGTAGAAATTGTTAACACAAAAGAAGCTTCAGTTTCATTTAAATGTGACGGGTATTTAGACCGAATTTAGCCTCGGTCTCGTTTTTTTTTATTAATCCGTAATAATTTTTAAAACCCGAGTTAAAAGCTTGAAGCTTTGAACTTTCCGCTGTGTAAGTCCTGAACGTCACATGGGAATTAAAATTAAAATTCTAAAAAACCCTAAAAATGAAAATAAACAGTTAATAATTGTTAACAAGAAATAGACAAAGGCAAACGCAAAGAAGGAAAAAAGGAAAAAACCAGGAAAAACGGAAAGAAATGGAAAGGAAAAGGAAGAGGAAAATGAAAAGAGAAGGGAAAAATTTAACGAAAAGAAAAATGGAAAGGTCACGAAGCGGGTAAAGATAAGGAAAAAATGGAATAGAAAAAGAAAAAGGGAAAAGGAAAAAGAAAGGGAAAAGAAGAAGGGAAAAGGAAAAGGAAAAGGAAAAAGGAAAATGAAAAGGTAAAGGAAACGGGAAAGGAAAGGGAAAAGAAAAATGAAAGAGAAAAGGAAAAGGAAAATATTATAAGTTGCAAAAGCCATATTATGGACCGCTTTAGAACGTGAATTCCTTGACAAAATAAGCGCTGGGTTCTGTCGAACATCATAAACACAATTGAGACAAGGAACAAAATATTATGAAAACGAAAATCGAATATGTAACTTATATAACAGTGCAATTGCAATTGTTGTATTCTTCGTCCTTATAAATTTCCGTCTACCACGTGATCTCTTATTATTTCTGTCGTCCTTCGCGTATACATATCAAATGAAATTCACCGTCTTATATAAACGTTTGTATCTTTAAGCACGTGATTTGCAAAACATGAATGAAAACCCAAACCCAGAAGCCTCCTTCCCTGGGGGTTGAAACTTTTCAACTTGACTTCCTTTTTTCTTCAGCACACCGCACCACGCGGCATATGATAATATAATAATACATTATACATACATATACCCACTCCCAAGTACATTATATACTTTTACACACATATATATCCTTAATCCTTCCGTTTTCTACACAAAACTTTATCGTGACCCATTTGTACGCGACAGAAAAACACGTGCTTAGAAATTCATAAAAAACAAAAACAACTCAGACAAACATCGCGAGCCGCATAGTAAAGTATAGAGAGAGAGAAAAAAAAGAGTTTTATACGCAAAAAGGACGAGGCTCTAGTATAGAAACAAGTAATACGAAAAAATCGATATAGAACTGATTCTGGGACTGCAAAAAGAAAAAAAAAACGGGGGAAAACAAAACAAATTTCCTGAGTACCATCACACGAGATATATGGGCAAACTGTGTTTTGCTATGCACAAACTTTTCAACGTACTCGTACCTCTAACATATCCCTGCATATCTATCAAATTGTCCTCCATGTCAGGAAGAAGAGAAGAATGTTTTTTTTACCGGCATCCGGAAAAAAAAATGTGCGGCGACCTCTGAATGGGGACACGACCACATACATATATATGTACACACTTCACACCGCAACAATCCGCATGACAGGAATTGCCTCCCAATTTATCGCAAGGCTGTCTTCCGGGATCTGCGCTGGCACTATTTCTGTATAGTACCCACAATAACATCAGCTGGAAGAATTCATTGAACTTTTCAACTATGTTGTACCTATATACACACGTATACATGTTACCAAAAAGGAATCACACGGCGAGACCAGAACTATCGTATCTTCCCTGTGCGTGGTTGTTGTTGGCTCTGGCTTAGCTATATATAGAGCACGGCTCGAGGATGCCGACTATACACAGCTCCACTCCACTCCTTTTCGAAACGCATAACGACAAAGAGGACGACGAATGGCAAAAACGAGAGTCAGCTGTTGTGTGTGTGTCGACGACGACGAGTGCAATAATGGAAAACATGAATGGTTAAAGGATGGTCGGCACCGCCGCTACTTTTGGTTAGACTCACAGCACCATATAGACACTCGCACACAAAGTGCACAGTGGGTTCCAATACACACTTTTCGCCGTCCCTGAATCCTTAATGCTTCTCACAAGAGATTGGGGTTTGGTATGGTTAGTTAAAATTTCACTTTCATTCATCCGAGTGTAGAGTAACCGGCATCCTTACAACGTTATCAACCACCATCCAAACGCATATAGCAGGCGGCTGGCACTAATCCTTGCAATTTAGGAAGCATACTAGAATTTCATTTGCCTACCGGATCGCTTATGTACGTAAATTTGGATCAAAGGACCAGACGTAGTATCGCATGTTTACATATTCCTGTGGCCCACCAAAGTATTCTGAGTTCTGGTGTACAAGTGTGTGCACATTTGAATAATAGAAATTCGTATCTTTCAGGATTCTCTCGTTGATTATTATTCTTCACCCGGCGCTGTACACCAGGATCGACCATGCACAGAGGCTATATGTACGCAAAGTTTTATGTATCGTAAACTTTCACTTCCGTCAAAACACATTTGCTCTCATTCTTACAGCTTAGGAGACGACGAAGATAAGAAGAAGCGTATAAAACGCAGAGATCCCGTACCGACTATAAATTACGTCAGATTTGAAAAATGGGGAAATGACTTCCTTGGAATTTCATGTTCCAAATGTACTTTACTCACGTTTGTATATAACCGCATATTACGTGCAGATAGTAGAATGATTGCGGTGTTATAAATGGGCCAGTAGATTGCACGTTGTATACTACTATGCCTGCTTTAGACGATATTTGTGCCGTGACACGTTTAAAAGTCGTCTGGTCGACCTTGATCTATACGAAAACATTACTTCGCGCACGAAACACAATGGAGCAATGTATGTTTTTTGCACTGCGATACATAAATGCATAGTGCAGCGTGCAACATCAACGGCAACATGGCAGCAACAATAATAATAATAATTTCAATGTTTAGCATTTCTATATACTCGTATTATGAATAACAACAAAACCGAACAATGTATAGATGCAGTCATGCACAATCGATAAGCGCACAATGAATGGAGAAATATGTAAATTTTTTTACTCTTGGTATAGTAAAACGAGACCGAGTTCTAATCGTGCGAATAGCACGACCCTATACCCATGTACAGACCTAGAAGGCACGCAAAATTCAAAATATTCAATTTCATATTTTTTTAGGGGAGGGAGGGGTAGATAGGTCGGACCTGGCACATTTTCATTATCTTATCAAGGCATCCAACGGCTACCATTTGATACTAATTTGAAGCTTTTCGCGACATTCTATCAAAAGATATGGCTGAATATAACTTTGTAGGGGAGGTAGGGGTAGGGGTAGTCGCACCTACTCCACTTTCCATCAACTCAAAGTATATGTCAGAATGAGAAATTGATCAAAATTTCAAGTCGATAGCGATGTTCTACCGAAAGTTATAGCTGAATTAAAATATCAAGGAGGGGTAGTTTGTATGGGAGGTAGGGGAACCCGTGGTCCGATTTGGCCCATTTTCAATCCCGTTCAAGATTTTAGCAAAACAAATATTTGACCAAAATTTCAAACCGCTAGCTTCATTATTTCGGGAGTTATTCTGCTAACAGACAGACACACGGTCAGAGAGACAGACAGACATGGCTTATTCGATTCAGGGACCGACCCTGATCATTTATATATGTTGTATATACTTTGCCATACCTTCGGAGGCTCCTTTGAGGTGTTACATAATATTGGCGTAACAAAAACAATATACCCTATACCATCTTATGGGTATGTATAAACAGTATATGCAAGGAACTGGAATATTTATAAAATAGGTCACAAAACAAGGAACCGTCTAAACGACCGTGAGTAAGTCACATTTATGCGCCAGATCCTATCGTGTATGAAACTATGATGGAATAATTTTTCAGCACATTTTGAACAAAATCTTACTCCGAATTTAAACAAATGTTTCACATAGTTATGATTATAATGTTTCAATATTCTTTTCGGATGTTTCAAAAATGTTTCTCGAAAGTTTCGAAAGAAATTTGTGCACCAAATGTATCGAAACAATTATTTTGTTGTTTTGATTATTGTGCATAAATTCTCTACATTTGTTTACGGCTTGTTTAGAAACAGTCTGGCAATTTTTTAGATAAAAAAAATTAACAATTTTGGGAACATTACGCTATCAGCTCTCACAAGAAGAATTTTCTTGTTCTTCTTATCAAGATTAGCGGCATTTATCTTACCATCCGCCATATAGCGGAAAATATCGGAAACACAAAAGTTCGCCCTATGAGAACGGATAGCAGAACAAGCCCAATTTTTGTTCTAGATTACTAATCCTACATACAATTCATTATTTTTGTCTGTGCTTTTTCAAAAACAAAATTGTTTCATTCATACAATTTCAATTTGTGCTTAACTAATGAACATCTTTTTTCTTTCTCTTTTAGGTAAGTTGCATTGATTTGAATACAAACTGTCCAGATCCGAAGGTAGGCAAAGGAAAATAAGTTTTCTTCTTTTCGCTTAGAATGTTAGTATGTATCTATAAATATCTAAAAGTTGGGACAGATAACCAAGGATTGGAACATCTTATGGGAAATCATGGGTTAGGCGACAGAAACCAGAACGGCGAGATGTTTATAAAGTTGTATAACTCACGTCAGCTCGTCATTGGTGGAACTCTGTTTAAATACAAAGATTGCTACTTATCAACCTGGACCTCTCCGAATGGCAGAACTGAGAACCAGATGCTGCTGTTTCCAAAACGTGGAGAAACTGTGTCCTGAACGTTAGGGCGAAACGTGGTGCTGATATTGGCAGTGACCACCATCTTGTTATCGCCGACCGGAGTGTGGCAAACACCGCACAAAAGATTGATACGAAAAATCGTTCAGCAGCAGTGCAGCAGTGTGGTTTGGCGACTCCAGGGTATTCTTGGAACCGGTCTTTTGCGCGGTGTGTGCCACACTCCGGTCGGTGAGGGGCCGGCTTGAGACGTGATAAGCGTAAAAATATCAACGCGCTTGCGAAGGAGGCAGAGGATGCGGCTCTCCGCGGTGACAGTGGAACACTCTTCAAACTTATCAAGCCATTACCTGACAGAGCTTTATGAACGGAACATCCTGTGAAAAATAAGGAAGGTGTTCTGCTTGTTACCGAAGAACAACAGCTGCCAAGATGGGGAGAACACTTTTTAGAGGTCCTTAATATAAGGTGACCAGACTTCCGAAGACCCAATGCTGTACATACTTGTGGAATTCGGTTTTAAGGCAAATTATCAGCGTTATACCTCTCCCCTCTCCCCTTCACGCCGATTCTTCTTTTCATAAGTGATTATCTTCGAGTAGAGAACTGAGAAAGAATATTAGCCGATATTCTGGGAAAATGTGGATAACATTGGGACGGCAAGATTCTGTTGATACTAAACAGGGAAACCTAAAGTTCACAATGTTCCTATCAATGACGTAGATAAGGAGGGGGGGGGGGGGTGATAAATTTTTTATATTAATTTTAAATTTAGTTCTTTGCTATTAAATGGGTAGATTTCGTAACAATGTTTACCAAAATGACATCCACAGGGGGATTTCGGAATTAACCCTTTTTATAGTATTTTCAACTGCAAAATTGATTCTGCCCTGGCTAGAATTTTGACAATTCCTAGCGTATACTGGCGTACATGAGTTTTCGATTACTTCAAGCGTGGTTTTTCAGATAATGTGACTGCCACTGGAACAGATAAGGTGGAATTTCCTAAGAAAATTTGGCATTTTAGCGAAAATCAGTATCGTAGAATATCTAGTGATACAATATGCTTCTAATTAAGCGGCAGTACGGCACATGCAGGACTAATTTGCTTGCACAATGCTGCATCATCGATTTTTCTCGAATAAAATCACAACCATCTCGTTCGCTCATACACCGGACCATCTTTTGGAATTACTTCACAGAGGCGGCCTAAACGTATATTTACGTCCTGTTTCCTCGCTCTGCAGAATATTGTTGTGCTGCAGACAAACCACTCACGACGATTCTTAACATTTGTGCTCAGAACCTTCAATCTTAAGTACACCCCATAACCTTCGAGGATCGATCTTTCAAGGTATAGAGCGTATTCTGCGCACTCACAATCTTTAATCTTTAAATTCCTAAGATGCGTCGCCTGACGGAATTATTCTCCCGCGTATCATTCAGGAGTCGCTAGTTCAACCTCGATTAAGTAGGTACACCTACATTAAGGTGGGGATTATGATAACTCTACATCTGGGGTCTAGTGCCACGTTGTTCGACGAGCAATATATGTTTCGCTGTGCTAAACCTATTCGTCCGGAATCTCATCAGCCTTCAAACGGCAGCCTATTTTTGTATTTCCTCTGTGATGAAAAAATAATCTTGACCACCGATATCCTCCCCCTCCGAAAAGCTATCTACGCCACTGGTTCTCATTGACAAAAAATCATCATTTTAACACGAAAAGCTATAACAAGGAAGAATATTCGAAATAAGATTAAGCGCATAAAACAAAATATAGATTTCAGAAATGTAAGATTTCTGCAAGTTGGACAGTCGTATGATATGGCATCTGGCTTTTCGTGGTGACCACAAAGTGACTACTGATTTAAAAGCTTAGAAAACACAAATGTGCGATTTTGGCAGCTGTAATTTCCCAACGCAGATAGTAAGGACTTTGAAACTTGGATGAAATATTCGTCAAGTATCTCTAAAGGTGTGCATAATTACAGAAATTTCGGTCCGTTCTTAGTTATGGAAAATTCATGATTGAAAAACATAAATGTGCGATTAAATCGCTTGACAGCAATTTTCAACTAGAACACTCAAAATGTATTGCAAATATTTGGGCAGCTGTAACTTCTGAACGAGAATAGGTAGGACCGTGTAATTTGAAGAAATTACCAAATTTCAGAAAGATCGAGAAGGGTTCCCAAGTTAACGAAAATGAAGGATTTCCCATGGTTAAAGTGCAATTATCTCACTAAATGTCGATCGTACAGGGTACAGTATAGTCCAACTTTACACCTTAAAAGCAGACAAGACTGATCACAAGCCTCATCGAGGAGCTTATTACGTAGTGAGTTAGGCTTCATTGTGTGGCATGGAGAATGCTGTACATTTTGCTGTACATTTCCCAATGCTGTACGACAGGTCAAAATGCTGTACTGTACAGCAAAATGCTGTACGTCTGGTTAGTTTACCTTAATAACACCTTCGGGTCTGCAAGTGCATGTTCGTTGCCAGCAGAAGACGTCCCACAAAAAGACGGCATTAGTTTCGGTCCACCATCTGAAAAGAAACTAACAGACGCTATCAAATCAATGGACGCCATTAAAACTCCGGGGATTGATGGAAGTCCGACTGAATTTTTAAAAGTGGATATTAACGCTGCAGCCGATATTCTTCTTCCCTTAATCCAAGAGTGTTGGGAAACTAAAACTCTTCCCTGTGAGTGAAAAAAGGTGTAATTATTAAGATTCCAAAGAAAGGTGACCTGAAGAATTGCAATAATTGGTGTGGGATCTACTTCTACTTTCTGTTATTTCCAAGTGGATGGCTAACATTATTTTAGGACGAATCAAGGATAAAATCGATGACACATTGAACGATGAACCTGGCTGGCTTTCGCGAAGGGTTTTACTGTAGCGACCACATTAACACCCTCCCATTAGATCTCATGTTCTTCGACTTTGAAAAAGCCTTCGATACTGTTGATCGTTACTACATCTGGGATGCCTTACGGAGACGAAACATTCGAGATAAGATAATCTCCATCATTAAGGAATCCTACAATGGAGCCCAATGTCACGTCTTGCATAAGGGCAAGCTTTCAGATCCTTTTGATGTGCACAGTGGAGTGAGACAAGGCTGCATTTTGTCACCTATTCTCTTCCTTATTGTCATTAGTGATGTACTCGGCTCCGCACTTCAATTACATCGTAATAAAGGTATCAGATGGAAATTGTTTGATCACCTTCATCATCTTGACTACGCTGATGACATTTGTCTTCTATCAACTAATACGGATGATGTCGCTCAAATGACAGAAGCTCTAAATTGCGCAAGTCGTAATGCGGGGCTGAAAATCAATGCTGCCAAGACTAAGTTCTTGAGCACATATCCAGGGGGGCAAAGCGGAATTTGTATTTCGGGACAGGCAGTCGAAAAAGTTGATGAATTTTGCTATCTCGGGAGCGTAGTTACAGCAGATGGTGGAGCGGATGCTGATGTAAAATCACAGGTAAACAAGGCTAGGGTGGTTTTCTTCAATTTGACTCCTTTCTGGCTAAACAATAATTTTTCCAGACGTACCAAACTACGAGTCTTCAATTCCAATGTGAAATCCGTGCTGCTATATGGCTGTTCAACCTGGAAGGTGACTGAAGAGATTACTGATAAGTTGCAAGCTTTTGTAAATCAGTGTCTACGGCGCATCCTACATATTCGTTGGCCGGAGATCATTTCGAACGAGGATCTCCTTACTATAACTGGTCAGCAAAGAATAGGCACTTCAATCAAAAGACTTCATTGGCAATGGATAGGTCACGCCTTCCGAAGAGGGTCCAATAACGTCGCAAAAAAGGCTCTAAAGTGGAATCCACAGGATTCCGGAGCAAGACGTCGTGTTGGACGGCCAACGAACACATAGAGAAGATCGGTAATTAGCGAAGAGAAAACGCTAAATCTCAGATGGTCGCAGCTAGCGCCGTTGGCGCAGAACAGTTCGAGGTGGAGAGCGGGCGAAGTTAATGCCCTATGCTCCACAAGGAGTTGACAGGAACTAGAGAGAATTTGGGCATACCTACATACAGAATGTTTAAAAAGTTAACGTCAAGTCGGCGGCAGGTGGATGATACCGCTTAAGATCGGAGGGGGCGTGAATTTAGCCGCCTCATCGTCCCTGTTCACACATGCTTATTCGGGACTCTCTACTGAAGTTATTACATGATTTCAGATTGCAAAATGTGGTGCAGACATTTTGTTTTGTTTTTTGTGTTTTTGAGGCGCTGCGAAACGGTATCAAAACCGCAAAAAAAACACCCAACATTTTCGGAGTTTTTCTCTTTTTTTGCTTATAACTCCGAAAAATTTCTGCCAAAATCTGTCAATTGACATTTTAGAGAAAACATGATTGCGGGTCTAACGCGACACATTAATCTTCAAAAGCGATAAGTGGTATCGCTACAATTGAGTCATTTTTTTAAGGTCGTTTTTGTTTCGATTTCGACCTTGTTTCGCAACGAAATCTCGGTGCGAAGCTAAAGATTCGTCGTCAGCACCTTAGAATACATTTAAAACAATTCAACTTTTGCGACCAAAAATAAAAAACCGTTCAATCTCAAAATTTATTTCATAATAATGTTAAAAATGGCACACTTAAATTATCAATTGTAGTAATACCGCTAAACGTATTTTTAATATTTATGTCTTTTTGAACGCGCAATCATGTGCCCTCTACTCTAACATATTTACGAAGATTTTTTCGCAGAAATGAATAGTTTCAGCGTTAGCGGACAAAATGGGAAATGGGAAAATAATCGGCACAGCCCATGATCTCGTTGTGGCTGCTTCAGCAAATCGAGTTTAGCCAGTTAGAAGAGGTCAGGGGCAGGTCATATGATTGCTACCGCGCGTTTGGTAACTGTGAACCTCAAATGAAATTGTGTGACCATGACCACTTCGAGCAACTGAGCAGTAGCAAGGAACCACCACTTCGCAACCGCCCCCAAACAGCATTCGCATCATTGGATGTTCAAAGTAAATCGACTCAGAAGCAAAAAAAGGCGGTGGGGTAGTTTCCTGATGCTCGTTTCAGGATCGCAGTGGATGTTCCACACAAATTTTGTTTGGGAATGGAGGAGCTGTCACAGGGAAATGCGGTAGCCATTTATTGGCTGAATTCCATGCCGGATTTAGAAAGACGCGGTTTCGTTTTGAGCGTGGAAAATGGTGTCCCATAACGACAACGTCTCGGTTTATTCATCTCGACTACGTAATTTCAGCCTAATTGTTAGAATTGAGCTATGTTGTCGTACTTTGATAACGTGCTACTGTTTTCGGGTTCCAAGCATGAAGTCTTAGATCAGCGAAAGCGATTCGCATTAAATCTTAAGGTCAAGGTCCCCAATCACATTTTATATCCAGGTTGATCTTTCCAATCAATTGGGGTGGTTATTCCATTCATTCCTCGTTAAAAAGAGCGGCCGGTCTACCGTTTTTTTCTAGAAAATTGGAAAATACCAGGACCAATGCTTTTAAATTTCATTTCATATAATTTCTACCATGCACTCTTCTGTTGTTGAGCACCCACGACACCTAGTAGTATACATCTTTACGGAGTGATGGCTCTCAAACCCAATATCCATCGTAAACGTCACAATCAGTAGCAGACTATTATAGTACGCAGAGTAGCGGCTGCAGTTGAATGATGGGGCTCTCTGTATTCTCTGTTCTCGCAGTACACGATTACGACAAAACCAATTGCAAAATTTTACTGATGAATTTCTCCCGAGGATGAAAGTTTTGAAGGTCGTCATCATCGTTGTCGTCGGCGTCGTCAATGTTGTTGGTCCTGTTTTATATTCTGTCGGTTCAAGAGAGACTATACAATACTACGAAGTATACTATGCAAGCATAAATACCGAGTATGAGAGTTGAGGATTTCAATGTACATACCGAATATTTAGGATAGTATATAACGAGGGGGCTCTCAGTGGAAAATCGTCAAAGAAGTGAAAGGATTTCAATGGGATGCTGCGACTACATATGTATAGCTATGGTTGAGTTTGTTGTCTATTGTATAAAAGACCATAGAAGAAGCACGTTTTGTACGCCTCTATGTGGATCTAGTTTAGGGTGCAGAAAATACCATACATATATCAAGAGCTTTATAGTATTTTATGTAGACACTTTGTCAGAAAGGGAAAAGTACGTGCTCCTGTGTATGCTGCAGATTTTCCTATCTCTACCTATCTTTTGCTATCCATAGTGCGTTTTCCTGCCGACTCCCTAGGATGCTGCCTATCGGGCTTTTGTATAGTTTTGTACTTTTGCTTTTACTTTGCCTCTGGCGGGTAGTTCTCTCACTCTCTCGATCGTCGTCAACAGCATCAGCAATATAGCAGGCTCAACCTTCATTCTATGATGGTTGTTTTGTGTATGGCCTCGACGGTATGGTATGGATGCATGTCGCTCCATTTAGGTTTTAAGGCTTCGAGGAATACAGTATGTATACCACCTCTATATCCTATAGACGAGACAGAGAAATGGTTTTATGTAAACTTGGTCAGTGATCATCATACAGGGTTGTGACGGGCGATACTATGTGGAAAGGATTGCAATTTCGCAGGATGCGAAAGAGGCGTATGTTTGTATGTGTGTTTAGAGAAATCATTTAAAATTTTAGGCCCGGATTTCGAAATTTACGAAAGCACATGTATTGAGAAGCGGAGATTGCATAGTCCTGTGCTATTATGTAGGTGCCCTATATGTATGTTTGTGGCGTGTGCAGTGAAAGTGCGGTTACGATAGACGTTATACACACTTTCGTTGAAATTTTCTAGGTTAAGGACACGTACGATGTGGGCATACAAATCCAATTTTTTATTTGGTCAACATGTGCGGCTTATACTGGATTTTTGTTGTTGAGAATCATACAAGTTGCTACGGATTTGAATGGAATTAGAAAAGCGAAAATTATCAAGTACAAGAGGAAGAAGTGCAGTATGACTCAGTGGTTTTATAGAATGAGTCATCATTTTGCCACACAATTACTCATTCCGCCGCAAAATAAGTTATCTACTATAAGGTCAGTGGCGCAACCACGATAAGGGCTAAGGGGTTAAAGCCCCTCTTCGACTCAATATAGTTGGGAAAGGAAAAATTGCAAAAGTAAATATGAAATACTGTATTTCATTTCAGATTTTATAAAAGTATGAATTGCTTTCGCGGATCATCGGTTACTCTCCACTTTTGATGGTAAACGCAAGTTTAGTGCATATCCTTACCATCATTTTAAACACAATCTTAGATCAAAAAATAAGAAGGAGTATAGAAGCACAAATTTATAGTGTAAAAATCTGACACACATTTTATAACAAATATTGTTAAGGTGATAGGCCCTTAAAGTCACGGTAGTCTGCTCAATGCACTTAGAAACTCTCACTCATATTAGCTGTGTTTCGTTGGCATCCAGACGGGATAGCCTAATTTTCCATTGAAACACGATGTTTGCTAAACATTATAGTTTTTTTGCAGCCCTGCATTATAATTCGCGTTCGCACCGCAACGGAAGTGGAACATCGAAGGCTAAAAAAACCACGGAAAATGGATTTCCAAGCTCCTGTTTTTTCCCTTTAGCTTATCAAGCTGTACGTTTGTTTAGAGAAACAAGTTTTCGATAATCGGCATGGCGCGTCGCACGTTTATTATTCAGAAGAAGATAAAAAATAGACACGGTAGTTCGGTATATGTAGTTGTCAACGCACCATGCGGTGAAAAGGTGAAAACAAGACCTTTTCTTAACATGGATTTTCTCACTTTTTACATAATCCTCAAGGTCGTTAGTGATTCAGATTATTTTTTTAAGGAATATTCTGTAATAAAATTTTGAAAATTACATATTTTCAATAGATCCAGGCCAGGTTTTGAATTTGACACCCCTGGCCCTGATGTATATCCACGGCGCTTAGTGGCACGAAATCAATGATTTTTCGGACATTATTGTATATTTGCGAAGATCTCCCAGTTTAAAATGTACCATTTAAGGGACTATAAGTTGAATTTGTTTGTGCTGAATCGAATGGTGGACTCCACTTTCAAATATTAACTGTCCGAAAGAACATATAGCGGTTCTTTTACCTTAGTATAAGATAATTTACCGTTTCTCATTTCTGATATTACAAATGATGTTAATAGAGAAAAATATTATATGGCCATAATGCTCTCTCATTTACCGTTACAAAACTGCACTATTATTTATGAAATCTTTAAGAAAGTTAGATTTACCAAACAAAACTCAAAATTATTCCGGCTTGCTTTGTGCAATTTTGTATTTGGGTTAAGGTGCTAAAAATTTATACATTTGATGTATTTCGCTGCTATCCCGTTGAAGAACTCACTGTTATTTCGAAGATATGGTTATTAAAACTTCGAAAAACTACGAAATTTATGCGACATAGAAAATGCAAACGCTAACGTTTCTTTAAACGGATAAATTTGAATAATTCACAAATGTTACTCTTTTTGACATTTTTATGTCTTGACTCTGGCACTTAAATTCGAAAAGCGTCACGAAAATCAGAACGCAAAAGCGTTACGTTTTTGGCATTACAGTACCCTGTGAGTTTTGGGTGCCATTCAAGGTTCAACGGAAGTTGGGCTAGGTGGTACCCTGTGAGTGTTGGTTGCCATTCAAGGTACAACAGAGGTTGGGTTCAATTTACGTTCAACTTGAGTTCAACTTGGGTTCAACTTGAATTCAACTCGAATTCAACTCGAATTCAACTTGAATTCAACTTAGGTTCAACTTTCTTTCAACTTTTGTTGAACGACCCAAAAAGTGTAACTTTTAACTTAGGTTCAACTCATGTTCAACTTTCGTTTAACTTTTGTTGAACAACCCAAAAAGTGTTACTTTCAACTTAGGTTCAACTCAAGTTCAACTTTCGTTCAACTTTTGTTGAACGACCCAAAAAGTGTAACTTTCAACTTAGGTTCAACTTTCGTTCAACTTTTGTTGAACGAACCAAAAAGAGTCAAATTCGAGAAGCAAACCGTCACGAAAAACATGAAAAAGTCCCACTGAGTTGCGGACTTGTACGCAAGCTGACGTCACTTAACCTTCCTATACCCGCGTGTTTTTAATTAGGTTTTGCCATACTTTTATGTAAGCTTTGTAAGAGCTTACAACAAATTATCAAAAATATGCAAATACCGAAACAAACGACTTTTCCCTTCACGAATTACAAGCAACTAAGATCATTTTTCTGGTAAAGTAAGATCATTTATAGGGGAGGTGGTGGAGCGTTTAATTCAAACGAACTTGTATTTAGTCCTGCCGAAGGATATTGATTAAACACTTACTAGAATAACTTGAGCGAATTACCTTAATTTAGCCCAGATTTCTTACTAATTTGATATGTTTTCTACATAAAATTTTTAGGGGAGGTGCGGAACCTGTTGCCCCGATTTGCCCCATTTTCAGAATCACATGAGCTTATAACATTGCTAACATGTAAACACATTTTAAAGTCCAAAGGTAGGTATTATGTAAAAAAGTCAAACATCAAAAACAGGGGTTGGTCGATAAAAATAGCTACTGCTGGTGCTGCCGGGGTCGCGGGTGGTCGCAGTCAAACTGTGTTTTTATTGACTCGATTAATTGCAGAATAATATGGTGGCCAACCACGGTCATTTATTGTTTTTGATGAAATAAGAAAAATACCCGGATTTTTGGCTATTATCGTTTAACTATACCGTTATGTTCCTTGTTTATGCAAAAACCATAGGCCTTCCTATCCAAAGGCCTAACGTGAAAAGTATATTTATGTGCCATTGTATTAAGTAAGTTGTTTGGTACGCATATTTGAAATGTTGGTGGTATACGCTAAAAATGCATGTCTTATTGAACAAAACTGTCTGTACAACCAATACCGTTACAATTAAAAAAATAATCCCAGCAAACAATTTCTATCGTTCACGATACGAATTCAATTCGCCTGGGTTTTCGATAGCTAATACTTTAACCCTTAAATGCATGGGGTCTGAACCTATTATCGTAACTGACCTCCCCTTATCCCCCTATAAAATCGGTGACTGAACACGGAATGAGCCTTTATTTTCCCAGGAAATATCCCGTTTTCCCAGAAAAGCGAAAATAGAAAGAATTTGCATTGTGTACCAAATATGGTACGCCATGCATTCAGGCCATATGTTGTAAATGAAAGACACTTTTCAAATTTTATTTAATCTGCCTCTTACTTTAATAGGAACATTGCAAAAAAGAAAGGATATTGAGAATTTTGATCGAAATTATAGTGGAAACTCGATGTAATGAACTCTTTTTCATTAAAGGAATGGAGGTTGTGTCTACAGAAAATCGCGAATATTCAGTTTTTAAAAGGGAGCTCGGGTAGGTGCGTGATTAGTTTCCTATTCCTTATCGAAATTTGTATCGATGCCTATTTGTGACATATCCTGGAAGTTGATGGAAAGTGGAGAAGATCTTACTACCCCTACATCCCCTACAAACCTAAATTTAGCCATATCTTTTGATAGAATGTGGCGAAAAATTACAAATGTGTGTCAAGTGGTAGCTGTTGGATGTCCTTATAAAATATTGAAAGTGCGCCAGATCCGACTCATATACCCCTTCCTCCCCTACAAAAAACATGGAATTGATTATTTTCTATTAGCGCGATTAGAACTCGGTTTCGTTATAAAAGAAATCTTTTATATAATAGTTCCTTATAAACATATTTTACTGTTAAACGTATATCTCGAAACTTATCTTTTGACTTATTATAGCGCATGGGATACCTGGATTGGATTGACTTTGCTTGGAAATGAATATGGAAATGAACTGCTGCCTGCTTTACAACCCAAATTTGTGCAGGTACCAGGACATGTCCACAAGAATAACATCCATGTAATTTTTTTTATTGAATGTGGTACTCCACATAGTCTTTTATATGAAATGGTTGACCCTAGAAGGACATTTTCAGAGGATCCTGACCGTGGACTTCCAAGACAATACTTGTCATAATCAAATGGTTTAAGAAACTGGATATCAAGGCGCAGCTTGAATCCTGGTGAAAGTCCAAGTATACTAAGTACATACTAAGATGTCAAGTACTGAAGCTCGGTTTTTAGTGGCGTGTCCTAAGGACAAAACAAAAGATTTGAACATTTTTTTCAGTATACTTGCCATCTAAATAGACTGGGATTATAAGAAGCAGCTACAGAAACGCTAAGCCCTGACCGGTATGCTTTAGAAAACAAAATTACAAAAACGATCCTTCTTAATCAACTATTACAGCTCCGTTTCCTTGGATCCTGATCAGGACTGATTAACCTAGCTTTCATAAAAAATGACAGTAAATGTCCTGGAAAAATGAATAGGTGACATAATTTGTATGAAAATTTAGGTTACTTGGGCCTGTTCTCGGCCCATTAACCCTTGTGTTGCCACCCGGGTACCCGGGTACCCATCTTGATACGTTTTGCTAAATAATTTTTTTCCCAGGAAAGATTGTCCAAAACCTTCTCGAATCTCCATGATTTAATCGAATTTGTATCGAAATTTGCATTCTACGTATTTATAGAAATTTTTTAAGTTAAAAAATTTTGCATTTGAAAAAAATAACACGTATGAGCCACCCGGGTACCCGGGTACCCCGATATAAAAACAATGATTTTCGTATAGAATATCGTATACATATTTCGAGTATATCGTAAAAATGCGTCAACTTTTGTACCTCTAGCGTTTCTTTGATCGTTGCTGTTAGTAACCACTTCTATTACAGTAGGACCCCGATAATACGGACCCCGAAAATCCGAAAGTTCGATAATCCGGATTCGGTTTTGTGCCAAATTTTGTTTAAATTTTCATAAAATTCGACAATTTCATAAAGTTTACTCAAGTTAACTGCTATATATAAACTTAAGATAAGGCTAATTTCGAATAGGTACGTAATTATTATTTATCGTTAGAATTGTTATATCTTTATGATTTGAGTATAAATACTGTCCACCAAGGTGTAAATTAGTGCATTTCGAAAATTCGGATCATTCGATAATCCGGATAGGGTCCGGTCCCAAGCAATCCGGAATATCGGGGCTCTACTGTACTGGCCTTCCTTAGTACCTTTCGATTGTGGTTTTCGTTCCATGATTTCGCATGACTTGCTGGTTAGAAAATCACTCTCCTAGCATCATTAGCATAGCTAATTCTTCCGAGAGCTGGTGTAGAAAAATTCTGCGCCCGTTGGTTTTTTTTGGAAGCATATCATTGTTTTCATAGTAAGTAACGTACGTGGTACCGGTGATATGGTAATGGGAAGAATCACCGCTTTTTTCTTATTCGGAACATACGAACAGATGGTACCTCCTCGTCAAGTCCAAAAGCGTCGACAATAACGGTCAACAGTTCGTCAGTTTCATTTCTTGAGGAATGCATTTTTTTCCAAAATACCGACGATAGTGAGATTCAGTGACAGAAATTTTCATTGCTACTCTCCTCCTCAGCGTTTCTTTTGTCGTCATCGTTTTCTTTTATTCGTCCCTCGAAACTCTCTCAGCAGTGACTGAATGCCTAGCTTCTTCACGCCAACGGCAATAATTCAGTTCATGTTTTGGATACGGTAAGTTCTCTAAACAAAACTACAATCTATTCTTAAACTTCTTGGTAAAAATAGAAACAATTATTTTCAGCTACAATGGAGTTTTAGCAAGAGTTTCATAGGGGGGTACCCAGGTACCCGGGTGGCAGATAGTGTAAGTTTTTTTGGGTGGCAACACAAGGGTTAAAACGCACCATCATGTTGAAAGAGCCGATAATTAAAATTTTATGAACATATCCTACCCTACCCAAGATTAAAGGAGAATAATTTCATCGACTAAGAACGATCGGAATGTATGTACAGATATTTCTGAATATGCCCCCATGCATGGTGTACCATATACGGTACGTTGCAAAATTAGTGCAAACAATACCTTTGGTGACTTTTTTTTGGTCAAAATCTCAAAAGAATTTCAAGAACAGATTCCAATTTACTCACCAGTATTTTTCCTTTTCCAAATAACGGTAAATTTCGAATAGCTTTTAAAACTTCACAAGAAATATCGTTCGTCCACTTTGACGACGCACAGACAATTCAAGGAAAGCTTCGGGAAGCCAAAATTGAATTTATGTGAAAGCTTGTTTTGTCTACTTTGTGAAAAAGTAAAAAAAATCTAAAATTTAATAATCGCTAGACTTTTACAGGAATCTAGCCATGTACCGAAATAATGTTCTAGTCACCCCACTGCGGTGTCACTCTTTCTGTGCCGGTAACATAAGAAGAAGATAAAAATGACTAACGATATCCTAAGCTTAGCTAAGAAAACCAATCAATCATAACGGTATTCTACGGAACAACGAATAAAGAATCATAGAGAGTGGCATTCATATCCTTTAAAAATACACTTTTGTGTAAGCGTTTCCGATACAACCATGAGCTGTATCAATTGTATGATGAGCTGGAAGTATCAAAAATCGTGAAGCTTCAACGTTTGCAATGGGCGGGGCATGTACAACGGATGGACGATAATCGCATGCCAAAGAAAGTGATGAACGCACAACGAATTGACGGAGCGAGGCTGCGTGGACGACCGAGAGCTCGCTGGGAGAACTCCGTAGGTGAAGACGCCCACCAGCTGCTGGGCTTCCGAAACTGGAGGACAAGGTCACGTAACCGCGACAATTGGAGGTCAACGATTCAGGCGGCCAAGGCCCGACGTCGGGCTATCGTGCCACATTAATGATGTAAGCGTTGACGGGGTCCTAAAAGTCCGTGGGAATCAAGAACATGAAAACGTATAACTACTTGTTATTGTATATAGAAAAGACCCATTTAATCCCCATGTAAACGAACAAAATTAAGCCATCTACAGTAAAGTATTTCAAAATTTTAAAATCCAGACAAAATATTACAATCTTTTCCTTGAAATTATCCTATATTTAAAAGACTTTATGTAAAACATAAAACAAAACAACATTGAATAAAAATTGAATTGAAAAATAAAAGACTTTGTTTTGGGAAATAGTAGTAAAATTCAAGCATAAACCGTTTATTTATCAATCCAAACAAACAAATGCTTCATAATATAATTTTGTGACATTTCCATGTAAAGGTCGAACCACACAGTCACAGTAATTTTCCGTACAAGTCAGTTAAGTGACTGGGGAGCATAGAGTTGTGGGTTCGATGTTGGCTGGCTGCAAGTTAAGTTTTTTTTTATTTAATATTGAAAAGGGTGACATTTTCTTGTCCAACGGGACCTTTGAGTACCATTAGCCTCATTACTGGATAATTGATGCCATTAATGTCCAGTGATATGAATGGTCTGAGCCCACTTTAGGACAAGATCCTGGTTGCGAAACTCTGTGAGGTAGTCTACGAATTACTATTAAGGGATTCATGTATACGAGTGGCACTGGAAACTGTCTATTTTGCCAACATTTATATGATCCCAAATTATATTCTCAAACCCCAAATCTTGTCCTAGCACAACAGACATTATTTATGCTTATCAGTCCTCCTCGTCTGCGGAAAAGAAGTTCAATTTATGTTGTTATGTATGCCATGTCTCGTGTCTCCTTGCTGTCTGGTGGCCCGATTTTCCTCGCGATGACAACAACAACAAAAAGCCATTCAATCATCGTATATTGATGGTCCCACTCAATACCTATAATTCAATAAGACCTGCCTGTCGTCGACCCGCGATTATATCGTTCATTTGTATTATTGTTGTTGAAATAAAGCCAATAAATTTATAAATGTGTATTTTAAGTTACGTAAATATCAAAAAGGCTTAGAGCGGAATTATCCGCGATTTCTATTTTTATACACATTTGTGAGCCATGTTTGTATGATACGTGAATTCCATATCTGTCGACATACATATAGTATACATATCTACTCGAAAGTACCTGAAGAAGAAAATTCATTGAAAAGTTGTAGTCTTCTCGCGACTCCTAATCATGAGTTGTTGCTGCAATGCAAGGTCAACGAAAGTGAACGTGGTTTGGTATGGGGTTGAGGCAAAGCGCAACTCATAGAGAATTTTGCAATAAATTGACGATGACGTTTTTTTTTCACTGCACTATATAGATTAAAAATGTACATTCATACATTTCTATATAATTTTTCTGAATTAGGTATAATGTATGTCCATATGGGGTAGGTACACTTATATGCCATACCGACATTCATTATTATGTCTTTCTGTAGAAGAGTGAGGCGAGGATGTACATATGTACATCACACATCGTAAAATATGTACATACCAAATCACACGGATGGGTACAACGTACAAACATATTACGACCGTATCGTATTTTTTTTTTCTGTATCCATCTCAACATTCTTATTGCCTTTAATCACTATAGATATGTTTGTACGTACATATGTAGATACATACATATCTTTTTTTTGCTGTAGGTATATGTTTTCCACGGGTTTGTCTTCAATTCAATTTTTGTTGAATTGTTGTTGCTGTTGTTGTTCTAAAAGCCGGGACCGGCCGGCTCATTTGTCGTCGTCTGGTGGGTAGCGATTTATATACATACATATATATATAAACAAAAACACATTTGAGATGATGATGATGTGATCGGTTTAAGCGCCACCGGCGCGCACCAACAGGTCATTAACATTAATATTTATTTATATATATACATATGTGTATCAAATTGTGTTCATATGTACATACATATTTGTTTGTAACGTAATTGAAGCGCTACAGAAAAACATTTTATTCATTCTGAGTTTTACGGTTGATGTCGTCAAATGTATTTTATGATTAACGACCGTACAAAAAATAAAACGGTGGCGTGGGTATTGTTTTACTACTGGGTCAGTTAATTGCTCCCTCTGTCATGAGATAGGAATTTATGTGCTATGAAAAATGCTAAACTCTGTTCTACACAATTTACAAAAATCCTGAGATTGAAATAAATCCAGGATCATATTTATCATTTTCGATTTCCAAGTTGAAATAACCCGAATTTGACCAACAAAAATGTTTGCCCGGACTTTAGCGTTCTATTAAATTGCCCCATATAAAACAAGACATACAAAACCCAATTAGTGCAGTCATATTAGCATTTCAAATAGAAAAAAAATAGAGTAAGACCAATTTTTGTTGTTTTTGAATCGGTGGGCTCCCAGGATTCTACAACTGATTTTGCTAAAAAAAAAATTTTGATCGGAAAGGTCCCAAGAAGGACAAAAAAGGATACTCTTTATTCCTTGACCGGAGGTCGGCATGCGGGGTATCATATCAAAGGGGACGTCGAGTACATTACATATCCGGTGTTTGTTTCCTGTTTCAAGGACCCTCAACGGAATAAGTCGAGCTTCAATGGCAGATTTTCGCGTTTCCCGTGTATATTTCCAAAGCCATAACTACGCGAATAATTCAAGTTGTCACTACTTTTATCACTTTCCAGAATCTATAATAGCTGAAGATTTTACCATTAAATTTGCTAAGAAAAAAGTTGATGGGAAAGCTCTGAAAAAGGACATAAAAGGGCACTAATTGCACACCTTAGTCGAACGTGGGCATGTGGGGTGTCATATCAAAGAGGATGTTGGTCCTTGAAATTTAGAGCAGCTGTACGGTGTCCTACAAATTTAAATATTTTTCAAACGTAGTCACGAATTTCTGAATTATTGGGAAATTTCGATTTAAAAACTCAAAAGCTGCACTTCATCCACATATACTGGGCATTTCCCTTTTATTGTATAGCATAAATCATATATTATTTTAATCCCTGTTTTGAGGAGTGTCGGCCAGAAAAGCAGCGATGCTAGGTGTTCTGTAACTCCGAAAAGTTTGGGAACAACTTATCTAACCCAATATACAGCTTTGATCACAGTAGCGAAAATTTGTACGAACATTGGAGTAATCACCGTAGTAAAAAAGACAAAATTTTAGATGCAATATTTTCAGCACTCATGTTTTTTCGGCGTATGATTACAGATTAATGCGTCGTAACTTCAAGCAAGCATTTCATAACTGTACTTCAATCGTGCAACTCGGTGCGTTCACTCAGCCGTTTATAGGCTATTTCGAGTCAACGTTACATTGCACAAAATTTCGGAGTGTATATAATGTTGCAAGCACTATATTTCCCATCCGCACATGTACGGACATTTTGGAACACACCGAGATTCGATCTCCGGACCTCTATATTACTAGCATCGTAGAGTGCGACTCAACCAAGTGAGCCACAGAACGTGTCAAGCCGGAAACTATACTGTTTAGCCGGAAGAAATTACTAAATCCAGCCGGCCGAATTTTTAGCCGGATTTGATTTAGGCTAAACTGCTTTATGGAATTTTGAAATCGAATTTATTTTGAAACGAGACCGAGGCTAATTTCGGGCGCGGCCGAAATTTGAATACCCGTCACATTTGAATGAAACTTGCTTCTTTTGTGTTTACAATTTTTACCACAGCTCTATGACGTGTTGGGATTCCATCTGTTCCTGGATGCGTTGAAGCTAATCCAGGAACACACTGGGATGAATTTTAGGGGAACAATACGAAATCCCCAATCACAAAATCCCCAAATGTAGAAAAATCCCCAAAATCAAAATCCCCATATTCAAAATCCCCATAATCATAATACCCATTTACAAAATCCCCAATCATTAAATCCCCAAGCACCCGAAATAGGCTGGTAAATGGTAGATGGATGGTAGTAAAAAATGGTAGATGGCTGGTAGATGGTAAATGGTTGATGAAAGACTGTAAATTGTTGATGGTTGATGGTAGATGGAAGGTGTTAAATGGTAGATGGTAAAAGGCACCAGGAGGGTCGTAAATCGATACTAGCTTTTTTTTCGATTAGCACAAACAAAATGTTCGAGTACATTATATTGAATAAACGTTTGCATATATCGTTCTAAACATATTAGGTTTTCTTTAACATCGTCGAGACATGTCATCATCCGAACGAATATTCGCGGAAAACATGGTTGGTCTTTTGTTGGAACCGATTGCATATTTAATCGCCTGCACATTATCTGATTTTGTTCTGTGTTACTTCAAAGAGTTTGCCGTTGATTAGCAAATATGTACAAGCTACCATCCATCTACCATTAACCACCTACCATTTACCATCTACCATTTATCATCTGGTATTTAACATCTATCATTTACCATCTTCAATAGCCTAAAGAAAATCTCCATTCCCCATTTGAGGTGTGATCTTAGAACGCGCGCGCGTTCTTAGATCACACCTCAAATGAGGAATGGGGAATTTCGTTTGGGGATTTTGGTTTTGGGTATTTTGATTTGGGGGATTTTGATTATGAGGATTTTGATTTGGGGATTTTGTGACTGGGGATATCGTATCCAACCCGAATTTTAGTTAACATTCAAAAAAATAAATAGTTTTTCTTACAAGAACCTAATATTTGGAGGTTGGTTTGTATGACAGCCCTATGACGTAATATTCCGATTCCATCCATTTCTTGTTATGTTTTGAGGATTTACTAGAAATATATTTGGGTGAATTATGGTTAAGATTGGTTCATAAAGAAAAAAGTTTTTCTTAGAAAAACCTAATTTTCAGGAGTTGGTTTGTATGACAGCCCTATGACGTAGTGCTCCGATTTCATCCGTTCCTAGATATGGTTTGAGGCTTTACTAGGAACACATTTGGGTAAAGTTTGTAAAAGATCAGTTCATAAAGAAAAAAAAAATCTTAGAAGAACCTAATTTTCAGAGGTTGGTTTGTATGACAGCCCTATAACGTAGTGTTCCGATTCAATCCATTCCTGAATATGTTTTGAGGCTTTACTACACTTGGGTAAAGTTTGGTAAAGATTGGTTCATAAAGAAAAAAAATCTTAGAAGAACATAATAATTTTTAATTATTAATTTATATTAATTTTAATTTTAGAGGTTTATTTGTATGACAGCCCT
Organism: Microchrysa polita; assembly: GCA_949715475.1. NCBI lineage: Eukaryota > Metazoa > Arthropoda > Insecta > Diptera > Stratiomyidae > Microchrysa > Microchrysa polita. Next base: position 16,824,089 of record OX454420.1, read on the forward strand.
ATGAGGTAGTGTTCCGATTTCGTCTGTTGTCCTAGATATGTTTTATGGCTTTACTAGGAACACATTTGGGTAAAGTTTGATTAAGATTGGTTCATAAAGAAAAAAGTTTTTCTTAGAAAAACCTAATTTCATGGGGTTGGTTTGTATGACAGCCCTATGACGTAGTGTTCCGATTTCATCCGTGCCTAGATATGTTTTGAGGCTTTACTAGAAACACATTTGAGTAAAGTTTGGTTAAGATTGGTTCATAAAGAAAAAAGTTTTTCTTAGAAGAACCTAATTTTGGATTTTAGGTTTCTATGGCAGCCCCATGATGCCATGGTCCGATTCCATTGGTTCCGACATATATACAGTGTACACTTAAAAGAAACTTGTATACAAAATTTCAGCCCGATAGCTTCAAAACTGAGGGACTAGTTTGTATTGAAACAGACGGACAGACAGACAGACAGACAGACAGACGGACAGACAGACGGACAGACGGACATCGCTCAATCGATTTCTCTCATCACACTGATCAATAATATATATACTTTATGTAGTCGGAGGTGCTTCCTTTTGTGCGTTGCAAACTTCATGACAAAGTTAATACATATACCCTTTCACATAGTGACGGGTATAAATATAATAAAATGTGAACCTCAGTTTTCAATATTCACAACCAAAAAATCTCATCAATGTGAAATTTTTCAACACACTTTTTTTTCGTCAATAAGCGCTTTAAAAGTTCGATAGTCGGTTACTGTAGTATAGGCGGAACGGTCAAATATATTGGTTTGAAATTTAATTTTAATCATTTAATTGAAGAAGAAATGGTTTTCACTATCTAGGATCCCTCAGCGTAGCATGAAGGTACTCGGTTGTGGCCTAGGTAAACGTGCCTGACCAGTGCAATTGCCGGGCACATACACAATAAGTAGCTTGTGGATTCTATCTCCTCCAAACAAACGCTAAAGACAGTTTCGTGTGGCAAACCATCTTGTTTAAGTAATAATTCACCCCCAACGATGGCAAGAAAGGTGTCCTACATGCATCCTCAAGTCGGCTCTACTCAAATTTCTTGCAGTCACTTGACTCACTTGACATAGCCCGTGAAGGTTGTTCCAATAGTGCAGCCGTTGGTTCTTAGACCACTCCTTAGCTATTTATCTGGAAGAGACCTAGTTCAGACCACAGTAGAGTTTTGGATCAATGAAGATGGATGAGGAGCGCTGTCTCGCCAGTTCAACTGCTACTTCCTTTGCCTCAACAACTCGATGCCACGGCGCACCCAACAAACCAGCACATGATTGTTTGATGACACATCCTGGAGAATTATCCAACAGTGTAGCATCAAGATAGATAGATAGTTTTAACAAGTCGTACAAACCGTTGTGACGACTTGGTATTGTACGCCTTGAAATAGGCGCATCGAATTAAGCAAAACACACAATTCGCAGTATTCTACGATACGCCATCATAGAAATTTTTTAAATAATGTTTGATATTTTTAGTGCTTGTACGTCTTGCTAAAACTCTCTAATAATTTGTATAGTGCAGATGCAGTAGATCGTCCGAAATTCCTAGGGGTGTCAATTCAAATATTCGAAAATTTCTTCATGTTTAAGGTGCCATTCAGATTAGATAATTTTAGTAGATGTCTGACATCTTGTTGAGTTCGTAACAATAAATTTAAAAAAACAATACGAAAATGTGTAACCTGGTTGATGCGCTCACCTTCAGATCGTGAGTTCGAGCCTCACCGTGCCCGAATTCATTTTAGGATGTTTTTTGGACTCACGATCCATGTGCAAATCTTCATGAAATCATTCCTGCTTAAAGCGCAGGCCATGGTATACAGGACGTGTCGGGTAGTACCAATGAAGAAGAAAAAGAAGGAAACGAAATATCTGAAAATAGAGGGGACAATTTGATTTTTTTATAGCTAGCAGTGGCGTAGGAAATTTAGTGTTTGGGGCTGGTATGATTTAATACTTTTTGGCTTTTTCATTGGTTGGAGTATTCAATCACAATGCACTGCAATACACAGTATTGAAAATTTTGTATTTAATCGATTTATACCACGCAACGCTTTGCAATCCCATTTAATATTGTAAATTGTGATGCTGTTGGTATAAAGTTATGCAACAGGAACGTTGTTGATTAATTAATTTTAAGCATCTATTAATTTTGAAATTTCGTACTCCTTGCCCCCATTTTTCCAACGCCCCTACTACGAAGTTACAGCATCAAGCTGCGCATGTGCATGATTTTGTTTACAATTAATTTTCCATATAAAATTCGTATGAGAAATGTCATCTTGTAGCTTCGATCAAGTTACCATAGAAAATATTTTCGTCCCGAAAAAAAGTCGCATATCCAGTGTATTCTGCAGTTATTTGTATTTCCTTTTAGATTTTCTTATTCATTGGGTAGTACATACTACAAACAAGAAACAAATCTACATATGTATATCAGTTTTTTTGCAATTTTATTGTTATGTATGTTTTTAGCCGATTTTGGCCGTTTTTCTAGCTGCAACCTATTAAGCCGGATTTTAAGCCGTTTTTGAAAAAAATCAGCCGGTTTTCCGGCTAAATTTTCAGTTGGCAACACTATGACCAGGAATGATTTATAAATACATAAATATTTGAACTATTTACACGATGTTTATTTTCTCGATGATGCAACAGCAATTATAACAGTTAAAGTTTGATCTTTTCGGTTTGTAACCTGTAACCGAAATACGAAAGGACGTATCGCCTTCTGCAAGAGACTGGTGGAACTCCCAACCACAAGTCAAGAGAAGTTATTCGCCATACAATCGCCGGACGAGAGGGAGATATTTTTAATACTTCGATGAAAATTCAAGAAGGGCAGTTTGAGCAGCTGTATCTTTGAAACGACGAACATGTTTATAAGAAATAAAATGTCAGTTTTTGTGAAGTTTTAATAAAAAAAATTGAAATAAAATCTTAGATTAAGCGATTAGGAGAGTGGCAAATTAAAATGTTTAGGTATAAGACAAATTACCATTTTTGACGACTTCCACACTAAAACATCAACAACTTGATAACGGTAAAAAAATCCAATTCTGTTGGTGATGTTTTTGTATAAACAAGCTGTACCGAATGCGGGACACCCTGTAAAGTCACTGTCAAATTCGAATTTTACGAGTACATATGTATGTATATTTATATAAAATGTTAAAAAAAAACATCCTAATTGTATGGTGCTGTTCACACACTACCGAACATGAGACGGTGTCACAGTCAAAAAAATCGAAATGGAGAATAAATTTAAAGGTTTTTTAGGGTTTTTTAGATTTTCCAAAAAAAAAACCCTTATGAAATCGATTTTGTCCGTCCGTTTGTCTGTCTGTCCGTCTGTTCACTAAATAACTCGCGAGCGGCTTAACCGATCGTCATGAAATTTGGTAGGAATGTGTAGAATGGTAACAGTCTTTGGCACGAAATACTTAAAAGTTGGTATGGCAAAGATAACAGGGTGTCCCGGACATTTGAAATTTTTTTCACTAAATAACTCACGAACGGCTTAACCGATCGTCATGTATTTTGGTAGGAATGTGTAGAATAGTAACAGTCTTTGACACGAAATACTTAAAAGTTAGTAGCGCAAAGCTAACAGGGTGTCCCGGAGATTTGAAAAAGGTGAGTTTTTTAGTTTTTATCGGCCATGGACGTATGGGTACTCAAATCAAAGAACTAGATGGGTACATTTCATATCAGTTGCTTTTTTTTCAGTTTTGAGTAATGGTAACGAAGTTACCGCTAATAAATTCAGTTAATATGTGTAGCCATGATACATAGTAAATCTATTTTTGGATTGGTTTCATTCTGGAACGCGTTTATTTAGACCAATCCAAAAATAGATTTACAAGAAGCATTTCCTTAATATTGTGCATAATTTTTATTTATAAATATACGAGGGTGGTTCAATAAGTACCCGTGTTGAAAATGAAAACACAATTTTTTTTCTAATTTTTATTTTTATTTTTCAACATAGTCCTCTTTTAGTAAGATACACTTTTCCCAACGTTCCTGCCATTTTTTTAACCCCTCCAAAAAATAGGATTTGTCGAATTCGCCAAAATACGGCGATGACTTCCTCGTTTGAGATGACTTCCTCGTTTGAGAGATGTTTTTTCCCGGGAGCCATTTCTTCATGATAGGGAACATGAAGAAGTCGCAGGGAGCCAGACCGGGTGAATACGGAGGATGCGGCAGCAATTCATTACGCAATTCATGCAGTTTGGCGGCGACGACTTCGGATGAATGCGCTGGTGCGTTATCGTGGTGAAACAGCACTTTCTTTTTCGCCAAATGCGATCGTGTCTCCTTAAATTTTTTCGAAGCGGTCCAATAACTCACTGTCCAGTGATCGTTCTTCCTTTTTCTAAAAAAATTCATAAGGATGACGACCTTCGCATCCCAAAAAAATCGTCGCCATGACATGATTTCTGGCCGATGGAACCGTTTTGGCCTTCTTTTGAGCAGATTCACCGTTGAACCAATATCTAACGGTGGTCATAGACGGCGAAGTGTCCCCGTAAATAGCATCCAACTTCGCTTTTATTTCCTCGCATTTTTTCTGATCCAAAAACAGAAATCGAATTACCGAACCATACTGCTCTCTTTCCATCTTATCGAAAATTACGAAACACGCGTTACTCGAATGGCTGTCAAATCAAAACTAACCAATAAATTAGTCTGGAATTCGTTTTGGCGTCGTTTGATAGATGGCAGCACACGATGATGATACCAACTTCCCTCTGTACAATCCTATGTCTTCAAACACGGGTACTTATTGAACTGCCCTCGTATATGCAAAATTATTCACTGTGTATGTATCCAAAATCTAAAAAACCCTCGTATTGCGGGCGCAGCCCTCTGTACGCCGGTATTTTTTATTACTTAGTATGTACATATTCAAAATGTTGACAAACATTTTGTTCATGCACTCATACACATTGAACTTTAAAAATCGATTATGTTACTTGCATAGGCAATCTGAAATCTTTCAATACCTCCAATCATCCTAATCACTTAAGAAAATGAAAGTATTGTTATATGACCGAAAGCCCGGGTCGAAAAATATAACATTGTTGCTAAGTATTACATTGTAATACTATACTAAGGCGTAAGTCTTCTCGGCGATGTGGTCCGGCATGCCTAGATAGCATGATCTAATTTTTAAATGTTTACACAAGTAGTTTTTGTTGTCGTATCCATATGAATATTAGTGCGTTGTGATTTGTATCAAATTAAAACGCATTGATACTTAAGAAAATTATTATTATTATTATTTATTAAGAGCAAGCATAATACAATTATGAAGATCTTAGAAGTATCTTAAGAAAAGAACTGATTGGCTATAGTAAGCAATATTTTGATACGCATATATGGTTTGATACGCATATATGGTTGATCATTAAATTTTTATTAGTAACACTTGTGTAAACACAAAAGACGTCGAAGAACTAGACGTTTGAGTTGGAAAAAAGGGTATACTAGTCTTGACCGGGACAGTGGGCACATCGCCGAGTTGACATAGTGTTCGTTGTATATTAATCCAATTGTTCTCTAATAATTCCAATTGTTCTCTAATAATTCAGGTGTGGGGTAAAACCAAAAACGCAAGTGTACAAATTAATAAAGTGAAGTGAAAAACTAAGGAGGTTAAACCTAAAAGAAATCGCGAAGTGAAAAACTAAAAACAATAAACGGAACATGAGTGATCAAATTGAGAGTGAGCAGTGTGAGGTGATGGTGAATGAAGACAGGGATCCAGCTGCAAGGAATGAAAATCTTGCCAATTTGACGTCGGCAGACTCCGAAGCTAAAGAGGTGGAGCTACTAAGGTGGGAAAATTCACTATTAAAGCGTGAGCTGGCCATGAGAAGCTCTGCAGCATCAGCAACGTCAACGGAAATTACGACCAACAATGGTAATATAGAAACCCAACATAAGGTAAATAATTCGGAATTATGTATATTAGTACCCGTATTCGATCCTGCCGCGGGCTCACATAGTGCGGCTAAGTGGATCGAAAATTTGGAAAGATTGGCAGAAGTTTTCTTGTGGGATGAGCGCACATTGGTCTTGTACGCAACATTGAGGCTTGGTGGCGCTGCGAAATACTGGCACCAATCGCGAACTGACATTGTGTCTTGGATGGAGTTTAAGAAGGAGCTGGTTGGCAGTTTTCCTACTACCAAATATGAATCAGATACTCTAATGCAAATAATGCTGCGTAAAAAGAAAACCGAGGAATGTGTAGAAGAGTACTTTTATCACATTGCCGCTATGGCAAAAAGTATTAATCTACCCGAGAAAGAAACTATGTCATATATAATATCGGGAATGGACGACAAGGGAATGAGAAAGGAGGAAAATGAAATGAAATGCTTCAAGTGTAACAGAGCGGGACATCGTTACCGAGAGTGTCCGCAACGAAATCTGAATTGTTTTAAGTGCCATAAGCCCGGGCATGTTGCGAAAAATTGTGCTAATAAAGAATAGCAATTAATGAACAATATAGGGTCAGTATTTAATGACGAATATCACCCTATCGTTTTAATTGCTGGAAAAGAAGTGAGATGCTTTTTAGACTTAGGTAGTTTCTGCTCCACAGTTCAACATCAAGTAGCCCAAAATTATAAGTGGGAAGCAGTGCCATGTTTTGTGAAATTGTCTGGGTTTGGTGGTTCAGTGACGATTGTAAAAGAGAAGACGATACAAAATGTAATTTACCAAAATTTAAATTTCGAAATTGAACTTTTAATTGTGGAGGACACCGCACAGGTGGTTCCAGTAATTCTAGGAAGAAATTTCCTCGATAGACCCGATACATGTCTCTTAAAGACATGGAAATGTTTTCAATTTTCCAAGGTTCCGGAAAACGTTTACCGTATAGATGACGATCATGTAAATGGTATAAGTGAAAAACTCGTGATAAAAAGTGAATTGACAGCAGAGAATAAACAAAAGTTATGTGAATTAGTGGAAGACTATCGAATTTGCTTCGCGACGAAAATGTCAGAGTTAGGTAAAACTAATCTCGTCGAAATGAATATCAAACTTAAAACGCCAGAGGTTGTTAGATACAAACCTTATAAAGTGCCTTATGGGTTACGTGAAGTGTTACGGGAAAAAATAGACGAACTACTTGAATTAGACATTATACAAGAATCTAATTCGGAATATGCAAGTCCGGTTCTGCTCGTGAAAAAACAAGACGGTGATTATCGAATGTGTGTAGACTATCGAAAATTGAACTCTATTACTGTACGTGAGTTTTTTCCCCTTCCGAATATAGAGGAGACATTAAATTTGCTCGCGAACAAGAGATATTTTACTTGCCTCGATTTGATGTCAGGGTATCATCAAATTGCTGTTGAAGAAAATAGCCGGAAGTTTACCGCCTTTGTGACACCTGAAGGGCATTATGAGTATAAAAGAGTTCCCTTTGGCTTAACAAATTCTCCAGCAGTTTTTCTGAGACTGATGGGTAAAATCATGAGTTCTATTCCATACGGGAAGGTAATCGTCTATATGGATGATATTTTAATTCCAACAGAGACGGTCGAGGAGAATCTTTACATATTAGAATTACTTTTGAAAGAATTGAAGATTGCGGGTGTGACTTTGAAATTGGAAAAGTGCTCATTTATCAACACCGAACTAAAGTTTTTAGGACACGAAATTAGTGCAAACGGTATTCAACCCGGAACAAGTAAAACGACCGCGATAAACGAATATAAAAAACCGTGTTCCGTTAAAGAAGTTCGACAATTCTTAGGATTATGTAGTTATTTCCGACGGTTCATTAAAGACTTTTCAAAAATTGCGCGACCGTTAAACATGTTGCTGAAAAAAGACATCGAGTTTCACTGGGGCCCAAGGGAACAGGAAGCATTTGAAACGCTGAAGGCAAAATTGATCGAAAGACCCGTATTAGCTATATTCGATTTCAGCAAACAGCATCAAGTACACACTGATGCTAGCTCCTGTGGTATAGCCGGAATATTGATGCAAGTTGAAAGTGATAAGTCAGTGCGACCAGTTTCCTACTTTAGTCGTTCGACCACCGTTGCCGAGTCAAAATATCATAGTTTCGAGCTTGAAACATTAGCCGTTGTCGAATCACTTGAACGATTTAAATATTACCTTATAAATAAAAAATTTATGGTCATTACCGATTGCAATTCGCTAAGAATGACACAAGAGAAAAAGAATCTCAATCCACGTATTGCGAGATGGTGGCTTAAAATAGCTGAGTTTGACTTTGATATCGAGTATAGGGCAGGATGTAAAATGACACATGCCGATGCTTTGAGCAGAAGCCCGGGTGAGGAGGCCATCGAGCCTCAAACAGTTGCGGAACAAGTTCTATCTATTGGTATTGATGCTTTAGATTGGGTGGCCACGTTACAGTTTCAAGACAAACATCTTGCTGCAATCAGAGATTGTTTGCAAAGTGCTGATAAGAAAAACCAGAACTACAAACAGCTAATGCAAAACTTTATCATACGTGGCGGAAAACTCTTCAGGAAAACAGATGTTGGTGAGCGACTCGTAATACCCAATGGATTGCGTTGGCGTGTATTGAAGATGTTTCATGACGATATGGGACATTGTGGTATTAATAAAACAATGGACAATGTGCAAAGACATTTTTGGTTCAGTAAAATGAAGAAATCAACCAGCAAATATTTGAACTCGTGTGTGGAATGTTTATATAATAAAAGAGGACTCGATGAAACCAAGTACCAAATACATATACCGGAACGACAGCCGATACCATTTTTCACCGTGCACGTAGATCACTTAGGCCCCTATCCTCGAAGTAAAGCTGGTAATATGTATCTCGTGGGGGTAATTGATGCGTTCACAAAGTTTATCATCCTACAACCTGTAAAATCTGCGGATGCGAAAGGAGTTATCAAAACTTTCGACAATATGACGCAATTCTTTGGCATGCCAACGAGAGTTGTATCCGATCGAGGGGCATCATTCACGTCTAACCGTTTTAAGAACTATTGCCAAGAAAATGTTATTCATCATATCTTGAATGCAGTACACACACCCCGAGGCAATGGACAAATCGAGAGATACTTCCGTACCATAAAGGCTGCTATTGCATCCCTGACAAGTGATCCTGATGGATATGATTGGGATGCGAATATTCGTAACATCCAGTGGGCCCTGAACAATATGAAGAATACAACAACAAAGCAGACGCCAAGTGAGTTGCTGATGGCATTCACTCCTCGAAACATCATAGGAAACAAGTTAGTGCTGGCTTTACATGACGGGAAGATTTTTCCACCTAGAGATGATGTAGACGAAGATGAAGAGGACAATATCGTGTTAGCTGATCTTAAGAGAAGATTGAAGGAACGCGCATCTGGTGCTACTGGAATAATGGAAATGCGTGAGAGACGAGAAGATGCCATTACTAGAACAGTTGAAAATCAACGAGAGCAAGCCGAACGATTTAACACTGTCCATAAGGCTCCGAGGACCTATTCAGTTGGAGATTTGGTCTTAATACGTTGTGAGGCGTTGGCCACCGGCGAATCGCGGAAAACGAAACCTCGTTTTAAGGGTCCCTATCAGGTAAGGGAAGTAATTGGAAATGATCGCTATCGAGTTAGCGATCCAGACTCCATTCAAATCGCTCAAAAACCATACGATTCTGTCCATGCAGCGGACAGAATGAAACCATGGTGCCAGCTAAGTGATTTCTGTTTGACCGATACCGATGATGCCTCTGCAGATGAAGATGAATATGAGATGACCGAAATAAAAGAGTAGAAGACATTTAAGTAATTTTCTTTTTTTACTTTTTTCTAATATGTAGTAACCTTTAAAAAAACACATTCTATAATTTTCATTTTACCTTGTTGTTTTTTTTTCGGATTGTTATTACCATTTGTGTGTTTTTTTTAACTTTCGGATTGTTAATAAATTTTATATAAAACAGAATATTCGGTCCTTTTAGTCGAGTCGTATCGGGGTCTGGGAGCAAAATTGGCTCGGAACCGGACGAGGTGAGCGGCAGGCTCATGATTGGAGTGTCATGATACGGTCTGGGAGCAGAATTGGCTCGGAACCGGACAAGGTGAGCGGCATGCTCGTGATTGGAATTTATTGAGATAGTCCAGGAGCGGAGAGGCTCGGAACTGGAAGTGTTGAGCGCTAGGCTCGAAATTGCGGACTAGATAGTCCAGGAGCAGAGAGACTCCGAATTGTTGAATATTGGTCCAGGAGTAGGTGAGACTCGGAACTGGACGTGTTGAGCGCTATGCTCGTAATTTTGATAAGTCGGTCCAGGAGCATGAGAGGCTCGGAACAGGACGTGTTGAGCGTTATGCTTGGAATTGTTTGATTGTGGTCCAGGAGCAGGAGAGGCTTGGAATTGGACGTGATGAGCGTTATGCTCGGAATTGTTGGATTGTGGTCCAGGAGCAGGAGAGGCTTGGAATTGGACGTGATGAGCGACACGCTCGGAATGGTTGGATTGTAGTCCAGTAGTAGTTCAGACTCTGTACTGGATGTGTTGAGTGCTATGTGCAAATTTGTTGGTCCAGGAACAGGTGTGGTTCAGAACTGGACGTGTTGAATTCTATACTCAGAATTGTTGATAAATCGGGTTGTGAGCGAGCTAGCGAAGCTCGGAAGCGGTGGTATTGAGCGCTCGTGGAGCCGGTGTGGTTCGTTACGATCAAAATGGTTGATCTATTAGTTTGTGTCCGGGGGCAGGTTAGTGCCGAAGCTGGACGAAGCGATTAAGACGCTTGGAATTGATCGTTAGATTTCTCGGGAGCAGGTATGGCTCGAGATCGGAGAAAGCATGTGAGAATGCTGATAATTGAGGACAAGAGTTCTGGAGCAACTGTGGCTCGCAATTTGACAAAGAAGCTTTGGGCTTGATTTGAGATTTGAATAGAATTCAGGGCGAATGTAGTTGATATATCAGGTGGGCGAAGTTTTGTTTCCATGGAAATTTATGTTATCACTGAGGACAGTGAAATCGTAGGTTGGCCGAATGTTATATGACCGAAAGCCCGGGTCGAAAAATATAACATTGTTGCTAAGTATTACATTGTAATACTATACTAAGGCGTAAGTCTTCTCGGCGATGTGGTCCGGCATGCCTAGATAGCATGATCTAATTTTTAAATGTTTACACAAGTAGTTTTTGTTGTCGTATCCATATGAATATTAGTGCGTTGTGATTTGTATCAAATTAAAACGCATTGATACTTAAGAAAATTATTATTATTATTATTTATTAAGAGCAAGCATAATACAATTATGAAGATCTTAGAAGTATCTTAAGAAAAGAACTGATTGGCTATAGTAAGCAATATTTTGATACGCATATATGGTTTGATACGCATATATGGTTGATCATTAAATTTTTATTAGTAACACTTGTGTAAACACAAAAGACGTCGAAGAACTAGACGTTTGAGTTGGAAAAAAGGGTATACTAGTCTTGACCGGGACAGTGGGCACATCGCCGAGTTGACATAGTGTTCGTTGTATATTAATCCAATTGTTCTCTAATAATTCCAATTGTTCTCTAATAGTATGTATGTACATACCTACTCCCAATCAACGTCGTAAATTCAGACGAGTACTTTTAGAATTTTTCAATGGATGAATGACTTAGTCTTCTTCATTCCAAGCACTTCGATCCCATTCCTAAAAGTCCATGTACGGAACTTATTTACATCCATGCAGTATGTATGTCCGCTTTTTCTCAAGGGGGTGGTATATAACATATTTTTGTAGGTCACGATACGACGCGACGACCTCTTTTCCTTTTTCAACAAGGCAATGACGCCATCAGTCCGCCCGGTATGTATAGTATGGCATGACATTGGAGCCAGGCCCTTCACTGTTTGGCATGAGACAGATTTTTGCCGGAAATTTATTATACAAAACAAAGTTATTTTCATTCATTTGTACGGGGTTCTTTGTAGCCAAATCTTTATATATGTATGTGTATCTCTACACTCTGTAGATACATCCATATTATTATCGGTGGATTAGATCTGCCCTGCGAATGGAAATGTTTGTGTTGATATAAGAAGCTGTACACACACAATACGCATGGTAAATTGTGAGTTCATGTTAAAATAGCATTATAATGGAGAATATACACAACTATGGCTCAATATACGTAATATAATAAGCCGGCCGGCGACTTTTATGAACGACAACGGATCTCAAACGTACCTAAAGCATTTGCTTGCCTCCTCATTCAATAACCGCCCCGAAACGATAAAAATGCGCGACCTACAGCAAAATAAAGATATTAAGAAACAGATAAATGTTTACATTTGCCTCATTCGTTTGCCAATTGCCAACCGCGGCATATAATCAGCATAGGCTCGTTGCTCGTAAAATCTGGGTCGATTGGCCGATTGTTGTACGGTTGATGATGTTGATGACGGTGAGATGGCCAAACCGGGAAAGATTTCGTGATTTATTCAAACCGTATGTCCGAGACCACATCGTGCGATTGTTGGACGTTGAACGTGGATGGTCTCGCGTAATTGACCCAGAACCACGCCGCGGATTCGCAAAAAAAAACAGAGACACGGAAGACTATTCGCGGTGGTGGACCATTATTATCGTTCCGTTTAAACATTTTGTGTGGACGACGACATTCCGCATATCTTTTATTTTTTATTTTTCAATTTTCTGAATGAATCACACATCCACCATACCACCACGTGAGATGAAGAACGTACACGGATATTATGCGGATCTCGGTTGTTGGCTGGGTTCTCTGATGGTAGTCATCACATCATCAACATCGGATACTCATAAAAGGTGGCGGTGGTGTGGCAAATGTTCTGTATGACGCTGATAGCCTTCTTCATTCTACATAGTTACTACATACTTCCTTCTCGGCGACGTATGATATGTGTATGTTTGTATGTACATATGATATAACGTACATACAAATCAACCAAAACCATATGACGACGAAACCGGCATATTATATGCTGATAACAAAACGACGGAGGGTTCTATTTATAGTAAAAAGAGCCGGCAAAATATATTTATATCTGTATATATGAATGTACATACATATCTACAGATTCAGATATACATACTGTACGTATGTATGTCAAGAGTCCATTCAGAAAACACTGTGCCATTGTATTGAAATGCATTAAAAAAAACACAGAAAATCAGATTCGGGCTTCTGTCCGACTGGCAGGTGGTTGGTTTCTGTTGTTGTTGCTGTTTCTCATAGTCGGGGATCGCACCAAGGTGCTCTTTGCTCTTCTCAGGGTTCAATGTCTTGTTGTGATAATTTTTTTTTGTTCAACATTTCATTCATTGATTTTATTATTACCAAGGCCAAATGGGGTGCAATGAACTTCTTTTAATGACCCAGTGCACTCGTTTTGAGAAATTATGTGTGCTCATGGTGAAGGACAGCAACTGGTATCGACTCAGTGTAATGTCTTTTATGCGGTTTTCATATGCTGTGTTGTTTATTACTAGAACTTAGGTATATCACAGGTCATGCCAAGTATTTTTGAAATTTACCGTCTTTGATAGAACTTCGATGCTAAAGGTAAATGTTGCGAACTCTGCTATGATCGCTGTGTATCCACCAGGGAAGTTGTAAAAACCGCCCCTAAGTAAGCTGAAATATTTCAACATATTTTTTTTTTAGTAAATAGTATATGCATGCATGTCTTTTTATACCCTTCGCTCATAGAGTGGGGTATATTAACTTTGTCATGAAGTTTGTAACGTATTGACGGAAGCATCTCCGACCATATAAAAAGTATACATATATGATCAGCATGACGAGATGAGTCGATTGGACGATGTCCGTCTGTCTGTCCGTTTGTTGCAGCGCGTTTTTCTCGGCCACTATAAAAGCTACGGAGCTGCAATTTTGCACACGTGCTTATTATTGTTGCAGGCTGTTTGTATGTTTGAATCACTGAAATTGGATCACTGGGTCACCTATAGAAGTAGTTATGCTTTGGGATATATTCCGACAGCCTGGAGATCAGTTAGGGTAGTCTTCATCCCCAAAGTGGGTAAAAGACCGGCTGACGATCCTAAGTCGTATCGCCCTATCAACCTTACATCCTTTCTCATGGAAGCTATGGAAAAGATACTGGACGCTCACATCAGAGGCACACTTCTTAAGATACGGCCGCTGCACCCAAAACAATACGCCTAACAACCGGGTAAATCCACGGAATCGGCACTACAGAGCTTGGTAGAAGAGATCGAGGTAGCCATGTCCAATAAGGAAACATCACTATATGCATTCCTTGACGCCTTCGATAACACCTCCTTCAAATCCATTGAAACGGCACTACGAGCCAACAATACGATCATTACCTGGGTGCAGCGTATGCTTTCGTCAAGAATTATTTTTACCAGTATAGGCAATACTACCCTCTTTGCTTTAGCCACTCGTGGCTGCCCTCAAGGAGGGGTACTATCCCCCCTCCTGTGGTGTCTGGTAGTTGATGGATTGTTGTGGAGACTGAGCTCAGCTACACTGAGAAAAAAAATTAGAATGGTTATCTAAAGAAATAGTCGAATTCATCTAAAGTTCGCGTTGATTTTCAGCTTATGATTCTATGTAGTTGATTGAAACAGCTACGAAGATATGGATAATTTTTCTATTCGTCATTAGTTGAAACATCTACTATATTTGCAAATTCAATTAATTCATTTTTAAAGACAGCTATTCATTATCTATAAATTGTTAAATGTTGGATAGCTAAATTGTGTTGACGAAAAAAGAACGATTGTTTGTAGTTAAATTTTATATTTGAATAGTACAATCGACAACTTTTGTGGAAGAATTTACTAAGCTGTTTCTTCTAATCTTGCGTGGTTAAATGAACGAATTTAATAGTATTTTCAGCTGCGAAGATTAGAGAAATCAGCTATTTCTTTGGTAAAACTATCTAAATTTAAGTCAACTACTTCACTTTAGATAAAAAGTCTAAACCATTTTTTTCAGTGTAGGTTCTCCACACAGGGATATGCGGATGACCTGGTAATCACGGTTAAAGGCAAATTCGAGGAGGTCCTACCGGATGTCCTGCAGAGTGCCTTGCACATAGTCCAGGATTGGTGTACAGCAAACGGGCTGCGCGTCAATCCAACAAAGGCCGCCGTGATACCATTCAGTAATAAAGGGAATCTCCAAACACTGGAGGGTCCCTCCATGTATAATGCACGGCTAACAATGCCGAAAACTGTCGAGTACTTGGGGGTCACACTTGACAAGAAACTGCTATGGAAAAAACACCTTAGTTTGGTAGCAGAGAAAGCAGTTAAGGCCTTGTGGATCAGCAGAAGCTATGCAGGGAAAGCATGGGGTATTAAGCCTTACATAGTTCTGTGGATCTACAAGACAATTGTTAGACCTATTGTGGAATATGGGCCGGTCGTGTGGTGGAGAAGAGCAACCACTATAGACGGAAGACGGTGTCTCGAGGAAGTTCAGAGGCTGGCCTGTCTAGCTGTCCTTGGGGCCTTCTTTTCGAGCCCCACTGCCGCCCTGGAGGTCCTGCTAAACTTGCCACCTTTCCATATACACATCGAGGCAGTGGCAAGGTTAGCTGTCATTAGGCTCGTAGCATGTGATGCGGCGTCCCCACTGAACTCAGTTCAACAAGGATGGTTAAGTAACAGCAGATTACTGGATATGCCATCAGACCATCTGGTCAAAACTCTCAGTTTTGACCCTTCTTATAGTGCAGAGATATGGGAAAGGGTGGACTGGACTGACAGATTCAGATCACTCCACACGGAGAGAAAAAAATGTAGTGAAAGGCATCAAAACTGTAATAAATACTATTGCATTTGTAATGATTTTTGACCCTATTGCAACTGATGTAAAAGTTATTACATCTGTAATGAAAAATGTCATTGCGCTGTAATAAAATTAACAATTGGTTGGTAATAAAATTTGCAAGGAAGATAATTTGCCGACAATAGAAAAAATAAATACAAAAAGTGATTTTTTTTATTTTTTCCTTTTTTATATTTGCCTTTTTTTTATTGTTTACTTCTTTTCTCCTATTTTAACTTTACCTTTTTACAATTTGCTTCTACTGGGAATTGAACCGGGGACCTATCGTTTCGTAGTCCTATGTCATACACCTAAACTATCTAAGATTACAAGTCATGCGAATAAATTAGTCGTCTTATTTTTTGACAGTTTCATAATTATTACGCACTCTTGTTAATTTCATGTACGAAAGGATGAAAACCATTACACCATGCAATAATTATTATTACAGACAGTGGTGAAAATTACCATAAACACAATAAATATTACTATCCATACAAATATCATGGAATGATTTTTGTCATTACACTGCAATCATTTTTACAATAGGCCAGCACCAGTAACAACAATTGAATTGTAATCAATTTCACTACATTTTAATAACTTTCACTACAAATTTAGTGAAATCGTATGTTGTGAATTTAATTGTATGATTTTGTTGAATTCATTGCACATTTTTCTCTCCGTGCACCCTAGCACCATCAAATTTTACACGGACGGCTCAGAGACCGATACAGGATCTGGAGCTGGAATTATTCCGACCGTGTTTCAGGCAAAAGTGCACGCAATTGAAGTGTGTGCAAGAGTATGCCTTGACAAAGGCTACACAAACAAGAAAATAGCAATATTTACTGACAGCCAAGCAGCAATAAAAGCGCTGAGGAGCTGTACTGTGTTACATCTAAGCTCGTGTTGGTTTGTCAGGAAATCCTCCAACAGGTGGGCAATCTCAACAATCTCACCCTTTTCTGGGTACCTGGGCACTCGGGGTTTTACGGCAATGAGCTGGCCGACGAGCTCGCAAGAAGAGCATCCACCACTCCCTTCTTTGGCCCAGATCCTTAATGTGGGTTACCACTCTGTATCTGCAGAAATGTAATTAGTGAGTGGGAAAAAGCCAAAGCCAACACACACTGGGAAGCTCTTCCAGGGCTTAGGCAGTCAAAACTTTTTGTTGCTAACTACTCACCCAATCGTACCCTTGGTCTGATGAAATTGAGCAGAAACAGGGTTAGGATTATTTGCGGGCTCCTTACGGGACACTGCCGTTTATACGGTCATTTAAAGCGCTTGCGCATTGTTACCGACGCCAGCCGTCGCTTCTGTGAGGCTGACGACGAAACTGCTTCTCACATCCTGTGTGAGTGTGAGAGGCTAGCAAGGCACCGATTGGAGTGTTTCGGTATCGTTTCTATCAATATGGCCCAGCTGAATCGATTTATCGAAGGTAGTCGGTTAGATGAGTTCATCTAATCCATAGTAGGGGCAATGGTACAATAGACCACCGGTCGCAGTGCCTAGGGCAACTCTTGTTGCCTGAGCCCTCAACAAATCTAATCTAATCTAATCACTGGGTCATGGGGCTGCCATACAAACCTCAATTTAAGTTCTTCTAGGAAAAACTTTTTTATTGGTGCACCAATTTCACACAAATGTGTTTCTCTTGATGACACAAAACATATCTAAGAATGGATCAAATCAGATAATGGGGTCACGGGGCTGCCACACAAACCTAACCCCCCAAATTAGGTTCTTCTAAGAAACACTTTTTTATTTGTGCACCTATTTCAACCAAATTACACACAAACGTGTTTCTCTGGATGACACAAAACATATCTAAGAATTAATCAAATCGTACCATGGGGTCATGGGGCTGCCATACAAACCTAACCCCCCAAATTAGGTTCTTCTAAGAAACACTTTTTTATTTGTGCACCTATTGCAACCAAATTACACACAAACGTGTTTCTCTTGATGACACAAAACATATCTAAGAACTAATCAAATCGTACCATGGGGTCATGGGGCTGCCATACAAACCCAACAACCCCAAATTAGGTTCTTTTAAGAAAAACCTTTTGATTTGTCCACCAATTTCAACCAAATTTCACACAAATGTGTTTCTCTAGATGACACAAAACATATCTAAGAATGGATCAAATCGGATAATGGGCTCATGGGGCTGCCATACAAACCAAACCCCCCAAATTAGGTTCTTCTCAGAAAAACTTTTTTATCTGTGCACCAATTTCAACCAAATTACACACAAACGTGTTTCTCTTGATGACACAAAACATATCCAAGAATTGATCAAATCTGGCGATGGGGTGGCCTTACAAACCAAACCCCCATTTTGGTTCTTCTAAGAACCCTTTTTTGCACCAATTTCACAAAACCTTGAAATAATGTGACTTTACCAAAGCAACAAAAAAAATTAAAAACGAATGGAATCGTACTGTGGGGTCATGCTCCCGCAACCGCAATAAAATTTTCCGAAGAGAGCGAAGGGTATCCAAATTTCGGCCAGGCCCGAAATTAGCCTCGGCCCCGGGGGTTGACGAGCGAAGCGAGCAAGGGGCGAAGCCCCCTAGTTTCTATTATTACAACGTAATCCTCTGTATACAGTATCACGGTTAATCACATTCATATGAAAAGGGCTTAAGTTTGTATTATGCAGTATAGAATACAATCGGTATTTTTGAGGTGGAAGTGAAGTTATGAGTGGATAAAGCTTTTAATTCTGTCCGCTACTTCGTGTACTCTTTTTTGTAAATCAATTTCCTTTTTTTCCCATCCTGACGATCAAATCGACTTTTCACGAACAACTGAATTCAACCATAAGAGCACATTGCTGATGTCCTTCCATATATGGTTTCAATGGTGATGCTATTATAAATATATGTATCTTTAAAAAGAAATACGAGTATCCTCGCTATTCTTGATATGCCGAAATTATTCCGAGGGAAAAATGATGGAATGCGAGCTGAGGTAAGGTAAAGGTACCAAATGCCAAGCTTGCTCCTACTTGGTGGTGTGTTCAAAAGTCTTACGATATTAAACTCACAAATCACGTGGTGTTGGATATTTTCGAACGTAAAATGTATGATTGAAAGCATAATCCAAAATGAATAATGTCTCTCCTGTGTTTTTTTTTTTTAAGATTGTTGAGGTTTGAAGTCAGGAAGGAATTGTATGGGAGTGTAATAAAACGCATAAAATATTCGTCCGGTGAAAGGAGATGGAGAATAACACTTTTTTTAGACACGCATATTGAACGCACGCTCCGTACTTCACGACACGACGAAGATTGTTGTCTAAGGGAACATTTTAAATTATTACTGTTTTTTGTGGTTTCCTTACCAGTTGGAAAAAAATTTTCTGCTGTCCACCTTACAGAAAAAAACAAATTTACTCTCAATATCTCTTGTTTGTTCCCGAACCATTTCCCGGAAACATCAACACAAGTCCACAAAAAGAAAAAAAGACAAACACATCGCGTCCATTCCGATGCAATCGATTGGAAAGGAAACAGGTGAAAAACTCTATAATTCCAACACTGACTTGCATTCGCGGTGCGGCGGCGAATGTTTGAGTTCTTTGATTCATTGAAGAGATGGTAGCGAAAGGATTATATACAAAGAAAGTGCACCGCCCGATCGGCTTTACGGCGTGAACAATATTTAAAACAAAAAACCAAAATGTTTGCGGCTCTATTTCCATGCAATGAGCATCATGCAACAAAGTATGCATGCACGAGATTGTCTTTTGATAGAGTAATCTTTCATCTCTATTTGAATCACGACCAATGCTACTGGTACTGCCACTACTGCTGCTTCTGCTTCCGTTGCTGATCTGGATTTGCTTTTAAATTGCATTACATTTCAATATAATAAAAGGGCCCGATCGGCAGGCAGGTGATATGATGGTGAACAGAACAGACAACAGACACAGGACAAAGTCGGTCGGAGCGGTAGAGTTAATCATCCTCATCATCTCGCGTTTTTAATGCACTCAACGTGGCTCTTTGCATCTGTGGAAATACATACATAGTCAGTAAATATCCATTCAGATGTTTTTATTTTATATTTTCTGATTTATCATAGAGATCCTTGTAGAGAGAACATAAATATAAGATCGGAAGTGCATTATTTAATTCATACTCACGTTTAATAACACCCGCAATATTTCAAGCACAGAAGAGCTCGAAAGATACAAATCGACTGCATCTGTAAATTTGAAATAGTCCTTTAGGGCAACTACATATATAAATGTCTATGCATCCTGTGTTTGAGAATATTTGATATACAGAAAAACGTGGTTAGTATAGAGACCTAAAGAGAATCACATAATGTGAGTCAAAGCAATAAAGGCAACTTGTTGAAAAATCACCATGCTCGTCCCTGGAGTGTATGGCAACCAAAGAACAGCTGAAGAGAAAAGCCTCTCATCCGCATGATTTTGTGAATGAATGAACGGTGGATGGATGATGATGGTGTTCCTCCTGATAGCTGTTGTTAGCTTTGGGGTTTTGTCATTTTTGTTGCTGCGACAGTGGTGAAAAAGGAAGAAGACTGTATGGTGACTGGATTGAGTTTCACCATCGACTTTAGCCTCCATCGCGTTTGTTCGATATATTTCTGAAAGTCTGCCGCGGGCATATGAGGACCTACCTATAGAACGATGCTACTATATGTACTCAAAGTATGACCCAATGTACTTGTTTTTGCGATATCATCATATCAAACCGTCGCGGTGGATTTTTGTTTTTGGTTTTTCTTTTCTTCTTTTTCCTGACCCACTTTAACGTCTTTAGTCGAGGCACTCTGTTTACATTGTCCATAGTGCTGATGGTATATAGGTTGGGAAATATTTTTGTATGAAAATTTATATACATAATGTATATCTATCTTGTTTCGGGATAAAAAGGTTTGCGTTTAAACTTGAACCTGAAATCAGATTAAATTTGCGTCAGTAGAATGAAGGGCACTTGGACATGAAGTTAATTCATTTCCATTCAACGCCGATTAGCTTAAAAATAGTAATTTAAACAAAAATTGAATTTTGTAAACAATTACGTGAAATCTATAGTAAATTTTTGTTATTTACTCATTGTAAAAATAAATTGATTAATTTGTGTTTTCTCTTTTCTTTCAGGTAAGTTCTCAATACAACACTGAACAACCGGCTCTGATCGGTGCGATGACGACACGTGACGCAACGCTTTAAAGATAAGTCGGATATAATGGTTTTTAAACTTAACCAACTATGAATGAAATGAATGAAATATGGGTCGGACTAAGTACCCGGAAGGGGTGGGCACTGCGACCAATAGTGGTCTATTGTGCCATAGTCCTTTTAATCTAAAAGACCCTCGACTAGCCTTATAAAGGCCAGTAGATCTTCCAGAGGAATGTTCCTAATCTCAGCAGAGCTTACACTGGTGCTCCCAATAAGCGAGTACCGAGAGCGAGCAACCGCTGGACAGTTGCAAAGAAGATGCACAGTGGACTCAATGTCCTCCAAACACAGGCGGCAGTCTGTCTCAGCTGACCTACCTATTTTGTTCAGGTGATACCTTACCCAGTGATGACCCGAGAGATAACCTACAAGCAGCCTTAAATTTGCTCTGCTAAGGTGCATTACATTGTTGCCGCTGGTGGGGTTGATTAACGCTTTGGATTGGCGCAGTCCTGGAAGGCAATTCCAACGCTGCAGCTTTTTGGCGGTGACCCAATCCTTTATATCGGCCAGCCAAGACCGCAAAAGGGTTCCGGTCCGTAGAACGATGAAGAGGAGCCTTGCCTAGCCAGCTCATCCGCTATTTCATTTCCGTGGACACCTTGGTGGCCGGGTACCCAGTAGAGAGTAAGGTGCTGTCGAGTGTCATAGCATTCTTTGACCAACTTCGATGAAATGCTGTAGGAGGAAAGTGCCTTGATGGCGGCTTGACTATCCGTACAGATTGCGATGTGGGCGCCTCTTATTTTTTTCAGTAAAATTCTTTCAGCGCAAGCCTCAATGGCGTGGATCTCGGCTTGGAAGACGCTTGGCCACGAACCCATGGCGATTGAGATCGGGGTGTTTGGTCCAAAGACCCCAGCACCCTGTTTGGAACCATCGGTGTACCACGTTAAGCTTCCAGGTTCCGAACAAGGGTTGTCATTTACCCATTCCGTACGTTCAGGGATGAGGACCGAAAACTTTCTGCTGAAGCAAAGTACCGTTGTCATGTAATCTGAGCTACTGCAGAACGGCGTGTTAGGTACCTGCAACAGAATTTTCATATGACCAGATTCGCGAACGCGCCCCTCAGATGATTGGCTGAGTCGGAGGGCCTGAACAGCCGCACACTCCTGAATGTGTAGGTGGAGCGGGGTTAAGCCTATGATAGATTCGATTGCAGCTGTGGGGCAAGTGTGCATTGAACCAGTAATGCCCATGCAGGCCAGGCGTTGTAATTTATTCAGCTTCTTTACAGTGGATATGTTTCTGTGTGGTTTTGGGCCACCATACGAGTGCAGCGTAAGATATGATCGGACGTACCAGCTGGCGATAGAGCCAGTCCGTAATTTTAGGGGAGAGTCCCCAGGTTTTACCAAGTAGGTTTCTACAGGCCCATAAAATCATCATCATCATCAATGTGGCACGATAGCCCGACGTCGGGCCTTGGCCGCCTGAATCGTTGACCTCCAATTGTCACGGTTACGTGACCTCGTCCTCCAGTTTCGGAAGCCCAGCAGCTGTTGGGCGTCTTCACCTACGGAGTTCTCCCAGCGAGCTCTCGGTCGTCCACGCAACCTCGCTCCGTCAATTCGTTGTGCGTTCATCACTTTCTTTGGCATGCGATTATCGTCCATCCGTTGTACATGCCCCGCCCATTGCAAACGTTGAAGCTTCACGATTTTCGATACTTCCAGCTCATCGTACAATTGATACAACTCATGGTTGTACCGGATACGCCATTGGTCTCGCTCGCGAACGGCCCCGAAAATTCGCCGAAGGACCTTTCGTTCGAATCGGTCTAGCAAAATTTCGGAGGCTTGGGTGAGGGTCCATGTTTCGCAGCCATAACATCGCACGGGTCGGATGATCGTTTTGTACACGCGGAGCTTCGTGTTCCTGTGCGCAAGTTTCGAATTAATTATAGGGAGGACCGAGAAATATGTCTTATTGGCTAGTTGTATCCGTCGCTTAATTTCGTCGGTTTCGTTGGCGTCCTTTGATAAGTTACAACCCAGATAGTTGAAGTTGTCTACATACTCGATATTAAGGTCCCCCACTGTGATGCTTGAATTTGCTGGCGTCCTTGTTTTCGATTGCATCATGGCCTTTGTTTTGCTTTCGTTGATATGTAGTCCAACTTTCTTTGCGGCGTTATTGAGGTTATGTAGAAGGCTTTCTGCATCACCCAACCTTCGAGACATGATGTTGATATCGTCGGCGTACGCTACTAATTGAGTCGACTTGATGAGTAGTGTTCCGCTGCTGTCCATATTCATGGCTCGAATTACATACTCCAAAGCAAGGTTGAAGAGCGTCGGCGCCAGCCCGTCGCCCTGCTTGAGTCCAGTACGAGTTTCAAATAGGTCAGTGAGTCGATTCTGCACTCTGACCTGCGAGACGGTATTAGTCATCGTCATCCTTGTGAGTCGCACTAACTTTGCCGGTATACCAAAATTCAGCACAATGTTGTACAGTACACTTCGATCGATACTGTCGTATGCCTGCTTGAAGTCGACAAAGATTTGGTATACGTCGATGTTATATTCCCAGCCATTTTGGAGTAGTAGCTTCACTGTGAAAAGCTGATCGGTCGTTGATCGACCAGGTCTGAAGCCGCCTTGATACTCGCCAATGATTCGTTCTGCGTACGGATTAATTCCCATAAAATACGAGTCCCTTTTGTTGTCACATTTTCTATGTGGGTGTTCCAATTTAGCTTTTTATCTAGTGTTACACCTAGGTATTTAACCTCTTCAGAGTAATTGATCAGCGTACCGGCTAGGGTGATTGGCCCCAAGTCCGGATTGCGTCTTCTAGTGAATGGTACTAGTATAGTTTTCTGTGGATTGACACTCAAACCAACTTCCGCACACCAAAGCTGAACCAGGTTTAGAGCTGAGCCCATTACCTCACTCACTGTGCAGTCAAATTTGCCTTTGACTATGATAGTGATGTCGTCTGCATAACCAATGGCCTCGAAACCGTTTTCGCAGAGTCTAAGGAGGAGTTCATCAACGACAAGACACCACAGAAGCGGAGAGAGGACACCTCCCTGTGGGCAGCCTCTGACAGCGTTAACGCAAACAGAAGAGCCGCTAAGTGTTGATCTAATTTCACGTCCACGTAACATATTCCCAACCCATGTGATCGTTGACGAAGGTATGTTTCTAGCCGTAAGGGCTCTAAATATACTGTCATAGCCTGTGTTATCGAAAGCACCCTCGAATCAAGAAAAGCACCCAGAGCAATTTCCTTGTCCTCGAGAGTACTTTCAATTGAGCTTACAGGTTTGTGTAGAGCAGTCACAGTGGATTTCCCTTTAGTGTAGGCGAACTGAGTCCTATGCAATGGACGGTCACAGTCCATCTTCTTCCTTATGTGCAGGTCCAATAATTTTTTCCATCGTTTTTAGGAGAAATGACGTCAAGCTTATTGGTCTGTAGGATTTAGGTAGATCCTCTGGCTTGTTTCCGTGTTTCGGGATGAATACCACGTTAACCGCTCTCCACACGCGTGGTACATACCACAAGGTGTAACTAGCCTTCATGAGAGTAATAAGGGGATAAATAATTATCCCAAGGCTTTTTTTGAGCAAGGCCGGAAAAATACCATCCGCTCCAGGTGCCTTAAAAGGTTCAAAAGAGTTTATTGTCCATTTTACCTTCCTGAGGTCAAAAATAACTCCAGCAAGGCTTTTTAGCCGGCTACTCGGTATGTGGATGTTTTCCACGATATCAGGCGGTTGTGATGCCGCTTGAACTGCACCAGGGAAATGGGTCTGTAATAGGAGCTCCAGTGTTTCTTTGGGACATTCTGTGTAAGAACCATCCTGTCTCTTTAGGAGGCCGCTTCCATTTGAGTGCTCTTTTGATAGAGCCTTATGTAGGCGGGCTGCTTCCGGCAATGACTGGCTACTCTCGATGGAGAATGACGAATGGCCGCAGCCACAACATGAAGAATGAACACTGGTTTATGTGATAAAATCAACTACTGAAAACGCATGATTATCGATCAGTCATATATGACATATTTCATTAAAAATTCCATGGCAATATGTTCCACACGTCCAATAAAAAAATTGGATTAAATGGTCACATACACCTTCCAATTTATCTGACGATCAAAAAGATTGTTCAATCGATTGGAGTATATGGCGAGCTATGTGTTGGAACCTACTGAACTGTCGAAATGCGGCAGTCTGTTGATCGGCTGTCACCATTCGACTTCCAGAACTATGAAAGGTGCATAAAATAAGAAGTAAATGCAATCAAAATGTAGCCCCAACATCTGGGTAAACTTTTTAAGTATTTAGACCAGATTTTCAAATTTTGTACATACTAGCAGGCGAGTTGTATAATGTCATACCAGTGAGTGGTATAATTTCGAATTGAGTTTAGGCTAAAAAAGTTGATCTAGCTCTTTTGACACTTTTTTATTGGCCTAAACGGGAAACCCTTTTTGGGAAATAGAAGAAGAACTCCGCACGCTTAACTGTAGAAAACATGTAAGGCCTATTTATGGTTAATGTAGTTATGGGCGTTGGAGTGGAGCCCTACTAATTTACGTCGAAAAAATTACTTGATCATTAATGGTTCTTTGTTTCCTTCGCACGCGCAAGATCACTTGACAGTGAAACATAATGACGCACAATTAAGCTCATTAGCCGCCCCATCCCACTGAGCTTCATCAAACGCTGCCGTCTTGTTGAGAAACCCTATCCAGCTGTCTTCAAAGGGTGTCCACAGGGGGGTATACTTTCACCCCTCCTGTTGAACTTTGTAGTGGACAGCCTACTGGTCCAGCTAAATAACACTGGCTTCTATACCCTAGGATACGCCGATGACATCAGTATCCGGATAAGGGGAAAATTTCCAGGAGTTCTTTCTGAACTCATGCAACAAGCTCTAACCCAAGTGGAGGATTGATGTAGGAGGGTAGGCCTATCGGTCAATCCCGCCAAAACAACACTAATAGCCTTCAGTCGCAAACACAACTTGGAAGGGCTCAACGCTCCAACATTATTCAACCAACAACTGAAGTTTACCACGGAGGTAAAATATCTGGGAGTCACCCTTGATAACAAACTCACGTGGAACAAGCAGCTGCAAAACACAATTGCAAAAGGCAAACAGACCCTATATGCAACTAAAAGAGCAATAGGGAAAACGTGAGGGTTAAAACCACGAATGATACACTGGATATACGAAGCTGTGGTCAAACCCCGTCAGACCTATGGCTCGATATGGTGGACTAAAATCAAGCAAAAGCAGCAGCGAAGTTGGGATCAGTACAGAGACTGGCCTGCGCAAGCATAACCGGCGCCATGCGCAGTGCACCAACTTTAACTCTAAAGAAACTAATAGACCTGCCACCACTGGACCTCATAATCACAGAAGAGGCAAGACTCGCAGCGTACAGACTCCAATCATCGAACATGTGGACACCTCAAAGGGTAGGACACTGTACGATTACAGAAATCATTGCAAACCAAATCCTAGATATGGGCAGCGACTATACCTCGGCCATGTACACCTTCGACTCCAACATCGAAATCTCAACGATTAGGGAAGACTGGAGTAAATGGAACGACAACCATCTATCAAATCACATCGTGTGGTACACGGATGGGTCGAAGACAGACGAAGGAACAGGGGCAGGAGTCTATACTAAAACCAACAACTATAGTATCTCTAAACCCCTAGGTCAATATACAACTGTCTTCCAGGCAGAACTTATAGCCATAAACCTCGCAGCAGGGGAGAGTACTCGAAAGGGATATACCAATAAGACCATATATATTTTCTCCGACAGTCAAGCTGCTATAAAAGCAATTGCAAATCGCAAAACAACCTCCAAATTGGTTTGGGAATGCCAACGAAATCTCAGGAACCTAGCTACCCGAAACAAAGTAACTCTGAAATGGGTGAAAGGACATAAGGGGATCGAAGGAAATGAGAAAGCGGATGCCCTTGCAAGAGAGGGTTCCGAACTACCCTTAACTGGTCCTGAACCTGCAATCGGAATCAGTAAATCTACTGCCAGAACCGTTGCTAGACGATGGACCGAAGATAAATTCCAAGATCGATGGAGACTCGCTGAAGGGCTTAGGCATAGCAAGCGTATGCTGGAATCTAACTGGCATACCAGCTGCACCGAAGCCCTCAGTCTTAGTAAAACGAACCTCAGGGCAGTGACAGGCCTTATAACCGGTCATTGCACCCTACGGAAACATCTGCATACAATAGGGATATACACACAAGACCCACTATGACGCCTCTGCAACGAAGATGAGGAATCAGCCTTTCGAATGTCCCGCTCTTATGAGCTGGAGACAAAACTTCTTTGGGACTCAAGCTACCAGTATGGGTACACCCAAAGTAAACCTGGTTAACTTTCTTCTTAGCCTTTTACGTAGGACAGAACTCATAACCTGAAACTTTCTCGCTTAGTTGGGAAATACAGTAAGCCAGCAGGCTGCAGTATTGGGCGCTACCAGCCCAACCTATCTCAGCGCCATATCCATCGATCCATCCATCCAACCCTATCCATCGGGTGTTTTAAAACGCTCAAACAAGTAATATGTTTGAGATATGCAACGGCCTGATTCCAATATTGGGTGAGTCACCCGTCCCTTGAACCGAACTCCCTTTGTATGCCCTAGGATAGAGCCTTGTGGCCTCGTGTGTAAACCAGATGCCCTTACAATTCTTTTTGTATTCCGTGTATTCAATTCATTCAGTTATCATCATACTAGCTGGCTGTTTTTTAAAAAGCTCTAGTTTAGACACCAGCCAAAGCCACCTTGCATAAGGGCGTACACACAGACGTACCAAAATCGGTATAATGATATTTCAAGAGCCTCATTATGAGACGGGAGTTAACCTGTGATTGCTTTTTAGAGCGCATAATCTTCTAGCCAAAGTTATTGATTACCCAGTTCCCCAAGAACTGGGTTTAAGTGGCACATCCGGCGACATATCGTCGCTTTTCCCAAAGCGGAGAAATTAAAAGCTTAAATAAGGTTGTACAACCCGGTACGAAACGCTACAGTGTCTAACGGGCTAAGGATTATCTGGCAGCATATTATGGTAAATTGTTAAACTGAGCAGATTTGAATAGGGTCAGTAGAACATTTCTATTTGAAGCGTTATTTAGCAAATAAACATTTTATATGAAGCTTCTGAAAACCATACTGACGATTTACTCAGTACCTAATTCATGGGCCTCTATACTAATACCCCAGGAAATATAGTATGTATTTCACTTCAGAAAAATTAAAATAAAACTAGATTTTTGCGAGGTTCTAAACAAGACTTAGAAAATCCCGCGTACGTACGTGTGTCGCCAGTGGCGCTATAGAGAGTCAAACATCTACAAGAACAGGTTTTTATGGAAAATCTTGATAACGGTAATATGTACGGAAAAGTTGTATATGACCGACTTGTAGCTCTTGCTAGCTTTAAGAAAAAGCGTTGAAAGGTCCATCCATTCTCCCTCTCATACGGCTGCCAGGGCGTTAAATTGTCTTTTCAACAAAGTTTTATATAAAAATCTATAACGGTGAAAAGTTGTTTATGATTGATTTTTAGCCAAATTTATTACGACTGCGTGCGTGTACTCTTATATCATGTCTGGGTTCAAAATGTCTAATACAGTAAAACACGGATAAGCGCTGAAAATTTGAATGCACGAAAATCGTGCGCTATCGATGTGCACTTATCCGTGTTTTACTGTAGTGTGAGATTTTTTGGTAATTTTCGAGAACATTTATAATCTATAACGATGCCTAGGGATGGGCAATATCGGTACTTTTGAGTAACAGTTACAGCGAATACAGTTACTGGTAAGTACCGGTTCCTGAGTACCGGTACAGCACCTAAGATTAACTTTTACTAATATACACGACACGTGTCTTCCGATTACCTTTGGCAACGCGTCCATATCTCACACCCGTTTCGCTGCACGTATGCAATGCACCTTCTGTGTTAGCTAATCTACATGCATACAAGTGGAGTGCCCACCGCACACATCGAAGAGAGAATATGAACATGAAATGAAGTAATCACACGTTTCGTCCCCTCAGCGTTGAAACAATTCCCCTCTAAACCTAAACAGATACCCGTGGTGTCCTTACACACCGACCGTTCTCTGGACCGCTGCTCCACTGTCCGCTGCGGTACTGCGGCCCATATGCTCTTGCGACGTGCGTAGTGGTAGTGTGTCTGAATGAGAACTCATAACCCGCAACAGAAATGTGCATGCTTCGAGTACGATTTTCCTCTCCTCTCTGTACCGGTCCACTGTCCACTGCGGTCCATATGCTCGTGCGACGTGCGTAATGTGCCTGAATGAGAAATATGCATGCTTCGCCCACGAGTACGATTTTCCTCTCTTTTCCTGTCCCCAGACCCTACTCTTTGCGACCACAATCTTGGTTAACACTTGACCTAGTCTCAACATCATTGGAGATATTGACATAAGCTCAAAGATGCATCCAGTTCTTCCCTAATGCTTTAGCAACTCCATTATTCCCGACAACAAAATGCCTTGCCTTCACCGAACCTCTTTAGCAAAACCACAACCAATTTTTTGGATATTGAAAGGACCACACCATTCCTAACAATCCTCGTTAATGTGTTTATTTGCACAACATTTTTCAGCGACCTGACCTGCCACACTTCTTTGTTTAAATTGCTGAATATTGCATGGCTACTTATATTCAAGTTTTGCAACAATTGTTCGTCGATAGACGCTGTCAAATCTCAGCCGAATTCTCGAACTGGCAGTGCCTTGGTACAGCAAATGATTACCAGTCTCTCTCGTTTAGTTGAAACAGACCCTAGCATCCGATACAGAAGCCTTAGTACAAGTCTCTATCGGTAACTGAAACAGATCATACACACACCGACACAGCAAATGTGTACAAGTCTCTACCGGTGACTGAAATAGATCCTAGGAACCGATACAGTAAATGAGTACAAGTCTCTATCAGTGACTGAAGCAGATCCTATATCGATATCGATACAGCAAATGAGTACAAGGTTCTACCAGTGACTGAAGGAGATCCTATGCCTTTACCGATACAGCAAATGAGTACAAGTCTCTACCAGTGACTCGAGCAGATCCTATACCGATACAGCAAATGAGTACAAGTCTGTTTCAGTGACTGAAGCAGATCCTATACCGATAAAGCAAATGAGTACAAGTCTCTACCAGTGACTGAAGCAGGTCCTATACCGATACGCGATACCGATACAGCAAATGAGTACAAGGTTCTATCAGTGATTGAAGCAGATCCTATGCCTATACCGATACAGCAAATGAGTACTAGTCTCTACCAGTGACTGTAGCAGATCCTTTACCGATATCGATACAGCAAATGAGTACAAGTCTCTACCAGTGACTGAAGCAGATCCTATGCCTATACCGATACAGCAAATGAGTACAAGGTTCTACCAGTGACTGAAGGAGATCCTATGCCTTTACCGATACAGCAAATGAGTACAAGTCTCTACCAGTGACTCGAGCAGATCCTATACCGATACAGCAAATGAGTACAAGTCTGTTTCAGTGACTGAAGCAGATCCTATACCGATAAAGCAAATGAGTACAAGTCTCTACCAGTGACTGAAGCAGGTCCTATACCGATACGCGATACCGATACAGCAAATGAGTAAAAGTGTCTTATCAGTGACTGAAGCAGATCCTATGGCAATACCGATACAGCAAATGAGTACAGTGACTCAAGCAGATCCTATACCGATTCCGATACAGCAAATGAGTACAAGTCTTTATCAGTGACTGAAGCAGATCCTATTCCGATACGCGATACCGATACAGCAAATGAGTACAAGTATCTATCAATGACTGAAGCAGATCCTACGCCAATACCGATACAGCAAATGAGTACAAGTCTCTACCAGTGACTCCAGCAGTTCCTATACCGATACCGATACAGCAAATGAGTACAAGTCTCTACCAGTGACTCAAGCAGATCCTATACCGATACGCGATATCGATAAAGCAAATGAGTACAAGTCTATATGGGGCAGTGACTGAAGTCGGAGTTTTTGGCTGTGTTTGGAAAGAATGAACACATACGTTGTGTGTAATGTTTAAAAGGCGTATCGTATCTTGGGGGTGGATTTAGTTTTGGTTGGTATAGATTGTAGGGGTTATGTTTTTGGACGAAAAATCACAGTTTATTTGGCATTCTATGGTTATAGTAAGTTAGTACGTGTGGCCACTGGTATGAGGACTTAGATTTGGTTTTGGTTAGAACCAATAGATTGTAGCCGGGATTTGCTTGGATTTGAAATCGTAGTTATGGTTATAATAAGGTGGCGATTTATACAAGGTGTGAATATTAAGATAAAATTTTCCTGCTTGTGTATTATGATCAGGAGTACTCGGGAATCGGTTTTTTTATTTTTCAGGAACTGGTAGTAACGGTTACACGTGGGTAATCGATTCCTAGTCACCGTTACAGGAATACCGACACATCCCTAATCGATGCCGTTTACTGAAAGGTTGTCTATGAAAAATTCGTAGCTCATGTGGCTCTTAATATAATGACAATGACTCCATTGATGCGTATGCTCCAAAGGGAGCCATGTGAACAATTTTTTTTGGGAGCATATCCATAACGGTAACACACATTAAAAAGTAGTAAATAACGATTTGTAAAACGTTCAGCTCTCGTTAACAACATATAGACACAAAGACCCGCGCGATACCTTCATGGAGCCTTACCACTGTACAATAAAATTTTTTCTCCTGGATTTCTCGTATCATTATAACGGTAATTTCAAATGTCTCTAAAACTTTGTATCTTCTATGGGTTCCAATAAAGGCCTCATCGACACGTGTGTCCTCAAAAGGGTTGTACTTTTAAATTATCCGCTATTTTCGACGGATTTTTTGGAAATATATGTCTCTATAACGGTACTTTTAATGGAAAAGTAGTGGGTGACGAATGTAAAGCTCTTACGGTGAAATGCTTAAAGTCCTCGTCTATGCATGTCCATAAAAAGTCCTATATGTATGTCCTTGGTCAAACATGTAAATGAACAATTATCCATTCTATACACCAACTGCACTGCATGTCTGTAGTATTTTTGGCATGGCAACTTACCAGCTCTATGGGGACTACGCGGAACTTTGTCTGTGGGAGGAGAAGAGCCCCCTGCGACAGAAATGTCGAGTTATTCAATTTCGGAAATGTCACATTGGAATCTTTGCATTGAGACCTCTAAGCGTCTATAGCTATAGTAGCTATGTTGCTGACCTTGTGACTGAAGGTCGGAGGTTCAAATCCCGACTGGGACAAACCTTTTTTCCCTAAATTTTCTCAATTTTTGGTATGTTTTTTTTTCGGTGGAACTACCCGCAGTATTGTTACAATTCTTCGGTTTTATTATGATGCAGGACGGTCCGTTGTCGATAGCAAGAAGTCGTAGCATTCGTAATTTTTCGCCAATATGCTCTGTTCTGTGTGTGAAATGGTGAAATTACTACGATGATGATGATGCTGATGATATGATTCCTTTCAAAACCATCGAGCGCAACATGCGGCATGTACGTACCTACGTACAATCATCAACATTGTTTGCGCGGATAATGAGTTTCAGTTCAGCAGAAGCACAACAAAAACAGCTATAGAGCTGCGGTTGCTGTTCACCGAAAGAACAAAAACATCATCAAATCGCTTTACTGCCTCGTATATAGGGAAAGTCAGTAAAAAAAAAGCCAGAACTCCGCATCAGTCAAAATGAGCTCGCAACTGGCCACGCGGATGCGATTAAATCTCTGTTCATACGACCAAACCAGCAACAACAGCCGGCTTGGTTCGCTCTCTAAAAAAAAACCTCCACCTAAATGGAAAAGAAGCTAAAAATCTGTCTTTTGCCATCATTTTCCTTCTCCAGCTTACCTGGAAGATCTTATTTTGTGCGCTGACTATATGTGTTTGCTTGTTGTCTTCTGTGTCATTTCAGATGACGAAAGACGAAGTTCTCTTGAGTTTTGTACTGTATTTTCGCAAAAGTATAGCCGCAGCTAAGTCGGTATCTTTTGCCCCAAAGATATGGATATAAATTGGCAACGACAACGGTCGGCGACTATACTTTTGTACGTAAGCAAAAGCAACACAAAGTTCTACGACCATTCATTCTACCGACACACAAATTGTTTGTCGTATTCGTTGGTTGGTGAAGAGCTGCAGAGCTCACAAAAATGCTTCGACTTGAAACGGATGTGTCTTTGGGTGAAGAACTATATACAGCACAACACACAACCGTCATTCATCCATGGGTGTGCGCGCGGTGGTGAAGTATGGGACGCACCAAAGAGCTTGAGGGAAATGTTTTGTTGGTGCCGCACGAACTCCGGGTTATAATCCCCCCATTGAATTCCAACAAAGCCAACAAGCATAGTACAAGAAACTCTCTACATACGGCAAAATTTAGCTGCAGAGCCAAACGCGAATGTGGTGCTTGCTGCTTCTTGTGAAATTTCATTGTACATACGTATACAAAATCGATAGCGAAACCCGAAGCACGAAAAAGCAGCAGCAGCAGCAACCATAGAGCCAAGCAAGCAGAATTCCCATAGGGGAGTCTGGGCACACATAGCCGTAATGCTATCTGCGAAGGCTGAAATTGTACGTGCTGGGTATATACAAAGTATCTGAGATAGTCCCCCCATAGATACGAACGAACGACGAGCGGAATGTATGAGTGAGCTCATTCGACATGCGGCTACACATAGCACACATTTTCTATAGTTAGTAAGTCCCAGCGAATACATGGACGGTCAGAGTCGCAGATAAATGGGCTTTCAGGCGACTGTAGTATGTGGAGAGTGGTGCTGACAGCGGGAAACCGGGGGTCGAGCCGGGGAGCCCATGAAGCGCTTGTGGAGGCTGTTTGTTATACGTTTTTATGACGATAACGATAGCTCGTTCGGAGTATATGCCATGGCTCATGGTCCATGTATTCACTAACTGAATAAGCACGATAGCAGAGCGTGTGGGTTTGGGGCCACGAAGGGGCGAAGAGCGGACAAGGACGTTGCGGTGGTAATATCATCGGCTCCAGTGAGCTTCAGCAGAGCTCTTGGTCGATCGATCGTCGTTCTGCTGTGGCTGTTGGTTACGAGATACACAAGATATTCAGAACGAACGAACGAACGTCGACTCTCGACATGGTGGAGCAGAGGGGGCGCAATGAGTTGGGTCGTCGGACACGTCAATTCCATAAAATCTCGTTATACACATAGCGCGATATGGCACTTTACAATGACAGCCAGGGCACTCCTTCGTTAGAGTAGAGAGCTCCCAATGTTCATCGAATGGAACGAACGTTGTTGGTTCGATGGCACATTGCAGTAGACGTAGTCGTCGTACCAGCAATTTTCCACGAGCGCCTCAAGAGCTCTTCTCTGCTGCTGCTGCTGGTGCTGTTGCCCATGTATGGGGATGAACTTTAGTATGGAAGCCATCAAACTATGGAGCTTATAGCTATAATATTATCAGGCAACGAGGGAAGGCACATTAAAATACATTGTTGGATATATGGCATGAAGCAAAGGCACGCTGGCAACGAACATCCGAGCGCTCATGGAATGGAGGACATACAACGAATGTCGACACACCAGGCATTGACTCTGCACATATAGGCGGGTAGGAAGCTACGCGCTAGTTATATTTCAGGCATATTGGAGATTGGGAAAAGTATAATGTGGGTTGCTGATGTTCTGTTCGTTCTGTTCGTACTGTGTTCTGCGCTAAGCTGACTCTTCGTGTACAAAAAGTTTGCCGGTTGGGTTCACGTTTCTCGTCGCAGTCGGTACGATGGTTGATGGTTTTATACTGTACGTACCGTACTACCCTCTTCCTGGCGATCTATAGTCATCATCATCATTGCTTCAACTTAATCCCGTATACTGTCGCACACTTCAACCGAATGGCATTGGGGAGTTGAAATGTGGCTTAACCAGATCCTCTTCTCTCCCGTACCTAGATATATGCGAATGAACATAAAATATATCATGGACGTACGAGCTCAGCTCGTCGTACCTGTGCTCCATAGCAGAACACAGAGCTCTTCAATGTCGTTCGTTGTATTTTCGTCCTCATTTCAAATGAACAGAATGGAATTAAGCTTCGTCGCAACATGGTACAGAAATCCACCAATGTTCCATGGTCTTCCATAGATAGGTTGGAACTCGTATAGATATCTATGCACAGGAAAATGAAACATTTTGTGCTGAACTGAACTTTGTCGGAAACCGCCGCAAGTCGGGCTGGGTTTGGCTCGCTCTCTCTCTGATGTGGACACGGATTGGATTTAGTTTAGACGATTTCGAGGCAAAAACCCTGTACCTACCGTATTCACGCTCAGAACGAAGGTTAGGGATCAACATCGTTGCTATATACATACAATGTCTGCACATACATTGTATATCCACGCAACGAAGTCCTTACACAATATATGACTTGCCGGTTGGTGCGGTTAGTTATGTTCCTGCTCTGCTGTATGTATAAACGATATTGCGATTTTGAAATTGGAATAATGTTGGCTCTCGCCGAAACTGCGACTGAATTTCAAAACATGAAACGGAAATTGAAAGACCAGCAGGATTCCATATCGCTAGTCATTTATAGACACACTACAGTACTACTTCGCTATGCAAAAGAGGGTTTTTCGTCTGCATGAGTCATTGATGACATGATGATAATTGAATTTAAGGTTGCATTATGATTTCGCGCGAGCTCTGTTCTTGAGTACTTGTGTCGTGCAGTGTTGCCAACTGGAAATTTAGAAAACGGCTAAATTTAGCCGGAAAACCGACTATACAGGGTGTCCGGAAACTGCCGCATAAACGCACCGGATTATGATTCCTCAGTTGATTTCCAGCAAAAAAGTTGTACGGAACATACCCCTTCAGCTTAACCCTTTAGCTGCCACAGGCATTTAAAGATTTTTGAAAAAAATCATTTTCTTGCACGACTTAAAGCCTAATATCTCCACAGCCAGACCAAGTAGAAAAGTGAAATAAAATTATTATTATAGCCAACAAATTTACCTGTAAAATGAAACTAACCACACTAAAATCGGATAAGAGGTTTGGTTTTTACAGAGCTTCAAAGTCAAATTTGCGTGATTTTACCCAAAAACAATCTTTTTTTCCATCTCAATTTTCTCCAACTTCTGCCAAGGTGA
Source organism: Microchrysa polita (assembly GCA_949715475.1). Lineage (NCBI taxonomy): Eukaryota > Metazoa > Arthropoda > Insecta > Diptera > Stratiomyidae > Microchrysa > Microchrysa polita. Next base: position 16,860,403 of record OX454420.1, read on the forward strand.
GGTGCTTGTACGATTCTTTTAAAAATTGGCGCATAGTCCTACAATCATATCTTTCTTACATCATTTTATTCTAGCTCCATTATTTCTAACAGTTTTAGTACCTTAAGTGCAGAAAACTAGGGTTAATTTTGGCTCGATTTCGACATACTTTGAATAGATTCTACCAATTGCAGATCTTTAGGGGCAGTGTGAATTGAATTGTAATGAATTCGAGCTAAAATTAACCCTAGTTTTCTACACTTAACGTATAAAAACTGTTAGAAGTAATGGAGCTAGATCAAAATGATGTAAGAAAGATATGATCCTAAGACTATGCGCCAATTTTTAAAAGAATCGTACAAGCACCTCACCTTGGCAGAAGTTGGAGAAAATTGAGATGGAAAAAAAGATTGTTTTTGGGTCAAATCACGCAAATTTGACTTTGAAGCTCTGTAAAAACCAAACCTCTTATCCGATTTTAGTGTGGTTAGTTTTTTTTTACAGGTAAATTTATTGGCTGTAATAATCATTTTATCTCACTATTCTAGCTGGTCTAGCTTTGGAGATATTAGGCTTTAAGTCGTGCAAGAAAATTATTTTTTCAAAAATCTTCAAATGCCTGTGGCAGCTAAAGGGTTAAGCTGAGGGGGTATGTTCCGTACAACTTTTTTGCTGGAAATCAACTGAGGAATCATAATCCGGTACTTTTATGCGGCAGTTTCCGGACACCCTGTATTTTTTTCAAAAACAGCTAAAAATCCGGCTAAATAAATTTCAGCGAGAAAAACTGCAAAAAAAACGGCTAAATCATAAAAAAAACAGTCACATTGCGAAAAAATATAGTAAAAAACTGATTTTAATAATTTTATTTCTCTTCTGGAGCACTATACCCGTAAACTATGCTTTAGGCAGATTTCTTAGTTTACATATATGCTCCAATCGCTGGCGTTACAGTCAAAATTTACTTTGTTCGAAGTTAGATAGCTCAACTAGGTACAATTTCTCGGTCAAGTCCATAAGCACATGATGATAATCCATCATGATGATGAAAGTTCGAAATTGGAGTGACACATATGCTTTCGTCATTAGAATTCGTCATTTACTTTTGACGTTTGTGTAAATGGTAAAAATGTCCCTCACAATTGCGATATTTTGATGAATATTCAATTCAATAATTTGAGGACACACTTTACTTAAAGAATTTGAATAGAAATGTGTAAAGATTGATAAAAAATTTAATATTTTTGTAAACATTCTTATTCTTAAATTTTACAACAGATGGCGTTCCCAGTCATTATTGAGCAAATGACCGCTTATATACCGGAGCAAAGATAAAAGGTTTTAGACAAATTTAAATTATTTTTGGACGGCATATACGGGCTGCACTAACTAATCGAAACTAAATTTAGTCTCGCTCGCAACATATGGCGAGGTGCTTGCCAATCCATAATGCCTAGACAAGCGACTGTCTCTGAAATTTATCTAGGAAGAGCGAAGTCGTCTTGTTACTGGAATGATATCGTTTTCGATTTTCGTTTCGCTACAAAGTTTATATGAAATTCCTGGTTAAAAAAAAACGCGCGATTAAAAAATTCCAATCATAATATTGTCCAAATAATCGATGTCAGATAAACCATTCCTAAACATCTGCACATTCCACAACCAATTCGAATAAAAAGAAGAAGAAGAAAGTTAATACGCAAACTAGACTAGGACGGTATATACACCCTATGGAAAAGGTACTATCTCCAAAAATGCTCTAAGATAGTTTAAATTAAGAGCCGGTATATAAGCGCTCAATGATGCTCCAAATCACTGCCATCTAGATAGACAGGCCGAACTGCAGAAATTTGTTCGTCCACGAGTGGACAAAGTGCGTTCGTGACCAGTGACAGTTGACATTTCTAGAGCTCACAAACTCCAGTGCTTCGGAACCCAAAAGTTTAAATGTGCCGAGCGTTTATAGCGAAACAAAGGTTATGGTTTGCTTTCGTGTGTTTTTGATGTGCAAGTGGTAAAATAGTATACATAAACATCGTACTTACCACATTTATCTCAAAAATCAACGCACTGGCATGTGTATATCATAGCAAGTCACACGAAATGACAGGCTGACAGCCACTGATATTTGAATTGTGGACAATTTGTGGATTGTAACGAGCGGTACTTTGGCAGTACTAAGCGCGGACCATGACTCACCATGGCAGTACTTGTGTTGCATGACGACTGACAGATCAGCTGATAATCCGGCCTGTCTATCTAGATGGCAGTGTCCAAATCATGGAATAGACAGCTAAACGGAAACACAACAAAAAAACAAAACAAAACATTTCACTTAAATGCGTTCCCTTTCTGTCAACACTTGTCAGCTGTTACACGTTCTGCAAATTCTCAAGAACATATTTGTCGCGTCGCGCGTTTGTTTTTTGTGATAACGTAATTCTTATATCATTTCAGTGTTTTTTAAGTGAAATCCAGTTACTTAGTGTGAGTTCGTGAAGTGAATTTCGCGCCTACATTTCAATGTTCCCTTTATGTCAAATACATGGCCATTAGTGTCATTTCAAAAACTGGACCATTTGAGTTTGATTCGGGCCTATCCTTTAGTTCTTTAATCAATGGTTCAAATGCATAATGCCTATGACAGATATCCAAATCATTATGACGATAATCCGTCATAATGATGAAAGTTCGAAATTGAGGTGACACATATGTTTTCGTCATTTACTTTTGACGTTTGTGTAAACGATGAAAATTTTCCTTACAACAGCTATATTTTGATGAATACTCTGTTCAATAATTTACGTAAAGACACACTTACCTTGAAGAATTTGAATATAAATATTGATAACAAATTTAATATTTTTGCACAAATTCTTGCTCTTCAATTTTGCAACAGATGGCGTCACCTGTCATTATTGAGCAAATGATGGTCCAAATGTGTAATTTGGAATTCGTAATAATGATGGTAAATTTTCGTCATAATGACGTATTTGCGTCATTCGAAGTTAAGTGTGTTGGAACTCGTGCTAATGGTGATAAATTTGCGTCATTCGAAAATATGTGTGTCAAGTTTGTTTAATTATTTTCGAATTTGAGCCCTCCAAATTTTATTTCATTTTCCATAGTTACGAAATTGATGTTCCATTGTTGATGTTCCGCAATTACGAATTTGATGCTCCAAAGATACGGAATTGACGTTCCAAAATTATGAGCTTGGCCGGGAAATGGTATAGATTTTTGATAAATTTGTTGCTACAAACCCAACAACTAAATGTAATGCATCTACGAAAATGTGTAGTTTCTATGACGTCAGACGTTGTGCAAGTATCTTGCCCAATAAATTACAAAAATTAAATTTAACTGTGTACATATATATTTCAGGGGCAACTTCCCCCCTTCTTATTCTTAATTTTTGTAATTTACTGGGCAAGCTACTTGCACAACGTTAGTGTTGAACACTACATGCAAGTTCCGGCAATATTATCAATATCTATGAATCGAGCTAAAATCTTTTCATCCTTGTACTTAATCTGGGATGATTACGTTATCTGTGGTAAAGAATTGACACTTTGTAAAATGGAAAAATGTTCAGGTACCCCGATGCTCCGAGAATTGCTCAATAAAGAATTTTATCTAAGTAACTGTCTGCCGTTTTGCAAATTAGTCAGCATATTGGTGGTTAGTAAATTACATGCTTAGCCTAGGTACGAATATCGTCAGTTTACGTGAAACCCATTACCCTAAATTTATTGAAAAAAAGGCATGTCTCCACGGCAAATTTTTCCCAGGAGACATAAATGCAAGATTTCCTCTAGGTGGACATAGTTGGTACTTACCCTTATACACGATAATAAGTGTATGTAGAAATAATTTCAAGGCGATTAATTATTTTGGTTGATTTTAGTTTCAAAGTAAAAAAAACGGCCGAAGAAAATCAATTCCGGCTAAAAATCCGGCCGGCCGGTATCATAAATTTCTTCCGGCTAAACAGCACGGTTTCCGGCTAAATTTGGCGGGAAAACGGCTAAATTCCGGCTAAATTTGGCCGGAAAACGGCTAAATTGGCAACACTGGTCGTGACAGTCATTATATTGAAGATTGAATACGAATACGTTGATACTCCAGCCTCCCGGAGAATAAGAAGAACCAAGGATGGAGGAGGTTCGGAGTTGTAGGAATATCTTTTAGATCAATCTAAATGGGTGTTTAAAAAAAATACTCAAAAATAAGGTTGTACTTTCACCATCGCTCATCTTTCATTTTATTGCTTTATTAGCACTAAAATAACTCGACAAAAAATGGTCTGCAGACAATAAAAATTCGTGACAGTTCGTTGTACCACAATGAACCCTACCCGTGTGTGTATGGCCTAGAGCCGCCGAAATGTCTTCGATTCAAAAATAAAAAGATAAAACAAAAATAAAACCATTAATAATGGTTTAGCTTCTTTAAAATTCAAGTGAATCGATATAATGAGTGAAAAAAACTGCTACCATCCAATATTCTCCCCGAGAAAAAAAACTCTCAAGGTCACGACGAAACGAAATAAAAGGATCTCTCATCATTACCACACCACATCTAACATCTGTGTATGTATATAGCATTCAAGAAATCGCAAAATGTTGATGTGAAACTCCTCTACCAATTCCAATAACAATTTCGCAGGCATCGTGGTAGCCAGCCGGCCGGCATGCAATAACAATTTTGTGGATAACGTACAACAACAACAACAACAAAGAATAATGATGGGTAAAGTGATGAGAAAAGTCAGAAAATCGGTTCGGCATCGTATATAAAGAGGAGACGGTTTTTAGCTCAGGAATTGCACCACGACGGCTAAAGTAATTGAAGGAGCGCGCAAATAGGCTTTTAGTTTGAAGAGTGCTGCGGTGTTTTCATCTACTCTACACGTCTCTATGATGTAAACCGCACAAATGAGCTGCGAGGATGCGAGCAGGATGATAATCATGTTTAAATTTTATTGCAATTATGTTGAAGTGTTTTCGCCTTTTCCCTTCATTGTTGTTGCGTTGTTGATGTTTCTAAGGATAATGCGCGGTTAATGAAACTGGATGTGTAATTACAAAATGATAACATTGTAATGAATGTTTTTTATTGTCATAGAGAGAACCCACGATAATTGTAAGCCAATTTGAATAAAATTGATTCCTTCTCAGAAATTCTCGCATTACTTTTGCTCGTGAGAAGAGCCTAATTTTACTCCATTGTTTGCTGCGTAGCTCGCTTATGGTCTCAACGTTGCGGCTTAGTCATATCTGCATATCTTTTTGGGGAATATCCGCAAATTAACATCACCGTTATACTAAGGTGACAAGACTCCAAAAGACCCAATGCTGTACACATATACACTTGCGGAATTGGGTTTCCAGGTAAATCCTCAGCCATACTACCTTCAATTTTAGGCTCACTAACAACCTTTCAGAATCTGACTTTCAAAGTTTAGAGCATATTCTGCGTACTGATAATTTTAGGCGCTGCTTCTTAATTCTTCCTAAGATGTTTTGACGGGTATTAACCCTTAATTGGTCGCATGGGGTCAGGTCTACTTTGAAGCTAAAATTTGTGGGCTTAAACTGATCAAAACGTGCCCGAACCTCTGCTAGCTTTCAAACTTATCTAGACGTATTATAAATCAGTCGCCGCCACATTTTTCACCAGTGCAGGCGTAACGCTGTATTACTTTCTTTAGTGGTTAGACCCCATGCGACCACTTACGTGCCTTTTTTGGAAAAGACAAGTTTTTGTTTTTTTTTTTAATTATTTTGTAAAATGTCCATACATATATCGTTTTTTACTTGGAATTTGAATTTGCAACAGTTGGGTTTATATTCCATCATTTCATTCCGGATTCCGCTTTCAGTTTATAAGAATGAAAGGGAAAATACTACAATGGGTGGAAGAAGCCACTGATAGTGAGGAAGATATTGGTGGTTTGGAATCAGATGACCGATGACATAGTTTTGGAAATTGAGTATAGTTCGTAGTGAGAAAGCGAAATAGGATAGGAAACACCACAAGATAAAGAGGAACAGATTGAGCCTTCGTCAGGTAGATATTTTTTGTCTAGACATACAAAAAAAAAATCCCTAAGAAATCTAAATTATGTTGGGGTCTCCAGAGACCCCGTGCGACCACTTACGTGACTTTCTCTATGCGCCCAATTAAGGGTTAAGCTCCCGCGTATCGTCCAGGAGTCTCTATTCCAACTTCGAATGTAGTTATCCCATATTAAAGTGGGGATTATGAAACATCTGGGATCTCTAGTGCCACGTTGTTGGAAGCTAGAGACTTGTAATGTTCACCAAATATGGACAGTGCGGTGCTCTAAGAAGTCTGCCAAAATTCGAAACTCCACTCGGTCATTTTCAAGTTATGGAGAATTTTTGATTATGAAACTCAAAATTGCCGTAACTTCCAAACCCGGATAAGGAGGACCGTGTAATTTGGATCAAATGTGAGCCCCAAGTAGACTGATCACATGAATTAAGTTTCATTGTGTGGCATGGCGAATGCTGAACATTTTGCTGTACATTTCCCAATGCTGTACGACCGGTCAAAATGTTGTACTGTACAGCAAAATGATGTACGTCTGGTCAGCTTAATATAGTGAGAGACTAAGAAGATTTTATGTGAACCAATTTGTAGTACAGCACAGATACGGTTAGACCTAAACATTAAAAAAAAGTAAAGTTTTGATGCCAGATTGTTGAATACACTGCCCACTATACGCAGTAAAAAGTTGCAATAATTTTTGCGTCGTGTTAAGGTGGTACACGATTGATGAAAATTCAGTTTTTTCCAAATATCTGGAAAACTATCGAGTCTGACCGCAAAATATCCTGAGGACACAACAAACTGCATAAAATTTCATTTTATATTACCCTAGACATTTTTTTTTGAAAATTATCTCCTAGACCCAAAAGTATTATAGTGAATTTACATTTTTTTGGAGTTTTACAATTCGCATTGTAACTCTTGAGAGAATAGACCTAGCCTAGAGTTATAAGATCATCTTGTCCATATATTACAAGCAAAATTTATTTGCATGGTACAGCATACACATCCGTTACGGAGATATTCACAAAAAAAAACAAAATTTCTCGTTTTTCTAAGGTTTGAACTCCCGTAGCACCCTTAAGGGTGTACATATTGACGAGAAATTTGGCCACTTTCTTCAGAACCGTATTTGCTACGAATTAGTCATACAACATCTTTTAGCCAGAGTTACCGGTATATAGATTTTCGTGAAACCTTGTTAAAAATACCGTTTGACTTCCTGGCACCGTTAGGAATACTCGAATCAAAATCCACTTTGGACATTTTATTCTGGAACCAAAAGAGCTACACAAATTTGCCAGTGGTCACTTTTCAGCACATATTACCGTTATTGAGATAGTTAAAAAAAACTGTTTTAGAGGGTCTTTGACCCTATACTACTATACTGTTGGATATAATTTACATTTTTAAATTTATAAAAGCGAAAAATAATGCATGAACTATTGCTGGGCTAATTGATCGATGTTTTATCTTTGCTCCGGTTCCTCGTTGCGTTCTAGAATTGTTCTTTTTCTTCCTACTAAGGCTGCATATTTTTATGATATGTTTGTCAGCTGCCTCCGTCTCGACATGGTGAACTGGATGTTCAAGTGGATTTTGTTCGGATTTGCTAGAACCTCCTCGCCCGTCTCCTTGTACAACGTCGTCCATATATCCTACCCAGAATCTGTATCCCCTTTGCCTCCTCCTCTCACGTATGCATTACTACCTATCTGGTTCCTATGAACAATTTGCCTCCGGAGGTTAGGTTTTTGATGATTCGTAAGAGTCCTTTTAGAACCGCTTCCGCCTAGACTATTCGACGTCTGAAGGAGCCTTTTTGCGATGCTTTGCGTGGACGAGTATTTCCCACTTTTTATCTGAACTCGTTTTCGGGCTTGTACACTTTCGGTAAGCCTGTTATCCTTGCCAGAGCAGGGTTTTAAGGATCTTTGCGTAGCTCGAACTAATCTCCTAAATCCGAGTATGTAGGTATGTACAATTAAAAAAATCGTAAAAGGCCGTTTTAAGCCCAAATAAAAAAAAAAACATTTTAGTATTGTAGCTAGTGTAGTTTTAGGAATATTGACATTTAAGTATAGTCTCTGGAAATACATTGGTGAAAAAAAAATTGCAAATGCCTGTGGTAACTAAAGGGTTATAATTTTGAGATATGTCATGGAAATACATTGGTGAAAAAAAAATTTCAAATGCCTGTGGTAACTAAAGGGTTAAAATTTTGAGATATGTCATGTACTCATTTTTCGCTGGAAATCGCCTAGGGAATCATTTTCAGTGCGTTTACGTGATAGTTTTTCAAATGATTTGCTCTCGCTTTAAAGTGTTATCTTTGAAGGGCTTTATAACGGGACCTGTTAACCCTACAGAACTAATCTTAGGCTTTCCTTTTGGGAAGTTTTATTATATTATTATTCTTGATAAAATCGTCGGAGAGAAGCCATTGATTTGAAAACGATTATTGTGAAAAAGCAAAAAAAAGCTTTTCGAGGTTGCAAATTTAGTTTTAAACTGCCTTTATGCATATGATATTTCTAAAATCCAGCAGTGCTGTGGCTATTGTGAATTTGGATTTGTGGCTATTGTTTTGCTTATACAGCGCGTGGCGTAGAGGATATAATATTAATTTCGCTATTCTAGTTGTAAATTTTGGAGATATTGAAGTTTAGCGTGTGTAATAGTTTTTTTATATAAATTTTCAAATGCCTAGGACCCTTAAAGAGCCCGTACACCAGACCACACCTTAGCCAACCCCAGACCAGCTCCCCAACATCTTTCAGTCTAAGATTACTAGAACATACATCTTGACTTGGAAGACACTAGACCAAACACGCATTCCAACCGAGATCTTGCTATCAAATTCAAAAGCACACCGACTCCACTGGAAACTCGTGAAAAAACTGGCATCGAGAGCTGTCATTTGGCAGCTACTTAGCATCTACACTAGCTATACCAAATGGAGCCTGAAAATGACATAATTACACTTTATTTAATCTAATCATCAAAATAGAACAAAAGTAGCAAAACTGTCACTTCGAACTCGACCAGGGCTTGTCAAAGTGTCAACTGACAGATGATTCAGTTACCTTCACATGGGCGTAGTCAGAAAAGCGTTTATAGAGAGGCAAGCCCAAAATAAAATTGTTCAACTTCATAATCGTATCCATGAACTTTTACGGAGGTTAATCATTTAAAATCGTCAACAGCAATTGTGGTTACCCATCCGTTTTTTGGTTATTTTTGTTGTCCTTAAAGTATTGATAGAGAAGATTTTAAAAATTTTAAAGTCACATTTTAAGAAGGCATAATCGTGAATGATTTTGATCGCTTTTAATTACTGTAACGATGGATTGCGGCATCTTTTATCAAAGTCCCAAATATTAAAGGCATGAAAATTAAGAGCATTTCGTCTTCGAGATGCAGTCTTAGCAATTTCTTTATTTCTATGTCTCGAAATATCCGAGTCACCATATCACGAGACTTGGCGCCATCTGATAACCTTCTATACGCAATTGTTTTTTTGTAGTACGAACAATTTTCGTTCCTTAGCACGCGTCAAGCCCGCTTTTTTACGCTCTAAAATATCGCAATGCACCGATTTTTTTATAATGTACAGTAATAAGTAGAAAAAATGTGGTCATCGTTTAGGGGGGGGGGGGGTGGGTGGTCAAGCACTCCTCCCTGGAACTTTTCCATTTTCTACTAGAGTTGTTTAAATCATTTTTTTTGACGTAAGAAAGAAGAGATGCAATGCTATAAAATTGCAACTGCAAGGAGAAAAATTATTTAGAGTTTTACTAAACAGTCAATCTCTTTAATTTTAGCAGCAAAAATTACTATTTAATGCGTCCATTTAAGCATCTAATATTAGAGAACAAAGTTTAGTGAATTCTTCCATAGAATCATAAGCTGAAATTCAAAGACTGTGGCCGATTTCAACTACTTTTTAGATTATCGGTTTTTACTCTTTTGCTCTCAGTGTAGCTGTACATAGATATACATATGTTGTTAAGAAATTCTTCACGCTAGCATTGTAGAATATAGGTCGATGACAATTATAGGAGCTTAAATGCTTGGAAACGAACATCAAGAAATCCTTATAGCATCTCGCTTTCAAAAATGGGTTTTCTAATTCCGACGGCTACGATTCTTCAATGACATTGAGACTGAGACAGTTTTATCAACAGACTTCAAAGTATTCCACGCTATCTATCAACGCACTCATAAAAAAATATTGTCGCATCAGGACGACAACAGAGTATTGCTTTTTTAGACCCCTAACCAGGAAGGCATTACTCACGAACCAGCTGACGTGCCCATGAACTTTATCATAATTTGACTTTTATAGACCCAGAATCCTCTTGTAGTAAATTCAAAGGTTTCGTAGCATTTGGGCAGTATCTTTTCTGCTTTATTATCTGCTGATAGTAAACAATGTATCGACTCTTTGATAATAATTGCCTCATCAATATGTTTCACTCACTCATTGCCTCTAAATGTTTAAAGATATCCTTATGCTGTCAGGGTCCTGGTCAATAACAAACTGGGATGTGTATGCGGATAACAAAACAAGATTAATTTGCTATCTACGGTCGATTAAAATACATTTTTTCAATGAACTTCTTCTACGAAGTAAGACTTTTTGAATTTGCTTCTACTCATTTTGTGTATTAGCACAGCTGATACTTTCTCCTGCCTGTGTGCATGCACTACCCTAAAAAAAAGAGCCGCTCTTCACTCAACTGACACATTCCTCGTATACATATTGAATATCTTACAATTATTCCAATTGAAGGAAGGGCCTCTTGGGTCACGAAATTTGTGTATACACACACTGTCGCACTCGAAACTTTTCGTATCCTTCCTTCGTTCTCAACTCAAACTGTCAGATGCATAGAAAATACCGTAATATCTGAGCATATTGAATACAAGGATCGCTCCCTTCGTTTATAAGTAATGCCTTTTCCATATACGCAACCGTAAATGTATCTCAAAGGATCTGAATGTATATCGAGAAAAACACGTGGAGCTCAATGCGAGGATAGGATAGGAGACGAGTCCTCTGTACAATTGAGAAAATTTCACTTGACATCTATAGTGGAAATGAACTCCATTCGATATAATTTTACGAATAAACTCTCGTGTGGGGCGGTCGTATACGCCACATCGAGCCTGAGAGATACAAAAGTTCTTATCGTCCTCGTTTATTTCTCGGCTCTACTATATGACATGGTAATATTATATATAGAATTCTTGAACGATTTTTCTACGCTCGAATGCGATTCGAATCTATTTCAGAGCATTAGAGGGCAGAAAAAAAAACGAGGCCGAAATCAAATCACAAGAACTACGCCGCCTACAACTTTGTATAGATATGTACGCGGCCATACCAACATGAACCGGCTTTTTGCACATCCCTTCGCCGCCTTGTTTCTTTGCTACTATACGCGTATACGGTCTCCTGCCTTCTATCGTATTATCGTCGTCCGTGTGGTTGTTTTGTGCCTCTGACGTTCAATTTATATTACCACCGCCAACGTCATGCCACCTACTTTTATCCTATACGTCCTTCGTTGCGACTGAACGATATTCTGAACGTCGTCGTCATCGTCGTCGCAACCCCCCAAAACAAAAACTTTCACTTTCACTCCCAAATCGGTTGAGTCGAATCGAAACGGCATACTATGGGGTAGGAGATACCGTCCGTTGTACAAAAAAGATGGCATTTATTATAAAGATACTGACAAATACTATTTACACAGGACTAGAAAGGTTGACATGTATGTAAGTGGAACGAACGTACATAGGCGAAGAACGAACGTCGAGAGTTTCTAAACAAGGCGAAAAGTTGTATCGTCCTTAGTCGTCCTTACTTACAGTCTCTCTCCCTCTGTGTATTACGGCAATGCTATGCCATGTCATGCCACCCTTATGCCTTCTGCTTCACGTTTCAAAGCCATTTTCTCGTGATAGCATAGTAAATGTGATTCTATTTTTCAAGCGTCCCCTTCTCTCGCGCTCTTTCGGTTGAGCCTCTGACACAAATGCTTCGTAAAAGTTCTCTTCTGTATAACATTGTCGAGGGATGAGGGTTGTGCAGTAGTAGTCCAGAGTCGCCGACATAGTGACGACCGGAAAAGGGGACGAAATGAGGACGACGAGGATGGCATGGTATGTTATATCCTTCGTTTCCAATTTTCCTTGGTTTTCACCCTCAGGCCAGCAATAGCATAGCAGCAGAAGACGAAGAAGAAGCGACAGTTGAAGCGAACAAACGACGTTCCTGTGAACGGAGTATTAAAAATGAGGACGTTACGAGAAGTCCTCGTGTCGTTCGTTCGTTTGCTCTGACAAAGGCGGCAATCGTATATACGTATAAATCTATCCATAGCAGAAATATTCCAGAGAAGGGAAAAAGCTATCGGCAAGGACGACTAGGTTATCCAGAACGACGCTGTCGTTGTCGGTTGTTATAATTTTCTCTGACGATGTATAGAGAGAGAAGAGGGTCTGTGTTCGTGGAACATACGACGTACATTAGCTTCTTCTTCAATATCGACCCTCATATCGTCGTCTTGTTCAAAGCCGGCCAAGATATGACGGCCCACCCTGTTATGGGGTGGCACATGGTTCGGTTCGTATATACACGGCTTCTCATCCGTCCATCCATTCGTGTCCTTTATCGTCTTATGGATGTCGTCTTCGTCGTCCTTGACGTGGTTATGGTCCGGGGAACAGGGATCGCGCGGGGATGTTGTTGTTATCGCAACGGCATCACATTTTCTCCCGCGGCTCAGGATTTTATATAGAACGAACGTCGTCGTCGTCGTCGTCGTCTTCCTCATGAAAAACAGAAGGATATATAGAAAAGTTGTTCGTTTGAAAATAACAACCTCAGATCCTCGACGTGTCGTTCTCGTTGCTGTTCTCAATGCTGTTTTCTCCCTACATCCGGGAAAGGATGATGCGATGATGATGAGGACGACGAATCTGCCTTGCCCGGCTGCCTTAATTCACAAGAAACGTTGATTATACGTAAAGCGAACGTAGCGTAACGATAGCAGCAGTAGAAGCAGAACTTTTTTTTTATGACATGACTACAGGGGATCGAAATGCTATGAAACGACATCGACAATGCTGGTGCGTTCCAGTTGAGAATATGGCAACTGAACGAGGACGAAAACGAGCGGTGTGTGTGTTTGGAGTTTTTAGCAATTCTCTCTGGGATATATACAGACGGACGAAAAAGCTGGATTTGGTGTTTTTCTTTTCTTTGCCTCCTTCGGCTCTGTTGGAAATGCATATAGAAAAAAACCTTCTTTGCGTTTTGCCTCCGAAGAACCCTACTAGTGATAGTGAACGATGGCAAAAGTGCTCGTACTTTTTTATACCGTTATATGATATGAACCTACAGTCAACCTATAGAGCAAGTGAGGCAAGGCTTTTGGAGAAAATGAAGTTTCAGACGAAACGTTGAAAAAAGGAAAGAAACAAAGGAAAACGAGGGGAGTGTGTATGTACTTTCAGAAGCATTTTCTTTGGTATTTTTCGTATACAGTTCTGTTGTGTGTAAAGAAATCCGAATGAGAAGTTTTCGAAAAAAGAGAGATGAGAAAAACGAAAAGGATCTGTTGCCAGTGCGGAGCATATCAAATAACATACACACACAGAAGCGCACATGCAAGGACGAATGAACTTGACTGATCGTTGTGTTTTGTGTTTCACTGTTTTCATTATTTTCCTTTTACCAGGAGGTACAGAGAAATGCAAAAAAAGAAAAGAATTCCGTACGGGGATATTATTCGACTGCGTTTCTTTTCGCAAATATGCAGGTGTCCTTTGAAAAGAGCTGCAACTTGTTACCTATGAGATTTAACATGAACCCGTCATATGGTTCTTTACTCAATGGTAAATTTTACATTTTCTATTATCGTCTTCTTCTCTATACTTTAGTTACACCATTTATAACTCAAGAACGGCTGGACAGATTTCCATGATTTCAGGTTTGTTGGATTAAGCTCTGGCTGGAATAGCAGAATAACTATTGCAACATGCGAAAAATTCACGAGCAAATATTCACAATGGGTTCGCCTATTTTTGCGTGTATTTCTTGAACATATCAGCGGATTTCAGTAAATTTGCTCCACAGTATTAGTCTCTACCCCAAGCAACGCAACAACTAAATTTAGACATATGAAAAAAACTCACAATAGCCATAAATATGAAGACATACGTCTTTATGTATTTCTTGAACGAATTACCGAATTTCAGTAAGATGACCCCACCGGAATGGTCTACACAAGGCTCCGGCCGGAATAGTAGCCAAATAAATACATAACCATTGAAATATGCAGCAAAATTCACAAAGAGCAACAATTCACAATGACTATTTTTTTTAGCATACGTTTGCCTGTATTTTTCGATCTTCTAACGGATAATCGAAAGATTTTCCCGCCGAATTGGTCTGCTCCATTAATAGCAGAGTAACTATTGAAATATGCAAACAAATTCACAATGAGCAAAATTAAAAGAACAGTTCTCTTTCACCTATTTCTTTATGCATGTCGTGAACGATTTGTAAATTGATTTCACCGAATTGGTCTACACCCAGAATAAATATTTAAACATGTGAATAATTCACAATGATCAAAATTATGTAAACAATTCTTTTTCAAATACGTTTGACTATATCTCCTAAACGAATTAGCGGATTTGAGCAAATTTGCATCACCGGATTGGAATCTTACCCGAATAGCATAACTAGTATTAAAACATGCAGAAAATTCACAATGAATAAAATTATGAATTGTTTTTTCACATATTTTTGCATTTATCCCCTGATAAGCGAATTCAGGTAAATTTGTTACACCGAATCGGCCCCTACAAATAACAGAATAATGAAATTCGCAATGGGAAAATTTTCAAAGCTGCTTTCCTGATCCTTGGGCCAACATTTTTGGAATATTTTAGAGGATTTCGCTAAATTTCCTCCATCGGATAGTGTCTCTATACAGAATAGTAAAATAACTACGTAACCTATGTAAATTTTGAAGGCAGCTATTTTGCAAATATGTACTTTTGTCTATATCTCCTCAGAATAAGGGAATTTCAGTAAATTTGGCAAACCGGATTGATGTATTTTGTAAATTTTCTCCTTTTTTTCTTCCTCCGAAATAGTCGAAAAACTACTGGAACATGCAATATCACCTGAACGGATGAGCAAAATTGTGAAAGCAGCTTTTTCCTGGGAAGAAAATTTTGATAGAAGTAACTGAAAGACTTCACTCTGCAATAACTGAATTGCTATTTCCATATCTGCGAAATTGACCAGAAGAAACAGCTCATTTTATCGGCAGTTTTTGCCTATTTTGTTTGATCGGTTTAGCGCATTTCAGCAAATTACTTCACCTCTCTCTCCCCTGTATGGTTTCCAAACATATAGCAATAAGAACAACTCTTGACGCATCCGAAAAGTTCGCCGAGTCAGCTTATGTATATAAAAGAGGGCATTCGGTGGCTGAATGGCAGAGATGTCATCTCTGAGTTGCGGGTGCGTGGGTTCGAATCCCACTGTGACCCATGGATGTTTGTGTTGTCCATAAAATGTTCCTACGGCAGCCGGTTCGTCGATGTAAATCGTCCCGGAGCTACCCGTTGTTAAAACGGCCAAGAGCTGCCAAGACCCCCTTCGATTCAAGAGAAAAAAATCTCTTGAATCGGTACAAAAACAACATCATGTATATAAAAGAGACAAACAAGTCGCCTAGACTGTTTCGTTCAATTCATTCGCCTGACCTCTGGGTCGCCGAGACCCTTAAAGTACATTACGATCTTTTAGGGAAAACTCACGTAATGGCGATAAGAGATTAAGACTTTTTTTGATTATTATGATTAATCCTCACGTGATCTGAACTGATAGCAATGAAAATTGACACGAAAAAATCTATAGTAACACCGGGATACAACATAAATTGAAAATTGAGGTTACTCGCCTGAATCTTTTTCCGACAAATATATTTCTTGACATTTTTCCATTGTCGAATTTGAATCACCTAATGCCGGCCCCACACTGTCCGACGCTTGCCTAAACGTGGGGAAATGGAAGGAGGAATCCAACAAACAAATGTTTGTTGAATTCTCACATCGCCTGTCCAGGCGTATGTTTCTACCACGTTGATATTTTGTACCGCGGCGTTTGGCAAAACTCGGACAGTGTGGTTGCGGCCTAACGTGGCTATTATTTTTACATTATTTTGCCCTTTTTCGGAGTAAAGTATGCCTCAATTTTAAGCTGAAATGAATAGGCAATATGGGTATCAAATGAATCAAACCTTACCAATTGCTCTAACTTAGTTATCCTTAGGACGATTTTCAATGGTGTAACTGTAAAGCATCGTCCAAGTATAGCTATCGGCGGGTGAGTTACTACACAAATTAAAAATCGCTTAGGTGAAAATGAAAGCTGAATTAGTGACATAGCCGCCCCACCTTAATTTAAAAACCCAATTGGAATCTATATGTAAAGAATGTTATTCTCAAGTCTCTCATAGACAAAAATATTTGCTTATGGCAACCACCTCAATAGTCTCCGACTATATATACAAAATATCCTTTCACTCTCATCGACCACTTGTTGAACACCCTTAATATTATATAAATATAATCCATTACCATTTCCGCTATACGAGTCGAGGAACCGGCAACTTTTTACTCGCGTCACAATCCTTACGTCACACTCAGGACTTTCAGCAAACCGAAGCCGGCATAAAGGCTCATCTTGACGCTCACTGAAAAAAGGGAGACATACCCAAACTCCAAACGCATTATGTTCACCGGCACGGAATTATGTTCACATTGAACCCATCATCACCATCGCCATCACAACGTACATTTCGTTTCGTTCGTTCATTGTCATTCTCTCGTGTTTATGGACATTTTATCCTTGAAAGACACGATGTAATTTGATATTGCCCGCAATACATAATAATAAAAATGCAGAAAGAATATGAAGAAAAGACGACTCCTGAAAGAGGAAGATAAAATGTTCAACCCTTGAGTATGATTTGCTTGTCGGAGGCTCACTCGTTCGCTCGGTGGTTTTAAGTTGACCATGTTTGCGTCTTGCAGTACGGATACTTCTGGCCATTGGTTGAATGGTTTTCTGGTTGATTTGACACACTACGGTTTTATTACATGCGGCTACAACGGCTTCCACACTGTACGTTTTCATGCCAAATTATGAAGAAAGAAACGACAACGACTTGATTGGATTTAAAACAACAAGTGGCGCCATGTATGCGGTTACTAAGTGCACACTGGACAGGATTGCCTAGAAATGCAGAGCTTGTTACTTTGCTTCTTTCTTTTTAAAATGTCACGTGGTCGGGCATACTATTTAGCCTATGTAAACCGCAATAATTTTTGCCAGAATCTAAACCATCACAATCAGCTGACTTTTAGAAAGGCTCGCTGAAAGCGAAAATCATCCAATTCATACTATAGATCTAAGAGCTGGCATTCTGTAAGGCAATAGGCGACAGTCACTTCTATTTTGTTCCTAACTCTAATTCAAGCAAGAAAATAGTCGCGAAATTGCTACGCACGGACTAATAAAATCAACGACTTGTGGCTTTGGCATAGCACACAACTATTATTAGGTCCGTTATCCTGCCAGACTTAACATTAGACGATACTAAAAAAAATTAACTTACTGTCGCCTGTGCTTATCGCCTTACAGACTGCCAGCTCAGACTACCCTTGAATTGAAGTTTGAATCAAAACAGCTCTTTGAAAATGAGACGCGGCGCTAATCGACTTATTGTGGCAGTTCTGTTCTGTGCATATCTTCTGATGCCTCCTTCTTCTCGAATCGATTTAAAATTTGCTCTACTTTGGTCGCTTAAGTTCTATACATGTAATTTCTAGCATGTTACATGCGGTCATGACTCGACTAAGAAGGTGCGTCTTGCAGTGGAGGAGGCATCTCAGGAGATGCACAGAGCTTAATCGAAATCGGCTTATACGTTTTCTCAAATATGAAAGTGAATTTTCACATTTAATAAACCATTGTAACGGTAATTTTTTCAAGCGCCCCCATCAAAATTTGACGTTTCGTCTCGGTACCATAATTTCAATCATTGACCTTTGTCAACATCATTTATGATTGCATGAACGAGGACGTCTTCAAACCGCTATCGATGAGGACTTTTGCCGTTGATTATACGGTCGATGACGATAATACTCAGTGAATGTGAGAATATGATTTTATGCCACATCCTATCCTCAATTTACTTATATGCGACGTGCGTATAGAATCCATCGACTTAATAAAATTCTCATATCTGTTTTGTTGGCATTTTGTATAATATGTCTATACAATCATTATCTCATAAAACTCCTAAGAAGACTTTTATAGCTCTTTTGTAGTTTTATGATCTTGGATATGAAAATGGAAGGCAAATATGGATGAATTTGTGATGCTGCACGGCTTTAAAAGGGTTTTCTTTTGATGACACTGGCTCATTATTAACAGAAGATTGGTTTGAATATGAAGTGAAAACTGAAGAATGAACTAAGATCAGGGCGTTTACTGCGTGCCTTCGACAAGTAAATAGATTTATGGATGTATCAAGAATGCGACCGACTTCATGACCATTGTCATGAAGTTTGCAGCTCATAGAAGGAAACACCTCCGACTATATAATGTATATATATTATTGATCAGTGTGACGAGAGAAATCGGTTGGGCGATGGCCGTCTGTCTGTCTGTCGTCTGTCCGTCTGTTGCAACGCAAACTAGTCCCTCAGCTATCGGGCTGAAATTTTGTATGCAAGTTTTTTTTTAGTGTACGCTGTATAGATGTCGGAATCGGACCATGGGGTCATGGGGCTGTCATAGAAACCCAAAATTAAAAAATAGGTACTTCTAAGAAAAACTTTTTTCTTTATGTACCAATCTTAACCAAACATCATCCAAATGTGTTCCTAGTAAAGCCTCAAAACATACCTAGGAATGGATGAAATCGGAACACTACGTCATACATACCAACCCCCGAAAATTAAATTTTTGTAAGAATTTTTTTTTTCTTTCAAACCAACCGTGACCAAACTTTACCTAAGTGTGTTCCTAGTAAAGGCTGAAAACATATCCAGGAACAGATCGAATCGGAATACGTCAACACGTCTGAACCTTAAGTTTCATTCAAATGTGACGGGTATTCAAATTTCATTAGGGTTTAGGCCAACCACGTTTGGCATCATTTTTGCTAAAGTTTCGCCTGGTTTTGCCGCTTCAATGCGGATATTCTGTTTTACGTTTACTTCACTTATTCACAACTTAATGCCTGTTGTATTCGTAGTCAAAACCACCACTGCTATGTCCTCCGAAAGTTCTATATCAAAAGTAATTTTTATGTGAGACAGCATCATCCTCCCTAACCTTAGGATTGTTTAACTAAATTTAAATCTAAAGGTTTCCGAAATACCTTTTTTCTACACTACTTAGAAACGCTTGGAAATTAGAAAATCTTAGAAATTAGAATTGGCCGAAACATTTGTCCTAATTTTCGAGCGTCTACTGTATAAAAATTTGATACCCATTGATTCTAAAAAAAATGAATAAATCGTTACCCCCTTAGGCAGAGTAAGCAGAACATCATTATACAGTCAAATCTCGATAACTCGCTACCTTGATCCTCGATAATTTGCTATCTTAATCCCTCTGAAAAATCGCGATTGCTCGTAGTAAATACATGTATGTATTATGGTACATTCGTTAACTTGTATTTTTCCCGAACAAAAAATGACGACAAAACCTCTATTACGAGTAGTCGTAATTTTTCAATCCTTATAACTCGTAATTATTGGAAATTAATTTTTTTTAGAAAATGAGGTATTAGGCAAAGCGAAGTGCGCGGTGAGCATTAAGGAACACGCTTGTGTTATACCATTTGCCTAACTTTTCGAATTGGAATTTGAATGATTTAAGATATGGTATGTATATCATTTGCATGGCAAATTCAGCTTTTTCTCAACACAAATTACCTTTACATCAAATGAAATTAACGATTTCGCAAAGGAAATTAACGCTTTGACAAGTCAAATTAATCATTCAGCAAATCGCTTGTCATTGTCAAATCGTAACTTTGTCTTGTTATAGCATTAATTTCATTTGCTAAATCGTTAATTTAATTCGAAGTATAGTTAATTTGTGTTAAAAAAGTAAATTTGCCCTGAAAATGTTGTAAATCAACCTGATCAGATATCGAGAGACTAGGGGAATCTAGGGGATTCAATTTCTTTTCATAATAAATTAAACAGCGGTTTTAGTACCCTTGATGTTTTTTTTGCTTTAACCAAAAAGGGCTTTGGCAGTTCTTGGTTCGGATTTAAAATATCGTAGAACCGGCTGCCGTAATAGTAGAGATAACACAAGCATTTACGGAACCTAGCGAAATATTTTGATTATGGCAGTTTTGGCATAGGTACACAAAATCATTAACACGTGCACTGTATGAGTCATATGTGCACACAGCGTTCTTTCCCGTTTACGTCTATGAGTCATAAATGTCTTCGAAAATCGATCAGACAGTGAACGTTTTAAGAACTTTAATGTTCTTTTCTGTACATAGAGCTGCAAACGCTCCAGCAATAAAACCCACAGATTCGTGAATAATTTTTCGAATATTTAGTTAAGCTTAGGAAAACAAATACATATGTATGTAAGACCGAAAGTATATTTTCGCCGCGCAGATTTTCCGTACATTGTTAAAGGCACACGAAAATAGGAAGCAATGTTCACACATTCTGACGGAAATTGTGATATGAACCGCAAGAAATTCCAGGAATCAGTCAGACAGAAAATAAGGCTGTATGCTCTTAAACATGTCAACCCGAACGAGATCTTATGTTTTCCATAACGGAGTTGTTAAGAAAATTTTTCATAGTAAGCCTTACAAATTTTTTACTAAAAATTCATAGATTTATCATTTTGCACACTGGGGCTCACACTTCACTAATAATTCGTTGTTGCGTATGTATAAGGAAAAGGGACCTACTGCGCATTCAAGTTCGTAATAATCGTCGCTCCAAATTATGAATTCGAAGCTGGTGCACAGGAACACGAAGCTCCACGTGTATAAAACCATAATCCGACCTGTGCTATGCTATGGCTGCGAGGCATGGACCCTAACCCAAAACTCTGAACAACTGTTGGACACATTCGAGCGAAAGGTTCTCCGAATAATCTTCGGGGCCGTTCGTGAACGAGGTGAATGGCGCATCCGGTACAACCTTGAGTTGTCGAAGATCGTGAAATTGCAGCGACTGCAATGGGCGGGACATGTACAAAGGATGAACGACGATCGCATGCCCAAAAAGGTGATGAACGCGCAACGAGTGGACGGAGCCAGATTGCGTGGACGACCGAGAGCCCGATGGGAGCATTCTGTATGTGAGGACGCCCACCAGATGCTAGGCTTTCGGAACTGGAGGACGACAAGGTCGCGTGACCGCGACAATTGGAGGTTTTCAATCCAGGCGGCCAAGTCCCGACGTCGGGCTATCGTGCCATAAAGAAGAAGAAGAAGAATAATCGTCGCTGCCATCAAGTCACGATTTTGAGCGACATTACCACCGCGTCTGTCATCTTAACACCCATACATTTATGAGTCACATGTGACTCATAGACGCAAACAGAGAGGATCGATTGACAGTGAACGTGTTCAATCACAAGAAACAAAAAACCTAAACATCCCTTATTGTATGTTTTTCCCTCGATTAGTATAGTATAACCTCGGTTAGTGGAAAACCTCCATAACTCGTAAAAGGGACACTATCCCTTGGCACCACGTGCTATCGAGATTTGACTGTATGTACTTCATATTCCACAGGTTAGGATAACTATGATCGATCCCTGTGGTCCGTCGGTGACCACAAAGTGTCTTATAGATCGGATGCTTCCATAGTGTCCAAACGGCACTGATAGCGTCCCAAGGTAATCCGCGCCCGCTCTAGTATTTACGCCTCCCCTGGCAAGAGGACAATTTGCCGCCCCTTAGGTGTACTATACCAGACATATTGACAGTAGATGTAGACTTTTAAGCGAGATTTCAATTCTGGGCTTTGTAGTAGGTTTGTTTGGAATTTCAAAATTAAAGCTTAGTATTGAAATTTTTTCCACTGCCTCCGGCCGTCAAAAAAAAATATAGACATGTCACACGGGAACCTGACGGCTGTTAAACCGACGTATGTTTTCCACTAAAACACTTAACACATTTAAGAAAATAAAAATTAACTTCAAGTCGTAAAGGTATGTAAGTATGTCCACTGAGCGAAAAACATGTAATTAGGTGTCCCGCGAAAAATGTGCCGTGGAAACTTGCATTTAATTTCAATTAATTTAAGATGAATGTGCACCCGCAGGCCTGATTGATTGTCGCGATGACATTTCCCGTGAAATAAAATGCAATTGCATTGTTTTAGCTGGCGAAACGTTAAACATCGGTGTGAAGATTTTGTTTTGCGAGACTCTTGAGTACCACATTGGGAATTTGGATTTCACTGCCATCAACATTTTGATAGTAGGTATTTGTACGTATTTCGCGTGAAATGCAAATGTTAGTACCTACTCTAATGCTGAAAATAAATACGATGCAACAACAGCAGCAGCAAGGATAATGCTGCATCATATCTATTTCAAGCATAACTCTTCGCGCTAGGATTTTTTTCAGTGGGTTGGTTCAACGTGTGTGGTTTATTTTCATTAATGTGTCATCTGAAAAATTCTTAGAGAAGAACTAAAGAACTAATTAAATTGTCGAGTTTCGTAGAAAAAAAAAACACATAACTGAGCGAATTGCACTACGAATTGCTTTTTGGGAGTGGGACGAGTGCTACCATCACAGATAAAATTTAGGTATCTTTTACTAAACATTTTACGATTCTAAATACAAGACCTCGTATCAATTGTGGACGCTTCAAAGTCCAACAAGAACTTTGCATGTAACAGTTTCTTTCACGTCTTACAGCATTTTACTTCGATGTAGTTTCTAGGCTTTACGTACTTTCTACTAAATCGAAATTTATATTTATTTTGGCACTAGCCAAAAAGCCGTCCCTAAAATTTGGCGCCCCGGGTGTCCATCCAGCTTTCTCCCCGTTAGAGCGGGCACTGAAGGTGATGAGAGTTTCATCAGACAGTTGAAAGATAGTCTTATAGATTGAGTTTTTCCTACTATGTATTTAGTAATCTGAAAGAGACAAAACTTTGTTTTAAATGCATTGTATATTAGAAAAGCTGTGAACTAGTAAACCCTTTATTGGCAGACACAATCTTACAACGTTCCCATTTAAGTTAATCGATATCATCCGTCA
Source organism: Microchrysa polita (assembly GCA_949715475.1). Lineage (NCBI taxonomy): Eukaryota > Metazoa > Arthropoda > Insecta > Diptera > Stratiomyidae > Microchrysa > Microchrysa polita. Next base: position 16,883,833 of record OX454420.1, read on the forward strand.
TTATTCCATTCAAACTCAAAAGATATGTTATTAAAAACGCTTCTTCGCGGACGGGTTCAATGAATTGTCATCACGCGATTAATCCTAATCTCATTGAAAGATGGCACGCGCTCATTTTGAATGTTAAATATAAATAAATACGCTCCTCCATTGCAAACAAATATAAATCCGACATAATTCATTTGTATGATATACAAAAACGATTTAACTATTTATAAATTGACTAAATTAAATGTCTTAGTAAAATGTTTCTGTTCTGTTTTTATATTATAAATATAGTGCGTCATCATTATCTTCATCATGACATGATTGAATGAATCGTTTAGAGAGGGGCTCGTTTGCTCGACCGCACTAAATATAGTGATTAGTACTAATATGTATGTAGTAATGTAATGTACGTATGTATCCATTTATATTGAGCACCATTATAGCAAATATCTGACGTAACACAAGTGGCGCCAAACTGTCTGGGCGCCGGTAAATAACGTCGGGAATTTCCTCATTCATCAATAAAACGAAATGTAGAAAAAAACAGCAACAACAACAAAACATAAAATACATATTGACGACGAGCCTCTTTTTGTGTTGCGCTCTACTCCTGTGTATGTTTGATGATATGTATGTTCATACATATATTGTAGGTATCTACATACATATATGATTAAAAAGAACAAACATCTGACCAAAGACTCGGAAAAGAGCAAAAAAGACAAAAACAACAACAAAATTACACTCAATTTCAATTTCTATACAATCATAATGCCTGACGACGACTATACATAAATACGGGGCTGGCAAAGTGGCGACGACGACACAGTTTGCTCTTAATTTGGAATCAACAGGCATTACGTAATGTACTTGTTGACTGCTGCACGGTCGATGTTGTGTATAGACATTGATACCACATCAATATAATAAATTCTGTATCTACACACAAATATATCTACTTACGGAGAGGTACTTATACACAAAACATTGTCGATAGATACGATAATGTTCAAAATGTATAAAGATACACTTTAAACCTATAAAGACATTATACGTATATGATTTCAAAGAGAAATCCGCGACACGGAACGTGGCTACTGATTCTGTTATTGGGAAGGACGAGCTCACCGCATGGTATCATATACAACGCTTAGGCATATGTAAACATACACATTCGGGTATACACATTATGAATGAATGTTTTCTGAAATCGGCTCATTTCAGTTGAAATCGCATCAGATCAACATGAAATAGAAGCCGAAATGATTAAATCGAAATGAAATTATTAAATAAAAAAAAAAATGAATTATGTATTTATACGTAAAATTCGATTCGAATTTCGCATTTGGGTCTTTTTTTTTTCATGGAAGATGAATCGGAAAAATTCGATTGATTTTCAATTGAGCGGATTAGGCAATAATACTTCTTTTATAGAGTTATGCAGAAATTACTGAATTACAGTGAAAGCTCCATTCGCGGACAGCTCCCGCAGGCGGACATCTCCCGTAGCCGGACAATTTTCTTAGTCCCAATTTTTTCCTTCATATTTTAGAACAAAATCCATTCCAGTGGCCGGACACTATTCCTACATACATTTGTCATAAAATCATCTCCGGACACAAATTTAATTTTTAGTCGCCTTAATGAAATTAATGAATAAACTGGATACGATCACAAAAATGCATTTAGAGGGGATTCACACTTTGGATAGGATTTACTAAAACCACTAAATTAATCGAGTCGAAACCCGTCTACTAGATTAAATCGTACACTCGAAAAAATTTTACTCCAATAATAGGAAGAAACTTTTTTTCCTCTATTATAGTGGTAAATTTACACCACGATATGAACAAGTGTAATTTTACGCTTTACGGTGTAAATATTTACTACAAAATTGGTGTAAATCTACAAACGGTAATAAGTAGTAAATTCGCACACATAAATAAGTAAACTTACTCTTAGGCCCGTATTTATGAACATTCCTTAACTCAAGGAGACTTTTTTGTCTCCTCTGACCAGGGTTGTGCTTTGTTCCTGATGTCACCGCCGCTATGCGAAAGTCCACAGGTCAAGGAGACCTTGGGTCAAAGATGCCTAAATTCAATAAATTAAATGTCATTTCCCATACTTTTTCATAGAAAAAAAGTCTCCTTGAGTTAAGGAATGTTCGTAAATACGGGCCTTAGACTTATGGAAATTTAAATCAGAAATAAGCAAATTTGCACTGGAAAAAATTTAAATTTACACCGCAAAAATGTAAATTTACATCCGGGTTCATAATATTATTTACTGCAGTCGGTTCTTCAATGTAAATCGTCCTGGAGCTACCCGTTATTCCAATGGCTAAGAGCTGCCACAGCCCCTTCGGTTCAAGAGCAAAAAAGCGCTACAACAACAACAACAATAATATGATGCTCACACGAGCGCATTTCGGACGGAACGGACTAATTGCAAACAGAACAAGCCACTTGTGAGATATACATGTAATATTACATGACTGAATTTCCTTAAAATTACAACTTCCAATTGGTAAATATACACTGAAAATGTACAGTTACACAAAAATCAAGTAATGACACATCTTCACACCAAATGTGGTGTAAAATTACACTAAAATAGAGTACTATTAAAAAATCTGTGTAATATTACACTATTTTGTGGGTTTACTAGAAATTTTGTTAAAAAATAAACGTTTACTGTAATTTTGCGAGAAAAACGGTGTAAAATTCAACGAGTTTTCGATGTAAAATTCAACCTTGTTTTTACAGTGTATGTCATTAAATTCAAAATGCATCGTAGAATGTACTTGCTTTATTCAAATTGCAGTACAATATGATGCAACTGTCAACTAAATCTAGGATTTAGTAAATCTTGTCGATAGTCTGAATCGCCCCTTAGGTTTTGTTTTTGAAGTTTTTTGGCTCCACGGATACCATGCATTTGTGTATTGAAATAGGGATACAGAAACAGGACGGTTAGAACCAAAACCCATACTTCCATAACGTACGACCAAACCGGTCGGTTTTTTTTGTCGTCCGGCTTTTAACCCGATCGGCTGTTCAACTTTTCAGTTAACCGGAATTTCAATTTCATTTCATATTTGCGGACAAAGTCTGTTCTATCTACTAGAAAAAAATCTTTGTGTGTAAGGACATACAAATGGGCCTTTTGAAATCGGCGAATCATTTATTGTCTTGTGTGTTATAAGCTGTTCATTATAAAACTGTTTATTGGCCAACAAAATTTTCCAATAAAGGAATTATCACCGTCTGGAGATTACGCAAACATAATTCCATTCCTTATTGATTCTATAAGCCTATCAGAAACTCCACGTTAATTTCGATGCTGAGACTGATCATCTGGGAGGATAGTTTGGCCTATACGGGAAGAAATGCTTCGGAGCATGTATTGCATGGGATCCTATTGTACGAGTCATATTGAAAGGATTAAGGCGCCGATGAGTGCAACTCACGCTCTACTCCAAATTAAATTTTATTAGAAGGTTAGGCAAAACTACATTCCCTGCTGAAGCTATTCGTGATTTTCCTTTAGAATGAATTATCCTCCTCCTGTGGTTCTGAAGGAATTCACATGTTGTTGGAGACTTACTTAGCCGAGGTTCTCTACACCAAGCGACACTACCAATTTGAAAAAGCTTTATTTAACGCTCTGAGGGTTAATTCAGGGGAAAGAAGTAATTAGGAACGCTCGAGTGTCATACAACTTTCAAGTAACAATGCCGTACTGGGTCAAGTGGTCACTCTGAGTGGGGTTGTTAGCACGAGGCACAAGAACAAAAACCGGGTTTTTTTTAGAAGAGATTCGTGAGGAGCAAGGCAAAGAGAAAAATATTTTTTCATATAAAAACCGGTTTTTTGTCGTTGTTCTTGTTTCGCGTGTAGACAGGCCCAGTAAGACACAACTTTGGAAGGAGCATCTCGCCAGTTTTTGATATTTCTAATTAAAGATAATATTGTTCTACTTGTTTTCCCTAGGAAAGCTTGGAACAGTTTATTTGTAAACGTGCTTTTGAGCAATGTTCAATGGAGGTTTGCAAACCAAAAATGAATTAAAACACATGCACAAAGAAACAACACTTTTATTGTTTAAATGTTCTTTTTGTGTATAAATTAATGTAAGTAATATTTTTTAACCCTCTCCCGCAAGCGGACATCTCCCGTGGCCGGACAAAAATGCTGGAACCGTCAGTGTCCGTCCACGGGAGCTTTTACTGTATATCAAAACTCCTTCGACCTCTTTTTCTGTTATAAACTAAACTCAAATGTTCAGAAGCAATATTGTGAATTTCAAAATTTCTCAACAAATTTTCTATTATCAAGACTCACCAAAACAGTAAATTCAGTCTTGATTCGGTAATCCGGTTCACCTTTAATCCGGATTATCAAGTCTCAGGCTGTACTCATAATTTGATTTCCTTCCTTTATCAGTTTCTTAATTGTATTTTTTCTTTTGTCTCCTTCCAGGAATTAATTGGACAAAATAGTAATGACAGCTCTTCGTGTGGTGGAATTGGTGGTATGGGCTCCGGCCCGCCTGGTACACCAAATTCTCAGCAGGCGATGAGACCGACACCGTCACCTACTGGTTCATCGGGTTCAAGGTCTATGTCACCGGCTGTTGGTAAGTACAAAAATTTACTACAATTATTTTCAATTTTTATTTTTTTTCGGTAAGAAAAAGTCAATGGAACATGGATCAATTACACCATGACATGTCATCAGTGACATGACATGCACATATAATCATATGACAAGTGATAATCACTATAAATTTTTTTTGCAATGAATCCTAGTCAAAGAAGGGTGGGAGGGGGGGGGGAGTTTTGGGGTCTTGATTCACAGAAAATAGTCTTTTTATCCTTATAGACCGCAACTCTGGGAACTGAAATAAGCCGAAAAACCCAAGTTTAAAAAACACACAATTTCTACTTATTTCAGTAAATTTTTATTCAGATGCATTTCCGCTTCCAAATATGGTGAATGCTGATGATATGGCTTTAGCATAGTTGAAGCCGAAATGCATGTGAATAATTTTTTTTTTCAATTTTAAATGTCAGTGGTAGCTAAAGGATTAACCCATTAAATGCCTAGTGGGTATTTAAATACCCATGAAACATGTATGTGTTTAAACACGCATATGAGGAGCCTATTTTCAAAAGCCACCATTTCCAATTTTTAAAAATTTTGAGTTAATGATGCCAGCCGATAGGTAACTAAATTATCTATAAGCTTCTGGGATCAGAATCCTTGATTTTCAATTAAAACCCCTCTAAATTGAGTAAAGAAAAATGCGGTTATTTACAAAATCCGCCATCTCCAATCCAGTTTGGGTTTCAAAATACGCCAAATACATCTTTTTCATATGGTAACAAAAAACGCCAACTCCTGTACAGTATGGTAATTGAAAATTGTTTACTGTCAAAAACGTACATATCCATAAATCAAATTTTCGATTAAACTTCTGATGAATTCGATTAACAATAAATTAATTAAAGTTTTGGTACAATTAACCCTTTCCCGGACAGAACGTCTATAGACGTCCAAATTTGAGCATTTGACATACAAATCGTGTCAAATTTTGGCGTTGTGTCCGGCAATGAGTTAAAGACCAGTATTTTTGAGAAGTGAAATATAGAAATACGTGATTAACATAACAGCCGAGTCACATTGTCCCCGGGATTCCGGATAAAAATTAAGAAATCCATTCTAAAGTTTCAATTCCCATAATTTTATAAGCAAATTACTCCAATCACCTACGACATTTTTGGGTTGTAACGAGTAAACTAGCTCAATGTAATCGAAACCTAAGGGGTCGTGCAGACTGTCGACAAGATTTGCTAAATCCTAGATTTAGTTGACAGTTGTATCATATTGTACTGCAATTTGAATAATGCAAGTACATTCTACTATGCATTTTGAATTTAATGACATACGATTTAATCTAGTAGGCGGGTTTCGACTCGATTAATTTAGTGGTTTTAGTAAATCCTGTCCAAAGTGTGAATCCCCTGTAAGATTAATTAGCTTGCAATTTGTTGGCTCCACAACAGAACTGGATTGGCTTAACGTTTCATGAACTTTTTCTACCTGTAATAATGTTTCCCGTCAAATTTATGTATCGAAGTTAATATTTCTGTTCTGGAACTAAAGAAGTGTACATTTTGATTTTAGTGGCATACGATTCAATATTTGATGCGTTTCAACATGATTTATTTATATTACTTTTAGCAATGAATTCGCTGTAAGGCTCGCAATCAATTACCAATCATCTTAGAATGTTTTACTACTAGGGGGAGAAAAAAGAAATCTGTGCATACGAAGTAGAAGTACTTATGTGGTTGGTTCTATAAAAGGCCCTAAAATAATAGCCTCTGGGGGACAGAGCTTATCGACTCAATGCTTTGTTTGTGCCTAGTTAATGTTAGCAGCGTTAGCAGCAGCAATTACCAAGGACGAGGCATCAAATAATGCAATATAAAGGTATTAAAAAAATCGGAAAATTATGGCGTGCTAAAATTGTAAATTAATGATAAAAAAAGGCTAAAATGCCAAATCCATACGCCCGAAGAGGTCCAGCTCAAATGTGTCAATAAACGGGTTCCAATGCTAGTTTTAATAGCAGAAACCTTTTCTGAATTTTATTAAAAATTGGGCGATTCACATACTAAAAAATTTGCATTTTAGACCTTTTTACAAAGCTCCACAACTAATGAAAAAACGCAAGTTCAGCCATGTAATTTTGTGCGAGTATTCGCATTAAGTTCAAGATGATGTTTGCTTAAAGTTTAGTTTTCCGATCAAAAACCCCCATTATCCCCCTTTTGAATTTAGCAAAACGGCATGTCCATCATCAGCAGCCGGTGCGCGTCTTCACCTACGAAGTTCTCCCAGCCAGCTCTCGGTCGTCCACGCAACCTCGCTCCGTCAATTCGTTGTATGTTCATTACTTTCTTTGGCATGCGATTATCGTCCATCCGCTGTACATGCCCCGCCCATTGCAAACGTTCAAGCTTCACAATTTTCGTTATCAATCGGATAAGAACTAAGGGTTCCTCCCATACAAAGTGACCCACCAGGAGTTTGCTCTCGCACTACTCATTTTATAAACTGTGGAACAAAGTAGTCTTGAGTCACTTTGTATGGGATGTACCCTTAGTTTTTATCCGATTCAGCTGATTTTTGGTGGGTGGTATATTGGTGCCTCCCTCTCCCCATTGACAATAAACCAAAGTTTAGCTTTCTGTTTCAATTTTGGGGGGAGTTATGGACATGCCTTTTTGCCAAATTCAAATGGAGGGATAATGGGGGTTCTTGATTAGAGCGACTCAATGTGTTGCTCAAAGTGATCTTGAACTTACTGTGGATACTTATAGTTATGAATTGTCAATGCATCGAGTTCTTCTGACTTAAATTAAGCAAAACACATCTTTCACGGTATCGTAGGATACGCCGAAAAAGAAATATTTCAATTTATATTTAACGTTTTTAGCATTTTTATGGCTTGCTAAAACTCGTGCTTTTTTGGGATATATGTATTAAATTATTTTTTCTCAACTGTATCCCGTAACTCACTTTCGAGTCATTGCTCAACGATTCAGTCATGTATGTATTTACTATTTCGAGTTTTACTTTAGGGAGCTTAATTTTCCTAGAACCATCACATGAAAAGGTCTCTAGCTTTCTAGTAATGGTAGAGTAAGGCTCAACCGTATGGACCACCGGGGCTAACATAATTTAATTCAATTGCCTTCAAATCAAATAGAAATATCAGCTTTCGCCCCAATGAATTTCGTCGTCGTTTCAAAAACTATAAACTTCACTGCTTACGTTTATTAAAAAATCTCGTTGAAAATCATTTTTTTTTTTCACCGTTTTCTGAAACTCTCATTGACTATTTATTACGAAAAATATAAGGAAGAGATAATTTAATCGTTACTGTTTCTTTTCTCATTGGGAAAACCGACAGATCTTAACTTTTATGACGCTGAAAATTTAGATTTTTCACTTTCAAAATCCGCCATATTCAGAATGCTCATTTTCAAAATCCGCCATTATTACACTTTATTTTCAAAAACCGCCAACTCCAATTTTTAAATTGAAATAACTCCCTTATTTAACGCGGGAGATTTTTGAAACTCAGTGAATTTAGCAAACGGGCAATAATACAAATGTAGAGTTAAACATTTGAATTGTACATTAGGTAGTATAGCCGTAAACCGTTTTTCTTGATTTTTTTCAAATTGCTTTGTCGTGGAGATGGCGGCTTTTGAAAATATGCCCCTCATATATAGATTAAGAAATGTGCATCAAAAAATTCTCGAGAAGATACATTGGAATATTAAAATTATTGAGAGATTCTGGCTGTAGAACATTGGGATTTTGGATACTTGAATAACGCTGTATAATTCATTAATCAAAGCCGAAGTCTGGAAATGTTTCCTTGGGTAAGAAAGAAAGAAAAAATCGGACTCACATCAACTGTTGGGGTTCTCTGGCTAGAATCAGAATGGGTACACTCGGTATTTAAATACCCAATTGTCTTTGTCTATGAACCAACTGCACGAGAAGTCTGAAACATGGACTATAACCATATATAGTCGAAATGTACTATAAATTGTTCAGGATGTTTACTGGGTATAAGATATGTGTATTCCATGATTTTTCTAGCCGTTTACGCATATGAGTCATATGTGTCTCATAGTCTTTCAAAATTTTCAAAAAGCCACTTTGTTGGTTTAAACTTCGACAAATAACCAGAAAATGAGCATGTTAATTTCCTTAACAGGGACCGTGTTGTCTATGAGTCACATGCACACACAGCGATTTTCCAAGTTCACGTATATGAGTCACGTGTGACTCATAAATGTATGAATTTTCGGGTGCTAGACTAGACGTGGTGGTAATGTCAAGCAAAACCGGTCAGAAAGTGAACGTGCTATGCAACAGTACATACATACTCACATTCAATATAGGTCTCAAAGTTCTCTTTAATATGTATGTGGAAATCTTTTTGTTTTGGTTTTCATATGACATGATACGACATTTAAAGATAATTCGAGATCTGAGAGAAAAAATATGTTGAGTTTTCTTAGTAATAGAATTTTTCTAATACTCTAAATTTTCACAAGAGCTAAGTATATGAATTGCAAAAAAATAACGTTCCAACGACTGATGTTAGCAAAGTAGCACGATTTGTCCCCTAAACTATGGGACCGGTAACTTCGACGTTCCCCATGGTGTTGGGCATGAACTATACCTACTCCAGAGTTATAACAAGCAGGCTGGCATACAAGGTGACACTGTAGATTTAGAGTTGGGATCCAATTCAGTATTCATCGCTGGCGACATATTTTTGCCTTTACTATCCATTAGTCTCGGATATATGTATATGATACTTGGATGTGTCAAATGAAAAAGCAACAACAACGCATTGGTCTCGGCGATGACACGATCCAAGATAGAGCTGCCTGTAAAAATATGCTGAGAAATTATCGCCAAAACGGGCGATGTGCCTACACCGCAGGTCGAGCAACGCGGAACCATGGAGCGGTATAAAGAACGAGGCAAGGAAGAAGAAGAAGAAGAAGATACTTGTCAAGCTCATGTCATTCCTACGACCGTCGTAGTGGTTCATCAACACCACTACGACACGGTCTTTCCGTGAAAATATCGTATGATCAAACAATATATCTTCACTCCAACTATCTACTGTTACTGTTAAAAATTTTGCAGTCCGCTAAAAACATTGGCTTGGAAACATCTAGGCGTCGAATCGAATAATAGTTCAGTTAACAATGACAACACCTCCATGCTATACTTTATAGTCGTACAAATACAAAGCCTCACGCTTGCTTATTTTTAAATAACAAGTTTACTATCTGATTATTTGTCGGAGTTATTCTCACCGCCACATCGTTACCGCCATTACCCTTTATTTCCGAAATCCTTTGTTTCGTGAGACACATATGACTCACGCATGTCAACTGGTAAGAACCACAGGATAAACACGTTCACTGTGTGTTATCATTTTCGACTTCCCACCGTCGTAATCTGAAACCCCTTTTTCCTATGAGACACATGTGACTCATCTACCCGAAGATTATGAGATTCATATGTCTCTTAGTATTAAAGGAGATAAATATAGATTATTTCGCTTTTTTCACTCTTCAGAACATTATGCGTAGATATATCGGATGTTTTCCGATATTCGATATCAATGGAAGTTCCACACTTGATGGACCCAAGGCCAGAGGCTGACCGAAGAACACCTGGATGTGTCAATTGAAAAAGCAACAACAACGCATTGGTCTCGGCGATGACACGATCCAAGATAGAGCTGCCTGTAGAAATATGCTGAGAAATTATCGCCAAAACGGGCGATGTGCCTACACCGCAGGTCGAGCAACGCGAAACCATGGAGCGGTATAAAGAAGGAGGCATGGAAGAAGAAGATATCGGATGTTTTCGTTCGTATAAAATAAGAACCCGCTAAAGTCTATTGAGTATTTACATAAATACCCATTTCATAACTCCGTTCTCCCTCGCGCATAGCGGTCTGAAATTTTGCGAATTGCTCAATTTGACCAAATAAACTTGCAGATGAAATTTTAACAAAATCGCACGACGGAAGCTATGGACAGACTTTAATGGGTTGAACATTCGGAGTATGTCCCGCACCTTTTTTTTTTATTGGAAACCATATGAGGAATCATTTTCCGGTGCATATATGCGGTAGTTTCCGGACATTATGTATAATTTTAAATTTATAACATCCTCATAAAAAAATCCCAGGAATATTTTCTGCCTTACAAACCTCATTCATAGACATTTAGTCTCAAAGTACGCGTATGCCCAACAAAATTACAGACTCGAGACCACCAATCTTCCAATAAACTTTCCTATCCCAAAGTGAGAGATATACAACATCCCTCTAAAGAACAAACATTGCAAATGTATGTCACGATTCCGTTGTAAAATAAAAGACACAAAAAGAGGATTTAAGCAATAAAAAAAAATTAAAAAACCAAATCGATACGATCAAGATGAATTAATTCTTTAAATGGAATCGATTATAGCGGATGGTCGCTGGAAAAATGACGTTAACGTGTTATACCTACATATACAACATCATGAGTTTACGTCAGTACGTATATGATGTGAAAATATTTATCTCTTGAAAAAGGTTCGAAGACGCGTGTCGTGTGTTTATTTAAGCCCTTTGCCGATTGGCTTCAATTTCGTTGGGCCATTATGATTATAATCGCTTGAGCTCTCCTCTCTGGGACGAGAAAATTTCGTCAGTTCGTCGTTGCTGTGCTGATTGACTGACTAATCTTTTTGATACAAAAGACCAGCTATCCTTGAAGCAAATTTTGTTCTGATTCATTAGTTTTATACAACTTTTAGGAGTATGTACAACAAATTTATTCCCAATTGACGTCCTTCATCCAATACATACATACATAAAATTGTGACTCACAAGAACTTAGGCGTCCGTCAAGAATATACCTATCAAAACAAAAATAAATTTCTTGTGAAAAAGGACACAGCTCTATACATAGACAAATTTTCTCAATTCGAATGACGTGAAGAAATGATGAGATGGTAATAATACCACACACCAACTATACTCGTAACGTCTTCCAACAAAAGTAAAAGTGTATGTACGTCGAGGCTACTTGTGAAAGTGCTGTTTCGTAGCTCTTTTTGTCCCTTTATTCGTCATCATATGAAAAGTAAAAGTTCTGCGCTATATATGGATGTACTCGTATATGTATATATAGCCAAAAAGGATACTAAAAAGACGTTTACCACGTCACATCGTCTAGTGTACGTCTGTTGTTTGGGAAAGAGGGTTTCCCCAAATGGTTTGTTGTTTTTTTATAATACCCGGCAATGGAACATAAAATATATTTCTTTAGATTTTTTGTTATTGTTTGGTTTCAATGTTTATTAAAGTTTCCTGCGATTTGGTTTTGTGGTACGATATATGAGTGCTATATGGGTTGAATTGTTCTACATACAATTCGATGGTATCGTTAATGTACTCGAATGATAAATCGACTGATCTGATATCACTACAATCTTTAAAGCACTTATCGGAAATCCGTTAAAACAAGTATGTACTTTTATTTCCATTTGCCTTGCACAATAACCTTCGCTCAGGAAATCCTTTGCCAACTATATGATGTCACATCAACGACAAAGAAGGGCATTTAGTCCCAACTATATTTGCTCTATTTTCTCTAGTTCTGTAAAGTACTACCCAGAATTTCGCATAATTTCAAAGTCTCAGAGAGTCGTCGCGTCTCGCAACAAATACTGCATTTCGACATCCATACGAGTATTGTCTCGAACGCATCTCTATACACAGAAATTTTTAGTTAAAGCGCATGTTAAACGGAATCAGTGCCCTCCAGTGAACCAAGAACTAAATTACATCGAAATGAGCTGTAATTGAAAGGTTCACTTCACATGCTAATTCATCTGCCAATTCTTCGAAATTTCGATATATGATTCGTTGTTAGGATTTAGAAAGGAACGTGGTCCTGAGATAATTTAAAAAAATCGTCTGCGGAGTTGTTCACTGCAACTGATAATGAATTCCAGTGAACAACTGTCTAAATCTCACGGGATTTCCATTACTGGGACAAACGCTAGATTTAAGTCCCTATTACTGTGGATGGATTTTCGGGTGGAAAAAAAAACTCTTGAAAACACTTTGAAGTTAATATACAGTTTTGTCACGTAGACCCATGAAACTTATCGAAGAAATTTTATAAATTTGAGATTTCACGAATTTCGAGCTGGAAAGGAGTAAATTCTGCATAGTCGTTCCATCCATTGTTTCCCAGTATCTTGATTGGACGCTTATATGGATTTTGTTAACTACACGGTCGAAAATCTTGGACTATTTTCTAAACCAAACCAAGGAATAGAATCATATTTAATACTACGTGGTATTAAAAAGTAATACTTGGAATATAATAGGCTGATTTTTAATATTTCATGGCATTGTTTCTAATACATTTACAATATAAAAGTGATTGTAGTATGGATAGTGTTAAAATCAATCTTTTCAACGTTAAAAATAATTCTCGCCAGTAATATATTGTATTCCAAAGGCCAGAATTAAAAATGCATTCCCACCAATGTATTAAAATGTAATTTTTGTTGGTTTACATTTTAATAAAATTGTATTAAAAATGAAACTGCTTTGGTGTAAACGTAACTCTCATCAAGGCATCCATGTGCTGTCATGCTAAGTGTGTCGCGTGTAATTGATTCTAAAAAAATGTGAAAATAGAGGTGAACCAAATTGTGAAATTTGTGAAGATTGTGCTTGACGAATCATCATCATCAGTAACTGGAAATGTGGAAATGATATTACCTTTTGCAGTAAGTGAAGTAATTTAAAAATTAACAAATCGTGTAGACGTAGAATTTATGTTAAAATTTTTGTGAACAATTCAAACTGTTAATGTTGTTGTTGTTTTCAATTTAGTAGTCGATGCTTTCCCGGAATTGATAAAAATACCGATTTCAAAATTAAGGACTGCGACGGGGCACATATCCAATATTACTATATTACCCCACCAAGCACGAAAAAATTACGTTGGCGAAGGCAATCGTCAAGCTGTTTCCTTCGTACACGACGACTATCAAAAATTCCGGAGGAATCGTAAGTTAGGATTTTACTTTAACAAGTGCTCCTAGTTTATATTTTTTAATTTAAACCTGATTTTTTGAAAATAGGAAATATTCTACAACCCTGCAAAAAACACGGGATACATTGCAGCCAGGTTAAAAAACTTCAACGCAAAGCGGATAAGAATAGAAGGCGATTCCAAGGTCATTCCCGAAAATTCACCAATTGTATCGCATAACGTAATCAGTAATAGATTTTGGATTTTTTCAAAAATTGTGTCGTTTGTGAACAGCGAAATGTGCTTCAAGATAAGCTGAAAAAAACATTGGATCTTAGAAAAGTCATGTGCTTGGAACCAATTGATACCAAAACGACATTTCCTTTCTTCTTTTATGAGCCGGCTTATATAATGTAAATGATAATTTATACGTTTTAGTGGAGCCTTTAAATGAATGAATTTAAATAATAAACTACAAAATTTGGATTTTCTCGATTATCTTGTGTTGTTTTCATTTCTAATATAGGTTTCACTACAGGTTACAGAACGTGCACATTTAATGTAATACTGGATGTAGTAAACTGCATTCATTGTCAATATTAAAAAGTAATATTTTTTTGGTTTAAATTATAATCAAATTTGGTTAAAATTTAGTATTTAATTTGGCATACTTTCTAACACAATTCGTATTAGAATGTATTCCTTAAAGTAATTCATTTTAACACTACTAGTATTACATTATTTAACACTCAATAGTATTAGATTGCAAGTCGGAATAGGGAATAGATCTAGTTTTAATACTTATGAAGTGTTAAAAATTAATATTATTTTGGTGTTGTCATATATGTAACACAAAAAATGTTAAAATTTAGTCCAAGATTTTCTACCGTGTACTGACACTACAACCACCCATGGTTTTTGAAAAACCGACGCATTCATCACATACATTTCAAATATGCAGCATGTTCTATTACAGCTTTCGTTTCAAAATTGATAGGCCCATGTGCCAGATTTTGCATTTTTTGGTTCTGACTCACCTATACAGGGTGCCCCGCCACCGGTTCAGAAAAATGTCACCCGATTTAGTTTTTCCAATTTTTACCGTTACGAAGTAATTGCATTTTTTTGCAGTTTTTTTTCAATAGCATAACACTGAACCAAATCGCCTGCTCAAGTAAAGAAAATATGGCTCAAATCAAGAAAAAAAGACAACAAAAAACAGCCAAGAAATATTTCTCTTCATTTGAGAATTAGTAACACTGATCCAAGTGAAATGCCAATAGCAGTGCTTTAAGGAAAAGTAACCTTGAATCAAGAAAACTTTTCTTATGAAAAAGACAAGAGAATCTGAACAAAATTTAAAAAAAAACGAGACCGAGTTCTAATCGTGCGAATAGCACGATGAGTGTACAGAGCCGTGCGAAGACAATTTGGCGCCCGGGGCAAAATTTTGATCAAGGCGCCCCACATCATCATATCTCTTCAAAACTAAACTCAAAATTTGTATTTAAATTTTTATTCATACTCCCACACGATAATAAAATTGATTTTTACACTGAAAGTAACTTATTCATTTCATAACGAAACTCCTTTGCAGGTCACATTTATCGAACAATGATCTGTATACTCTTATAATTTTCAATCTTCGTTTTACACTAATTTTCATGTTTTGTGCTGTTGAACAGCAGCAGCGAAGCTGTCAGCAATTTAAAATGTATTGTGCTACTTTCTTCGGCAGCATTCAACGTGTCTAATCTGTTTCAAGCATTAGGTCGCAATCCTTCAAATACAATGACCAAGCAGCAACCGCGACAGCACACACACAATTTAATTGCTGACAAAATGCTGTTCAGGAAAAGCAGCATTTTGTCAGTACTTAAAATGTATAGTGCTGCCCACTTTGACAGATGATCCTGCTTCCATTCTAATTCAAGCATAAGATGTAAATTTTTAAAATGGAAGTAATAAGTAAGAAAAACAAATGAAAACCAAGAGAATGATATGAATCGCCAAAAGTTTGATAGGAAATAATTTTTATGGCAAAAGTGTAACCCTTAGTAATTGAAACTGACCGTAGAACTAAAAATCAATTTTATGGGCAGCTATCCGCAAGTACGTTCCCTTAAAAAAGAATAAAATAAAAGAAAAAAATCCTTGGGTTACCAACGTATTAGTCAAACTTAACAGAGCGAAAAATAAGGCGCAATTTTTACAACCATATGATGATGATTTTGTAAGTTTTTCCAGTTGAGTATACGATTTACCGGGCTCGTCTTCATCAAATGCATGCTGACATCAATGAAAGTTAGAGTGTATCAGTTGCCGGTATCGCCATGCAAACATGGATTTCTTACAGAAAAATAAACTACAACCAATTTGGTATTTTTCACTAAGATGGGGGAGATCCTATTTAACGGATAGGACAGTTGGTGAAGTTAAATGGCTGTACATCCGGCTCCATTATAGAGTGCTAATCAGGAGTTCCGCAAGGAAGCCGTTGAGAACCCCTTTCTTTTAGTTTACGTAAATGATGTTATCTGCACAGCAGTTCTCAACTCTTTTCTCTCCAGGCTCCTTTTCTAGGCCTGGAGAGTCTGGCGCCCCACTAGAAAATTTTTCACAAACAAAAAAGGTAATACGGTGTGGACATTTTTGTATTTTCACATGAGAACTGCGTTAAAGAGACAAGCACAGATGACTCACAGATGGTGAATTTATTGGTTCATTCTTCAGACAATTGAATAAATAGTTTTTCTGGTTGCCTAATTCACACAGGTGACAAATAACGATAATTCACAAGTCGGCATTGGTCACAAGATCCGTTTGACTACATCGGCGCGGAGAGTCAGAAGTGTTTGAACGCAGCGCAATGAAGCTATCTCAAGATTTATCAAGACTGAAAACTTGATTGTAGCTCACTGATAGACTACGTATGGCAGTACGCCCATGATATGCAAATCGCAATGAGAATACGCAACGTAGATGACTGTCTTAAATTGCAATCCGAATTTATAAATCCTGCAAATTTGGTGCCAATAACATTTAGAAATGAAATCTTAGTAAACGTAAAGTAATTGAGAAATTTGCTCTGAAAAAAGGATTTCTCAAAATGACGAACATTTCTAAACGCTGAACTGTTTTGCCGTCATATGCATTGTGTAATACATACATATATTAAATAGCTTTCAAGACAGAAATATTCCTCACGCGGAAGAACTTTAATGTTCACAGTAAAGTATGGGCTTCAAAATGTATAAATGTATGTATGTATATGATAGTTTAAAGCACAAAAATTTACTTCTCTAAAAAAAAATGTATAGTGCCTTTCAATTTCATCTTTTTTGTAGGGGAGGGAAGGGTAGACGGTTCGGACCTGGCACATATTTAATATTATATGAAGGCATCCAACAGCTACCGTTTGATACTAATTAGAAGTTTTTCGCGACATTCTAGCAAAAGATATGGCCGAATATAACTTTGTAGGGGAGGTAGGGTAGGGGTAGTCGGACGTTCTCCAGTTTCCACCAACTTCAAGCATATGTCACAATTAGGCATTCATGAAAATTGCAGGTCGCTAGCGATATTCTGTTGGAAAATATGGGCGAATTAAACTATCACGGAGGGGTAATTTGTATGGGAGGTAGGGGAACCCTTGGTCCGATTTGGCCCATTTTCAATACCATCCAAGCTTTTATCAAAGAAATCATCTGACCTAAATTTCAAAACGCTAGCTTCAATATTTCGGGAGTTATCGTGCGAACTGACAGGCACACGGACGGACAGACAGACAGACAGACGGATATGGCTTATTCGAATCAGGGACCGACCCTGATCATTTATATATATACTTTGCCATACCTCCGGTGGCTCCTTTGAGGTGTTACATAAATCGTCGTAGCAAAAACAATATAACCTATACCATCTTATGGGTTAGGGTATAAAAAGAAATTTGCATCCAACCAACATCGAACCCGTAACCCCATTGTACCCTACCCACTGAACCAGAGACACTTCTGACTAATCTACTACAACGCTCCAATATAAGCTATAGCTAAAATAAAGCTTTTCCACGAGCTTTACATGGAAAATGTCAAAAAAATCTATTATCAAGCATTTGTTTGCTTGAATTGAGAATAATGGTTTAGGCTTGAATCTACTTCCTATTTCTCAAAGAAGGTCTTGAAAATAGGACCGATTTAAGAAGACATTTTCACATTTTGAGAAATTTTGTCTAAATTCGGGAATTTTGCAAATGAGAAAAGAGGTTCTTAATTATGGATAGCCCAATTTTTTCAGTGAACTTTCTGAAAAATTTAATTTTTATTCCATCAAATTGAAAAAGCAACATCACTTTTAAGAAGTATGTACATAAAAGTTCCTAAAAAAATGTATTCAAGTCTTCCATATCTTCCGAGGTACAGCAGTTGTTGAATGTTGCAAAACATGAAAAAAATTCTTCAAACCCGTATTTCGTATGTTTGACTGAAATATCCACAAAGATGATAAAATTTGCCTCATTGTGTATACAAAAAAAAGTGTGTAGAGGGAAAACTAGTATTTAAGTAATATTACTCAGATCTCATATCAAAACGAAAGAAAAAATCAACATAAGGCAAATTTTGGTTATTTTGGAATCAGCATGGCTACATAGGTCCAAAAATTGTTCTGAAATAAAAAAAAAAAATGTTGAAACCACTATGTTGTATTTGGAGAATTCCTTTTATTTTTCTCTCTTTAAACACATACACTTCCAATCAATAGGATAGTTCCACTTGTTAAATGGCTGTCTTCAGTAAGTGTGATAACGGTATTTGGTGACAATATTTTCAGTAACCTGCTTGTTCTTTGTATAGCAAAAGGTCTCAAATCCGGAGTCCCGTTAGGATTTTCTTACGATAATTCTTAAAAACAGTACAAATGGTGAATACGTCAATAGGATAGTTTCAGTGGAAATAAAACATCAAATAACGGTACGAAAGGATAATTTTACTTTGATGCTGGTAATAAGTAGAACTTTATCTCGAATTGTATAGGTTTTAACGGTAAATTAAATTAATTTCGACCAACACTCCTCTAAACGTTCGCAGAAGAACTTCAGTGTTCTTAAAATATCGTCTAACGGTATAGATATTCGTTGTCATTCATTCCCACACATTTTTGATGGTATTTAGATCTAGGAAGTATGGAGGTCTTTGCTAAACCTTGATTAGTCTCCACTCCACTCCACAATGAAAAATTTCAAAATTCAATTTTGAAATTGAAAACTAGTTTATTATAAACTTGAGCCTATAAAAAGCGTGGTCTTGAAACCAATCTCTCCGCAGGAGTGCGATTTCAAGTCACCGAGCCGATTCATCTGTCGTAGGTGTCAGGTGCATTTTTAATTCTTTGTAGGACGATAACTGTTTTCCTCCTTGTCCTATTCGCTGCCAACCATGTTTTATCTAATGGTACAAATTTGCCTACAACCAATTTTCTCCACGTAGTTCTTGGCCTTCCAACAAGGCATTTACATTAGGTTCTCCTCGACAAATTTTCCTCCTTTTAACCTCTAGTGAGACATAGTGCATCGAAAAGTCCGGCGGTTCAAGTTACCTGTTACGAAACACATCTCGAATGTGAAAACTAATTTCAAAAAAAAAAAAAAATCTAAAACTCTTATTCAAAAAAAAGTAGCATTGACTGCAGCGAAGCGATGCAGAAAAGTTCCATTTCAATTTTAATTATAATTTTGCATATAGGCAATTCATCGGAGAAAGGGTTTGACTGATTGATCAATTTCAATATTTTTCCATTCTGTTCGTTAAGGTCATTTATTGGATTCAGTTTTGAGTGAAAATAAACTGTTCAACATATTACACCGGAAGTGTATGCAGTTGAATAACAATTTTTGATAAGGAAGAAAAAATGAACCTTTCGAAATTTTTAAAAATCTACCTCTTTCTAACACTATTTTGAACAAAAATCTAATACGGTCCTGAAAAAAATAGGTCGAAACACTTTGTAGTGACGCTAGCAGCTTTATTCCACATTTTACTCTGAGGTAGTTAAACTTTTAAATTTACAAATAAATTGCATGGCTTCAATGGCAATTTAAAAATAATATGCAGTTTATAGTTGGTTATCATGCAATTGGGGAATATCATTCCGAAAACGTTGCATTCACTTGCACTTTACACTTGTACGTGTCCTATTTGTAGGGTCATCCTTTTTGTTACTGCAAGGTTCCAACTGCCATCATGCTGGAAAGTTTGCAGGATTTGTTATGGTGAACTTAAAATTTAGGTACCAAAAATGCAGCAGAAAATTCTCTTGATTCTATGTAATTACTGTTGGTTCGTCTCAATTGTTGCATCTCCATACCAAAAATCCACAAAATCTAGAACTTTAAAGTACGCAATATGTAGGAAATCAGATTTATTGAATGATTTGAATTTAGTTTCCCGTGAGCTACATGAAGAGTGAGTTCGAATAAGCGAATATGGTTCCGTTTGTTAAAAGATGCTTGTCGATCGAGGAAAAATTAAGTCGAAACTGTATTAATATAAGTAATATTCATTGAAAAAAATACACGTAAAAGCTTGAATAACAAATATTCGTTACTCTGGTATACACCTATCCCTCGATTTACACGGAAGGTTGGTTCCTGAGAAAACCGTGCAAATCGAGATTCTCTATTTTATATATGAAATCCGTGTAAATCGAAAACATGGCGTAATACGTGTAAACATAGCTTTATTTTAAGAAATGAAGGGATAAATAACAAAAGTAAACGTAAATCATTCACAAGAAAATATTTTGATCATAAATTGATAGTATGTAGTAGCTGAGAGGACTCTATTCGTACCTCATCTCCCTCTTGACCGATTCCCAACGGTTGTGTGAATATCTGCGATGGCCTCATGACAAAACACATAAAATATATCGGGAGGTACCCGTTTGTATCTGTGGACATTTCTCCCGAAATATCTTACTCCACTCCTGACATGTCATGAAGGGGGAGTGTTGTCCATGAGATGCTGGTTTGTGTGATCTTCTCGATAGCAACCGACCAGCTATTGTAGAGACAGGAGAAGATTATGATCACGCATTGGTAACATGCTGGTTTCCTGATGAAGATGATCCTAGGATGATCCATGGGCGTAGCCAGGATTTCGGCAGGAAGGGCAAGCCCGACATTTTTTCAACATCATGATTTTCTTTGGAGTTCAAATTGACGGTCGCGAAAATATTGTTAGGCAAATTTTAGAGCCACATTTAAAAAAATGACAGCCGAGAATGATTTTCTACACCACTGGTGATTATGACTACATTCAACTGGCCTCCAATTTCAGCTTTTTAGAACGTAGCTCGTCTATATTCAGTGCTATTTTTGTCTTCGGACTGCATATTCCACTTACGATTTAAAAGAAATAGACAAAGAGATCAGTTTGTGTCGTCTGTCACTGTTTTTATAGAAAAACGGTTTAAGGTTTTGATAAGATTTCCTCCAAATTTAATAAAATATTGACTGTGGTTAAATTTAGCTACAAAATGAGTCTTTATCAAAAAACTTGAAAGGCACGGAAATATGAGACTCGTTCTTTAAAAGGTCCTTAACTAGGCAAAGCTATATTCCATTTGTCACTAAAACCCCTTTCAGATGGAATAAAGTTAAATTCCACTTGGCGGAGAGACCTTCATGTGACGTTTAAAATTGTGTTCTGCAGCCCAGAAGCCATGAAATGAAACGCATGACAATATGGGATTCTCGCAAAATCTCTCTAAGGGAAAGATTTCTATTTCTGATCTAATTATGTTATCGATTCATGATGCCCACACGTACGTATCCCAGTTACAACTATCAACGGCCTACAAATATTTTAGTTTTCTAGACTACAGTTTCAGCAGCAAATTTTGCATAGTGCCTGGAATCAAACTCGCATTTTTACGCCTTGAAGAATTGTAAAATTCAGCGATTTTTTTATTACATCGGTAAGAACTTTTTACTAAAATCATCGGCCAGGGGAGGGGGCAACCGCTCCTCCCTGCCCCCCTCTGGCTACAGCCATGCCTAGGACGACATCAGGTGGGAACCTGTAGCGATACGCAGAGCAGCGTTCTGGCATGCCTGGATCTTATTCCGATTTGTGTCACAAACAGTTTGTAACTAATTTTGTCACAGTTTTTTTTTTATTAAAGCTTTGTAGCTCCGTCTTGTCTTCATCAGTGTCATTAGCAACAGCATTGCGATTGCTGTTGTATGCTAAGTATGGCGATTAAATCTTCTTCATCTGTCATGATTTCGGCAATATCTGATTCTCATGTCCCCAAAACCTTCTCCTATCCTATGTGCCAACTTCGTTATTTCAAAAACTTCTTCAATTGGCACATTCTCACCTTTAACTACAGCAGGCAATGGCTACGTCCACACATGTGCGCTTTCGTCTTCCCTATCGTCTTCAAGCTCCGTTTCCACTTTCAACATTGAACTTGACATTGATTGCATCAAGTGAACAGAAGAGATAAATGTCACACTTGTTCATCATTCGTCGTAGGATATTTTTCGCGACTCGTTCAAAACGCATAAATAATTAGTTCTTTTGTTAAAATTATGCATAATGTTTTGTGCTTTGTATTAAAGAAGTAGATTCCGCAAGACTGTTCATTTTTCAAAATCGAAATTTAATGTCAACACATTTTAGCACTTATCCAATCGCTAAGAAATGAAGACACTATTTTCTCAAGTTGCAGACACATAAATGCCGATCAATTTTAGTTCACAATCTTTGCAAACAGCAAATTTTTAAAATGTTGAAAGAGAAAACGATAGCAAACCCGACTTCAGTGGGTTGCAATTTTCCATCCATTCCTCTTTGATTTTGACATAATCAACTTTGATTGAATTCTTCTTTTCAATAGCGCAGACATCCCAAGTTTCAATTGTCAAAATGACGAAGACGAACGAACAGTGAAAATGTGTGGACAGGCACATTCAATGTTGACTTCTTCATCTCATTTAATGTCACATGTTTAACATAGGTAGCCGTTTATATTTCGGGATTGGACAACTAGTGTTGCAATCTGGGAATATTTTGAAAAACATTATAAGCGATTTTCGATGATTCTCTAATCCCGAAATATGAAAGGCACCCCTCGTATGCAATCTAAAATTGCAATTTTTTTCCAAGAGATGAATCATTTTCCATTTTCTCCAAAATTTATGTAAAGAAAGTGCTTTGAATGTTGCAATTATACCTTGGTCCAAAGGCTGAATTAGGGACGTTGTGTTTTTGGGCAGAAACACAACTTGTCGTACTGAATGTGGGTTGAATGTCCGGGGACATTGTGAGCTTTGAATGGCAGGCCTTTCTTGGTTAAATATCGTTTGACGTCAGGTATGAATATTTTGTTGAGAGAGCGTTGCAGTAACCCATGCCTTTTTGTTAGCCCTCCAATAAACAGGGAGATGATTTATATTTAACCCCTTAAATACAGGGGATGCTTTAGATTTGTTGATCATTAAGGGCTTTAAATTTAAATAGTCTCCTAACGCGTTGCTGCAAAACAACACTGTGAATTCATTTAGAAAAACCGTGCAAGAGTGAATTTTGCATCGGCAATATCGTTTAAATCGAGAAAATGGCTTCTATTAAAAACCCGTGTAAAACTGAAATCGTGCAAATAAAGTGCCGTGTAAATCGAGGGATAGGTAAGATCTTACTTCGCTATACCGTTCTCAACATATTTAAAAAAAACTTTCGATAATTAAAACTCTCGATAAATTGAATCAAAATAGTTGTCCCTTGAATTTAAAATTTATCGAGAGTCGACTGTAAATTAAATTGTTTACCGATCCCTTCACTCAAATCCGTTGCATTTCTTATCAATATGTATACAAAAAATTGACCGCACTTCCTGAAATACACAGTAAAATGCCGTTCCACACAATCATGCCAATGACACCATTTATGTATTCACACTTCGTAAATACATATGAATGATTCACAATCCATTCTAGACTTACTTACGTAATGCCAAGAGCAAAAACGAAAAATGTAGGTCATGAATTTCCATTATAACAATGCCCCGAAGTCATCTGTTGTGGTGTGCTAGTGATACGGTTTGTATTGTATTGTTTGTATGCACATAGCTACATATATGAATACGGGTATAATAGTAATACACCGGGTAAATTCTTGTAATCTCTGGGTAAAAATGATGACGATTTCTTTAGTAAAAGTATGTACATACGTACATAGTCATAGCAATATTTAAGTGCACAAAAAATCCTATTGAACGACTCAACGACAAAAAGTCAAGTTCAGGGCCATTTCAAGCCAGTAGTGTAGTTAATTGTATGTTGTCGTCTATAAATAAATTCAAATCTGTACCCAGTATGTATGTACATAATCGTAAATACATGTACACATATGTTATGTATATGTCCATATCACATGAGTGTATAAAATATAAACATGTGTTACTACTTACGTACTCTTAATTTGTAAAAGATATCCGTGCAGGGAAAAATATGTGAATGGAAATAAACTGAATATTGACAGCAATGAAAACAACATCTCCCAAGCACAATCCGTACAAACCAAATCCGTCTAGTCGTGTATGGCATTTTAAAATAGACATACGATGTACAAGTAGGTGTTGTAGATAATGTATTGCCACCCTCCTTGGGAGCAAAGTACGCGTATTTATAAGAAAACTCGAAACTTTGATGTGTCTGGGCTGGGTACTATACGAGTATTTGAATGTAGAAAATAGAAGAAAAGACGATAAAATTTTATTCGTACATACTTGAATGTGTTCAGTTCATATTTTTACAACTATAGCAACAATGAAGAAAACGATCTACCACCTACTAAACAAAGTGCATACTAAATAGGAGTACGACACGCTATACGCTATACCTCAAGCTATAAAAACTGCACACAATTCTTGGCTCTCTAAAAATAGTCAGCTGACCTGATGCCCCTTTAAGATATACAGATACAGACAATTTAGAATTGTGCATTGAGCATTGAATACATTGTTTCATTTGTGCATCAGAATCACCAATAGAAGAATGAGAAAATCTTTTGTAAAGACAAGTGCTAGGAAAATATGTAACACTGAAATTGCTATCAATTAAATAAATTGAGTGTGTAAAAAGAAAATGCTTGTCAGACCTCTTATATGTATATTTTATTAAAAAAAACCAAATTATCCAGTTGTCATCAGCTGGTTTGATTGTTAAAATTGAGGATCGAAGTTCACCCCAGTCAAAATTCCCATAAAGAACAAAAATGACCTAATGTAGGGGTTCTTAACGCTTTACTTATCAGTGACCACTTTGTAAACCCTTTGATTGCCGCGGAAAAGCAAATTGAGAAAATGGAAATTTTATTTGCATATCCCTTACATTTCCCTAGACTTTTGTTGGAAATTAAACAAGGACATAGGAACTAGAATTAAAAAGCTAGAAAAAGACGCTATGCACAAAATTGTGACTGCGGGAGATTAAGCTGCAATGAAAACAGATTTTCTTAACGTCAATAGGCACAAAAGACCGTTCCCTACTAGCCATGGCATAAGGAATGCATCGATGCCGGCATCATGAATCTCTGGATTAACCGAATCATTCCATTTGTTTTAGCCGCGGGACTAAATTCCCTTATATATTTTTCAAAGATATGGTGAACGACTGCATGAAGACCACGTGAGCCCAAACATGACTTTTGATGATAGATGCGGTACGGATCATCAATGAATTCATCAAAGCTGATGAACTGATGAAAAGTACGATGAGTTTCACTGGTGAATTCAACATGCTGGAACTGATGACAAATTTAATGAATTTCCCCGAAGAGATCATCAAGTTCGCCCTAATGAAATAATCGACGAATTTCATAAATGCGTTTTTATATGAACAACGTATGAAATAGTCGATTAGTTTCATTAATTATTTCATCAGTAATTTATACATTTAGCACGCTCTGTGACTCACTTAGTTGAGTCGCACTCTACGACGCTAGTAATTTAGACGTCCGGAGATCGAATTTCGGCGTTTTCCAAAATTAACGTACATGTCCGGATAGGATAGTGCTTGCAACAATCACTCCGAAGCTATATGCAATGTAACGTTGACTCGAAAAAGCCTATAAACGGCTGAGATAACGCACCATGTCCCACAAGGGTTCACGGTACACAGAAGAAGAATTTATTCATTTATTCAAATTACTAGATGCAGAGGCACACACTACGAAGGCCAACTTTAAAGTGAAAAAGGTTTCGCTATACAAAGAAAGATATTACCCATCGGCGCAAAATGACGACAAGGAAGCGAAACTGACTGAAATTTCAAGAAAATGTCTCTCGATGAATTGGCACCGATTCTTCATCGAGACAGTCATCGGGTGTTGGAGATTCAGTCAAAGTACATAAGCCAACGCGTGTGGATGAGAGAGTGTTCACGAATACTACGACAATTTTTGCATTCCCCCGTCTCTTTGGATTTATCGTTCACCGATTATGGCTAGCAGGGTTCTTCCGTTGTGCTCTAATAGAGAAGAGCCTAGTGTACGCTTTCTTAAGAGGTTGCAGGGGCGTAGGTTAGGTAGGATTTGTGAGCAGGCCAAGACGGTACCAAGATTGCACAATACGGTATCTAGATTGTGTATAATACGAGGCATCATTGCCTCCGCACAGGCTTATAATCTTTGCTTACAAACCCGTTTCGACTCGGAGGCACTCGCTCTTCGACAAGGGTTTTTTGTAGGTACGTTGAAGAAACAATTCGAGACAAAGTTGTCTTAAACTACACACGGTTTTTTTGCGATAAATATGCTTCGAAACGCAAATCGAAAAGGAGGCGCTCCATAGTGTAGTTTACGTGATAAACCTAGTACATCAGATTGCAAAATGTGGTGGAGACAATTTTTTTTTGTTTCTTGTTTATTGGGGTTTTTTCGCGGTTTTGATCCTGTTCCGCAACGAAATTTTGGTGGGAAGCTCCGCATTCGAGCTCAGCACCCCAAAAATCATAAGAAACAAAAAAAAATTTCTCCACCACACTTTGCAATCTGAAATCACCTCGGAACTACACTACCAATTCAATACAAGTTTGTTGCTCGTACAGTGTAGTAGCATATCTGGCTTCAATTGGAGGCAAATCCGTGCCGAATTGGAGGACCTGTTATTGGACACGGGTTTGTAAGCAAAGGAAGCGGAAAACGCTTGTGGAGTTAGTATTGTACACGGTTTTGTAAATACTTCACCCGGTGTACAGGCACTCGCCTGTTTTTTCAGTAGTGTTTTTTTTTCAACCAATATTTTTTTTGTTATACACTGAAAAAAAAGGTACCCTGAAACAATGAAATTGTTCATTAAAATAATTAATATTTACACCGATATCCCACCGAAGACGGCTTTCATCAGCCTTATGAATTTGTTGTTATCAAAACAACGAACAAAAAGTTCATTAAAATTATGAACTAATTCATAAAATTAACAACTTGTTCATTGATATAATTACTGAGTTCATCAATTAAGAAAAAAAAAAAACTGGCGCAGGCCGGCATCCAGGTTCATAAGTGTTGACGACATTCATTCTACATTTTACCTCTGCTCTGAAAAGCCATAAAAATCACCTACCTAGCTACAGTGGGAATCGATCCCGGGACCCTATGATTTGAAGACAGACGCCCTACCTACTACACCACGCAGACTATACATATGTCTATTGTAGTTATCCTCTGCATACTTGACTCACACACAATTTTATGCACTGGTGATGCAGTTCCCACACTACATATGCGATAATTGAAAAGGCCAACTCATTCAAAATGTGTTGAACTACTAGTTTCACTTAGGAGCCGATGTACATAATGTAGCTCCTGATAAATTTACTAGAATTATCGATTAACTGACGAAATGGTAGAGTTCGCTATGCAAAAAAAAATTTTTAAGGGATTCTGTCAAACTTTATCATTATTTTATGCTGAATTGTTAAAACCAGAGGAATGGCTCCTCGAACCACTTCAAATAGCTTCAGTGACCACTTGTGGTCCACGCACCATCGGTTTAGAACCGAACTGTAATTAATTCTATCTGCCAAACTAGAATGCAGATATCCGCGGCAAATCTTGTATAAAAAACATTGTTCAAGAAAAGTTCTTCGCTTCTCTAGGGAAAGAATCTTAAGGTAATTAAGTCTTTCTGGATAAGGAAGGTAAGGAAGATTAAACTTAAAAAATAATGATTTTGTAAATCTTCGTTGAACCCGCTCTAAGGTGTCAGTGGACCAACCAGCAGTCGAGGACCAAACAATTGAAGCGTATTCTAAAACGCTACGAACAAGGGAAACATATATTCTTACAGCACTGTTTACAGAACGAAACTCACTAGTACAACGAAGAACAAAGCCTGAGAGCTTCGAGCCCCTTTTTATTATATTTTCATAGTGATCGTTGAAATGAAGCCTGTGATCGAGTCAACATTTTTTAAAGCCAGATTGTTGACTGAATATGAATATGATGTGGGAGAAATCTTCAATGAGTAGACCATTACCGAACACTTTGATGCATTAAGAAAAATATCATTGGAGGTACACCAGGAAGATAATAAATCCAGATCGGCCTGCAACGAAAGGCAGTCTTCTAGGCGTGAAACAGTGGTGAACATTTTGCAGTCATCTGCGTACAAAAGACATCGGTTTCTAAGAACAGCCGGTAGGTCATTCACAAAAAATGAAAAAAGGAGAGGTCCCAGGATAGACCCTTGAGGTACTCCCGATGTTGCTGAAAATTCAGAAGAAGTAACGTTATTAAAAATTACTTTAGAGGTTCTGTTGACGAGGTATGATGACACCCAGGAAATTAGCCAAGGGGGAAAGCTAAGTCCACGAAGTTTGTTTAGTAGCAGAACATGGTCAGATTTGTGGCCGTGGATTTTTTCTTACGGAAACCATGTTGACAAGAGCATATTAGTTGACCAAAATTGTCATCAATATAATTGTACACAATACGTTCTAACAGTTTTGAGCAAGATGATAACAGCGCAACCGGTCTATAGTTTGATGCAAGATTAAGGTCCCCAGTTTTTGGAATTGGTACTATAAAGGAAGTCTTCCATTGACTTGGGAAGATACACTCTCGAATACTTTTATTGAATATTATTGAAAGCGGACTAGAAATCCCAATCCTAACCTTCTTCAAAAAAGTGTTAGAAAGACCATCAGGTCCACAGGACGATTTATTGCCCAAGGACATAATTAATTGACTGACCGAATCAGGAGTAATTAGTGGTAAGGAAGAAAGTGCTATGAATTGGTTTGCTCGATTGGAAAAGTTTGCTAATGTACTAGAAGATCGGTGGAAAGTTCTAGCAAAATACGTTGAAAACAGTTCACAAATCTCCTCAGTGGAGCTGGCAGACCGATTATCTAAAGATATAGTGGAGGGTATCGAAGAAGATGATCGCATATTTTTAACATACGACCAGAAAAGTGTGCAATTATTGTTCTCGATACTATTTTCAACGCTGTCAATGTATGCAGTCCTCGAAGTTTCAATAGCTTTTTTTGTTTCAGACCGAATTCACCTAAAAAGGGGAAGATCGGATGAGCGTTTGAACCGTTTATAACGAATACGCACTCGGTTCTTCCTCTGTATCAACCTTTGGATTGATCTTGTTATCCAAACAGGACCCTTGCGACGTTTTTTAGTGTAAATTGGAACACATTCCGATAATACATTGAAAAGAATATCATAAAAAACAGACAGTGCAGAGTCACAACTCAAACTCCCCAGTACTAGCGGCCAATCCACGTCAGACAACCTGGCAATAATTCCTTCATAGTCGGCTTTATGAAAATTGAACCTTGTAGTAGGATTAAATTTGGGAGCACAAGGAAAATGAATTCTTATATCCTGTAAGAGTGCTGGATGGTAAGGGTCACATGAAACAATCACTTCAGAAGCCTTGGACGAGGTCAAGCACGATGGAAGATTGCTAAAAACAAGGTCAAGATTACGATCCATGAAATTCTTAGTAGTACTGAATTGGAGTAAACTACAAAACTCCATGAACGAAGAAACTGACAAAAACATAGGAGAAGATGAAGACAAAGGTAGCCCTGGAAAATCAGGCCAACTTAAATTAGGCAAGTTAAAGTCCCCGCAAATGATTACACTGCAGTTAGGGTGGAACACATTAACAATGTCTGAAAGATGAGAAAATAGGTTTTCATAATCAGTCAGAACAGAAGTAGGAGGTACGTAAACACAGGATAGCAGAAGCGAACAACTCTTCGATTGAAATTTAACAGTTACACAATCAAAAGAAAAAGCGTTAGTGGTGGCTACAAGTTGGCAGTTAAAGATACAACGAACAGCAATTAGTGAACCGCCACCGCGAGATTTACCCATCAGATCAAAGTTACGGTCACAACGATATAACTAAAGCATAAAGAAACTTTGAAGATATGAGAGGACAGTACCCTGATTGAGCAAGTTGTTTTTGAATGGGTGGTTTTTGACAGAGTGGATTTTTTGTCTAAATTTTGAGCAGATGGAATTTGTACATGATGTCGTGCACATCTAGTTTTAATTTACTGAAAAAAAAATACATACTCATTTATAGTATGAAGAGAAATCGCTTCAATTCTAAAACATTTAATTTCTAACGATTTCTTTACAATCCACCACATAACCATACGTCTCCTCTGGAATGCATGTACATTCTCTGCGCAGCCACCACTCAGCCAACTCACCTTGAATAAATCAATCGCGTCATGCATATCGTGCAACGCGCATTGTTGTTTTGATGACGACAATGACCATGTGAAATCCCCATAATGCTGTATCGTATCTCTCAATCAATTCAAAATTCAAATAACAACACATTCATACTGGATCCGTGTCGTGTTGCTGCTTTGTGGTGTTGTTGGTTAGTCCAATCCCAAACCAATAAAAAGAAAAACTCGCTACATAATGAAATTATTATCGTAACCAACCAACCAAGTGGAATTCTTTGGAATTCTCTGATACTCAATCCAATACCATAAAATTAAAAATTGAAATAAAAAACTTTTTTAAATTATTGTATAACTTATAAAAAATTTATGTAGTTATATACTCGTAAAAAAGTCCCACTTCGTTGTTAGCACAACTGACAATTAGTGTATTTAGAAGCGGTATTATTATGAAGAAATTAAAATTGATTTCCATTGACCGGTTTTTTACATGTTTTAGTCGTTGAGTAGAAAAATAAAGATTCAAAACGAGCTACTGCTACTCTGCTACACGTCGTCGTCGTGTCGTCTTATGTGTAAGAGTTACCTACCACACAATCTTACAATCAGTATAAATCTTTGCAGCTAAAATAAAACCAATGTGCAATTCAAATTGGACTTGATTGGATTGAAATGAAACAAGTTTTTTATGTTTTGGTTTTTCAAATGATGTGGCTTGACTTTTGATTGAGTGGCATGCCGGCATGGTGATTTCTGAATTGATTCAGGAGTCAACACAGGTGGTGTTGGCAATGGCTTCTAAATGTATTTATAATTTTTATTTCTTATGCAGTCTATTATATTATATTAGTGTGAGATCTTGCTATAAATTAAACAACACAAATGCACTTATAGCGAAACTTCTATGCTACTTCCGAATATCCACAAAGAAGATGGTTGAGTGCACTCAGTGTCCTCCGGATACTGCATTTCGTTTCATGTACATGTTATGGTGATAATTCACTCTATATTACAAATCTTGTAAAATAGTTTCAGGTCTCACCTGCTAGGCTGGTCGGATTTTTTTATAGCGAGTGTATGAGATCCTTGGATACCCTTAATCCTGGAAGTTTACTCCGCAGTGACGCAATCTTCCATATATAGTCACATACAGTTTGGTATACAGATACTGACGATTTGGTATAGGTATACTTGTCTAATGAGACCATCATGAGGTACAGAGTGTTTCACATGGTGGTAACCGTTGTATTTTTTTTTTCAAATTCGAATAATTGAGCTTTTTTTTGACTCAACTATTGGATTTTATTATTTAATTCGATTCTTAACTTCCAGAGATTAGGGTCGCTTAAAAAAACCTCATTCCTCAGTACTATACAAGAACTACAAGAAAAGGTCAGGAGAAATTTAATTTTTCTGCCTGCTAGTCGAAAACACCTATTGGCTACATTAGGTAATTTAAAACCATTCACCGTTTCAAAACAAAGTTTTTTTTAACCAGGATCCGTTGCATGATTTTAGCGGAGTTTTGTTACCATTATAGTGATGCCCAGACCAACGCGTCACGAATCTTCCGTCGCGAATTCGCGCCGGAAAATTCGCGGCACATTTTTTTGGTGCCCACACCGGCGCGGCGCGAATAATTCGCTAGGTACTGTCACTCACAGCTGATATCATGTAGTTGCCCTAGAAAAGGTATTAGATTTATGTAAGGAAGGGACTTAGACATGATAGAGAATAACTGCAAGAACTGGCCAAATACAATTATTTAAACATTTATAATCATGTTGCAATTTTCGTGCACTATATCAAAATGTCACGGATTCTTTACTTATTATGTAAAAGCGTAAGCGGAAGAAATCAACGTGAAATTCGACATTTTACCTCTCCATGTCTATGCTTAATCTAATGATAAAATCATTGACATGCGCAAATTGATGGAAATATGCAGTGCAGTACAACCTTGTTATACGGTACCCCAAAAAAAGTTGCGGCAGTGTTCGATTTGATTGTTTTAATTGACTATCACGTACCCGAAAACTCTTACATCTTATCTTGTGCCCGTCGAATGGGTTAGTCTTATCGTATAGAGAAGACACAATAAGCTTGAACATTGTTCATTGTTTTGTGGCTGTTTTGAATTGAATATAAGTAACTGTTTATTTAGCATGGCTATGCAAAATGCGTAGTTACATACAAGCTTGAATATTCTATTGAATTGAATGTTTATTTTGTATAGTTACGCCATATTTTGCTTGGTTACGCCATCGTATGAAATTGCATAATAACTCTTAGTAGAATCCTTACGTGATTCCTTACGATGGCGTAACCAAGCAAAATATGGCGTAACTATGCAAAGTAAACATTCAATTAAATAGAATATTCAAGCTTGTATGTAACTACTTAGGGACAAACGCAAGCACTGAAGCATCAGGATTCTCATTTCCTAGCGTATACTATTCATAAATGAAACGATTGACCTTGTATTCTTTCGGAAATCTGTCGATATCTCTGCAATCCTTTGGTGTGGCAGAACGACCGAGGTGGCGTTAGACTCACCATAAAATTGCCGAAAGGGTCATCGGATCCTCCTTTTTTTCCGGTCAGTGCACAGGGTGATCAGGGATAACCATCAACCTGGATGATGGCCACAGCAATCTCACAATCAGCTTCGTACTACTTCGATAATCCGTCGATATCTTTGGAATCCTTGAGTCCAGCGAAACGATCAAGGTTTCGCTGGATTCGCAACAAAATTTTCTAAGGTGGCGTCTGAGCATCTTTCCTGCGCAGCTCACAAGGGGATAACCGAGATAAGTACAATAATTCACATAATGTATGCTTTTGTTACTTGTCAACCTAGATGTCGGTCACAGCAATTTCACGATCAACTTCGTACTATGCACTTTGGAAAATCGTAGATATCTCTGCAATTCTTCGGTCCAGCGATACGATCGGGGTGTCGCCGGACTTGCCAGAATAGGGCAATTTATTTGTGTAACAACAACGAGTAAAAACCTTCCTTCCTTGGAATTCATGTTTCCAAAAATGTTACTTCTTTTACTCATCCACTGATACCAAAAAACATTCAAAACCTAAATGCTCGGTCAATACCTCAAGGGCCCAATAGACTCAGCGATTTATCGGCCGATCAAAGTTCATTTCTGTGGAGAAAGCACATTTTCTGTGGAAAAAGCTCATTTTCCCTTGCGAATTTGGTAGTGGAACCTAAAAAATGTGCTTTCTCCACAGAAATGAACTTTGATCGGCCGATAAATCGCCGAGTCTCTTTAGGGGAAAATGTCCTACCTTTTCACTTTCTGTCCCACTTTAGGTGCAACATGTCCCCCTTTTTATTTTTGAATAAAAATCCATTTCCAGGTTTACTGAAATTTCGGAATTTTCTGGATTAAAAATAGTTCTTCTTCTTCTCAGGGGACACGGGAATCACCTGTGCTGTAGTGCACAATATATTTCCTATCCGCACATGTACGAACATTTTGGAGCACGCCGAGATTCGATCTTCGGACCTCTAGATTACTAGAATCGTCTAGTGCGACTCAACCAAGTGAGCCATAGAGCGTGTATAGTTCCTGGAAGTAAATAATCGTTCTTCTTGATGCTAGTCATTTTCATAAGAGCGCGGATTTAAAATTGGCTTTCGGCGGCTTTGCTCGTAAAATAAAAAATCTTAGACACATCTTAGACACAGCCGATGATCGATGCTTAGTTTTGTTAGGCTTTTAAAATGCATCGAATCTACTATTCGCAACAATTATGTTGTGTGAAATTCATACAATTTCGTCTTTTGAGATCTGTAGGCTTTCCTTGGAATAACTACAGAATTTGTAATAAGCATTTGGCTCGCAAGTCAAGTTTGGTGCGAGATTCACCCATTTAAAAACCCGTCAGATCAACGTTAATTCGCTCAAGGTCAACTACAACTTCAGACTTAATTTTGGTTAATGCTCCGCGGGCGTTGTTGACGTTTTGAATTTAGGAAGGAGTCTAGCCGCTTTGCGCTTCATGATATACTGGCTGGTAGGCCTGTACCGGAATCCCGGTACAAAACCGGTGTTTATTAAGTACTGGTACCGATATCCTACAGTATCGATATCTCGGGTTTTTGGTACCTGTTCAATACCGAGTTGGCTTTTACCCGGTACTAAAAAACCGACTCGTCGTTCGGTTTTAGGTCGGTACACAAAAAAACCAACTCATGGTTGAAGTTAATTGGCCCCAAAAAACCGACTTGTCGGTCGGTGTTAACTCGGTACCAGGTCGGTTTTCACCCGGTTGCTAAAAAACCGACTCATTAGTCGTTAGAAAAACCTTTGGTATTGAAAAAAAACCTGAGAGTCAGGGGAACCGCTTGTGCTGCTACTGGGTATTACAAAAAACCGAAACCCGGTAACGAAATTTTGGTACAAAACAGGCCTACTGGCTGATACATTGTAAACGCGGTTTTTGTCAAGTCAACAAATAAAATATGCAGCGTTCATTTTGACACTTGTGGGATGGTGCTGACTCCGCTTTGTAACTTCACACGGTAGAAAGTGAGTTCATTTTTGTAATTCCAATTGTTGACCAATATTTCAAAATGATTTGAGAATTTTTTTGTTTCTTATGTTTGTTGGGGTGCTGAGCATGAATCCGGAGCTTTTCTCACCAAAATTTCGATGCGAAACAGGTTCAAAATCGCGAAATCCCCAATATTTTCGTTCGTATTTTTGCGAAAAAGCTCATCAAATGAATATGTTAGAGAACATAAGATTGCGTGTCCAAAGATATAAATATTATAAATCTGTTCCCTCCAAAATTTGGTCGCAAAACAGAATCAAAATAGCAAAAAAAAACGTCAAATAAATTAATATCAATTGTAGGGATTCGGCTGAACGCATTTAGAAGATTTACGTCGAGTTGGACCCGCAATCATGTTTTCTCTATTGTGTTCATGGACGGGGTTCGCAGAAATGTACAATTTCATAACTATAAGCCCAAAATCGGAAATACTCCGAAAATTTTGGGGTTTTTTCGCGATTTGGGTCTTGTTTTGCAACAAAATTTTGGTAGGAACCTCTGGATTCGAGCTCAGCAACCCAAAAAACATAAGAAACAGAAAATAAAATTTCTTCTACCACATGTTGTAATCTCAAATCACAAAATGACTACACTATATGCCCAGCGTCATTTTATGTATGCTAAGGCTTTTAATTCCGTCACTAAATTTTAACTTCATCTTAACAAATCCTGCAAA
Organism: Microchrysa polita; assembly: GCA_949715475.1. NCBI lineage: Eukaryota > Metazoa > Arthropoda > Insecta > Diptera > Stratiomyidae > Microchrysa > Microchrysa polita. The sequence continues at coordinate 16,919,467 of OX454420.1, forward strand.
GTATTTCATATTTGGAACATTCCAAAAAAGTACCATTTTGAACTTTGTGATAACGGAAATGTTGCCACTATACAGGGTGTCCCATTCATGTTGGAGCATATCTTAATGGTAGATAGTGTGGCTCATTTGGCGAAAATTAATGTACAACGGGACCCCTCTAGTTTTAACGGTTACAATGTAATAGCATTTTTTTTTGTAAAAATGCCCGACTTTCCGAACTAAATCAAAATTTGCCACACCACCAAACATTTCATCCGAGATATGACTTCACTTTCCGAAACTACATAAAATTTCCGCCCGTTACGAAGTTGCTCGTATCTTCCGATATAAACTTTAAAGAAATTTCAAAACATCAAAAATTCAAATGATAAAATCGTAAACGTAACCGATTTTAAAATTTCTGTTAAGTTTGAACGGGTGTATCTTGGAAGATACTAGCAACTTCGTAACGGGCGAGGTGTCGTTTTATTTAAATTTTATTTAGTTTCAGAAATTGAAGTCATACCTCGGATGAAATGTTTGGCGGTGTGGCAAATTTTGATTTAGTTCGGCAAGTCGGGCATTTTGACAAAAATGTTATTACATTGTAACGGTTAAAAATAGAGGCAGCGCCCGCTCTAAGGGGGGGCGAGCCGGGCGGTCGCCCGCGGCGCCAAAAAAGTGGCAAAGGCCGAAAAGAAAATATTAATATCAACTTCGATTTAGTGGAATTAAAACCATATAAACTACAGATAAAATACATCAAAAGGAAAGTTGTGTTTTAAAGAAAAAAAGTGTTTGCAAGGTTTTAATAACCCACAATTGATACGGAGTACTGCATTCGGAATCAAAAAGGGTCAGGAAAAATTGCCAAAATTGTACCTCCTTGATTCTAGCACGCGTCTTACTTCCGAAAAGCAAAGTGGGACAACATATGAAATGACAAATAAGAAGCCACATCGCATAACACTCACCACATAAAAGCGTTAAAATCAACCTCTACTGTGAGAAATTGTATGCCCGAAACACTGAGCACTGAGATGAAAAATTTTGAACAGGTTGGTTTTGATTTCAGCAACTTGAGGGATGGAACCACAGTACACATTGTCAGAGCTGCAACCAATCTTCCCTAATATTTTTCTAGACATGCTAATATCGAGATATTGCTAGGTTCTCCCGGTTTAACTAGCTAGCTACCCACTTCTCTATAAAAATTATGAAGATGACGCATTTATGAAATTAAACCACTGAAGAAATCAGTTTGCGTGTTTCCGTGTGCCCTCTGCCTATTTTTTGACGGTGGTGAAAAAAATGTCGCTCGGGGAATTCAATACTAACCTCAATTTTTGGTACTCCAAATAAACTCTATATCAAGCCTTGCTGAACTGTGGCGAATTTCGCTTAGGAGTCTGAACGAAAGCGGAACAGTTTTCTAGTGCATACTTTCTGGGCCTTTTCAGTGGATCAAGATTATATTTTCTGAATTATTAGGGCGTTGGTTCGAGTCCTACTGTCACTATCAATTTTTGTGTTGTCTTTCAAAAAATGCTTCTACCCAACTTTCAATTATAGTTCTATATTACTTCGTAGAATATTCTCTTCCAATAGTATATTAGAAGCAGATTTCATGATATGAAAAAAGAAAAGTGACATTCGCCGCCGTTTTTTCTAAACCAATAAAACCTTCTATTTTATATCTTATATCATCATTACTTTCGTGCCTCGTGCATTACCGATAACCAATGTGAACAGATTAAGTATTAATGCCATCTATAGCAAGCTTATAGAATGACACTGATATCTGATGAAAAAAGTAGCGCACAGCTAGCATTGAACCCATGTCCACCGTATCGCCCGTCCTATGCCTTAACCACTCGACTAATCTGAGCATTGCTCGTAAGCAGTTGGAGTTGCTTCTATTGAAATATTTAACACATTTCTATAAAATCTGTTATGCAATTAATCTTCTCTCATGTGGTTTTACCAATAGTGGCAATAGAAAAACTGACAATCATTCGTTTGCAGTGAAAATATTTTACAGTTTACAGTTTGTTTCAATCCACATATTTATCAATAAAATGTGCTCAGTTTATGTGTAGAGATTTTCTTAGCGGCTTCAGAAACTGACAATAATTCAAGACTTCAAAGCATTCAATTGAAGATAGTTGGTTTCCATTTTGGTATTTCAAAGTACTTCATCACTCTCAACTCTTCCAAAAATTACGAAGCCCTTACTCCTACAAAAATACGATAAACAATTTATCGGATGACAATTTGATGTCATATAGGATAAAACAACACTACCGATTATCTGCTATAGGAGAATATTGCATGTGTGTGTTAATTTGTGAGTGATTGATTACATATTTGCTAACAGGATTACCCCTGTGTGTTAAGCCATCCGATAAAAACATGAAAAAAGTATTAATGGAGTACCTATATTTTTTAGCTTCATATTAAGAGCAAGTATATAAATTTTGGCGTTGTGTCCGGCAATGAGTTAAATTATACAATTAATTTACTTTCAATTAAAAAATTAGCTTGGCTTTAGTTCATCAATGTGGCACGATAGCCCGACGTCGGGCCTTGGCCGCCTGAATCGTTGACCTCCAATTGTCGCGGTTACGTGACCTCGTCCTCCAGTTTCGGAAGCCCAGCAGCTGGTGGGCGTCTTCACCTACGGAGTTCTCCCAGCGAGCTCTCGGTCGTCCACGCAACCTCGCTCCGTCAATTCGTTGTGCGTTCATCACTTTCTTTGGCATGCGATTATCGTCCATCCGTTGTACATGCCCCGCCCATTGCAAACGTTGAAGCTTCACGATTTTCGATACTTCCAGCTCATCGTACAATTGATACAACTCATGGTTGTACCGGATGCGCCATTGGTCTCGCTCGCGAACGGCCCCGAAAATTCGCCGAAGGACCTTTCGTTCGAATCGGTCTAGCAAAATTTCGGAGGCTTGGGTGAGGGTCCATGTTTCGCAGCCATAACATAGCACGGGTCGGATGATCGTTTTGTACACGCGGAGCTTCGTGTTCCTGTGCGCAAGTTTCGAATTAATTATAGGGAGGACCGAGAAATATGTCTTATTGGCTAGTTGTATCCGTCGCTTAATTTCGTCGGTTTCGTTGGCGTCCTTTGATAAGTTACAACCCAGATAGTTGAAGTTGTCTACATACTCGATATTAAGGTCCCCCCCCACTGTGATGCTTGAATTTGCTGGCGTCCTTGTTTTCGATTGCATCATGGCCTTTGTTTTGCTTTCGTTGATATGTAGTCCAACTTCCTTTGCGGCGTTATTGAGGTTATGCAGAAGGCTTTCTGCATCACCCAACCTTCGAGACATGATGTTGATATCGTCGGCGTACGCTACTAATTGAGTCGACTTGATGAGTAGCGTTCCGCTGCTGTCCATATTCATGGCTCGAATTACATACTCCAAAGCAAGGTTGAAGAGCGTCGGCGCCAGCCCGTCGCCCTGCTTGAGTCCAGTACGAGTTTCAAATAGGTCAGTGAGTCGATTCTGCACTCTGACCTGCGAGACGGTATTAGTCATCGTCATCCTTGTGAGTCGCACTAACTTTGCCGGTATACCAAAATTCAGCATAATGTTGTACAGTACACTTCGATCGATACTGTCGTATGCCTGCTTGAAGTCGACAAAGATTTGGTATACGTCGATGTTATATTCCCAGCACTTTTGGAGTAGTAGCTTCACTGTGAAAAGCTGATCGGTCGTTGATCGACCAGATCTGAAGCCGCCTTGATACTCGCCAATGATTCGTTCTGCGTACGGATTAATTCTCTTTTCAAGAATTTTAGATAATATCTTATAGGCTGTACAAACTAATGATATGCCCCTGTAATTCTCACACTTCAGCTTGTCACCCTTTTTGTGGATTGGGCAGATTATGCTTTTGCGCCAATCTTCGGGGATTTCCTCGTCGTTCCATATTTTCAGCAGTAGCACATGTATAGCGTTGGTCAGGCACGTTCCACCATGCTTCAGCAGTTCTGCTGGGATCTCGTCAGCGCCGGGCGCTTTATTATTTTGAAGCGACTGTATGGCAAGACTCACCTCCTCTACTGTTGGGGGTAGAACGGGAGGGCCTGGTTCGGCTAACTGCTCAAGAGCTGGCTCCGCGGGGGATGTTGATGATGCATTGAGGAGCTCTTCAAAATGCGAGGCCCATCGTTTGTTGACGCTTTCGATGTCGCTGATGATGTTACCATCCTTGTCCTTACATAGGCTTGTCCTGGGTTGATATCCGTTCTTAACATTATTTATAAGTTTGTACGCCTGTCTAATGTTCTTACTGGCTAATCTTTGGTTTATTTGCTGTAACTGCTCGTCAAAATGTTTGCGTTTCTTACGTCTAATTAACTTATTAGATACTCGCCGAAGCTCGTTATATCTTTCTTTCTTGGCTCGGGATGCGCGTTGTGTGTATTGGCGATAGGCTTCATTTTTCGCCTCAATCGAGGCCCTGCATTCGTCGTCGAACCAGTCTGCTCGTCTGCGCCGGCCTTTATAGCCCACGACCTCTTCTGCGAGCCCCTTGATGCTGTCTTTGAGCTCCTCCCAGAACTCATGGATGCCTGAATTGTTGATGTCATCAAGCATGGGCGACAGTTTTTCCTCTAGTGCTGTTGTATACGCAGCCGCCGTGGCATCATCAATCAAATTGTCAACCTCGAAGATCTTGGCAGGGTTGATTCTCGTTAGGTGCACCGAAGAGATTCTGCACCTGTAGGTTGTCTTCACCAAATAGTGATCGGTGTCGCAGTTGGTTCCTCGATAGGATCGAACATCTAGGACATTAGAAGCCCATCTCTTGCTGATCAGTACGTGGTCGATCTGGTTCACGGTGTATTCATCTGGAGACTTCCAGGTCTGCTTGTGGATTCGTCGATGAGGGAAGCATGTAGAGCTTATTACCAGGTTTCTGCCGCTCGCGAAGTCGATAAGTCGCTGACCGTTGTTGTTGTTTTCGTCGTGGAGGCTATGACCTCCAGTAGTTCCCCTATGCCAGCTTTCATTTCCGACTTTGGCGTTAAAGTCTCCTAGCAGCAGCTTGACGTCGTTTGATGGAAGTGAGTCGAAGAGTGTTTCTAGGTCGTTGTAGAACTCGTCCTTAATCGCGTCTTCTTTTACTTCTGTAGGGGCATGCGCATTAATGAGCCAGAGATTAGCGAAACGGGTCTTAATGCGGATCGCACATAGCCGCTCGTTGATGGGTTTGAAGCCGATAACGTGGTCCTTGAGCTGCTTATTCACAATGAAAGCTACTCCAAACTCCTTGTTGCCCTCCTCTTTACCACTCGTAAAAATAGTGTGCGAATTGAGGTCGTTAATCTCGTTTTTGAGCCATTTAGTTTCCTGGATTGCAACTATGCTCAGCTTGTATTGTTCTACCTGATCCAGGAGGGCCCTTAAGGCCCCCGGTCTATTCAGGGAGCGTACATTCCAGGATCCGAAAGAGTAATCAGTTGTTCGTTTGCGGGGTCGTCGTTGTTTTGTATCCGTCCAATCCGAGGCTTTTGTTTCAGGTTTCTTGACTTGAAGTTTTTCTTAGGATGAGTTGTCGGCACATTGCTAAACCATGATAGGGTTTAATCGTTGAGTAAAGGCCATCATGGACATGCCTCGAAGATGCTGCTTTAGTGGTTGACTTAAATGTTTTCTGTCACCTATCACGTTAAGTAACCTGAGACGCTGCAGATGTTAATGCAGCACTCAGGCGCAGCGGTTACTCGGATAATGCGGGAAAGTAACGCCCCGTAGAGAGACATAGGAATTGGCCGAAGTCCTTTTCCTATGAAACTCCTCCTGCATAGCTAAGGGTCCGCAGTTATGCCACAACTGAAGAAGATATAGGAATTAGCCGAAGCCTTTCAACCTTTATCTTCCCCCTTACGGCTTTAGTTATTAGCGAAAAATCACCTGGCGATCAGTTGGATTTGATTGATTTGATTTGTAAATCGTTAGATCGATTCTATTTAAAATAATGTAAATAAATACATGTAAAAGATTATTATGTCACGACAAAACTTTCACTTTTTATCAGTACATTCTATGAACAAATTATCTAATGCCTTTCACCCTAAATAATTCACAAGTTTGTATGTATGTATGTACATCAATCTTTTCTCGTTATTTTTTTTTTCATGAGTCACGCCATGAGTAGAGTATGTACGAGTAGTCCTATCTACATCATCAATTCATATCTTGAATGCCATACGAAAAATTAAGTCAACTTTCCATATACATACATACATACCCTATATACTCGTACACACGTTTGTACATACATTTTTATTGATGTTGTGTCGTTTTTACTATGGAATTCGACCTTGAGCGTAAAAATAACATTGAAATTAAAAGAAGCTAAGTGGAAATAATAATAAAATAACCCAGTAACGACAACAACAACAACACCAGCGAACCATACCACGAAACATATTCTGCACCGCGCACCGCCCGGCATCTATGAAGAAAAGATAGTCATCAATTTTCATTTCATTCATAAATTCGCAACTCCTCTACCCAGTTATTATTATTACCTCAATTCATCCATTCTTTCATAATAAATATATGAACGTGTACGTATGTATGTACATGTTTACATACGTATATAAATCTTTTGATTTGTATCTTGGGTACTCTCTATATGTCTATAAATATGTACGAGCACACCCTACCTACATACAAACTTCATTTGTATATTTGTATGTCTTCGAAATGCTATTCGGCGCATTCTCTTCTTGAAATCTCGTTTCTAAAAATAGCACAATAATATAAATATACAATCTGTTGCCGCGGTGCTTAGTAGTTTGATACGAGTGAAGAATTAAATTAAAAAAAAAGAAAGAATGAAAATGTATGTACATACACACTTATTGCATAAGTTGATTGTGTACAATGTAATGTAGGTATATGGGGTAGACAACGAGGTCGCAATTAAAACACTTTGCTGTTATTGTTTTTATTTATGATATGGAATCCAAGTTGATTGAACTTATTTATATTTAGAATGTTACAATTTTTTTACTAAACCTTTCCCTTTTCTGTCATCTCTCTTTCAGGTCAGCCAAACCTTCCGATGCCGCCGCGTCCATCGTCTAGTAGCCAACCGCAAACAGGAGTCAATCAATTGCCACCAAGCAGTGGTGGTATACTTAGTAATAACAGTAATTTAATTAGTACACAGCCGCCACACCATCATCAGTCGCAACAACCGCCACAACAGCAACATCCGCATCATCATCCGCAACAACAATCTTTGCATCCGCAACATCCTCAACATCATCCTGCGCAACAGCATCTTCCGCCCTCACATTTGCATCCGCAACATCAACAGCAGCAGCAGTCGCAACAACAGTCACATCCGCCACCACCACAACAACAACAGCAACAACCGCCTCTGGATCCATCCGGGCCCAGATCACAAACAACTACAGGTCCAACAAGTGGTGGTCCGCCGGGTAGTGGTGCCGGTGCATCCTCGGGGTCGCAACAACAACCACCGCCACAACAACAGGGTACAATTCCACCCCATCAGCAACAGAATCAACAACAACCGCCTCCGGGCAGTCAACAAGCAGCTGGCGGACAAGGCAACAATATGGCGGCGCAAGGTAGCTATCAAACACCGCCGCCACCAATATCTCATATGCATGCGTACAAAATGGGACCGGGTCCGGGACAAGGTCCTGGCGCTGGTCCACAAAGCATGCCTCCATATCCGCCACCTCAGTCACCACAGTATTCACAAGGTAAAGTGAAATAATGCACAAAGTCATTTTTCTAATCTCTCATTATCTCGCCCAACATTTTGTGACTAACCGCCCACCCACCACCCTGTTTTGTACCTATCATAACTCAAACTAACAAATACCCTCCAATTTTCCAGGGAGCTATCCGCCACGCCCACAATATCCCAGCAATTACGGCCCATCTCCACAAACGGGTCAACCGCCACCTGCAAGCAACATGCCACCCGGACCGGGACAATATCCCGGTCGGCCCATGCCCAATCATGTAGGCGGCCAGCATTCACAATTCCCTCCATACCAGACGGGCGGTTGGACACCGCCGTCCGCTCAAGGACCGGGCGGCATGATGTCAAATCATGTGCAAGGCAAAGGCACGCCACCACCCGGCTCGCCGGGTCAAGTTGCCGGATCTCCACGACATCAATTGAATTACTTAAAACAACATCTTCAGCATAAGGGCGGCTATGCCGGTCAACAGAGTCCTACACCGCCACAGGGCTATGGCAACGGACCGGGTATGCATCCACCTATGGGTCCGCCACATCATATGGGACCGCCTCTGGGACCCACGAGTATGGGCCCGCCAACGACAGCACCGCAAAGTACACCGCCACCATCTGGGACACCGACTGGTTCGAATAGTCATCCGGACGGTAGCTCGACACCGGATCCGAATATGTCGCAAGATAATGGTGTCAGTTCGTCGGGATCGTCGACGACCAGTACGCATCCCGTGACATCGGTCGTTACGACCGGTCCGGACGGTTCAACGCTGGATGAAGCTAGTCAGCAGAGTACGCTGTCGAATGCTTCAGCAGGTTAGTATTGCAAGATTTTACTGTTTCACACGAATACTTATGGTGATCTAATTGCAGGTGAAGATGGACAGTGTGTAACACCGAAATCGCGTAAACATGATCCCGCCTATAGTCAAAGTCATTTGGCACCGCCCACGGCGTCGCCTGGTGCTCATCCGCAAAATGAAGATTACGAAATGAATTCGCCACAATCGTGGCAACGGACACCTGCTAGTCCTGTAAGTAAAATTGATTAAGATAAAATAGAGCTGGTTCTACAACTTTATGTTTTTGTATCTTCAGGTATTTAATAGTAGTCATGTTCCTGCCGAGACGTATAGAAGTGCGTCTAAGGTATCGAAAAAGGTAAGTGTTTCCCGCTAGATTTATAAGCGTGTGAGTGAATGATGATGATTGGGAGAAATGTGTGGAAAATCTTCGATACCTTAAGGGATGACAAGCTTGATATTCAGATTGCCCCTTGATGGTGCTAATGAAAGTCCGCTGAGGTAAAACTGTTTCCTGTGTCCTGAAACTTACTTCGCTCTGTTCATGTGCCTAGTGAATCGTGAGCTTGCAATAGATATCTTTCTTCTTGGTTAAGTCGAAACTTGTGTGGGTATTTCTGGAAATCTTCCAACAGGCAGACTCCCTCAACAGTCTTAGTTTCTTCTGAAAACCTGGATACTCCGGCATCGAAGGCAACAAGCAGGCAGTCAAGCAGATTCCACTCTGCGCATGCAAATGAGATAAATGATTGGGTAAGAGCCAAAGCCATCTCACACTGGGAAACTCTTCCAGGACTTCGGGAGGTCAAGTTCTTTGTGACCTACTACTCACGCAAACGAACCTAAAGTCTAATGAACCTCAGCACGAACAGGGTCAGAGTAATTTGCGGGCTCCTCACGGGGCACTGTCGGTTGAATGGCCATCTGAAAACCATGCGTACTGTCACTGATGCGAGCTGTCTTTTCTGTGAGGTTGATGATAACAGCGTCGCACATTCTTTGTGAATGTAAGAGGCTAACACGTCTTACGTTTAGTCAGGGTGATAGCACAATAGACCACCGGTCGCATGGCATTCAACAGACAACGCTCTACTCTAATTTAATTTTCTTCTTGCTTGCCTCGCCATACCAGTCCATGGTGTAGCGTTACTCAGTCTGACGGTAATATCTCAGCCCTAAGCAATAGACTTCTCCTAAAATCAAAACGAAATGTTAAGAATTCTTCCCTGGAAGGAAGCACATAAAAAGGTTAGTAATCGGTATAGCTTGAATCACCAGATTTTAGAAAGACAAAAGGATTAACTCCGTTCAAGCGAACGGGGATGTTTTCAGTTATCGAGGAAGCAAGAAACGCAGACTAGAAAAGTGTGTTACCCGGCAAAGTCGGTGATCATTTAGTAGTGACGTGGGTTGATTATGTCTGCAATGATCTCAATGCTTCTCCTAAACCAACCCAGAAGGCACAACTTGGTAGAATATAATCTTTTAATAGCTGTCAAGAATGCTACCTTTTCGTAAAGAAAATACGTAGGTTAAAAAAAAGGGAGAAAAGTATTTGCTTACTCATTTCCTTCCCTTAATGTGGAGCTCTTGTTTATCGCTATCACTCTTCAATCACTTTGTAGCATTTTTTTATACGAGGTGCGGAGTTGTATCAATCACATGTTAAATTTGCACCGACTGAACCAAAACATGCCTTTCGTGACAGTTTTCCACTGAGCGACAACTTTTTGGTATTACTTTCTTTGGCTTATCAGCGCGGTTTGTGGAGCTTCCTCCTTTCGCAGCTTCTCCATACTCCAACATTGATGCGGCACACAGAGTGTATTTCGAGTCAGTTTCGACTAATAGTACATTGCGCGCTGCATCTCTCATCAGATGCCTCTGCTTATGGCATCGAATCTTTATGAGTGGGGCTAGGCAATGGCTAGCCACCGGGACTGAATTATGACAAAAAAAAAAACATTCTAACCGACTATGGTGGTGATCGTATCATTACTCGGTAATTTCAAAGGCCTAACTCATCCCAAACTAATAGAGCTTAATTTAAATTTAAGCAATTTGAACTTAACATACATATATCCTAATCTTGTCAGTAACAGTCAACGCTTCCGAATGATCTCTCTGTTAATTTTGCACGGACTTTCTCAGCTCACTTCCTGCTTTCATCTACCGACAGCACTACACGACCTGTAGGGGATGTAGTTAATTTCACCGAATTCAATACATTTCTTAAAACAGATTATCCACTCGGACAGGTTTAAGGTTGAGTAAGTTTCTCCGTGGACGCAACCAGTTAGTGAAGATTACCTGTATAATGAATTACCTATTTTTTAATTTTCGGGCTCGCGATCGTCCTCGCTTTCCTGCATTCATCACTTTCTATTGGACATACGATCAGCGTTCATTAGTTAGTACATATCGTTCATCAAAAATACATTTCCACTTGGCCAACTTAAGCTTGCCAAAGAAAGTGATGAACGCACAACGAATTAACAAAGCGAGGTTACATGGACGACCGAGAGCTGGGGGAACTCTGTAGGTGAGGACGCGCACCAGCTTCTGGTCTTCCGAAACTGGTGGGCAAGGTCACATAACCCCGACAATTGGAGATCAACGATTCAGGCGTACCGCGCTCGGGTGCTTTAGCCATCTCGATCAACAGCAAAAATGTGCGTTTAATCCCAGCAGTCCTTACATCGCATAAATTGGGAAATTGTTTTACGCATGTGGAGTCTTTGTATCTATTTCTGTGAAATTATTCGGAGAAGCGTCAGAGGAAGAAATGGAGTGATTTATCCGATTTATCGCTTTCCGCCGACTCATACAAACTACGTTTTCTTCTTTCTTGCCTCGTTCGTTATACCGCTCCAAGGCGTCGGGTCGCTCGGCCTGCGGTGTAGGTACATCGCTCGTTCTAGCGGTAATGTCTTGTCTTCCACTTATACGTTGGAAATCGTCAGTGATGCCGTCGCACATCATTCTCACTCAGCAAGTAGCATGTGTCTGCTGAGCTGAGAAGCAAACCATTCAGTGCGCTCTTAGACTTAGACTTAGAGCAGAATGTATTGCTCTGATCTGTTGCACTGAGTAAGAATGATGTGATCGTTTCGTATGATTCGTGTGAATCGAAATGGGTAGCTCTGAGGACGATGAGAGACGAATTCGAATGGTGTTTTCATCGCATCATTCCGAAATATAATATAATATGTTTGGACTCAAAATTATTAATTATTGCAAAACTGATTTCTAGACTGTGCCCTGTTCTATTCCGGTTTACATTATTGTTGAGGTAGTGGGTAAAATCAGAGAAGCTTGAGATCTTGTCGCTACCAGTGGCCGCCCGGTATTTTAGTGTAGATACATTACAGTATGATCCATCGTGCTGCTCAATTCTGCTCGGACCTGGTCACCTGAAATGATCTTACTCCTGGTACACTTTTGTATCCATCATTGAAGCCGATTTCTCGCTGGCCGGCACTTTAAATGCAGAACTAGGTTCTAGATTTATTCGAATAGGCGTGTATTAAAATTTTAGAGAGCAGTCGCGTTTCCAATATAACGAAAAACACTCGAAAAACTGCTCGTCCTTTTGGTACATATACGCAGCAAACGCATCTTTCCTGCATCGATACGTCCAGATTCAGACTACTGTCATTGTTGCAGTGGTTACCAATCTTTTTTAGCCCATGACCCCTATGCGAGGTCTGCAGAGTCGGACGACCCCCCGGCTACTCAAAAGTAGACTGTCATCTCTATCACTGAGCCATCTTTTTTTTCCCATTCAGGTTGTCAGTCAGGTTGTAGGTCGCACTGCATTATCTATGTTAGATAAAATCCAAGGTAGAGCCTTCGAACTCATTGGTGATAGCTCAATAACTGCTAATATTGATTCTCTTTAACATAGGCGTAATGTTGGTTGTCTGTCTCTACTTTATCGCTATTACTATCACCGTTGCTTCAACGAGATCCACAGTTTGATTCCTGAAATTGCCCAACCTACTCGCCAGACTCCTCATACTCTTGAGGTCTCAACCTGTCGCACTGTAAAATTCTATGAATCAATTTTAACTAGAATAATACGCATGTGGAACTCTCTGCCAGCTGCTGTTTTCCTGACAATTATGAACCGCGAAAATTCAAACGAAACATGCACCAACACTTGCTTATCACTCGAAATTCCAACCTTTCCTTACCTTCTTTTCGTTTCTCTACCAAATATGCATTTTTGCACTAAAGGTTTGTGCCCTATAACTTTGGTGTTCAATAAAAAAAAATTGTCCAAAGTGCAAGGTAACCAGGAACAGAACGACCAAAGCCAATTTTTTCGTGAATTAGTTTGTACGGCCCGACGCATTTCACTATTTCCCTGGCGGGAAAAATTCCCACGATTGTCTACTTTCGAACCCTGGCAAAAATTATGACTATCCTCCATAAGACAGAAGATACGTTGGGTTTACACACTTCTTAAAGGGCCAACAAATATTGGAACCAACACTGGCCGACGAGCGAGATAGAAAGGAACGTGTAGAAGGAGACCCTGCATTAATACATAATTAGATCCAGTGTGTTTCCTTCTGTTGAGATTGAGACCAATTTTATAGGCAAACCGTAGATTAAGCTAAAGATGAGGTCTCTACATTTGAGCGAAAACTGAGTTGATGGTAGTTCCAAACCACTGTTTCCCAACTGGTGGTCCGTAGACTGGGGATGGGCGTGAAAACCTTAGAATTGGTTCGTGGAAGACACTAGTGACTATTCTCGTAAAAACGAAATATTCCCCTGTGACTAAATTATTTTTTTTTTATTTTCATTAAGCAATGTCTCTGACAGTGTTAATTAATCTCTAGATAGCCAAAATTGTGAAAATCGATCGCGAATCGAATTAGCAAATTACTGAGCCTGGTCTCGATACCAACGAATTTTCACTTTTACCACAAAAGCAATTGTTGGGTAAGCATTTTTCAATTTGCGCATCCGAAAATTATCAGTTTCGTCTTCTTTGCACTGGCGTCCTGGCTACCTCTCAGCTATTTAGATTTCTTAAAATGTTAATCTTCTCGTTATTTAGCAGAATATGGAGACAATCTTTAAAGTGATGCCCACATCGGCGCGTCAGCGAATATTCGCGGCGAATTTTTCCGCGGCGTCAAAATTGTAACACACTGCGTTGTATGGAGATGCCCACACCAACGCGAATATTCGCCAGTTTTGCAGTATTTTTTCCGGTTCGAATATTTGCTACCTAATGTCATTTTATTCAAATAATTTATTTGACAGGTGCAGTGTAGTACAACTTGATGTTGGTGTACCCCTTAGAGAAAGCATAGCAACCCATGCCATGCGTTAGTCCAGAGTGGCTATGTGATCAGATCACACAACCCATATGTGTTTGACTCCAAATTTATTACACTACACTCCACGAAATAATTCAAACGTCAAAATATTGTCGAATTATTAACCCTTCTGTCGCCGCCTACGAGCTATTATGCCTGAGGTGTAGCTGAATCTTCTGTGAAATCAATCTTATTTTTTGAAGAGGTATAATATTGGTTCTAGAAACAAATTACATACTATGTCTTACGATGATACGCCGTTTTTTCGTTTCTTTAGACATAGTTTATATTTCCCCGAACGTTTGATCGCATTTGTGGCCGTCAGTTCCTTTAAAATATATATGGATAGGGATGGAAAATATTGTTGAACGATATTTTCCATCAAGATATAGTACCAATGATCTATTTAGATCTATGTGCCTATGCGCCAAGAGAAGGGTTAATTATCAAGTCGGCATTTTAAGAGAGTAAAAAATATTACGCGGATTTTATATATTCTCAATTGTAAATAAAAAATTGACAATTGAATTAAATTTTCACACATACTATGAACTGCAATAGTGTGAAAACGGTGCCATTTTTATTTTCTGATAGCCACTCTGTACTAACGCATGCTTTCTCTAAGGTGTACCCGAAAAAGATGTAGATTTGCAATGAGTTGTTTAGGTATTGACCGAGCATTTAAGTTTTGAATGTTTTATGGTATCAGTGGATGAGTAAAAGAAGTAACATTTTTGGAAACATGAATTCCAAGAAAGGAAGGTTTTTACTCGTTGTTTGGACTTACACAAATAAATTGCCCTATTGTGGCAAGTCCGGCGACACCCCGATCGTATCGCTCGGCCGAAGAATTGCAGAGATATCGACGATTTTCCAAAGTGCATAGTAAGAAGTTGATCGTGAAATTGCTGTGACTGACATCTAGGTTGACAACTAACAAAAGCATACATTTTGTGAATTATTGTACTTATCTCGGTTATCCCCTTGTGAGCTGCGCAGTAAAGATGCCCCGACGCCACCTTAGAGAATTTTGTTGCGAGTCCAGCGAAACCTTGATCGTTTCGCTGGACTCAAGGATTCCAAAGATATTGACGGATTATCTACTACTTCGGAGCTAATTGTGAAATTGCTGTGACCAACATCCAGGTTGACGCTTATCTCTGACCACCCTGTGCACTGACCGGAAAAAATGAGGATCCGATGACCCTTTCGGCAATTTTATGGTGAGTCTAACGCCACCTCGGTCGTTCTGCCACACCATAGGATTGCAGAGATATTGACGGATTTCCGAAAGAATACAAGGTCAATCGTTTCATTCATGAATAGTATACGATAGGAAATGAGGATCCTAGTGGTTAGGTGCTTGCGTTTGTCCATAAATAGTTACATACAAGCTTGAATATTCTATTGAATTGAATGTTTACTTTGCATAGTTACGCCATATTTTGCTTGGTTACGCCATCGTAAGGATTCTACTAAAAGTTATTATGCAATTTCATACGACGGCGTAACCAAGCAAAATTTAAGTAAACATTCAGTTCAATAGCATATTCAAGCTTGTATGTAACTACGCATTTTGCGTAACCATGCTAAGTAAACAGTTACATACATATATAAGTATATTCAATCCCAGCAAACAATTTCTATCGTCCGCGATACGAATTCAATTCGCCTGCTCGAAAACATTTCTCGAATTTCATATCGAATTCTGATTAAAGTCGTCACTCCCTTCGGGAAGGAATAGTGACCGATATTAATTCGCCAGGATGATAATTTGGCGATAATAGACTAATACATAGAAAAAGTGAAAAAAAATTATTTATTTTTTATTTTCCTTTTTTTTTTATTTTTTTTAATTCTATTTTGTCTTTAGCATTTTTTAACTTATTTTAATTTTACCTTTTTACACTTTGCTTCTACTGAGAATCGAACCTATCACCTATCGTTTCGTAGTCCTACGTCCTACACCTGAGCTATCTAAGATTACAAATTATGGGAATAAATTAGTCGTTTTATTTTTTGACAATTTCATAATTCTCTCGTTGTGAGGAATCACTATTTTATCATCTTTGCAATAATAAGACGATATTTCGTTAATAGGAGTCACATTCCTGACAAATTGATGACGATAAAGCGATTTTTCGTCGGGGAGACAAGTTTACGATAAATTTTTCATTTGAATGATATCGTTTTCGTATCGTTTTTGTGATTTTTCGAACAAAACGATAAAATTGTTTGCTGGGATTCTAAATAGCCACAAAACAATGTTCAAGCTTTGTGTCTTCTCTATACGATAAGACTAACCATTCGCCGGGCACAAGACAAGATATAAGAGCCGCAACTTTTTTTAGGGTACGGTATAACAAGGTTGTACTGCACTGCATATTTGCATCAATTTGCGTATGTCAATGATTTTATCCTTAGAATAAGTATAGACGTGGAGAGGTAAAATGTCGAATTTCACGTTGATTTCTTCTGCTTACGCTTTCACATAATAAGTAAAGATGCCGCGACATTTTGATATAGTGCACGAAAATTACAGCATGTTAAAATAATTTATTGTAATTAATTTTTAATTGTATTTGACCAGTTTTTGCAGTTATTCTCTATCATGTCTAAGTTCCTTCCTTACATAAATCTGATACCTTTTCTAAGGCAACAACATGATATCAGCTGTGAGTGACAGTACCCAGCGAATTATTCGCGCCGCGCCGGTGTGGGCACCAAAAAAATTCGTGACGCGTTGGTCTGGGCATCACTTAAGAATACAACAGGTTTTGCTTTAAATCACATGAGAGTTTTGCTGATAGAAAGCCCTGGCTTTTCGTTAATATTCGGCGAGGAGCTTAGGGCGCCTCCTGATATTTTCAACCACATTTTTAGTATCGAGCAAAGGGTTTTTATCCAAATATGTACATAGTTTGAAAACAGATGGAGAAATTTACTAAGCTGTCATTTAAAGTGACGCCGTGCGGTCATTTTTAATCAAATCAGAAAAGTTTGGAAAAAAAAAATATATACGCAGTGGGCTTCAAGGGCGATTTAAAAAAAGTGATTGCTACATAGTTGTAGCACCGAATGATGATAGATAGAAGAGGCAGCGAGGATATGCCCTTATTAATGTGGACCTTTTTTCTGTTGACGGAACATGGCTTCAATTAAATCACCTTCTAAGAAGAAAGATATGTTCACGGGACATGCAGGCGACGCATACTTTTTTTTGCAAAAGTGTAGAACCATGACGGACAATACGAAAGTGATTTATTGGCTAAATTCGGTGCGCTATAATATGATCCACGCTTACAGCGGCAACAAAATTCTGCTGAATACCGAAAACTGACGCTTCGGTTATTTATCCCACAGAACAACGCCGTATTTATTGGATAGTACCGAATCGCCGTACTGTGCCCTCATGAGACTGCTTTGTCCTCATCATTCTTCTTCTTCCGTGTCTCGTTCTTTATACCGCTCCATGGCTTCGCGTTGCTCAACCTGCGGTGTAGGCATTCCTCAACGTTATACTTTGGTTTTTTTTCCTTTTCTTGTCACTGCTATTTTTTCGATTTGGTTTTTTACTTAGTCATTTTTCCTTGCAGCTTTTCTTGATTTTTGTTCTATGACGACGTTTCGCCTGAAAATGCCGAAATAAATTAGGCGAAACGTCGTCATAGAACAAAAATCAATAAAAGCTGCAAGGAAAAATGACTAAGTAAAAAACCAAAACCCTTAACATTGTATTATTACAAACCCTAAAAATGATAGAGTACCACTGGGAAAACTGGATCGACCCTAAAGGGCTGAAAAATAACATAAAATTTGACCACAACTGAATGGGTAAGAAAACCATTCAAGAAACTTATTAATCCGTCCTCGGAACGCTGATTCGTAGCAAATCCCTTGGAGGCTAAGTTGTCCGCAGACATCTGCGGGTTGGGAACCACTGTTCTAAACAAAAGTGTTCAAGGGCTTCCCGTGATCAAATCTTCAAGCCTGTCTAAGAAGGCAGGCCCTACCGGTTGGGCATTACTCCCGCAGAGTGTCGAGCATGAAATTTAAATTTACTGCAGAATTCATAGTGGCTACTTTTAATAAGGACACTCTACATTAATACAATATCAATTTGATAGAATATTCATATTTAATTTCACTAGATTCATCAGTTTTACTGTCATAATCGCACTGTTCAGAACTTTGGTATTAATTTGTCTTAGTAAATTTACTACCCTAAATATTAACCCCCCATTAACCAACCAACTAAGTTGGCCATGCTTTTTGTCAAATATTCTTCATAACAACTGTCAACAATAAAGTTGCGTTGTTACGTTCCACCGAACATTCGAAAATAGTATTGCTTATCAAATATTGGAATTATTTCAACATTCAACATCAATAGTTGAAACAAGTGCGTTTCTCACGAAACATACAACACGAGCTGCTTTACGCTATTTTTTTTCCAAACTACACGACCAAATTCCGTTTCTTCAACTTGCGTGGAGAGTAGTATCTTTAAGTCTGTTCGTATAAGCACACAAATGGGTAAGTGAACCTCAATACTTTTTGGTGTGAATGAAATTTCTATGATGCTTGATTTAAAACACTTTTATCCACATTGAACTTAACATTTTACTAACGTCAATTTTATTTCTTTTTTTTTGTATTTTCATTTCTTGGCGCGTTCCACAATTAAGAAGAAGTCGGATAGTCTATGTAAATTATACGATATGGATGATAATCCGGATCGACGAACGTGGTTAGATAAATTGCTAAGCTTTATGGAGGAGCGACGAACGCCAATAACAGCGTGTCCAACGATATCAAAACAACCACTAGATTTATTTAGGTTATATTTGTTGGTTAAAGAGCGTGGAGGATTCGTCGAGGTATGCAAGGTGCCGTAGTAGTTCCTAACACTAACTTTTCTATAGATTTATATAGATTTATGTATTTTATATATGGTAATCGTATATGTTTTATCCATTTTTGTTTTTTTATTTAATTTATTATTTTTTAAATGTAAATTTCCCACCTAATTGGATTTTTTTAGTTTCTGTGTTATCCTGTTGCCAAATTGAATTGTGATTTATTATAGTTTACAATCCAGTTGCCAAAAAAAAAAGAAAAGTTATCCCACAACTATCCTTATCCGAATAATCTCCTGGAATAATACGAGAGCCAGTAGTTAGCGTACAACATTAACATTACGTACACACCAGAGGAGGGCGAATTGTATTTTGCCCTCACTTTTGTATATAGCTCAACTAAAATGCATGTACACGTAAGATAGTTAATGGATATAGAACTGACAATAGTTCTCGAGATTTCACAAAAAAAAACAGAAGATAAAATCAATTTTTGATAATTGCAAATATTTATTTGTAGTGATGTATGGTTCTATGGGTAAGCTAATATAACAATTCAATGTTTAGCAAAGAATCGAGAAAAAAAAATGTTTTTGTTCTTTTTATTTTATACACCCATTCCACATTGGCATGTTATAAGTAGTGCAGTAAACTACTAGTAATAATTTTAAATGTTAAAAACCAAATAAATCAAATTGATTATTTTATCATAGGGATTTCATTATGCCTACATGTTTGTTCAAATTTATGCTAAAAGATTTAATCAGGTTCGCATCCGAACTATCAAAATTAGAACAAGTGAACCCTTAATTTCTTTAACAAAATTCTTTACTTAAAATCTTAAAATAAAAAAATTATATAAGTTCAAGAATATGTACTTATTTTATAACGTTACTATAATAGTTCAATTGACTTGTCCTAATGAAATCCCTTTGACAATTTTCTGTTATTTATGTATTAAGAATTCAAAACTTCCATTTGTGTGCATTTTACTAATTGTCCTTTTTCCTTATTATTTTCCCCCTCTCTACTCTAGGTTACCAAAAGTAAAACGTGGAAAGATATTGCGGGTCTACTAGGTATAGGTGCAAGCAGCAGTGCAGCGTATACGTTAAGAAAACACTATACAAAAAATCTACTTGCATTCGAATGTCATTTTGATCGTGGTGATATCGATCCATTACCAATTATACAACAAGTTGAAGCGGGATCCAAGAAAAAACAGGCCAAAGCCGTATCAGTACCATCGCCAGGTAAATATTTCTGTTCTGAATCAATCGATTTTTTCGTCAAGAGTTTCTACAAAAAATCGGATGAAACAATTGTTTGAAATTTGTGAGTTTTAGCGATACTGACTCTGATGCGAATTTTGTTTGTGTATTTTCAGTTGGATCGTCAAACTCGCAAGACTCATTTCCGCCACCAGGCTCGACCGGTGCCTCAATGGACGGTTATCCCGGCTATCCGGGTAATTATCCGCCCGGTTCACAACCAGATTATAATACTCCAGCACCGATGCAAAGGCCTCCGTCACAAAATAACGCACAGGCGCCACATACAGGTATGTTGAAGTTTATATTCTGCGGTATAACTAGTTTTTAGAAACATAAATTGTGCACTTACATTTGCATTGCGATGGCCGCTAAGTTAAAATTTATAACTGGTAAATTGTGATTGAAAAGTTCTCCGAATGGGCGAGGAAAGTCTGTAATGGAACAGGTTTTTATTTTTGTTTTCACCAGAGTCATTTCGTCCACTTCCATGGACGAAACAGCTTTCTCAGCAGTACATTTAATTTTTTGTAAGGTCGGAAAATAATACGATAGGCAAAGGAGTATTTTTGGCGGCCTGAACCACTTACTCCTGGGCCAAATCATTTTTAGAAACAAAAATAATTCGCACGGGTACAGGCGAGGAGAGCACGAGGCATGCGATTTCCCCTTGTAAACCAACTCAACCAATACGTTTGAGCTGATTCGAGATGAAAAAACTGTCTTTTGGATTCCACAGGGACTTAATACATATCGTCCAGTGGGACAACACAGGGATATGTACGTGGAGGAGGTCGGTTGATGGATTTCTTTATAAGGGAGCCAGTATCACGTAGTACGTCTCCAATCCAATCCTTGGTCCCTTTATCGATTTCAAGGGCGCTTTGATAACTTGCTGTGGGATGCGATCCGGTGGAAGCTCGAGGAAAACCCCTATACTTCTCCGACAGAGAGTCCCTTGTTTTCTGCGCCTATGAAGTGCTGCGCAAACGCGCGTGGCTGTCCGCAGGGCTCCATCCTAGGCCCATTCCTATACCCCAGATTCCAATTCATTCTTGTCACCGAAAAATTTGTTAATATATGTACGTGGTTGACACGCGTTGTTATGAAGGACTGGTATCTCGGCAGTGGCGCTGAGTATTTACGAATCCTTGTTTGTTGGCTGTGCAGCATATGGATCCGCAGCTCTTATGGAGTACGCCCTTACCTTGGGTGGTAGGGAATTATGTGAAACGTGCTGACTAAATGTCTTCGGGTATGTCAGACGGTATCTATCGTGGCTCTCCAAGTCCTGATGGGTGCACACCCTCTTGAGTTGGTTATCTTGCGTCGTGGAACGGCGTTTTACATATGAAAAGGGCTTTCCTTAGGCCCTAGTAGCTTGAAATCCTCCGAGAGTGTCTCTGGGAGATCCCGGCGAGAAATTGTCTGCCTCCTAGAGGAGTTTATCCTGTCTAGATGGCAATCTAGATGGGAGACAGCGGCCCATGGGAGAGCTACATACGCATACATCAGGCAGGTTAGTGACGTGAGAGAAAATGCTGACTTAGACTTCAATATAACTCTAGGATTCCTTATCACAGGTCACGGATCGCTTAAAGCATGACTGCATACGCGCAATTTAGCTGTTTGTGTCCCATGTGCGACAATCTCGGCGAAGATTGATCGTATGTACTATGTCATTGCCTGTCGTACGCGGAAAATCGGAATCTTGACGTATTCGGCGTAACTATTCAGGATGGTTCTCTGGATGTGTCTCGCTGTGTGAGACATGTCCTGGCTCGCAAAAGAGGCATTTAGTCGCCGCTACAGGCGCTTGCATCCGGATGTCGTATAACAGTTCAGCTCTCGTCTGTTTGACATTGCCTATGTTTTGTATGCTTTTGTATGTAGGAATTCAACAAAGAACGGAAGCCTGACCGAAGTTGATCTAAAGTCACTCTGGTGGCTTCTGGAGACCTTATCTCTTCAGGCGAAACAGGTGGTGGGATCGCTGATTCGATTCGTACCTAAACTCGTAATACACCGACTCACTTCATCTGTGTGAATCATAGCAATGGCGGTTCGGTATACTTTTTCATCAAAAGGATATCGTTTATATCCCTGAAACTTCTTTTTCTTTTAGCGGTACAGTCATGTGTGCATTAGCGCATAAAGCACCGTTTTGAAACCACAAACGGCGTGAAGTTTAAGTAGTGTATATGATGAAGGTCAGGTGGAGTGGAGAAGTGCCTTGAACCAGCCAGTGTTATTTAGGAAGTACAGCAGCTCCCCTAACACTTTTGCTGCATCCTCCAAGCCTCCCATAAAAGCCCTATCGAGCGTCCTATACCGGGTTCTAGCAAGACCTGGACATTCTCACAGAAAGTGAATCAGGGTTTCTCAGGTACATTTTCACAGATGCGGCAATGTGCGTTGTAGGGAATGCCCAGTCCGGGTGCTACGACCTTGGAGGTCGATTTCACCGATTGCAATGCCATGATAGCAGCCTGACTATCTGAGCAGATGGCGATACTCTGGTTGTTGTGTATGTTCCTAAGAGCATGACAGGCCTTGATTGCAGGCATTTCGGTTTGAAAAATGCTGGCATGATCAGGAAGACGGTAATATTCAGAGATACTTAGTGATCCGCAGAAGATTCCGGCACCCACGCCACAATCCATTTTAGACCCATCAGTGACAAATGTGATGTGAAAACCCTTGACCACCTCACTCTCATTCCACTCACCTATAGTTGTGAATTTTCCATCAAAGTTCTTCCCAAAGCTTAGTTTGGGCACTTTGAAATCCGTTAAAACGTTGCGTACGTCTTGTGGGAGCTGGTTTAGAATATTGCTGTGGCCGTATGGCCTAGTACTCCAGCAGCTTAACTCTTGGAGCCTGGCTGCACTATATGCTGCCAGTTGGTTGATAAAAAGATCGATGGGTGGAAGATGTAGGATTACACTCAGTGCATCCCTCGGGTATGTTCGCATGCCCCCTGTGATGCTAAGGCAAGCCGATCTCTGCACTCTATCAAGTGTGGTAACGTATTGTGGTTTTGCTCAAACGAAGGGTCCAATCTGTGCCAACGAAAAACAGAATGAGGATCCTAATCTCGATTTGGCGAATCATAAATTCATGACCGTTAGTCCGAATCAGACAAAAATAACTGATTTAAAATTTTCTCACTGAGCCCTTTGATATGAATACCCACACGCCCAACCGGCGAAAGAAATAAAAGTACATATTTTCATCCTTTCGGGGACACCTTGTTATTTTTGTCCTACATTTTTGAATAATGCTTGAGCTAGGAACCTGACTGGTGTTGTGGTTAATGGGCACATCGTCGGTGCACAGAGTCGTGGCTCGTGGGTTCGAATATCACCGTGAACCAATTCTGTTTATGGTGATTTTTTTGCGAATAAATAACACTGCTGAGCATGCTGTTGATCTCAACACCTTAACAAAAAAGCAGTTAGGATCTTGGAAATTGGATGTCACTAACACATCTGCGGCCGTAGTCCAATTTTGGACAGTCGCGCCTGTTATTTATTGTTTTTAGGAGCCATTACTATTCTGTATATCCCCACCAAATTTCATGTCGATTGAGTTAGTTGTTCACGAAATATTTACTAGAAAGGCAGACGAACTGATCAACTTGAATTTAAAAAGGTTTTTAGCCCCTGAAGAAATCTTTTAATTTTTTTGTCATCCTGTGACTAGAGAAGGAATGACCACATTGAGAGACCTCTTCAAGGTGCCACATCCAAATTAGGTCCCTAGGGACCTTGTCGGATTTTAATTGTTGGACCGGTCATCTGATGCCCTAAGTTCAACCTAGGGTTTTAAATGGTTCAATGGAAACTATTCAACTTAGTGGTAAGCGTTCTTAGCAAGCACGTATGCTTCTTTTAGTTAGAACAGTTTACTCCTCTATGATAATATCGTAGAACTGGGTGCCGTAAGACCGGTCCTTTATAATGACAGCAGAAATATCCATGATCGTTTATGTGACTCGAATTCTTACTCTGGCAATTTACAATAGAGACAGAGACTACCTACGGAGTGCATCTGGCTAACACAGTATCATGGACTTTGTCAACTATTCGGATTTTTATTTGTGTCTGACTTGCTTTCCTCTCGGGGAAAACAAAACCCATAACTTGAAAGCTTTGCTAAATAAGTTGGTGTTCCCAACCAAACATTTCGAGATTCGCGCGCCATCTCCTCGTCTTGAAACGGAAACTTTTCAATCTTCCATTGCATTACAAAAAAAACTCAATTTCCCAACCAGCTTTGTGTAAAAAGAGTTTGTCCTTTTGAGTTTTTAAGGAGATATTTATCACATATTGAATTCGAATTCATTAAGGGCTGAGCAATTTCTGATTAATATATGTAGATTTAAAAAATGCATATTGAAAAAAATCAATGCAAATGTAAGTGTGCAACCGACCGAAACATCATTTCTTCTGTTTTTGTTTTGGTTTTTTCATTCACATTTAAATGTTAACCATCATTCTTCATTTACTCATTTTTGCAAGTTTTGATTTCCTCCTTTCATCCACATTTTCATTAATTTTTTTTTTTTAATCGGTGAGACAAGAGCAGAGTGACAAGTAGTCTAGGAGCTGAATGTGTGAACGTGAATAGAGTTTGTCAATTTAGAATAGATGAAGAAAAGAAAAACATATTAGCTATATGAAAATAAATTAGATTCAGTTTTTCACCTAACTTTAAATCATGCAATAAAATCATAATTGTTGTCTGCATGATCTTCGTAAAAACATTTATATACATATTCTAGTACAATAAATTTATCTATAGATTATTGGAAAAAGGTCATCTGTCTCTAGTAATCCTTTATGCAATTTGAGTCTTAACGGTGGCGAACAGATTGAAGTAAATTTGTACAATATCTATTGTCTGCTTTAGTAAGATTAGTTACTCTCGCAATTACGTTTTACTAGAACTCACATTGTTGCAAAGGATACGTGTACATAAAACAACACTAGGATGTAAATAAATGTAGCGAAAACATACAATTCAAACAAATTCATGACTATGACGATGAATTTAAAAAAAAAATCCATTATCAATACATCTATTTTATTCGCAAATCAATTGGTTTTGGCATTTCATTATTTGCTTTTATTGGTATTTTTATATAAGAAAGTGTTTTGTTCGCTCAAATTTTTTACGAAATACCAGAAAAAATATTTTTAAAATCTTGGAACTCATAGAAAATATTTTTGTATTAAAAAGCCCCTCTACAATTAACTTTCAATGTTGAAATCAAAGAAAATTACGTTGTCTAGTAGTTTATTTATCAAAAAACATAAAAGATTAATACGCGGAGCGTATATTAATTCATCACAAAGATTCTTGTCATTCTGTTGTTTTCTCGACGAATAGAATCTATCCCTCTTCTCCCGAATTCTTCTTGTGTACAAAAATTTATTCTTCTCACATTTGTGTTTATGGAGAATGGCGGAAATAAGGCCAAAAGACCTAATTTGTCGTGTCTTTTAAATTATTAAAGTTCTTCCCGCACCAATTCCACAATTTTCTCTTCAATTTTTACTACATTATAAATGTTTTCTGTCGTTTTAAAACAAAATCCTTCGATTAAAAAAAAACATTGAATAACTAACCATTCATGTAAACAAAAAAATATACAAATGCACCATAGGTACTACACAACAAGCAGCCGGTGATAATATTAGTGTGAGCAATCCATTTGATGATCCGGTTGGAGCATCGCGTAGTCCTTATCCGCCGCCGGGTACAAATTATCCACCACCGGCATCACGAGCACAAGGTATAATTAAAAATAATTTAAATAATTATTTCTTACGTTGATTTGATGCTGCCAATGTGATGATGAAAAAAAAGTTGAAAGTTATTGTATTGTTTGTTGCTGTAGATCCTTTTCCTTTTTGTATATTTGCCGTATGTATTCTGTTGTTGATATTTGCTATTATTCATTCATCGTAATCATATTTATTATTTTTTGTTCCTATTTTATTAACAAATAATTTTGCTATATTAAAAGACTTTGAGCAGCTTTTTATTGTATACTATGCATGATTTGTAGAATTGTAGAATTTGATATAGGCTACTCCCTTTGGAACTAACGAGAATCCTTATATTTATGCAAGATTCAACTGAAAAAAATACCGTTATTTGGAGTAACTGTTCTGTCAAATGGCCCATAGAGTATTACGCGCAAGTAAGCTACGTTTAGTCGCAAATTCTTCTTCCAGGAAACGACGACAAATAATCCACAGCTGATCAATTACACGATGTAGGGTGCCAGTAATTGTATTTCATTTAACACGCTCTTGTTTAAACCATTATATTGTCGTCCACATCACTACTATCAAATTTAAGGCAGAAATATTGAGGACGAATTTCAGCCAAATTTTGCAAAATTACCAGCAGCAAGGCTGTGACTGTAGCATATCGCATCTACTGCACCTTCTTGCCACTGCACACGGTTTCTGGCCAAACATCGTAATTGACCGCAGTCTATTTTTTTTAGTAGTAGCAATTCCAATGCATGTTCTTCTCGAAACAATGAGCGTTTTTTTGTATGACATACACACACTTCCATGCTATTGAAAATTGGGATGAGCGTCGATGTTTCCGAAAAAATGATGTTTTTGGTTTAAGGATCGGTGTTTTCACCATAAATTGTCCAGATTTGCTGTTTTTTAATAATCGATTTTTTCCTCATCAAACCGATGTTTTTTAGTTGCTAATGTAAGCATCTCTCTGGTTCCTGTTAACTCTTTGTGGGACATAGGGCATCAACTACGCCTACTTTCCTCTTCTTCTTCTTCTTGTAGCGGTGCAGAAAGGTGTGTAACCTCTGTGCATCTTTGTGGGTACGATTTATGGTTCGTCAATGTTTGTGTCCGTGAGGTCTGAGGACAAAAACATGGCTGCTGCGATATGGTTTTCCCACAGCGATATAGGGGTAAGATCAGTGGGCGAAGCGGGGCATTGAAACAAATGACCCACATCATGAGGAGTATCATTGCTGTTTGGACAGATGTTTTGGATGTCCGGGTTTATCCGAGAAAGGTACGAATTAAAGCGTGAACAAAAGCCCGACCGAAGTTGAGCTAGTGTTACTCTAGTGGCTCTCGGGAGCCTAATCTCCTCAGGCGAAATTGGTGGTGGGCGCTCTGAGAGGATTCTATTCGCACCTAAACTCGCGATAGACCGATTCACTTCTTCAGTGTGGATCGCTGCAATGGCGGCTCGGTATGTAACTTCATCGTAAGGGTCACGTTTGTATCCCTGAACCTCTCTCTCAAGGTCTCGTAGACCACGCCTGACATGTCGTGGTGGAGGAATTCGGTCCATGAGATGATTATTGGGATGATCCTCACGGTAGCAACCAACAAGATACTGTTTTGAGAGTAGGAGATTGTGATCACGTATTGGCATCAATTTTGTCTCCTGATGTAAGTGATCCTGGGAAGACATCAGAAGGCAACCTGTCGCGATGCGTAGAGCGGCATTTTGGCAGACCTGAACTTTGGACCAGTTTGTGTCACATAAGCTATGTGTCCAAACTGGGGCTGCATAATCAGCGGCCGCTCGACCCACCGCTTTATAAGTAGCTAGCATGGTTTCTTTATCTTTGCCCCAGGTGCTACCAGCTAGAGCTTTTTTGCTGTTGCTACTGCGCATTTTTTCACAAACTGAAGCTGCATGATTCGCAGACGTTATCATGTTCTCTAGGTGAAGCCCGAGAATTTTGGGGTTTTTAACAGTAGGAACAGAATTGTTGCCAATACGTATATCCATCTCCCATCTGATGTCCTCCCACCAAGTGGTTAGAAAAGTCGCAGAAGATTTGGACGCAGAGATGGTGAGGTTTCGGCTTTGGAAAAATGCCTGTAATCGTCCTAGATAGCGATTAATTCGGAGGCGCATTTCATCCTTATCGTTCCCTGTGGCGAGTACGGTGCAATCGTCAGCATAGGAAATCACCTCGATTCCTTCAGGTGGTGTGGGAAGGCCGGACATGTAGATGTTAAACAGAGTGGGGGAGAGTGGAACACCTAATTTGATTTTCCTAAGCTTAGAACGTTTGCCTCGAAACTCGGTGAAGGAGTGCCGACCAGCTAGATAATTGGCAATCCAACGAATCTCTTGTGCAGGAAGATGCATATTCAACAAGTTTGCTAAGAGTAAGCTGACCAGACGTACAGCATTTTGCTGTACAGTACAGCATTTTGACCTGTCGTACAGCATTGAGAAATGTACAGCAAAATGTACAGCATTCCCCAAGCCAAACAATGAAACCTAGCTCCTCGGTGAAGCCTGCCATCAGTCTTGTCTGCTTTTAAGGTGTAAAGTTTGACCCCTAACCCTGTATGATCAATATTTAGCGAGATCATCGCACTTTTATGTTTGGCAGTCGTTCATTTTCGATAACTTGGGAACACTTCTCGATCTTTCGGGAATTTGGAACACTTGTAGAGCTACTTGGTGCTCACATTTTCTCCAAAATGCACGGTCCTACCTAACCGCGTTCGGTAGTTACGGCTGCCCAAAATAGCAATTTTTAGTTTGCTAATTGAAAATTGTCCTTAACTCTGAAATTCGTGAGCGAACAATTTTAAAATTTGGGAAACTTGCAGAGCACCGTATGGCTCATATTTGGTGATAATTGGTACCCTTGTAGAGCTACTTGAATTCAAGTTTCTAGGTCCCATCTATCCGTGTTCGGAAGTTACAGCTGCCCAAATCACACTTTTGTGTTTTCTAATGGAAAATTGCACATAACTTAAATTCTTAATATATGGCAGACTTGTAGTGCACCGCACTGTCCATATTTTTTTTTTAAACATTTTAAGGCTCTAACTTCCAAGGTTCAAAAGATACAGCTATTGATAGGTGCGATTTTAATTTATTTTTCTTATAACAAAACGATGGAAAAATCAGCCACCGTACTCCATCCGATACCCCTATCAACCTCTATAGAAAAATGCATACTAAAGAAAGGACTCTACAAGAGTTTTTTTTAGATAATTTGTTGGAAGAAGAATTTTCTTATTCTTCTTATTGACACTAGCGAAACTCGCTTGCCATCCGCCATAGGGGCTGTCGCTTCAAGGTTTTGAAATTGTTTGAATTATGGTTGTTTAGCTGAGATTACGGAGGAATAGGTTGGCACAGCGAGGCAAATATTCTACGTCGAATAACATGGCACTAGAGATCAGATGTAGATTGTCCATAATCCCCACCTTAATATAGGTAAACCTACTTAATCGAAGTTGGAATAGAGTGATAGAATGATACGCGGGAGCTTAATCCCGTCAGACGACAAGGCATCTTAGCAAGAAGCGTGAAGTTTATATAATCGGCTAAAGATTTTAAGTACGCAGAATACGCTCTACACCTTGAAAGTTCGTTACTGGAAAGTTGTGGGGTTTACTTTAAATTGAAGTTTTGGATGCAATACCGACCGCAAATGATAGGAAACGTTCCTGCGCTGGAGATTAATGTGGTAAAAATAGGCCTCAGTGATCTGTTCTTGTAGCTGTCGCACTATCTGAAAAACAACGCTTGAAGTAATCTAAATCTCATGTACGCCAGTATACGCTAGGAATTGTCAAGGCAGTAACAATTATGCAATTGATAATACTGTAAAAAGGGTTAATTCCAAAATTCCCCTGTGGATGGCATTTTGGTAAATATTGTTACAAGACCCCAGTTACTCAATAAATAGCAAAAAAACTAAATTTATATATTATAATTAGTACAAAAAATATGTGACCATTGGGTCAATCCCCGTTTATCTACGCCACTGAGGAGCATTGAGAACCTTAGTATCAACAGAACCTTCCTTCCCAAGATTTCCGAGAATATCGACTGCTTTTCCTTCTCAATTCTGTTTACGAAGATATCATTCACGAAGGGAAGACGAAAGAGATAATTTTATTTATTTAATGGTTTAACGGACATTTGTCCTTTTACACTTTTGTACAATGGCATGCATCATGGTGGTAGCCTCGTATTTCTCCAATTCGGCGTGAAACCCACATTCCGCAAGTATGTGTACAGCATTGGGTCTTCGGAAGTCTGGTCACCTTAGCTAAGAGCATTGAATGATTGACCTTATCGAAAGCATTTGATAGGTCAATTGCCACCAGAATGGTTTTGTGACAACGACTGCGTTGATTTAGCCCATCACGAATGCGTGTAGTGATCACATCGAGGGCAGTGGTGGTACTATGCATCTTCCTGAAGCCATGCTGGGGATGTGCAACAAGAGTGGGGTGAATAAGGGCCTCCAGCGTCTTTGCGACAGGAGAAAGTATTGTAATGGGGCGGTAGGATTCCCCGAGATTTGCGCTCTTCCCTGGCTTGAGACAGTTAACAATTCGACCTGTTTTCCAGATTTCAGGGATGGCAAGCGTGGACATCGACAAGTTAAAGGCGGCCGTGAGATACTCAATGGCTGGAAGGTCGAGATGTTTCAACATGGTCATCGAAATGCCATCTGGTCCGAGGGCCTTGGAGTTTTTAGCATTCTCGATGACTTTTTTAACCTGATCCGCGGTAAAAGATGGTATTGTGTCAACATTCCGGATGCGAATCCGTCTTCTAATTTTGCGCTTGAGGCCGTCAGACTTGGGATGTTCAATAAATTGTTTATTGAACAGGCTCGCACACTGAAGAGGATCGCAGGTTTTTGTGTTGCCAAATTCAATGGCGTTATTGCCCTTTTCTTTCCGAGGATTGGAAAGGGCGCGGACGGTAGACCATAATTTGCTGACACCTTCGTTGAGGTTACATTCATCGAGGTGCTGATTCCATTTCGCCCTCCTATAGTCTTTAACTTGTCGGTCGATTTCGGAGTTAAGCTCCTGAATTCTGGGATCATCAGGGTGAGCGCTTCTGATCTGATCACGTTCATCGGCTAATCTGGCGGCACTAGTGGGGAAGTTAGGCCGAACTTTCGGGATACGTCCTGCAGAATTAAAACGTGCCGCGGCTGTGGTAATGACGTTCCTAATATTTTTCTCGGCCTTATGAATGTTGGTAGGTGATGGTAGCTCGATGAATTTCGCCGACGAGTAAGCTTTGCCTACTTTCCTCTTCGTTCTGTTCTGCCTTTAGGTCTGACCACCTCTTGTTTAAGGAAGCAGCCTCGCTATCAACCGATCTTCTCCACGTGTCTCTTGGTCGTCCAACACGGCGTCTTGGATTGGCTCCTTCTAGGTTTCAATCTAGGGTTTGTTTAGCAATATTTGTTGGCCCTCTTCGTAGGGTATGACCTATCCATTGCCACTTTCGCCTTTTGACGCCTATCTAATCCAGGCCTGTGACATAAAGGAGATCATCATTCGAAATAATCTCCGGCCAGCGGATTTGAAGGATGCGCCGTAGACACTGGTTTACGAAAGTTTGCAGCTTAGTTGTTATCTCAGTGGTCGGCTTCCAAGTTAAACAGTCGTGAAGAAGCACAGATTTTACAATTGCATTGAAGATTTGGATATTGGTGCGCCTGGAAATGTTGTTATTTTAGCATGTTTACAACACGGTTTGTAGCGTACTCGTACCCGGAAAAACAAATTTCAGGTGGCGTTTGGATTTACAAAGGATTATTATAAGATTCGATGGATAAGCCAAAGAGGTAAGCCCTGTGATAACCTAGAGTACAGTACAACCCGGCAGCGGATGCGTATCCAAAAAATATTCTGGCGGTGTTTGCATTTGGAATGAATTGTTTTAGAAATCAGTGGGTGGTGCTGAAAGAGGTTAATATTTGTGGAAACATGCAGTTCACTAAAACACGGTTGTCACGAACTCGGGAAAGATTGGTTACCGGCATTTGGATGTGAAATCGATTTTTGTAGGTAATGAAACCTGAAAATAAATTTTGGGCGGCATTTGGGTTTTGTATGATTGGTTGTAGGTATCTCGATTGATAGATTAAAGAGGTAAGATTAGCGGAGTCATGCAGTGCAGTACAACGTAGTTGTACGGTACCCAAAGTGAAATTAATGAGAAAGATTTTCGGTGGGGGTATTTGAATTTGACATGTATACCTGCAAATTGTTGTAATGAAGGAGTGAAATTGGGCTCATTTGAGGGCTCAGTGGAAACATGGAGTACATCAAGTGTGCAAACCAAGTTGCACCTACCTACTGTACGGCAATTTCCACCTCCACGAATTCACTCGAAAATCAAATGCCACCTGATTTTTTTTGGTGCTCGTATGCGACCTACCGGGTTGCACGACAATGAATGACTCTACGAATATTACAAATTTCAGTCATCCATCCGTACCTACAAGAATCCATTCGAAATTTAAATGCCGTCCGAAATTGTTTTTGTTTTTGGTTCGGGTACGCGGGGTGGACTGCACTGCAAGTTTCCACGAGGGTTACTTCTTTAGCATACAGTAATTCATTCCATGTGCGATCCCAAATTTTTCGGGTACGCGTACGCAACAAATCGGGTTATATTGAACTGTATGCTTCTACAGATGTTACTTTTTAAATCATTCAAAGATATAAACAACAATTCATATCAAATACAAGTGTTGCCCGAAGATTTTTTTGGTACGCTGCAAACCGGGTTGTACAACACTGCCTCCTCTTCTACAAAGGTTGCTTCGTTGACATATCCATCGGTACCCATAATAATTCCTTTCAAATCTAAACCGCACCCAGAATTATTTTTTTTCGGTACACGTTCTCTATAAATTTGGGTTGAAGTGCACTGCAAGCTTGCACAAAGGTAAAACATCTTTCACCCATTCATCATTACATACGAGTACTACGAGTATTAACCCTACGACGATATGTAAGCAGAAATTATGCCAATTTCTGAGACATCATACATCGACAAACATCGCGAAACGGCATGAACCAAGTTTTCTTGCCATCGAAACAAAACGCATCGTTCAGCATCGCCCAGTCAAACTTCGCATTGTATAGCACAGCATATCATAGCAAAGCATCGCTCAGCATAGCAAAGCTCAGCGTAGCGCTGTACAATCACGAATTGTACTGTCATGCTCGAAATAGATTACGCGCATCAGCAGCAGCATCGGCAGAATTTCATAGCTGACAAATATGCTGAATGCCAAGTCATCTGCTCAACATTTTTTGTCAGCAATGTAAAATGCATTGCGCTTGACGTTTCGCGATGCCGATGCTGCTGCTGATGCGCGTAATCTATTTCGAGCATTAAAGTTCATTCGACTAATCAATAAATGAAAAATTTGATCTTAGTCTCTGAGGCAATATAATATTTCACATAAACTGACTGACTATTCAGCGGTTTCAAATGCTGCCAAGATACGGATATCCAAACATAGGAGAAATTTTATCGTAACTTGTTCTAAAATAACATATTTCTACTTACTTTCCGAAATTCTTAACAAATTAGAAATTAGAAGTCAGCCGATGCGGAAAAATCAAAGCGTTTATCAGTTTACCTATAACGACAACGGCTAGCTATACCAAGCACTAAGTTAACAACATGAATCGATGCCAAGCTACTGTGAAAAGACGGTTTCTTTCTGATGATTACTTCGTTAAATTAAAGACGCAGATCGCGAAATTTCCAAAGTTGACTGATAATGCAACATTCTCGTCTAACGGAGTATTTAACACACGGGCTCAAGAGGACCAGTGAAACACGTTCATCTCAATGTTAATGTGAAGGAATAAACTTTTGGCCCTCTTAGCCTTCCGCATAGGTCGATTTCAGGATACCAATATCTAATTTATTCAGAATTTTGAAAGAAAGCTTCCAGTCTCAGTGTTAAGTAACAGTACGAAACAACACACATGGTGATACTAAAGTCACCGTTCGGACGGATGCAATTTGTGGATTTTCTTCTTCGTTTTCTTCTTAGAAATGCATAGTAGATGACAAAAAGTTCCGTGGCATGTTGAAAATGAACACTATTCCAGCGCAACAAGACGATATACAGTAGACTCGCGATAACGTGAACTAATTAAAACCGCGACTGTTCACCTTAACGGGGGTTCATGTTATGCAGTTGTCCATAAACATTCTTTTTTTATGTTTTTTACACGTTTCAAAATACATATTTAGAACGCGCCAAGGCATCTAAGCCAGATTCCTAGATGTCGGACGAAACATGGCAGCGGATTGTAGAGAGGAAACAGATAAAAGTTAATCAGGCTTTGTTCCTAGATGACAATTGTCACAACTTTGAGTTCCAATATTGTTTGAAAGCTTGAGAAGTTGGAGGAAGCTGAATGAAACGATGATTTAAACGCCTTATACGAGTAGAACCCATAGAGCAATGGGAATTGGCTGCGGTGGATAGGGACATTGTTCGACAAGGTATCTGTTGGAGAAACATCTCCTGAGCTAATATGCAAGTTGTGTTACTGTTAGCGCATCGCAACGTATACGCAATGTTTGTTTCATATTTATAGCACCACGATTACCTATTGAACAATATCTTCTTTGAGTTTATTTGGAAGTTAAAAACATGTCTGCAGTTCACACTTCACACAATCTTTAGATAAAATCCTCTGAGCTCCAAAATATTCCAGAATAGATCATCAATGGTTCAGATACGCTCTCTATGAACGATAAAATTGATTTTATTGAGAAAATCACTTCTTAAAATTAAGGGGCGTCCTGAACGGAGTCATAACCACTCTTAAGCATTACTTTCAAAAGCTTCCACGCTCGCCTAGCAGAAAAACCAAATTCCACAGACGCACGATTCTCTCGGAAATTGACACCTCGAACTGGGAAAAGTTGTTTCACTAAAAAAACGCAAGGGGCAAACCAGTGCAGTTACAGCAATACAACTTCGCACACTAACTCAGGAGATTTGTGCCTAACGGATACCTCGTTCCCTAATGCAGCCCAATTTCAGTGCTGGGTCGATTCTCGTACAGCACCATCAAGGAATGTAAATTTGGTAATAGCTCCTATTAACACCAAGTGAAAGATAGTGATTGAACGCTACTTACAAAAGGCAAAAACCAGTTGAGGCATTGTGTTGTGTATGAGAGTCGGCATGCGGAAAACTTTTCTCATATACGTCTATCAGCGTTTCCCCGAATTAAAGTCTGCGAGGATTGATGCAATTTCGGCTGTAAGTTCTGGTTCTGCTTGGTTCTACAGTATCGCATCTCCTGTCGCCAAAAAGCCTCAGATCAACAGCATCCAGTCATAGAAAGAGCGTTGGACAAAGAAGTTTGATTTCAAGAAGGTTTTCGACAATGTGAACCAAGATTGAGGGCGGATTTGCGCAAGAAAGGTGCCCCTATTATTAATGTAACTTACGTCAGTACCAACATACTCCATAGTGTCGGGAGATTGTAATGTCGTATGCAATACATAAAAGATTCACCAAATTTCCGCTCTCACCTACCGGAAACATTATAACACTAATAAAGGGACAGTCGGCTGGAGATATTTAGAGGCGTTTTATTTATGAGTAAATGCTCTTTAGCTGCCCCTCTTAATTACAATAGGAGTCAAAACTCTTAAGCTCCTGCTCCTCATTCAAATAGGAGTCCAAGCTCTTCAGCTGCTCCTCTTCATTCAACTAGGAGTCCAAGGTCTTTAGCTGGTCCTGTTCTCAACTCAGCTGCTCCTCCAAGCTTCTACAATGACATCGTGATTCCCAGCTAACCAGTTGCTTTCGAGAATTGGAGGAAAATCCGACAGTAAAGTTCATAACCAATTTAGGCAGGATTGCATCCTGTGTTCGATCATAGTTTTCTTTGATGATTCGATTTTATCCGCGCGACCCCGTGGAATTCTTATGATGAAGTTTCGACATTTAGGTAGGTACTGGATCTCGAGAAGGAGTCAAATGCAGTCGGGCTAAAGATAAAATGAATTAAGACCAAAGTGCTTAGTCTGACTGGAAATTCAACTCCACCCATGAATATTAATTTCTCTATTTAGACAGCATTGTCGCCGTTGATAGCGGTATCAGGAGTATTTCACGTTGCATCAAACAAGCCAAGTGCTTTCGGTGGGTTGTCCAAAATTTGGCAAACAATACTGTAAAAACCAAACCTGGCTTATTCCGGTCCCTATTTCTCCCTGCTGTTGCATGGGAGCAGTATTCGGAAAGCTACCACTACAGTTACCGAAAAGCAGCAACCGTCAATTTCTATGTCTTCGTCGAAACCTTAGATATCAAATGCCAATTAGCGAATTAAATCACAAGCGAAAGAGACAGTGGATTGGTCATACATTGCGTACTTACAATGCTGTTGGCGACGCAAACAGGCCGAAAACACGCTATTTTCCACAAGGGGATAAAGCACCCTACAGTAAAAATTAAACATTTTTCGCACTTTACATTGCAACTTAAATTAAATAGCTAATAAATAAGTTATTTTGCCAGACATTTAAGTGTTCATGTTTTAGGGCTTTCAAGGCTTGTTCACGTTTCAAAGTAGTATGGGTTAACATAAAATTGTTCACCTAAGCGGGTGTTCATGTTTGGCGCAGTTCACGTTTATGCGAGTCTACTGTATAATAGTGCTATGTGACCGGGATCATTCGGTCGTGTATGAGATTCCTAAAGACACTGTTGTACGGAATTTGTCAAGCTATAACGTCAGAATTTCATTTCACACTCGACTTTTTTCTAAATGTGATCTATTGCCAAAATTACTACAAAAGATCTCATAAACTGAATAACATAAGATACGAAACCAAATATTTATCCTTTATCTAGTTAACGTCTTCCTTCGGCCAGGTACTCTTACTTTCAAGGACTTTAGAGGCCATGATAGGAGAAGGGGCTGTAGAAAATGGCCTATTTTATAGATAATGGGCAAGCTTAGTATGACCATCATATTCCGATCTTGTTTTTTTAAAACAAAAAGGGTTTCCCGGTACTGACGTTTTGAATACATCTTGCAATGCTTACTAAATATCTAGAAAATGCTGTTTCTTTCCCCCCTTTTCATTTTTCTGAAATAAATTCACAATACGTTCTGCTGTAGCGAAAAACAGTGTCTGTTGATAGAGCACTCAAATATGTAGTTTTTGACCAAATTCTATGGAACCAACCTTTAGGGTGCCTTATTCCCTAGCATAGGGGTGCTGCTTTTTAAAATTAAAAGTAACATTAATTTTTAGCATTAGTAAAAAAATATTTTTTGTTCTTGTTGCATGATTAATATTATTTGTTGTTGTTTGTATAATTCTGGCATTGGTGTGATCGTCTGAATGTATTTCATACATAAGCAAAACAAAAAATAAGCATTACATTTTTCATTTGATCATATTTGTACGTTACCTTCATATTTCCTCTTTAAAAATATTTTTTTTATCAATAGTGAACCAGTGATGGTCACAACTAATCATATTTTTTCATTATTTCTTTTGTAGCAGGTTCTCCTTATCAAGGACAGCCGGGTGGCTATAATCAATATGGTGCAAATGAACAATACGGGCCAGCTGCTCCGCCTGGACAATATCCGCCAGCACAAGGACAGTTTCCGCCACCGAATAGAACAATGTACCCGCCATACGAAGGAGATTCGTAAGTATAATTTTTGTTTACCATTTTTTTTTAAATTTGAGTAAATCAGGCCGAAACCAGTTGTTTCGTCCTAAATGCGAAATACGAGGGTGGTTCAAATATGATCGAGACAAACGCTGTAGATGACGCGCATGTATGTTTTGAAGGTCGTGGCTTGAGTATATGATAGCGAACAGAGTGGCATAGTTTTCGTCGCGAAGGGAGACAAACGCTGTAGATGGCGCGCATGTATGTTTTGAAGGTCGTGGCTTGAGTATATGATAACGAACAGAGTGGCATAGTTTTCGTCGCGAAGGCATATTTTACGCTCGTGCTACGACCATGAGTGAACATCAAGTGCCGACCGCCATTGCGCAACGTATTGTCATTCGTTTTCTAGTGGGGGAAGGCGTTAAGAATACGGAAATTTTTCTGCGTTTGCACTATCCGCTCGGTAGTGAGTGCCTGACTAGGCCTGCTTTGTTTAAATGGGCCAAAGCGGTCAGGGATGGCCGTCGAGAATGAGCTGCATGATTGTCGACCGCCAATCAGCATCAACATTCGCCGCGTAGAACAACTCATTTCGGAGGATCGTAGGATGAATGTTCGAGACAATTCGGCTGAACTCGGCACTATCATTAGTAGTGTAGAGTCTCTCATCCACAAACACCTTCAATATCGCAAAATAACGGTGCGATTGATTCTCAAACTGTTGAACTTCTCCAGGATTTCGCGCGTCCTCATACCGGGCGTCTTTCGCTCGATACAATATCGGAATTGGGGTGGGAGGTACTGGAGCACTCCTCCTGCAGTCCGGATTTATTATACCCTGCGATTACCATATGTTTGGACCTCTGAAAGAAGCCCTCGGAGGTAAAAAAATTCAACACCGAGTTTGTGCGCACATGGATGTCCGAGTTGTCCAAGGAATTTTTCGATATCGGCATCAAAAAGCTTCCGGAGAGGTGTAACTAATCAGGGGGAGTACCTTGAAAAACTGTAAATTTTTCTAATGTTTTTCTATAATAAATAAACGTGTCAGAGCATTTGTCTCGATCATATTTGAACCGCCCTCGTACTTGGGCGAAAACATATTTTCACAAATCATTAATTTAGCTTGTAATACATATAACCTTTACAAATATCAGGAACAACAATTTTTTAACCTTTGCATCTCTTCCCTTTTTTTCAGTAATACACCTCCACCATCAAGTACCTATCCACCATATGGTCCACAACCGCCGCGACCATATAATCCACCAGCTGGTGCAGCGCAACCGCCTGTACCACCAGCTAGCAGTACACCAACTCCTCCAGGCGCTCCAGGAGCATATCCGCCAGTTCCACCTCAGCAGGACTACTATCGCCAGCCCGAACAGGTATGTTTTGGATTTTTCGTAGAGAAAATGCATAATGTTCCTATTGTCTGATTGAGAGAACATTTGAATGAAAGCAAACATCTAAGAACATAGGACGTAAACTAAAAAAAAGCAAAAAACAGAGTTCTTTGTGCATCAAGTGCAGGTTAATTTCGGTTCCCAACATGGAGTACAACAACAAATCTATTCATTAGATATATTTACGTTAACTTGTTGCTGTTCTCTATGTTGTTACTCGAAACCTACCTGCAGTTATTTATTTGATATGTCGTAATCAAATGCACTCTCATTTCGGATTTTTTTCTATTATTGTGTTTTCCATTTGCGTTTGTGTTTTATGTTTTATTCATCGCCTCACTATGATTCAATGTATTTATCAATGTGTTTTGTGTCCAAATAAAAGAAAATTAAACTTCTTGGCATTCATACACACACACACCATCGGTCGAAACTCGATATAACTAAAGGTCGATTCCCACACAACAGTCTCAGTTTCCGTCAATACAATTTTTGTATGACGCGTAACAGTCTGATGTGTGCAGAACGACATTAAGCATAATTCCATTTTTACTACGACTTTACATTTTAAAATTCGCTGTTAACCAGTTTTTTTTTTGTAAACGTTAAATCCAGTTTCGACCATCAAACGAGCAACACAATTCTCTGTGAAAGTTGTGACTACTTATATTTTGGAAGTAATCAAAATTCCATTATTATTTCCCATCATCATTTTCATCAATTTCAAATTTTTATATTGTTTTATTTGGCCATATTTAAAAAAAATTTGTTAATTTTATAATTTTTATGCGATTGTTACACGAAATATTATTATTTTTATTAGATGTCGAAAAATTCCACGTCAAATTCTGTTAATATGAGTTCACAACTAGCTCGACAGCTTGTAGCTCCAATGTCTCCTGCTAAATCGTCCTATCACGTATGTTTATGTGTATTAATGAAAACACTTTTATTTAAAACTAAACAAAAAACAAGTAACAAAGAAAAATTCAAGATAAATAACAATCTTTGTCAAAATTAATTTTTTTTAACATGGTAGATTTGGGGTATATTTGGAATTTTATGGTTTTCGTTTTTTTTTTTAACTTATCGCGGTGTATGGTAAAGTAATTCAAAAAAAAAAAAAAATACGAAACGAACGTACCGACTTAATTAAACTAATTTGGTGTTTGGCAGAAATTAAAAACCCTGAAAAAATAACTTGTTAACAATATTATTTGGATAAGTTTAAAAATTTATTAAAGAAATTGGTGAGAGATGTTGTGTTCACCCTGCGGTGTTTCGTTTCCTGGAGTATGGCCATGCTTTCTAATGTTTCGAACTTTCAACGATCTACGCCTGCTTCACTGATTTTTCACGTTATCTCACGCTACACAGGATCTTGTTTCGACTATGTGTCGGCTTCGCCCATCAGTGTTAAAGTTTATTTTCCTCGGCACGGCCCCAGCGGCTCTAGCGACAGCGACTCGCTCATTCCATATAAAAACTCATTTTTAAGGTACATTTTCCTCGACACGACTGCACGACAGCGACTCGCTCATTCCATATAAAAACTCAGTTTTAAAACGAGAGAGAACGAGTTTTTATATGGAATGAGCGAGTCGCTGTCGTGCGGCCGCGTCTAGGACAATGTACCTTTAGGATCATCTAAAAACGAGTTTTTAAATGGAATTAGCGAGTCGCTGTCGCTAGAGCCGCTGGGGTCGTGCCGAGGAAAATAAATCTTTAGAGTTGCAGGGCTATTGTTATTCCTCGTTGCCAAACTAACAGCGGTAATTTGCACATTGGCCAACATGGGTCTATGCAGCCAGGCGTATGCCACACAACTCGCAGCGAATGAAAGAGAAACTCTAATTGACTTTCGCTGCGAATGCCCAGGTCATGCCAGATCCTCCTACCGCGCGTTGATATGTGTTCCTAGAACTCCCTGAATGGCTCTAAATGCGTCTCCACACTCGAAATTATATTTACTGAAACCTCCATCCTTTTAGTAGCTTAACGGATTTTGTGGTCTCAAAACGGCGCTTTTCGTGCTAATTGGTTTCTTGGCCTATCTCGCCTTAGTCACCACTTTTAACGACCAACCTCGTTGCAATATCTGCTTGTCTTGTATACTCGTTTCACCTAACTGCGAGTGGCTTCGCAATCGAAACAGGCAAAATGACGCTTTCTTCTTCTTGTCTTTGGTTAAGCATAAATTGTTGCGGAGTTGATTATTGCCTCATGATGTTCCGTAGCTTTGTAGGTCGCTTTAGAGCAGTGGTTCTTAACCTTTTGTACATGGGGACCACTTGATTAAACTCCTTAATTGTTACAGACCACCAAATTGAAAATCTACGGAGAGCCATTTAAATAATGAAAATAATGTCGTATAATGCCTCGGTAATTTAAATGGGGAAACTTATCCCAAATTGATAGACCTCAATTCGAATTTTCAACATATCACAATCCTGTCAGTCTGAGTCTACGTTTCCGAATAAATTGGAAAATTAAGTCACGTCAACGTGGCCACGGGTTGGAATACCTAAGCCTAAGCGGATGTCACCAGAGTTGCTGTTGTTTAGTTTGTCAGGATCACTGAAATATCCTCGCATAATCTGGAAGGCGCTAGATCTCCGAAATCCGAGCAAGTACCGACACAAACGCCTCTGCCAATTTTGCATCGATTTTCTCAGCTCCATGAGCTCACTCCCTGCCCAACAGAACTACATCACATGTGCGGGAGCTAGTTTCGCCAAAATCTGTACATTTATTAAAATATATGAACATACTTTTCGTGGTTGAACTGCCTCTCGGACAGTTGTAAGGGCAAGTAAAAAGGAGGAGATTACCTAAATGAAGTGACAACTAAAATTAATTGTTTTTGCATTCTGATATTGGAAGCTCTCGGTCGTCCTCGCTTTCCTTTATTGGGAATATGATCAGTGTTCATGCATTGTATGCACATTGCACAATAAGAATGCATTTCTATTTATAGCTCTTCGTACAGTCATAGTACAATAGGCCCATCGGCTTCAGTGCTGCGAAATCCCTTTGAGTTCACCAATGGTTATAGCTTTTGGAAGTGATTATCAACTGTCAGACAGAATGAATTATTAGGAAGTTCAAGTACAGTCAAAATTGATCAATAAATTGCTAAAATGCTATCAAGGATTCAGAGGAACTTTTTTATGTCACTATGAAGTTAGACCCCTTCAACAACACCGTAGTCCTCACTGTTCGTCACCCCAAAATCCTCGGCGTCACAATCGAAAATCATGGCATTTTCAACAGCCACGCCAACAACTTATGTGACAAAATGAAAACCAGGAACAAGATTCTGAAATCTGTTGCTGGCAGCAAATGGAGAACGGAAAAGGACGTTACTTACCACATATAAAGTCATCGGTCGTTCTGTGGTAAATTATGCAGCACCTATATGGACGAACAACTTCTGCGACACCCAATGGAAGCGAATTTAAACGTGTCAGAATGCAGCGAGGCGTACAATTACTGTATGTGTACGCTTGATATCTCTAAATCACCTTCACTAAAAGATAAAACTGCTAAAACTGAAAAGTCGTAAATGAGCTCCTCGCTTAGCAATATTTTGTTGGTTGCTATCGCAGTGAACACCCGAACCACGTCACGTAAGTCGTTCGCTAAGGACCAAGGAAAGGGAAGTCCAAAGATTCAAAAGTGTTCATCTCGATAACACCAACACTTACAAGGCATACTAGTGAGACAAAACCACGAATGATCTGTGCGAACATCGTGTTCTACGCGTTCGACCACCTGACACGACTACTGACTAACAACAGCTACCTAGAGCCACACGTATCGCATTGGCTCAGCTTTGCTCAAGATGGTGCTCTAGACTCCAAACTAATTTTGGCCTCGCATCGATAGCACTATTGCAGACATTTGCCCCGTGTGTGGAGCCAGCCCGCACAACGTGGATCATCTTTTCGACTGTGCACTGTCGCACCAACGCACCTAACACCCATCGCGCTCTGGGAAAAGCCCTTTGAGGTGGCAATCTTCCTAGGTCACGAACTGAAAGAGAGGATGCCAACGATGTATGAATAACGACGCTAGTTTCCCCTCCCCCCTTTTACTTGCGCCGCTATAACAACAACAACCCCATCGTGTTGCGCTGACTATTTTAACTGTTGTCAACAGTTCTGGAAGCCTCAGATTCCACTTCGTAATGCCACAAATTATGTTCGTTTGAGGAAGTCTGAACAACATCTCGAATAACGGTAAATTCAACTTAAAACTAATAAGCAAAATAGCTTCTCTGACTTTTTCGGCGTCTGATTTCAAAAAAACTCTGGCAAACCCATTACTCCAAATGAAGTTTCCACTTCTCCGATTGTCTTAATTCCAAGTACGGCATCGTCCGCCACAGAGTCAATGTGTACCTCAGTCAACGTTTCACAACAGAATGTTTTTTTTCGGCCGACTTCAAGCCCTTGTTTTACGTGGTATCATCATTCATCATCAATGTGCCATGATAGCCTGACGTCGGACTTTGGCCGCCCGAATCGCT
Source organism: Microchrysa polita (assembly GCA_949715475.1). Classification (NCBI taxonomy): domain Eukaryota; kingdom Metazoa; phylum Arthropoda; class Insecta; order Diptera; family Stratiomyidae; genus Microchrysa; species Microchrysa polita. Next base: position 16,962,922 of record OX454420.1, read on the forward strand.
GACCTCCAATTGTCCTCCAGTTTCGGAAGCCAAGCAGCTGGTGGGCGTCTCCACCTGCCAAGTTCTCCCAGCGAGCTCTCAGTCGTCCACGCAACCTCGCTCCGTCAATTCGTTGTGCGTTCATCATCCTCTTTGGCATGCAATTATCGTTCATTCGTTGTACATGCCCCGCCCATTGCTAACGTAGAATAATGACGAAAATTGATTGGAATTAGCGAGCAAGTGTTGCTAGTTAAAAGTTGATCTTAATGATTTTACTGTGAATGTCAAATTTAGGATCAACATCAAAACATTTTTTACAGTATTGTAGCGCTTAATGTAAGACCTTCGTAACATGATTGATGGTTTGCATGCATGCAACACATGGGTTTGGTGAGAAATTCCTCCAAAATGTACCACAAAAAAAAAATCCAGCAAGTTAAAATCCACCTGTTCAAAATCCACCCATTTAAAATTCATTTTAAAATAATGCTTTAAAAATGCATTTTTTCATAATAATTTAAAGCTGGAAAGGGCTTTGAACGAAAATTAAAAAAGAAGAAAATTAGATTGCCGATTTATTAATTGAAAAGGTGGATTTTGGCGGGATGATGGGTTTTGTATGTGGTTCACAATACCGAATCGGTCAGTTTTGAGCTTATTTAAGTTTTGTTGTAGTTTTTCTTAAACAAATTGCTTTCGGTGGTTGTGTTCTATTTGAATTTTTGATGTTTCGAATTTTTCAGCAATTGTGGGATAACTTTACTAACCTCTTGATTTTCATATCATTTTAGAACTCACAGCCTCGACGACATCCGGACTTTGAGAAAGGTACACCACCCTATCCACCATATGGACAACGTCCTCAAATGTATGGTAAGTGTCGCAATTTTTCCACTCTCTTCCACAATTTTTCAGCAATCCTTGCTTACGAATTTGTTGACTAATCTATCATTTCAATTCACAGGTGGTTGGCCCAACAACACCGGTCAATATCGCGGCCAGTATCCCCCTCAGCCCGGGCCACAACAATGGACCGGACAACGTCCACCCGTACCACCAGCACCCGGTCAACCCTCTCCCGTTCAATGGGCCGATCAACATCGCTATCCGCCATCAAATCAACAACCCTATCCGCCGGCAGCGCCCAATCAACAACCGCCCGCCCAATGGGGCAATATGGGTAGTCCGGCCGCGCCTACTAGTCAAACATCGCCTCTACGTCCACCTCAACGTAACAGCGGGAAACCATTCAGTATGCCACCGCCGCAAGCAACCAGTGCCAAACCGGCACCGTCACAACAACCCCCGGCGCCACCATGCGGCTTCCCAGCACCCGCCGCGCAACAACAAAAACGTGAAATCGTCTTTCCACCGGACAGCGTGGAAGCCACCACGCCCGTTCTGTATCGACGAAAACGCCTCGCACGCACCGATGTTTGTCCTATCGATCCGTGGCGGATATTCATGTCACTCAAGTCCGGCTTGTTGTCGGAGAGCACGTGGGCATTGGATATTTTAAATATTTTGCTTTTTGACGATTCGGCCGTTCACTATTTCGGCTTGACTCACTTGCCCGGTTTGCTCAACTTGCTGATGGATCATTTCCAAAAGAATCTGTCGGATATGTTTGATCCGGATGCCGACGGCAAGCACGGTTACGGATGGAATTCTATGAGTCGAGAGGATGATGATACGCCTCCGGTTGATTTGGGTCAAATAACCGCGCCGCCCACGCCCGAGGATCGTGTGCTGATACTTACCTCAACGCCAAACTATACGATGGTCTCGCGCAAAGGCGTGCCAGTACGGATACAAAATTCCGAAGATGATATTTTCGTGTCGGAAATGCCACGCAAATGGGATCATGATGCCAATAAGAATTATCAATTGAGCACACCGATTGGCAGCAATCCGTGGACATACGGTCATATGGAGCCGCATCCGCATGATACAATCATGGACGCATTCCGGGCTGAAACTGTAAACATTCCATTCTCGCGCTTTATTAAAAGTGATAAAAAAGACAACAACAACAGCAAAAAGTTGAAGGACGAGGAAGAGGATGACGATGATCTCTTTGCCGATGGCGTGAATGATGATGAGAACAACGACGAAACGTCGCCAACGGGGAAATGTAATCCGATTGCACGAAAGCTGAAGAGCGCCTACACATTTGCCTATGAACGAAAGCGTAAAATGGCTGCCAAGAATGGCCTAACTGAATCGTCGAAACGTGCTAAGCTGAAAGAATGGAATTCAAGTAAAAATGCAGGAATAGATATTAAGGCTGAGATTAAATCGGAAGCAGCAGCAAGTGCGGCGCCAGCAGCAGACGAAACAATTGTGATCAAAAAGGAGAATATCGATAGTGATTGTCGCGAAGTCGATATGGAGATTGAACCGCGTGTACCTAACGGTCCGCATCCGCTTGAATCGATGGCCGTCGATGAGGAGGACAGTACAATCAGTCAGGATGGCAAAGTGAAGACTGATGACGCGAAACACGACGACGATTCGGAGTCGAATAACAATAATAATGAGGAACGGTTCGATCCGAAACGAACGGTACGCGATCCGGCAGCTATATTGAAACGTCGTCACATGAATGACTATGAGGACGAGTGCTACACCCGGGACGAGGCCAGCTTGTACTTAGTGAACGAATCGCATGATACGTTGGCTCGACGTTGCATTTGCATATCGAATATCTTCCGAAATTTGACTTTTGTGCCGGGCAATGAGACGGTGCTGGCCAAGTCGCCTACATTTTTGGCGCTGATGGGCAAACTGTTGCTGTTGCATCACGAGCACTTGGTGCGAACGCAAAAGACCCGAAATTATGATCGCGAAGAAGATACCGACTTTACGGACTCGTGCAGTTCGTTGCAAGGCGAGAACGAATGGTGGTGGGAGTATTTGATACAAATTCGTGAAAACATGCTGGTTTCGATTGCGAATATAGCCGGACATTTGGAATTGTCGAAATACGATGAGGTGATTACAAGGCCCGTTGTGGATGGGTTGTTGCATTGGGCCGTGTGTCCTTCGGCTCACGGACAAGACCCGTTCCCGTCGTGCGGACCGAATTCGTCGCTATCGCCTCAACGTCTTGCACTCGAGGCATTGTGCAAGCTCTGCGTCACCGATGCCAATGTTGATCTTGTGATTGCCACACCGCCATTTTCGCGGCTAGAGAAGCTGTGCAGTGTGCTGACACGACATTTGTGTCGAAACGAGGAGCAAGTTTTGCGAGAATTTTCCGTGAATTTGCTGCACTATTTGGCGGCGGCGGATAGCTCAATGTCCCGGACGGTGGCACTGCAAAGTCCATGCATATCGTATCTGGTGGCGTTTATCGAGCAGGCCGAACAGACGGCTTTGGGCGTGGCCAATCAGCATGGTATCGATCGGTTGCGCGAGAATCCCGATTCGATGGGCACAAGTTTGGATATGTTGCGACGAGCGGCCGGCACGTTATTGCACCTGGCCCGACATCCGGACAATCGACCGTTGTTTATGCAGCAGGAGCAACGACTGTTGGGTCTGGTGATGAGTCACATACTGGACCAACAGGTGGCGTTGATAATTTCGCGAGTGCTATTTCAAGTTTCGCGCGGTGGCGGACCAATGACTTCGAATGATTTCAAATATTCGTCACAGTACAGGTGTACGATGGCCGAACGACCGGACAGACAACAGACAGTGACGCCGGGACGGAAAAAAACAAGTGAGAGGGATTTCTCGAAAGACAGTGGTCTGAGCCTGAGCGGCGGCAATATTAACTTAACATCGTCGTCGGCCATGTCGCCGTCCGGTGGTGGGGCAAATTCATTGAATTCATCGCCCACTACAATGACAACGATGCAACCAGTACAGGGTGCTGCAACGGCTGAAACAGGCAGTAGCATTACAACTTTTGCTAATTTCGGTGGTGGTGGCGAACAGTCGCCGCAACAATCAACGCAACAACAATCGTCGTCATCTCCTGCGCAACAAACCACCACCACCAGCTTCAACAACTGTAGTAATAGTAATAGCAGCAGCAATTGTAGTAATAGTAGCAGCTCCGGCAGTAGTAGTATACACAGCACATCGGCCACGGGTATTGTAAGCAGTTTTTGCGGTAGCGGTTTGACAAATGAATCCAGTGGCGGCGGCGCAGCTGAAAAACAACCTACCTGTCTCACAGACAATGCTGGCGGCACAGCTCCTACAAATGCAGCCAGTGACAGTCTCAGCAACAATAGTACGATGACGACATTGTCGTCGTCTTCTTCTAGTTCAAATGCTAATAGTAATAGTAGTAAGAATAATCTTAGTACAACAACAACCACAACAATTGCGGCGAATGTTAATAATAGTTCTACGACGTCGTCGCCGTCAGCAGCAACAGCGTCAGCCACAGTGGCGGAAGAATCCGTTGCAGCCGCGACGACAACAACAACAACAACCACAAATAACAGTAGTAATAGTAGTAGTAGCAGTAGTAATAGTAACTCAACAAATGCCACAACAGCAGCCGTTGCGTAGTGGAAAAAATGATTACTTCTCAAATTCAATGAAATCAACTCAACTGACAGCGCAACAGATGCCGATGTAACACGGGCCACGAGTGGTCACGAGAAGCACGCAATGTAAAAAAGAAAATACTGAAAAATTAAATTTCAAGTCATTTTTGTTGATTCCAATATTGTCTAGTAGTAAAGAAGATGGCGGAACAAGATAACGTCTCGTTTCTTGTTCGGATCATGATAATGATTTTTTCTCGTTTTAATTCTTTTTCAAAACAAAACAAAAAACTGTAAAAACAATTTTTAAAAAACAAAAAAGTACGTATATACATTAAATATAGAAATAATTACAGTTAGGTATATGTATAACGGTAAAATTTATTCTTAAAAAAAACATGATGAGCTCTAGAATATAGTTAAAATGCGTTTTGAGTTTGAGAGAGCGAAAGAGAGAGAACGACAATGAAAAAATGAGATGACAAGAAGAGTAGTAAAGTTTTGACGAGAAATGTGAAATGATGGAACATAACGGTACTTCAAGAAAGAGACAGGAAGAGTATACGTATCGCTCGTCAAAAATACAAAATAATTGTAAAAGCATCTCCGTTCCCAGGTCAATGAAGAAGAACATGATTGAGACATAAATGTGTGTGTAAAAAAAATGTATTTAGTGCGCGCGCGTGTGTATGATGATTTATTTACTCTTAAACTATTCTTATTATAATTACATATAGCTATAAATACAAAACTTAGATTTCCTCTTCTCTACATGTATAATATGTGTGTGTTGTACATTCGTATTTTCTTGGATGATAAATCGTCATCGTTCATAATAAAAATTCGCAATCACACCACCACACCCTCCCAAACAATGCTCCTTTTGAAAGAGAGAATCGAGTTCGATTAATTGTGAATATAAATACAAAACAAAAAAGAAGAAAAGAGAAAAATTAGGACCTAAGCATGTTGCTGAAAATTGTTTGTGTGACTGTCTGGTTTTTAGGTGGACATAACAGTAAAAATATAGGAACTATGATATATATACATAAATGCAGGCGGGGATGATTTCAGAGCCAAAAAAGCACACACCCACACTCAAATACTAATGAATTTGACACGCAAACACTGGGGAAATCATTGAAATGTCTTTACAGAAAACACGTATCATGTGATTGATTGTATGCAACTATAGTTGGATGGTTCGATAAAATTTTTATTATACAAAAAATAGTATTCGTGTAATAAAGCTGATTTGTATCTAGACTGTAAAAATGGTGGCTTAACGGGAGATCGATTCGGTGCAAGCGTACACGAGATTAAGTAGGAGGCGCAGGGGTAAACACAGTCGGGAGAACGTTTTCAGTTCCCCCGCTTCGGACGGCTGTTTTCAACAAGGTGCAGACGAAAACACGGGTGTATACCGTTAGGCCGACTGCAGCACAAACTTTCTCTACTTAGACCAAAACTATTGTACAGAAACTTCAATGAGCAGAAAAGAGCTCGCTTATTGGTCTATAGTACACACACACACACACACAGACACAAGTGTGCATTTGCTACTCCCACAGATAAATTGTATTATATTTTATAACGGTACGAGTAGAATTGTAGATGTGACACAGTAATTAAGTCTTTTTCCCCCTCTCCCTGAATTTTTATTACTCTGCTGATGCGGCATAAATCTTGTCTGATTGTTTGTGTTGTTGCGAATTTGTAAGCGAAAAAAAACGATTTTTGGATCATGATTTATACAAGAATGGAATGGCGGCCGTTCTTGAAACAAACACCAAAGATTCTGGCGTTTTTTCGTCTACATCATACAGATGCTGTTGTTGTAGGTTTTTCTTTCTTGCAAAGCGGAGAAAAACTGGAGAAAATTTATATTAACTTCACGAAAGAGAGAGAGAGAGAGAGATTGTGTATAATAAAAAATATATTCTCTTCTCCCCATGATGCTCCATCTCTGTTGCAAAATTAAACGGATGGACACCATTTTTAAGTATGAAAGTGAAATCCAATGAAATGATTTCACCACATCCCTACACCCCCTCCCAAAACACATGATTTTAGTTAGACAAACATTTTGTTTTTTAATTCCATTAAAATCCACTTGACTAGGAAACATTTCTTTTTTAAATGCTATTATAATAATTTTTATCTAGTATCATACATAACGGTAAAGAAGAAAAATGCAAAAAAAAACCTAATACAAAAAATACGTGAATGTTAGTTTAAAATATTCTTAATTCGAAATTACATGTATAATCGTAGTGCTGAAAGCAGTGTTATGAAATATATCTATTATATATAAAATTAATAAATGATGATAAACAGACAAACAAATGTTTTTTTTTTATTGTAATTATTAATTTATTTTACGAATAATAAATGTAGAAAAAGAATATATTTGTAAGAAATCAAACACACACACACACAAAAAGGATGAATCCCGATTCAGAATATTATTATTCTTATTGAAACTAAATAATAACAAAAACTTAAAATGTTATAATGTATGTATTAAAATTATGGTGAAAAATAAAAAGAACAAAAAAAAACTTAAAAAAAAATTACAATGTGGTTTAGCCTACAAATAGCGTCTAAGGATAGGATAAATAAAGTTAGGAAGAAGAAGATAGGACTCTAAAATTAAGCGAGTGTGGGAGAGCAAAGAATCCTCTCTGATTGTGACAAATCAAATGTGAAACAGATTATGACTTAAAACACGTTTCTCGTTTGACCCACCACCATCAAAATGCAAAGCTATTTATTTGTGTTGTCCCCCTGGCCGGTCTGTGTATGCATCGAAACAGGAAATACATGTAGCATGAACATTTTAATTCCCGCCCCTCTTGTGAAAATCTCTATGTACGCCCATCAAACATAGATGAAAATGCAAAATGCGAATACGATTTAAAAACAAAAAATTAATGAAATTAAGATGAAATCCAAGTGTATGCGAAATATTTAAGAAAACAAATAAATATTGAAAATATTGTGTTACGACAAGAACAACAAAAAAGGAAGAAAATGTAACAAAAAAACCCAATTGTTAATATATATATTTACGGAGAAAAATTTGCATATAGATCTATAAATCTATCTAAGCATAACATAAATATTATTATTATTATTATTATTTTAGTGTAGACAAGAAAAAGAAAATGAAAGAAAAACAAAAATGCTGGTAAAAACACCTGTACGAGATCAAGTTACAAGTATATACATAATTCGTAGTATATTATATAAATATAAATAAATGTATGTATGTAGTTTCACCCCTCTTTATATTATAATTATTATAAATAAATATATTTTTTAAATTCATTTAAAATTTTTTTACTTTTGTTTTTATTTTTCTATAAGTTATTTGTACGGCAAAAATGAGTTTCTTCACAGTGCTTTAGGTGAGATCATTTAAATTCTCCCCTCCCCGCAAATTTCTCCCACCACTACTCCCAAATATTAAACCATGTGCACCCCGTCTGTACGTTCACATGTGGATGACAGCGGAAGAAAGATTCTCTAATTAAAATTACCATTAAACGTTTATTTCTTATGACAGTTGTTTTAATGCTTACAATTTTATTAACTAAATTAATTTTATTATTAAATATTTTTCTAAAGAATAAATCTATTGCGATAATTTTATACATTGTAATTGTATTTGTGTAGATTATCTCTGTCTCTCTGATTATGATTATATAAATAGGAACAAAACTGAAGAAAACAGCCAGTATATATATATAATGAGTCTAAAAAACGGCTGAAATATTGAGCATTGAGCATGATAATGAAATATGCATGATGATGACGATAAAAGTGTGAGAGTAAAAGCAGAAAATGTTTAAATTTACAAAAAAAAAAAATTCAAAATATTGTATGTAGTTATATTTTAAATATTAATACTTAAAACGAGTTAAGTCAAAAGAAAAACTATTTAAATATGATTTTGATGGCAAGAATATAATACAAACACACACACACACACACACACAAAATGCATACGATATAGTACTGTGTGAAGGCGTAAATGTGCGAATTATATATTATATTATGTAATCTTCAATTGAGCGTCGATGATATACATACTACATAAATATATACAAGAAATGATATGACGATTGACGATGATGAAAGAAATAAATCTATATATATATATAAAAATACAAACAAAAAAATAATACTTATATAAAAAACAAGAAAAAAACCCATAAATTGTAATTGTAAAATTTAAAATTAAAAATTCTATTGCTTATAAAACAAAATGATAATGATAATGATGGAATGATGATTATATACATATAAAAAACAAAGTACGATATATACATAGTAATTGAATCATACTGAAAAAAAATAATGATTTTTTTTTATTTTTCGTGATATAAATGTTGGTTTTTCTTCTGTGGTTTTTGCAAGGAGGAATGGATGCGTGGAGTGCGTACGTACTGCCGTACGTTTTGGGCTTTTTTCCAGATGATTGGTTTCTTCAATTTCGGAAATTAAACGGTGCTATATTGGTGTTTAGTAATAACTAATAAGCAACCATTGTGGAGTTTGTTTTCAGCATTTAGAAACGGCATAAAAATTGGGTTAAGCCGGTAGTGGCCGGTAGTGATACTTTTTGTTTCAGATCAATCGTTGTTTATAGGGTTGCGAATTGTGAAGTTATGGATTATAATTTAATTTTTAAAGTGCAGGCATGTACGCTGACTAATTGACCATTTTCTTCAGATTTCTATGTACATCCCTTCACAGCTTGCGATCGATAGCCAGGATCATCTATCGTGGGGTCCACGAATGCGTAAGTTTGTCAGTGGTTAGTTGTTATATTTATAATTGCAAATATGTATGTAGTAAGCTTTGTCTTTTATGAAATCTTCCTGTTTTATGATGGTGGTAGTCGCGTTATAAATATTGTTTCTTTGGTAATCTGATGCTGCGATTTTTTTCAGATATAGTTTTTAATTTATATAAGTTTTCAGCAACTTCGACGTTGCTGATTGTTTTTATTTCAGGATTTTGTGATTATAAGACTACAGTGATTGTGATAGTGACGTGAGGGTTTTTTTTAAATGCTAGTTTTTATAAGAGTGTTAGAAAGTGATACTTTTAATAATAATAGCCCTATTCGACTCACTGGATCATTTCCAGATTTATTGGAAATCCCATACAAAATGATGATCCTGGAAATTGATCCAGGGTATGACTTGGATCATCTGCCAAACTAACCCACCAGATGTCTCCGCGAATAATTTCCCTGAAATTTCCCGTATGTCATTTTGTCATTTTGTTATTTAGTATTTTTGTTTTGTAAACCTTATTCAGAGTTAATCATTTTACAATTTCTTGAGACTTTTCATTTTAAGTGTTTTTAAGTGTATCTCGAACTGTGCATAATTACAAATGCAATTCGTAATTCAGAATATCGCATTTGGGACAGATGACACGATAGTCAGCTGTTACCGATTTGGGAAATTTTTATCCGATTTCATTCGACTTGGACAGGATCAATGATCCAGTCAGTCGAATAGGGCTAATAAGCAAACAACCGACCCAACCGACTAAGAAGTAGTGTCGCTGAGAATTGAATCATACTACGATTTCAATTGTCGAGAAATGTTTTTGACAAGACATTCGATAAAGTCGACAACACTCATTAAGAAGTTAAAGCAAAAAGAGATACTTCTGAGGCAGTCTCACTTTTTTATGTACAGTTCATTTCAATTTTGAGGCTCGTCGAACCACGAGAAAACCTATATATCCAAAAATTCCGATAAAGTTCAAAGGTCGCAAATGTATGCATATTTTGGCATTGAACTGGTCAACTTTAATATAAAATTATTCATGTACATGGTGTTTCTTTGCTGTGATATACATACATACATACATATGTAGCTTCAAATTGAAATAAATCACGGAGAAGAGAAGAGGAGGTTTTGCCCTGCATGCTTGATCATGATTTTGCAACAGGTGTATACACGGATTGCGGATACCGTTATTTGGAGGTTAATTTTTCAAAGAGAAATTTATTGCAGTAAATCGTACATAAAACTGCCGAATCTTCATCTTTCAAGTGCTCGGGTAAATTATCCTCACATCATGGTAAATGTCAAAAACTATAGACTACAACTAGATCACGCGGATAGATGTAAGCGCTTTACACATATAGCCGCAAAATCTACGTAGATTATGTAATCTCGTATGCTGTTCACACTATGGCAGTAATCTTGTTCCACGACTGACAGTACAGTACAATCCGTCTAAATTGCAAACTCCGACAATTTCATGCACGACTGAAACTGTTATTTATATTAATTTGTTAAAACAAGAAGCAGAATCTAACTTATAGGAATTATGCCAATGATTTATGTTCATCAATAGGTGAAAACATCACACTTTTGTGTACAAAACTATGTGCCAAGCGAAAATGGATGAGATGACCTCTACTGTAGAATTGTCAAATGCGAAGCTCACCACACTTCACCATGATTTTGTAAAGATTTTCTCCGAGATTTTGGTTATAATCTCCGTAAAAAATCTATGAAAATGTGTGGAAAATCTACAAGATTTTCGCCTAGATTTTGTAAAATCTCAAGATTATGCAAAATCTTCTATAGTGTGTAAAGAGCTGTACGAACATTTTTTGTTCTGCGCATCTACGTCACAATGGACCTATAGTATATGGGTAGTGTATGAGAATTGTTAAGTTCACAAACAAATTTGTAAAGAAAAGTGTAATTGCTGTTTAGACGGCCGCAAATTTGGTATATTCTGGAGGTGGGGAGTTGTTAAGTTAAATGCCGAAGGGAAACCCCGGAAAAATGATTGTTCAGCCGTAAAACAAATGATTTTGTCGGATGGATTTTTTTCGATTTTGTAAAAAAAAATCATCTACAAATTAAACAAAAAGAACCCTCGCAAGAAACATTCCTTTATCCCTTGTTATACAGGGTGTCGAGAAAGTATCGGATAAACACAGTAGAAATTTTTCCTCATGTTTTCTGGGAACCTTATGCAAATATTGCCAAAAAAATCCTTAGTTTTGTTAAGATAATGATCCTAAGGCTGTGTGCCAATTTTTAAAATAATCTTACAAGCACCTACCTCACTTTGATGTGCGTTCCGTACACAAATATTCTTATATGTACCTGTTATACAGGGTATGAAATGTATGTAATTTGACAGCTCAAATTAATTAATTAGCACAGATTACGTAATCTGGCCCTAAGTGTGAAAACCTCCTTAAGCTGCTTTAACATATTTCTTTGTTATTGCTTTTGAATCATTTAACGCGGACAGAGTGCTCAATGCAAAAAAAAAACATATTGGTCAACCCTCTCAAATGAATTGCTATTTTAAATTTATAATCTAAAATAATCGATTATGACGTAATTTTATGCAGTTTTCATATCTTTTTGTAGGTGCTTTCTTCTATTTCTTTATTTAGTTTCCTGATTTAAAAAAAAAACATTGTCACTCGAAAGTACAATTTATTAAACTTAATATGTATTACAATGAATATGGGTAGATTGGTCAATATCCTTTTATATTAGTATAGAACAATTGGCTCAAAAAAGACCCAAACCCAAACATTCAAAACAAAAAAAAATTTGATGCCAAATTATTCAATACACTGCCAAGTATACACAGTAAAAAGTTACACTAAATTGCGTTATGGTTTAGGGGGGAAAGGGTGGCAAAGGCGTAAAAAATCAGGTTTTTTGCAAATATCTGGAAAACTGTGAGTCTGACCGCAAAACGTTTTGAGCACCAAATTAAGTACATAAAATTATAGCACTATGAGTGTATACCCATACCCATGTACAGACCTAAAATGCGCGTAAAACCGAAAATATTCAATTTCATTTTTTTCAAGGGAGGAAGGGGTCGATGGGTCGAATTCGCATACATATTTAATATCTTATAAAGGCATCCAGCAGCTATTATTTGCTATAAATTTGAAGTTTTTCGCGACATTCTATCAAAAGATATGACGGAATATTGCTTTGTAGGGGTAGGGGTAGTCAGACCTTCTTCACTTTCCACAACGTCAAGCATATGTCACAATTAGGCATTGATGAAAATTTCAGGTCGCAAGCGATATTCTGTCGAAAAACATGGCCGAATTAAACTAAACCCCGGAGGGGTCATTTGTATGGGAGGTAGGAGACCCCTTGGACCGATTACGCCCATTTTCAATACCATCCAAGCTTTTACCAAAACAATCGTCTGGCCAAAATTTAAAAACGCTAACTTATTTCGGGAGTTATCATGCGAACTGACAGACACACGGACGGACAGACAGACGGACATGGCTTTTTCGAATCAGGAACTGACCCTGATCATTTATTTATATACTTCGTCATATCTCCGGTGGCTCGTTTGAGGTGTTACATAAATCGTCGTAACAAAAACAATATACCATATACCATCTTATGGGTATAGGGTATAAAAATATTTATCCTTATCATTATAACAGCTAATTGTAGTCTTCTTCACGTATGTTCAAAAGTTTGTACGAAAGTGTTCTCTACAAGTGTCAAAAAATTGGCTTGAAAGCTTAATGGTGCCAGTTCTATGGCTATTTCCAAATATTTATATTAAGTAACGTGTACTAGCAACCTTTAAACCCCATTTTTCGTACTTGTAAGACACGCTCTGGTACAAAATTTTGGATATATGTATGTACATTCACATAACTGCAATTAACTGTTATAAGCACGTTTTAAGAGATAAATAGATTTTTTTCTATTTTCGATAGAATTTAGAAGTGAAAAAATGTAAAATTTGTTAGATTTTTGGTTCACTTTGAATGGGGGGGGGGGTACCCTTCGTTTTGATCGGATGGTAATAATTGTTTGGTGTTGCGCATAATTGGGCTTGGACTAGGCACCACACCAAATTTGATCTGCCTGGCTCAATTTAAAAAGAAGGTACAGGCTACAAATGGTAGGAGGAGTGAGGGGGGGTGTCGGAGCCATTCAAGTTTTGATTCAAATCATATGCATTTTGTTAGCAATATGTGGACAAAATTGTATGACTCTAGGTCTATTCTATCAAGAGTTACAATGCAAAATGTAACACTATTATACTTTTGGGTCTAGCGTATAATTTTCTGAGGAAATGTATAGAGTATTCTATATTATTACAAAGGTATTTTTCATTAAGTACTCAATACGTTTTGCGGCCAGACACACAGTTTTCGAGATATTTACAAAAAACTGAATTTTCACCCCTTTGCGAATGAATCAGAATTTTGTATCTTTGGTCTAGTGTGACGTCACAGCACGATAGCCGACTGTCAAATTCGTATCGAATGGAATAAAATTCCTGCGCAATGCATGATCTAGTAGTCTATGGTTTTTGGGTAAATGTAATATGAAATGTTAACACAGTTAATGCAGAATCACCTCAGGCAGGGGCGTACGCAGAAAAATATTTCGGGAGGGGTTTTAGGAACGAGGTTTACGTTGGCAGCGAGTCCAGCCCAGTACAGATAAATTAACTGAATCTGTCAGCCTTAATTTGTGGTTAGTGGCAAAATTATAAAACTTAAAACAATGTTTTAATTTCCAATTTCAGCTGCCCTAGCTCTGAGTGAAACTATACACGGGTCATAGTTTTCTACTGTAGATTTTTTGTAGTGCCTTCCTGGCACTAGGCCTTCTCAACCTTCAGAAGAACAGCAACATATCACCCGCAACTTTCCGAGTACTGAATCCCTTGCTCATTGACGATAAAATTTCTTCATAAATTACTTCGATGACGAATTTTTAATATTCATTCATTTTCCATCTTCTCTTCATATAGGTATAAAGAAGTATGTACTCATTTAGCATCTCAGTGAAATCATAGTCCGTCATATGATGAATTTTAAAACTATCATTAACTGAATATGTTTACAGTGGGAAACCACTGCCCTGTGCTTCGAAGGCGGTTACCAACCAACCTACTGTCTAAAAAATAACATTAATACATCTGAAAATTTCGGAGGGGTTTGAACCCCCAAAACGCCTACGAAGGACCGCCACTGATCTCAGGATTTCAAAGCCAAAAATTGATAAAACATAAATTAAGGTTTTTTATAGGCTGTCTTCAAAAGCGCCATAATTCTCAAAATAAGTTGTAGATGATTTTTGACATTAAATTTGGCATAATGAATGCCCATAATTCACCCCAAAATTACTGGAAGAGGCTAATTATTTTGGTTTATGGCCAAGGTAGGGCTCGCGTGCAAAGCGACTATTCGATTAATAAATCAACGTGTACTGTGGAACAAAGTCGTGGCACTTACGCCGCCCCGGGCAAGTGCACAATTTGCTGCCCCCTCTGTAGCAGACATATATTCATGTTGTTATTTTTGTAGAAGCGATTCAAGAGATTTTTTCGCTCGTGGTCGTCGTAATGCCGCACACACACGGTCAATCCATGGATTCTTCGTTCTGCCCTCCATATAAAAAAAATACTTGCCCAGCTGGCTATCATGCGGTTGTGTGCGGCACAATCGCGAGTAGCTCTGAAAGGATTTACTTTTTAGCATTTTTAAAAGACAAAACAAAAATTCGTGGTCATTGCGGACCAGCCCTCCAATAATTCAGAGAATAAAATCCCTATCCACTGAGCTACCGAAGGCTGAAATAGTATACACCCTGTATACTATTTCAGCCATTCATGGTGGAGAATATTTTAATGGTAGGTAGTGTGGCTCATTTGGAGAAAATTAATGTACAACGGGACCCCTCTATTTTTAACCGTTACAATGTTATAGCATTTTTTGTCAAAATGCACGACTTGCTGAACTAAATCAAAATTTGCCACACCACCAATCATTTTATCCGAGATATGACTTCACTTTCTGAAACTACACAAAATTTCCAATAAAACGACACCTCGCCCGGTACGAAGTTGCTCGTATCTTTCGAGATACACCCGTTCAAACTTTAAAGAAATTTTAAAATTGCATACGATTTTATTATTTGAATTTTTTATGAAAAAAAAAACAATTTTACAATTTCCTTAAAGTTTGAACGGGTGTATCTCGGAAGATACGAGCAACTTGGTTACGGGCGAGGTGTCGTTTTATTGGAAATTTTATGTAGTTTCAGAAAGTGAAGTCATATCTCGGATGAAATGATTGGTGGTGTGGCAAATTTTGATTTAGTTCAGCAAGTCGTGCATTTTGACAAAAAAAGCTATAACATTGTAACGGTTAAAAATAGAGGGGTCCCGTTGTACATTAATTTTCTCCAAATGAGCCACACTACCTACCATTAAAATATTCTTCACCATGAATGGGACACCCTGTATAGTAGAGACCTGTTCTGCTATCATTTAGATTCCTGGGAGCAATACAGTACAGTTCAGCGAAACTTTGTAGAGAGTTTGTTTAAAATTAAAAAAATTAAGCTTACTAGTGAATTATCCGAGCGACATATTTTCCACCAACATAAAAAAACGAGACCGAGTTCTAATCGTGCGAATAGCACGATGAGTGTATATCCTATACCCATGTACAGACCTAGAAGGCACGCAAAACCCAAAATATTCAATTTCATATTTTTTGTGGGGAGGGAGGGGTAGATGGGTCGGACCTGGCACATCTTTACTCCTTGTCAAGGCATCTAACGGCTACCATTTGATACTAATTTGAAGTTTTTCGTGGCATTCTATCAAAAGATATGTCTGAATATAACTTTGTAGGGGAAGTAGGGTAGGGGTTGTCGGACCTACTCCACTTTCCTTCAACTCAAAATATATGTCAGAATGAGACATTGATCAAAATTTCAAGTCGATAGCGATATTCTACCGAAAGTTATGGCGGAAGATTTTAGCAAAACAAACATTTGACCAAAAATTTCAAACCGCTAGCTTCATTATTTCGGGAGTTATCTTGCAAACAGACAGACACACGGACAGACAGACAGACAGACATGGCTTATTTGATTCAGGGACCGACCCTGATCATTTATATATATATATATATATATATATATATATAATAAAAGTGAGATTAGGATGTAAACCATACAGGATTAACTCCAAGCCTTAGTACAGCCATTGTTGATAGCCGAAACTATTATGCTACGTGGCCGAGCGGTCTAGGTTGTCACTTGCAACACGATTCAATCCGAGGTTCGATTTCCACCCAAAACAGAAAACGTCTAACTTAAAAAAATTAGGGATGTGAGAACTGAACTGATATATTACACAGCATCCCTTTACTTCAGAAATAATTAGGGATCATGCAAGCAGTCTCAATTGGAAACCTTAATTCTGGTGAAAAGAAGAGCAATTAAATTTTAAAAATTAGCGCATAGTTCGTCAAATACTTTCTTTTTTAAACAGAATTTAATTAGCACATTACTGAACGAATTGCCTCTGCTTGTTGGAAGTAAGATTTGGCAACTCTCACTAAAGTTTCTGATTGCAGCACCTCGTATCAAGTGAAGGCTCGTCTAGTCAAAGCATCGCAAGGACTTTGCATCCTTAAATACAACTTTCAAAAGCGAATTAATGGAACAGTTGTTAAATGAACAACATCTTTAACGCGTTTTTTATTAATTAATGTGCTTCTTTACCTACATATTCCGCCGTCTCTAAAAGAATTTAAAATGCTTTTTGTGGGTGTCAATTGGTTTCCTCCCTTCCAACATTTTTTTGCCCCCTTTTTATTTAATCTTTCAGTTGTTTCTTTTTCACTAAATCAAAGGTTGATAATAAATGCCAAGCCCCGGGCGACCGCCCTGGAAGTTGACACTGACAAATTCGAACAAATTACATAAAATGTTATTTTGTTAATGGACTTACCAGTTCATGAAATTGATAATAAATAAGTAAAAAAAGGTAATCGAATTATTTCGATGTGTATAAACACTATTCGCGAATACGATAAAAAATTTTATCCACAGTACAGATACCACCAATTTCGGGTTAAGTGGCATATTTTTCTTTTCTTTTAAATTATAAAAGTCCCTATAATTATTTTATAAAAATGTTTTTGAATTCAACGGCTATTGTGACATTTCCATCTGTCACCCGGAGGCCGCACACACACATACTGTGTATCCGTGGATTTGAATGGATTTTCGTTCTTCCGAAATCCCAATCCGCCAAATCATTTGACAGAACGAAAATTCATAAAAATTCAATAAAATGCATCGATTCGAACCTTGGATTCGCCGTTTCTGTGCGGCCTGAGAGCTCTCTCACGACTATGACGGAAATCGGAGATGACTACAGGTACGACTACGAGTGAGTGAATGACGGAACAAAGCAGTGGCGTAGGTAAGGGGGGTTACACTTCGCTCACACTTTTTATATTATTACTTTAGGTATGTAAAACAATGCAAAAGTAAACTTTTTGTTGGAATTATTCAACGTGTGTAGTGTTTCATAAATACGTGAAACCATTTTCAGAACTGCAATAGCAAATTTAGCTAGCACTTCCTCAAATTTCAATTGAGAAGCGTATCGATAGAATAGAAAACTACAGCACATGGCCTTACGTTCATCTACTTTTTCACATTGGATCTGGAGTTTCGCACAGGCAAGTGCTACTGTACTAATCTAGAAGTTCTACTGGCATCTTTAATTGTTCGAGTTTCACGACATTGTTTTTCTTTTTTTAAGTTAAAATTTGACGAAATGTTTTATCGTATATAGCACGGCAAAGCAAGTCTTGACTTTCTCTAGTTGTTCGCAATTTTATTGAATTTGTTACGAAGAACTAACTCCCAAAGCTATAACCAGGATTATTTTTTTCAACAATCTTCTGCAAAAAAAATTGTTGAAATTGAAATCGGTAATTCGAAAACGAATCTTCTGCAAAAAAAATTGTTGAAATTGAAATCAGTAATTCGAAAACAAATTAACAAACAAACAAACGGAGTTTCGTGGTACCCTAGGGTACTGTGATGATCTTTCAGGGGTTTCACAAAGATATCCAAAAATGCAAACAATCCAAACGAAAAAAATTTTAAAATTCCGAAGCTTAAAGGCCCGTAATCATAAACATACCTTCACTCAAGGAAGCCTTTAGTCAAGGATTCCGAAATTCAAAACATTAAATGTCATTTCCAGTAGTTTTTCATTTAAATAATTTATATTTACGCGTCGATGCATCCTTAATTTTAGGCGAAACTCAAGGAGACCTAAGTTTTCAATAGAATTGAAATATAATAATAACTATAGGTAACTAGCTACCTTGACTTCAAGCGAGGTTGACTATAGAAAATTTCAAGGCTTCCATGAAATCGCCTTAAATCGAGGATGCATTAACTTGTAAATATAAATGATTTCAATGAAAAACTACTGGAAATTACATTTAATTTTTGGAATTTCGGCAAAGCGGCGATGCTAGGTGTTCCATGACTCCGAAAAGTTTGGGAGCCACTAGTCTAACCCAATACAAAGCTCTGATACTCTGAAAAGTTTGTACGAAAATTGGAATACTGTGGATTCACTGACCGTAGTCTATAAAAAAAAACAAAATCAGTTTTTAGCTAAAAAAAACTGCTAATTTGAAGTGTAATAAATACAGAAATTGTTATTCTGAAATTCAACATTTGATAACCGTAAAGTAAAAGAAATCTTGCAAAATGATCCCTCTCCTCTCCGAAAAGTTATCTACGTCACTGGACCAATAATTCATTTCTATCGAAGATACGAGACATGTAAAAAACGGATGAAATCCAGCGGTGTAGTCAGGAGGCTGACGTAGAAGCCCTACTAACAAAAACAGGTTCTTCTGAGAAAAAGTTGTTTATTTATGAACCAATATTCACCAAGCCACACATAAATGCTTTCCTTTCGAAGACTCAGAACGGGTGAAGTAGAACTATGGAGCCATTGGGCGCCCTCAAAATCAAATTTTGTAAAAAAAAATTTATTTGATTCATGGGATCATCTTTCATCTTCACCAAACCCCACATAAATGCGTTCTTATCGGTGTTACAATACATATGTGGAAAAGGATAAAATCGAGCTATGTGGTCATCCGGCTCCCATAGAAATTCGACCCTCAAAATGAGGTTTTTTTTTTAAAGGAAAACTTGATTGACCAATAATAATCAAAACTCAAATTCAAAGTCACAAAACACTGGTGTAGGACCATAGAAATCAGACAAATTTTGTTGGAGGAACTTAATACAGTAAAACTTCGTTATAACGCTCCCCGATATAACGATTTCCCGGCTATAACGCTCTTTTTTCTCGGTCCCGGTCCCATTAGCATTTATTACAGGGAATTTCGATTCGTTAAAACGTTACTATTTCTCGGTTATAACGCTCTTTTGCCATCCGTCGACACCGAAGAGAGCAAGAAAGAAACGCCAAGGCAATTTTTGCCCATAGCATGGACCTAGAGGAATGATCTTTCAATAAATTGAAAACCTCAGTATTACTGAAATCTGTTGCCAGTCTAAAAAAATATGTATCTGTTTTTTTTTTTTTTAACCAGTAACCAATTGATTGCCATTTCCTTACTATTTCATTTCATGTATCAATCGAAAAATAAATGTTATTATCACCTAAAAGATGTATGCGTCTATGAAGTATACTTTCTCGCTATAGCGTTTTCCCGGTTAAAGCGCTTTTTTTGCTTAGACCCCAGAAGAGCGTTATAACGAAGTTTTACTGTAGTACCATTGTTAATTTAAATGAAATTATACAATAATGAACTGGATGAAAATGAACGGATGCAATTCAAGACAGTGACTGAAGTAATGGTAAATTGATTTGTAAAATAATGCAAAAAATCAATCTAATTCGGTTACGAATTACCGATACGGTGCTGTATTAAGTATTATTGATTTTACCTTTCCACATGTTCAATAAATTCATAAGCTAGAGTACGTAGTTCGGCTGTAATTTATCTGTTCAAGCAGCCTATTACCACCTAAAGACCACGGAAAGAAAAGAATTAAAACACACTTTACTGTTACAAATGTTTATATTTATTTTCTAAATTTTACTTATCAAAGATCTTGTTTGTTCAGCTTTTGATATATTGGATGTGTTTTATATTTGTTGTTGTTCGCTTGATGAACATGGACATCATTTCTTTGTGTATTCTTACCTACAGATATTCTAGGATGTGAAATTTATCAAATTTGCATTTGGAGTTGGCAATTTTAATTTAACCTGTCTCTGTATTTTGTATTTATTATAATTTTTGAAAATTGGCCGTTATTGGATTCGATTTGTTGATTTTTAAATTTCATTTCAAAGCAGCAACATGACAAAAATGGCTTTATTTTGTGGAGGGAAAACACATTTAAAATTATATATACGGAGTTATGAATTATGGACTTGTTGAACAGTTGCAATATGAAGCGTTTAAACGTCAAATAAACGAAAA
The DNA here is from genome assembly GCA_949715475.1 of Microchrysa polita. Classification (NCBI taxonomy): domain Eukaryota; kingdom Metazoa; phylum Arthropoda; class Insecta; order Diptera; family Stratiomyidae; genus Microchrysa; species Microchrysa polita. Next base: position 16,983,775 of record OX454420.1, read on the forward strand.
AAGGGTTGACGATTTGTACTGTATTTGCTTTAATAAAGCGCTCATTTCAATGGCGTTATTTCAAATATTTCCTCGATAGAAGCCAACATTGAAAATGTTAATCTGTGCTAGAGGTGAAATCAGTTTATATCCCTTACAATTCCCATTACATATGCATGTAGGCAAATTACACTTAATAAATTGTTGTAGCTACAAAATTCACTTCTACTAATAAATAACATGCGTGAAAAAAGTCAGTCCAATTCAGTCGTCTACGCGTTTAGAAAAAAATTTGTTATTCAAAAGACTCACATTATTGAATTTCTTTTCGTTTCTTTGATAAATATTATGATGTATATTGCACGCTATAAATACGTTGGTTTAAGCGAATATGTAGACTGTATATAATATTATATAAAATTTGGATAATAAAAAAATGAAAACAAAACGATTATCTAAATACGTGTGGTACATAATAGAATATATTATAATATACGTATATATATATATTATCATTTTACATAAATCGATACGTTATTATATAATTAACGATTACACTAGAAATTGCAATACATATTATTATTTTATACTTCTCGCATATATATAAATTTAATTTTAAATTATTTTTTATCATTTATTTATTAAACTATCATATTGTGTGCTTTTGTTATGATTTTTTTCTTTGTATTACATACTTGAGATTTTAATAGAAAATTAGATTGAATTTATGTTTTTTTTTTTCAAAATGTTGGACAACAATAGAATATATCGCGTACTTAAGCAAATAAATCAAAAGACACGGGCGCGATTATTATTATTTATCGGAGCAACAAAAAATAACAGGAATAAATTTATTAGAACATAAATGTATTTTTTAAAAGATTTTCTGTAATAAAAATAACAATAACTGTTTTAAATTATGTTTTTGCTTAATTGTTTGTTTTACGTTATTGATTTCTCTTCTGTATTTTTAAATTATCCGTTTTTTCTGTTCGTAAAATTACGCTCTAATATTTATGTTACTTCGTATTATGTTATTTGTATAGATTTTTGTTATCCTATCCCTATGTTCTCCATTTTGTTCCATTTTTTTTTGGGATTCGAAGACTAGGTTGGAAGTGTAAGTCGCATTGGCTTTTGCTTTTGTGTGATCTTACCAGAAGCCATCGGATTTACCACCAGGTGGATTGCGTACACGAATACAAGTTTTATTTTCACCTTTATCGAGTTCCTCTGCAAAAAATTACGACATGAATAATGCTTCCCAATTTATAAAAATTGAAACTGACAAACTTACCACTTATTGAGAACGTCGATTGTTGTAAGTCTCTCGACCCATCCAATCGTGGTCCGCGCGACGATGGCGTACTCAATTCCGAGCAAGCACCGGGCATCGTTATTGGCGATCCCTTCAGCATACGTACCATCGATTCGTTATTGGGAATTTCAATTTTCAACGTCTCATTCATATCAAACTTCTTCACGCCGTTCGAAATCTCTTCAACTTGCTTCACACCGTTCAAAGCATCATACACAAACGGTGGATTCAGAGGCGTTTCAATAAAACTACCCTGACCCTCGGCCACACGCACTTTTCCATCTTCGACACAAACCCGGCCACGAACAATAACCATTTCCGGTACACCGTGACAAACCATATTTTCGAAAATATTGAAATCACACGCTTGATGATGAGTTTCAGCGGAAATCTTGCGTGTTGCCTTCGGATCCCAAAGGACAATATCGGCATCCGATCCGGTTGCAATGCGTCCTTTGCGTGGATAAATGTTAAAAATTTTAGCAGCATTTGTACTTGTAATGGCGACAAATCGGCATGGATCGAGCAGTCCGGCGTGGACACCCTTCTCCCAAACGACAGACATACGATCTTCGACACCATTGACTCCGTTGGGGATTTTCGAGAAATCGTTACGTCCCAATTCCTTTTGATTGCGATTGAAGGTGCAATGATCGCTGCCAGTTGTTTGGAGATCGTCGCTGGAAAATTGATTGGAGAGATGTGGGTTAAATATTTTGTGAGTTCAGAAAGGACATAATTAGTTGGGAGTGTGCAAAATGAATAAATGTGAAAATTAGCCGTTGTTTATTAAAAGTAAAAACATGAATGTATGTATGTGGGAGTAGACTAAAGTTTCCGGACTGACAAAAAAAAAAAATTAAAAGAATCGCAGTAATTCGCGCGGACATTATTTGATGTTTGCTTTTGAATAGAGTTCTCCTTCAGGGTCGATAAAATTTTCAGCTTGTTTCATGCCTCGGGATAATACGTTTTTGAGAGAACTGTAAAATAGTCATTCCAGACTGGACAAAGAACACATTAACATCCAGAAAACCATATCTCTTCGAAGACATATTTATAATGAATGTATCCTTAGACATTAGCGCGGTTGTACAACAGTTAGGCCAGGCTTGTCCAACATCTCTCTCTCTGGTTCCTTTTAACCCCTAGTGGGGCATAGGGCATTGACTACGCCTCTTTTTCACCTCTGCCTATTAGCAGCCATCGCCTTTAGCTGGTCCCACGATTTGCCTATAGATTTTCCCTCTGCCTCAACAGATCTTCTCCATGTATTTTTAGGTCGTCCCACACGACGGCTAGCATTGGTTCCCTGAGGATTTCAATCCTGTTTTGCAATGTTTTTTGGCTCTTTTCGAAGTGTGTGACCTTTCTACTGCCACTTTCGCCGTTTGATGTCGATGCCAATCCTATTTTGGCGAGTAATTTTGAGAAGGTCGTCGTTAGATATAACCTCAGGCCAGCGAATTCGTAGGATGCATCGTAGGCACTGGTTCACGAAAGTTTGGAGTTTGGTGGTAATGTTACTGGTCACCTTCCACGTGGAACACCCAGCGCCCGCTCTAGCACTTACGCCGCCCCGGGCGAGTGGACAAATAGCCGCCCCTTAGGTAAAGTACCAGGCAGATTGATAGAAGATAGCACAAATGTTAAGTCGTTGTTGTTGTAGAAGCTATGTAAGAGACATTTTATTCTTAACTCGAGTGATCTTGGCAGCCGTTGATCGTTATAACTCATCGGTTCCACGATGGCTGCCGTAGGATCACATATCAATCCAAAAATGCATAGTCACAGTGGGATTCGAACCAACGCTATAGTAATTCAGAAAATAGAATGCCTACCCACTGAGAAAGCCCAGATAGTATGTAGAAGTCCGTTCTGCCACAATTTATACTCTTCAGCGCAATTCACTCAAGTTCAGCAAAGCCTTCTAGAGAGTTTGTTTGAAATTCCAGATGTCATGCGGAAACCTAGCGGAATTTAAAATAGACGTATATATGTGATTTGGGGATTTATCGAAGCAGGCCACTACTTTTTGGGTCCATTTTCGTCCCCTTACAGTGATATCCAGAAGTCATCACTGAGTCCCGTGTGATGTGTAGCATGTCTTTGAAGCGAAGTTCACTCATGGCTTCCACACTTATTGTGGATTTGCCTAGGATCCTCATCCTCCTACTACCTAGTGCTGATCACTCACACACAATGTGTGCTGCCGTCTTAGCCAGACATAGTCTGCATACATCATCCTCCACGATTTTCATCTTAGTTAGATGCTTTTTTAAATTACCATGCCCTGTCACTGAGGCAGTTGTGCAACTTAGGCTACTCCGTGTATGACTGAGTACCTGTTTAGCTTTCCTCCCTAGTGGGCTGGTAATTGCGTTTCGAGCCTACCTACAAGTGAATCGCCTTCGCCATCGTTGCCGATGTATGGAATAAGGTAAGAGATTGAAAATTAATGTGAACAATTCTTTTCCACAAAAACATTCAACAAACTTTAGAAAACTCAAAAACTCACTCAAAAATGGTATGCCAAAAATGATGGAGCTGATAAACATAAATTAGCTGGGTCTCTTTGAGGACGAGTTTCTTCAGTGGTTTCAATTTGGGTGGCTTATTTTCATAATGGCATCATTTCGCGAATTGTTATAAAGAATAAGGTAAGAGCTACTTTAATCGGGGAAACCTAGCTAAATCCCGATGTTAGCATGTCCGGAAACATATTAGGGAGACTGCTATTGCGGCTCTGGCAATGTGTACTGTGTTTCCTCAACTTGCTGAAATCCAAACTACCTTGTCCGAAATTGGCCCACTCAATGCTAGATGAATCAATGAATCCATTCGCGAGGAGACCGGGCTAATTGCTGCCATATGTGGATACATGTTTTCTAAAATGCCTGAAAAAAATTTGTTGGTGGTGCATTTCGGCAAGAAATTTCTCATAGAAGATTTTTTTAACGCTTTTATGTGCTGAGTCTTTATGCACTATTATTTATGGTTTCTCCAGAGGTTCAATATTTACTTAGTGGACGTGATCTCCTATGACTCAACAGACTGAATAAAAATATTGGGCCACAATCGGGCCTTGCAACACCGCGCACAAAACATCAAAGTTGTGGACAACACACGCCTGGGATGGACAGAGAAAGAGGAATTTTTCTTTCTTTTTATCACCACTAGCGACACTTTCTGCATCATCCGTATAACGAACATGTGGCGGAAAATATTAGAAGCACAAAAGTTCTCCTTATCAGAATGGATAGCAGATCAAGCCACTTCAAAATCAGATAGCCCTTATCTTTGACAAGAATTAGGGAAAATGCAAGCTAATCCTTAATTCTGATGAAAAGAAGAGGAATTTTCAATTGGAGGACGAAATCAGCACTCCATTTTCCAATAAGTTTGTTTTTAAGGAAGAACTTAATTAGCACATAACTTTGCAAGCATCACAGATGTAAAGTTTAGGCAAATATCACTAACCATTTTAAGATTCTAAATGCAGTACTTCGCTTTTTCTTTTCGAGTTTTTTTTCGTGTTTTAGCCAAAAAGCCGCCCCTAAAATTTGGCGCCCCGGGCGACCGCCCGGCTTCCCCCCCTCAGAGCGGGCGCTGGGAACACCCATATAAAAGCACAGATTTTACATTGCTTTCGAAGATCCGGAGTTTGGTATTTCAGGAGATGTTGTGGTTTTGCCAGAGAGGATTAAAACTGAAAAATACTGCTCAGGCTTTATTTATACGCGACTCTACATCGGCATCAGCCCCACCATCCGCAGTTACTACGCTTCCAAGGTAAGTAAAGTCCTCGACTTTTTCTATCGGTTGTCCGGAGATAGAAATGGTGTTTTGCCCTCCTGATGACAAGCTCATGTATTTAGTCTTAGCGGCATTAATTTTTAAGGCAGCGCTTCGACTTTCACGATACAAAGCATCCGTCATTTGAGCCAGATTATCTGGTGTGTTTGAAAGAAGGCAAATGTCGTCCGCGTAGTCCAGGTGCTGAAGGTAATCGAATAATTTCCACCTGATACCCTTACTTTTATGGTCGCGTAGGGAATCGCAGATTACGTCGTTGATGGTAATTAGGGACAGCATTGGTGATAAAATACAGCCTTATCTGACTCCATTATTCACCTCAAAAGGACTGGACAATTCACCCTTGTGCAAGACATGACATTGGGCTCCATTATAGGACTCCCTTATGATGGAAATAAGTTTTTCTGGTATGCCTCTCCTACGTAAGGCTGTCCAGATATAAGCCCGGTCAAGGCTGTCAAACGCTTTCTCGAAGTCAATGAACATAAGATGTAACGGGGATCTCCATTCAGCGGATTGTTCAATTATAATTCGGAGGGTGTTGATATGGTCGCTACATGAAAAACCCTCACGAAAACCAGCTTGTTCATTGTTCAGAGTGCGGTCGATCGTTGTCTTGATCCGGTCCAAGATTATTTTGGCCATCAGTTTAGAGACTGCAGGGAGGAGACAGACAGGGATTTTAACAATGCCGCCCTTCTTCCATTCTTGAGGGAGAGTCTCGGTTGCCCAACACTCTTGGATCAGGGGTAGAAGAATATCCGCTGTAGCGTTGATATCCGCTTTCAAAAGTTCCATGGGGATACCGTCTGCCCCCGGGGCTTTACCAGCTTCCAATGATTTAAGGGCCTTAATTATTTCCAGCTTGGATGGTACACCGGTATTAATTCTGGCCATTATGTCCAACATACCGTTGCACAATGTGTGTCTTTTCAGGAAGATTCGATAGCCAACGTTACCGCTCATGGATATGGCTTCGGTTTGAAAGTTTCCCTTCTTCACCGAATATCGTTGGTGGTCAACTTGGAGTACCTCTACGATATGACCGCTGGAAACTACCCATTCATGAAAGCTGAACTGGGAGTGCCAGTTTCGGGGTGGATCTCGCTTTTAAGACCGGATGAGTGGTAGCGTAGACGTGATCTAGATACTGGATTAACTGAGAATAGACATGGATGTTAGATATGTTCTGAATCCCCGGGGTGTTATGCGACCATGTGCAATTCGTAAAAGATGGTCAGGAACCCAGTCGGGCAGAACGCGACACTTGCTGTACGCAAGTGAAAGTAGGTCCTAGCCAGGGGCGGCGCATAAGGACACGCAGGGTTTGCGTGGCGAGGGGCCCACGAGGTTTAGCGGCCCAGAAGCCTTAACAAACTTGTTAACTTGTTCCAGAAACCCTGCGGATTTTGCATCAGCGGATTTAACCGTTGTCTCAAAGAATTGAAAAACGCAGAACAATTAGAATCATTCTGATCAGCCAAATCCACCTAAAAACCAAGGTTAGTCAATAGTCAAGCGATGTGATCCTAATGCATTTGCGATGATAGTGATCAGCGTCGTGTCAACAGAAGGCGTAGAATTGATACAATGAACACATCATTTTGCGTCTCTGTGAAATTATAAGTCCAAGTTTAAAACAATATTCACCTTAATTCACACCAAATTTCTTTGAAATAAAAAGTCAGTTTTTGGCACTAAAAAATCTTCAATTACGCAGTGCATTTTCTCCTGGCATGGCTGTGCTTTTTGCTGAAAACTCCAACATTAGACGCAGTTCGTAAGACCCGCTTACTTTTCCGTGCAAGTACCATATGGCCATAACGTCCTCCAGGTCTCTCTGAGGGAAATTGGAGAGATCTTATTTTCCTTACATTGCGTTAATTTGTAAAGATGCAATCGCTTCATAAAGAGTAGGATTGTGGTGCTGAGTGACCGAACTGGCTGTGCCAACGACCGTGATGTGATAGTTTATACAAAAATTGTAAAATTTAAACTGAGGTCTCTGGGGAAATGGAGAACATGCCAATTTCTCTCAAATTATTTAAACTTATTTGTGTGATGCTCAAAAGGATAGTACACATAATTAGCAAACTTGCCAGTAAAAAGTGGCAGATTTTTTCCATAACAAAAAAAAAAAAACGAGACCGAGTTCTAATCGTGCGAATAGCACGATGAGTGTATACCCTATACCCATGTACCTACATACCTAGAAGGCACGCAAAACCCAAGATATTCAATTTCATATTTTTTGTGGGGGAGGAAGGGGTAGATGGGTCGGACCTGACACATCTTTATTACCTTGTCAAGGCATCCAACGGCTACCATTTGATACTAATTTGAAGTTTTTCGTGACATTCTATCAAAAGATATGGCTGAATATAACTTTGTAGGGGAAGGGGTAGTCGGACCTACTCCACTTTCCATCAAATCACAATATATGTCAGAATCATATATTGATCAAAATTTCAAGTCGATATTCTAGCGAAAGTTATGGCCGAATTAAAATATCAAGGAGGGGTAGTTTGTATGGGAGGTAGGGGAACCCGTGGTCCGATTTGGCCCATCAATACCGTCCAAGATTTTAGCAAAACAAACATTCGACCAAAATTTCAAACCGCTAGCTTCATTATTTCGGGAGTTATCGTGCTAACAGACAGACACACGGACAGACAGACAGACAGACAGACATGGCTTATTAGATTCAGGGACCGACCCTGATCATTTATATATATACTTTGCCATACCTCCGGTGGCTCCTTTGAGGTGTTACATAATATCGGCGTAACAAAAACAATATACCCTATACCATCTTATGGGTATAGGGTATAACTACTTAGAAGGGGCTCCGAGTTACGTTTTTCCGCCACTGTAAAAGGAGAGAAGCATAGTCCTGGGCTTCCACCCAAATATTTACTGGGAGGTGTTCGAGGTCCTCTTCGAAGATAACTTAAAAAAGCTGTTTGTGAGGCGTTTCCGGTTCCTTACTTGCTCACGAAAAAAGGATGGGTACTTGCGATTCGCCCAAACCCAAAAGACAGCGTTCCGAGGACGATAGTTGTCCCAATACCGGGAAGCAAACAAACTCCACTAAAAAAATCTGAGGACGGCATAGGTCCCCGAACTCAACATGGAACCTGAAGAATGAAGATTCTGAGCCAAAGCGGCGCGCGTGTGTGTACAGAGCACATCCTGTCGCTGCAACAGGTCCATCCAGATCAGCTAAAACCCCACAGAATGCATATGGAATGAGTTCCGTATATTCCTTGTATGTGAGGGTCACAATACGTAAAACTCTCCACATACCCTGTTTACAGCACAGCTACTGTTAAGTGGCTCAATAACATAAACCTTAATCTCAATACATTAGAGTAACCCACGATGTGCGACAATCCCGGAGACGATAACGACGATCCTCTTTCGGCGAGGCGCCGACACCGTCATTGCAATAACACTTTCGTGCAGGTAAAAAGAGAGTTGCAGAGAAATGAGCGGAGGGTGGTAGGTGTAATGACGAAGGGAGGCCATTACCCGTATTTATGGCGTTCGATGGAGACCATTGCAAGGTGTTTCAGTAGAATTAAATACCACCAAAACTTAAATGGCGCCCGCGTAAAGATGATGTAACTAAGCCGTCCCCAAAGGGGAACATCCAGTTCCCGTGAGCAATGCGTCTGGAATCGATGTCCCTGCCAATAGCTCCAGTGAAGAACCAGCACAACAACATGCTTCCCCTGACTCGCCGTATTCGATTGAGGAGAGACACCTTTAGCAAGAAATTGGGTCTCAAGCCAAACATGCTACTCTGGCTTTACACGGCGCGTGGTGGTACGACCGATCCTAATATACGGGTCACTCGTTTGGTGGCCAGCGCTCAGTAAAGGCTACAATGTTACAAAACTTGGTACAGATCGGCTAGCCTTAGCGTGACATTGGGCATGCGAACATGCCCGAGAGAATGCGCTGAATGTAATCCTGCATCTTTCACCCATTGATCTTTTTATCAAACAACTGGCAGCATGTAGTCAGGCACATGGGCGTAGCCAGAGGGGGGCAGGGAGGGGCGCTTGCTCTCCCTGATCGATGATTATGGTAAAAAAAATTCTTACCGATGTAGTAAAAAAAATTGCTGCCCTTTACAATGCTAGAAGGCTAGAAGGCGTAGAAATGCGAGTTTGATTCCAAGTACTACGCAACATTTTCTGCTGCTGAGACTGTAGTTTGGAAAACTGAAATACTTGTACTTTTCTGGTCCTTGATATCCGGAACTGGGAGACCTACGTGTGAGCATCATGAATCGATAACATAATTAGATCAGAAATGAATCTCTCCCTTAGGGAACTCTTTTTTCTTCTGCGAAAATCCCATATTTGCAGAACACAATTTTAGCTGTCACATAAAGGTCTCTCCGGGAAAGTAGTGGAATTGAACTTCATTCAATATGAAAGTGATTTTAGTGACAAATGGTAACCAGCTTTGCCTAGTTAGGGACCTTGTTAAGAGATTCATTTTGTAGTTGAAGCATACCAGCAATGAAATTTAGCCACTGTTAATATTATGTTAAATGTGGAGGAAATCTTATCAAAATCGACCGTATTTCTATAAAAAAATAGATTTATAAATTTTGCTCAGAAGAAAAACAGTGACAAACGACAGAAACTGATCTCTTGGCCTATTTCTTTTCAATCACAAGTGGAATATGCAGTCCGAGAGACAAAAATAGCACTTAATATTGACGAGATATGGTCTAAAAAACTGAAATTGGAGGCGGATTAATGTAATCAGAATCACACACTGATTTTCGAATGACGGAAATGCGCCATTAGTACACAAATTTACCATCATAAGCACGAATTCCTTAATTACAGGAGACGCCATCTGTTGTAAAATTGAAGAAAAAGATTTTTTGCAAAAATATTTAATTTGTTATCAATTTCAACTCCTAACATAATCATGATGTTGAAAAAATTTCGGGCTTGTATGTATCCCTAAATTTCTCCAGCCGACTGTCGGATAATGTTTCTTTCTATGGATTCTGTGGATGTAAAACAAGAGGCTTCTCGGTGTGTTTCGGCAGGAGATGCGATCCTCTAGAACCAAGCAAAGCCAGAATTTAAAACGGACATTGATCTCGCAAGTGGAATATGCAAGTCCAAAAGCCAGAAATAGCACTGAATATAGATGAGCCACGGTCTCAAAAGCAGAATCGGAGGCCAGTTGAATGTAATCAGAATCACCAGTTAAAGTCTAAGCACGTTTAGGGGCCATTTTTCGTTAAATGGTGTAGAAAATAATTTTCAACCGTCCTTTCGTAAAATTTAGCTCTAAAATTAAAAAAAAAACAGGCGCGACAGTTTAACATTGGACTAAGGCCGCAGATGTGTTAGTGACAATTCCCAAGATCCTAACTGCTTTTTAGTTGAGGTGTTGAGATCAACAGCACGCTCAGCAATGTTATGAGTACTCGTTTAACATCTGAGTCAGATCTAAGTTCGTCACAAGGGGCGTGAGTTCGAAAAACACCATAAACTGAATTCGTTGACGGTGAGTCTCGAACCAATGACCCTGTGCTCCGAAGTGCGCGCACTAACCATTATACCAGCCAGATTACTCTAAATTTTGCCTAACAATATTTTCGCGACCAACAATTTCAACTCCTAAGAAAATCTTGATGTTGAAAAAATTTCGGGCTTGCCCCCCCTGCCCGAAATCCTGGCTACTACGCCCATGGTCAGGCATGCAGTCAGGCTCAAAGAGCTAAGCTGCTGGAGTACTAGGCCATACGGAGCAATATTCTAAACCAGCTTCCACAAGACGTACGCATCCTTGTAACGGATTTGAAAGTGCCCAAAACTAAGCTTTGGGAAGAACTTTGATGCCAAATTTCCAACTAGAGGTAGTTGGAAAGAGAGTGAGGTGGTCAAGGATTTTGACATCACATCACATGGATTGTGGCGTGGGTGTCGGAATCTTCTGCGGATCGTATCTCTGAATATTAACGTCTTCCTGATCATGCCAGCATTTGCCAAGCCGGAATGCTTGCAATCATGAATGGCTGTCATGCTCTCAGGAACATATAAAACGGCCAGAGTATTCCCATCTGCTCAGATAGTCAGGCTGCTACCATGGCATTGTGTATTTGCGTCCCGATGGCAGCTGTTAGGAGTATGATCTGCACCCACTATACAGGTGCTGCTAATTCCAAATGGCAAACCCTGAGTACTTGCGTTATATCAGGGAAGATGTGGCCATCCTACGACTGGAAAAGAACGTCTGAGATTCTGACTAAATCGCGTGCCAGGCTTGGCATCCCCTACAACGCGTATTGTCTCATCTGTGGAAATATCAATGAGAGAGAAACCCTGATCCACTTTCTGTGTGAATGTCCGGCTCTTGCCCGAACCCGATATAGGACGCCCGGTAGGGCTTTTCTGGGAGGCTTGGAGGATGCAGCAAATGTGAAATTAGGCGAGCTGCTGTACTTTCTTAATAACACTGGCTGATTTCAGGCACCTCACTAATCTTCATCATATACATTAGTTCATCATCTCTTGTCATCACTCCAGAAACTTTTCAATCTTCCCTCTAATCAAGCCGTACTAATGTGTAAGCGAAATTAAAAATTAAATTAGAATAAGTTAATGAGTATCAAATTGATGTTTTAATGTTTTAATCAAAAAAGCACTGAGTGCCCATTACTTGCATGATAATGAATGATTCTTGTTGTTAGAAAAGCAATACCGAAAACCATTTTTTTAAATTATGTATATTTCTTATTTTTAATCAGTTAAAAAAAAAAAACGAAAAATTTTTTTTTTAATTATTACCAAAGTCTTTTGTTAGTGTTATACTTACTACGCCAATGATTTCATCAATTGTCTAGGTGTTTCGGGAGAATTCCTAATCGGTGGACTGGTGACAAAATAAATTTTTTCCGATCCTTTCACCTCGCTCATACTACGACCGATAGAGCTGGCCAATGTTTCACCATAAACACAGGTGCCACTGTGCCGGGCTCGACCAATTGCATCGGCTGACAATTTGTTAGTAACTCGGGATACGTAGAGCGGAGCTTTCATCTAAAGTTTATAGTGTTTCACCCACACATAATGAAGATACGATAAAAATGGATAAATTTTTTAATGAGATTATTTATAGTTAGTGAGCAACGGGGATAATATACAAAAGCTTTATGGCTAAAATTTTGTTTTTCGAACGACAAAAATAAATGACACCCATGAAATACCTATGACTGTACAAGCATCTACCAACCACCATAAAAAAAAAAACAGAAAAGCATTCGACCTCATGCATTTACTAAGACTATATATGCAAAAAAAAAACATAAAACTTACTTTGCCAAAAATTTACACAAGGCTTCAGGTGTTGTTGGATCCGGTCTTAATGGTGGACTAAGGACATGAGCGGCTGCATGATGCCAACAATTGTGTTCATAGTGTGTACCATCTGTACCTATTGCAGCGGCCAATGTTTCACCAAAGAATCCAACACCTCGGTTTCGACGACGATGTTTGGCCAATTCAATGGCTGCCGATTTACTCATGACATGCACAACGTATAAAGGACAATCTACCTATTGTCATTTATAAGGTAGTTGCAAGTTTAGAGAAGGATTTGTTTTTGTGTGTGCAAAAAATATAATAATTACAAAACGAAGTGTTGGTGGTGGGGTTACGAGCCGCAAAAAACAACGAAAAGTTGTGACATGCAAGAAATATAAAATAGAAGAACCAAATTAAATTAAAATAAAATAAAAAATAAATACATCAGTTGAATTAAAACCAAACTGTTCGTAAAAAAACTTATTTAACCCTTTCCCGGACAGAACGTCTATAGACGCCCAATTTTGAGCATTTGACATACAAATCGTGTTAAATTTTGGCGTTGTGTCCGGCAATGAGTTAAAGTAAAAGTAGATTTTTAACTGTACATTTTTTAGCGATCAGGCGTACACAGAAATAAAAAACTTTTTTTAAGTGACACAAATAATAAATTTGAAGTTATCATATTGAATAGTTTTGAAATAAAAAAAAAAAATAATTTCGAAGAAATTGTCCAAGTCAATTATAGTTATAATTTACATCATCTAATAGTCCTGACACACTTAAACGAGTTTACGAACGAATGCAGTTTATGAGTCCAGAACGAGTTTATATGCGGTTTATAACGAGGTTATGAGCCGTTTGGAGTTTATGAAAGCTCTCATAACCACGTTGTAACCCGCAATTGGATGGAGCTTTCGATTCATAAACTGCATTGTAACCACCGAAAAGCTCTTTATTTATCATAGTTAGCCTATTATTTTTGATAAAAATGTCAATAATCATATGTTTAGTGTTTCCCATCCTGAATATCGCCTGTCAATACTGAAGTTTTAGAGTAGTCTATATCATTATGTACTACGTACACCCATAGGTAAATAAATACCAGTGGCTTTGCACAGAACGACGCTGTCATTAGCACCGGCACTTGTGTGCGGTTTGTAGCATCACACTACGTGCACCTTGCGTAAAGACCGGCCCACTAGACATCTGGGTTGAATTTGACATTATACATAAGACAGAAATTCTCCGGAACTAAAATTGGTAAGCGAAATAGCAGTTTCCATTCTACATTAATATTAAAATCGATTGTTTTCCTTACTATAGGTGAACTTGTAGATGTCCGGAATTAAATTTTTCAGGAATGTGCCAATACTTATGCGGGCAACATTGACGCGGTATAGTACAGGGTAGCGTGAATCTCTGTAAACCCGAGAAACGAAGGAAACACCTTTCAAGAAAGCGACGAAAAGCACTATTTTAAAATTATACCTATTCATAATTAAATATGTATACGCGATTAAGACAGTTCGTGGATTATGTAAATAAAATAATACGCTCTGCAACTGCGCTGTGTTTATTTATTTCCACTTTAAGATCTTTATTAAAGTTATGGGACTGATATAACAATTCGATATCTGAATTTTTATTCCTTATTCAGGTTTGTCTATTTTGTAACGTCGACACGATAATTCTTCTGTTTCGCTTCCCTGGCTTTCTTTACATTTTCAAACTTGGAACAATTTACCAATACTTAATATTGACGCCTTTTCAATTGTGGACGATAACGAATGATACCCAGGAATATACTTTTCAATATTTATATTTTAACTGTCACATATCAAAAGCTCAATGAGTTTATTCTGACATTCATAACCATCATTCGACTAGTGTGTCCTGCCTATTGAGTTTATAAAGCTCAGAGCTTTTAGCGGTTTACGAAACGAGTTTATGGGCTGGTGTGTCAGAACTATTACAGGTCTCAGGTTCGCTTTTGTAAATTGTGAAAGCTAGCGTAAAGTACATACAATTTACAATTCGTGCATAAATTTCCTATTTATCTGTTATACAATCATTTCAATTACTGATCTAATCCTATTGTTTAAGAGAAGACTTATTTATTGACTTAATTGTTTATATTTAATTATTTAAGATAAATAAATAAATATTTGATATCGGTATATGTTCACGATTTTATAACAGATCCTTGAAGTAAAGTAAAACTAGCTTAATTCAAAACACTCAAACATTATTTACAATTCACACTAAACTTATTTTAACATACAAAACTAAAACGTTCGCATACCTGATGTGCCAAAACACACGCACGATTCACAGCTTCCGCTTCAACCTCCTCCTGTCGCGACAATTGATGTCCTTCCGGTCCTGTTACACCAGCATCCAATAATTTCTTTACATTCTTTGCAATAATATCACCATTCTCGGCGTGAACCTAAAATAAATTAAAATAAGTTCCACAGTTGCAAAAAAATGATTTTTAATTTGTTTTATACATTACCATTCCAACAGCTCCCAGTTCACGACATTTTTCAAATGCTTCCATCATTTCCGTATCGCCCAATTGATAGAGTCCTTTATAGGCCATGAACATTTTGAACGAGTTAACACCACGTTCTTTGCATAGAATTTCCATTTCATCTTGTACCGATTTTGACCACCACGTAATCGCAACATGCAAACCATAGTCACAGCAGACTTTTGGATCGGCCCATGAACGCCATGTATCGTAGGCTTCAAGAAGCGATTCACCCTTATTTGGTATGACGAAATCAACTGAAATTATAATGATGGATTTTTGAATATTGTATTGTATAGTGTGCAAATGAAGAACGTGATGTGGAAATTAAGTAGGTAATTATGACGTTCTTTAATTAAATATTCTGATTTGTTTCTCGCACTTTGAGAAAGCTGGAACTTGACAAAAAATTAAAATTTCGCTTCAGTTTAAGCTAATTTTTTTTTTCAACCTCATGATTGCAGACTGGGATTTTGTTAGCGTGGGGATGAGGCAACGATAAAGATATGCCCCTAATTTAAATTTCCTCCAGAAATATACTGATACATTTTTTATGTTAAGAAGAATATTAAGAAAGGACAATCGAGAATGACTTTGGTCACCTTTTAAAGATAACTGCCACACGTATTTTTGCTTTTACTCTTGACTGCATCTAACTCGTAACCGATTTTTGTATTTATAACCTATGTAGTAGAGATGAGCATCGACAGAAAAACATTGGTTACCATCGAAAAAGCATCGAGACGAAACCATCGATGGTAAGAAAACATCGCACCAAAAACATCGATGTTTTGGGTTTTTCGAGTACTCAAAAAAAAATAATCACTTTAGTAGCTAAAATTAAGCTGATTGAATAGATGGGATGGTTCTGTTTATGGTTTTCATTCATTGCCTCATCCACTGACCCGAATTTAACTCTTCTTCTTGCGTTTTTTTTTATAATATGCATTCGTATCGTACTCACAACCCACCGCATAGAGCAATCAGCGGTACCGCGCGGGAATCTGGTCGTGTAGATGGCAGTGGGCCCGCTGTTCCCTTTTCTCCATATTCTCTCAACATTAAGCGAGAAAGAACGATAATAGCCGAAGAAAAATAACCCAAAATATGACCATTGAGCGGAAAAAATCAAACGTCTTTGGATTTTTGCAGGCTGATTGGGGATGGTCTTTGAAAAAAAATGCAAATTCACATTTAGTTGAAGATGATTTTCGCCAAAAAAAATAGTCGCTCCGATCAAGGACCCCCATTATCCCTCCATTTGCATTTGGCAAAACGGCGTGTCCATAACTCCCCCAAAATTAGAGCTGAAATAGTCTAGCGGCGAATTTTCCAATCGAATTATAATGTATTATATGTATATCGTTGCAAAGGAAATTTTATGCAGTTTTTTTTACGTTTTTAGACCATTTGTCCGTATTTTTTGCCGTTTTTTAAATAATCTATAAAAACTCATAAAATGCCCCCTTTCCCCTATTTTTTCATGGTTGCATACCTCGAACCGGTGAGGACTCCTTTCCCATAATTAAGGGGGCCATCCCCAACCATCCTGCAAAAATCCAAAGATTGATTTGCCGACCAATTATCGTATTCTTCATAGACTATAATCGGACATACTTCGGCCGTCCGTCGTACGTTGTATCTTGACGGTGCATGACCAGAAAAGATGCGCGACGATATTCTAGCACACCTACCACACCTCTTTGAATTTCGACGTAAACAGTGAGGAAAGGTTGAAACCAGATTGACTGTATAATGATAAAGTTGAGTTGTTAAAAAAATATGTTGGGGAAAGAAACATCGATTGTCGATGGTGAAAACCATCGACCATCGAAACGCAAACCATCGATGGTGAAAAACATCGACCATCGGACCAAAAACATCGATGTTTTCGAAACATCGATGTTCGATGCTCATCCCTACTATGTAGCTCGTTTATACTTAGTGCTTTTTATGTCCTTTGGACGTCATATTTTACTTGTGAAAGAAATAGATGTCACTGTTTTTTTTTTCTTATACGAAGAGGCATTATACGTATGAGGTATGAGTTTTCAGATCCATTTTGAATAGAAATTTATAGTTTTCGGATTGAACTGGGAGCTGGATAACGGAAGTCATGAGTTTGTACCCAACATAGCGTTTAGTATGAATATGTATTTACGCCAACATATTTTCAAAGTTGGTTGGACAATATGATCACAAGTATAGGTGATTGGGACCCGCGGTATACAGGTATGGTCATAAGCACTTTCTATCTTGCTCGTGACGTTATCACTAAGAAGAGAAGAGAAAGTATAGGTACTATTTGAATGAGAACGATTACTATGATTTCTATGAAAAAGCATCACAAAATGTTTGAATTTACAGTTCGCCAAAAACATACAAGGGGGATTCATGCTCGCTTCGTATATCAGAAATCCTTGTTATTGCGTATTTGAGTATTATAACACAACAAAATTTGAATGAACGCCCCAAAAATCCTTGTCGTATATGAAATACTATGTTATACTATGCAACAACAACAATGAACAGCTGATTTTTTGACAAAAAAAATCACAAATTTTCGTTTTATGTGTCATAATTATAATTTTAAATGAGAATTGCGAGAAAGTCTCTCTTTCCGCTCAATTAAAAACAACCTGGTTACTAGGAAAAAAGTAAATTTTATACGATTTTCGTATTTTCTGTCCCTATTCTGCCTATATTAGTTCTCGTATTCAATAACAAGCCCGAACCCGTGTTTTTATTAGGTATGTTATTTTTGGTCAAATAACAGGCTTGATGCTTGATTACCGGTTGACACTATGCTTATCTACAGCATAGTTTTTCGTCAATGAAAAAGGTAGATGCTCAAACAGATTTATCCCTCTAATGCTATGGGCTCAAAATGAACGCTGCCATGACCAGGACTTCAGCATAAAGGTTTGTGTTCGTAGACACGACTCATACGACGATCACTGAGTGATTGTCGCCTGACAACTGGAATTGAGTACTGCTTGCATATATTTTATATGGAGCTGTGTTCCTCCAAACGATAGTCGTTGAGCTTGTCAGGCGACGGTCGTGTGGCATGTGAAGAATAAAATTATCGTCGCGACGATCGCGGTCATTGTTGTACATGCTGCCTCGATGAGTGGTGACCGTGGTGCAAGCCACTTGTTTGTAGGCTTTCGGGGAGCGGCTGCTTGGGGTGCTACGCGCGTTGCACATAAAATTTCGTGCAATGCTCGTACATATCCGGATGAGTGACGGCTGTGGCTCTTGTGGATGTATATAGAAAAGAGTCGCGCGATTATTGTCGTGCATGCAGCTTCTCTGTGTGGTGACCGTGGTGCAAGCAACTTGTTTGTGGGCTTCGGGGAGCGGCTGCTTGGGGTGCTACACACGGTGTATATAAAAATCGTGCAATGGTCGTATTCGTTTCGTAGACATTCGGTTGAGTGGCGAGCGTATCTGTATATAGAAATCATCCGTGCGCATGCTGATTGGCTGAGTGATGGCCGGCCGATGCGTTGTTTGGAATGGTTTTCAGGGAGCGGGAGTAAGATAACGATGAAATACATAAGTCATGGTCGTGGTCGCTGTAGTCGCTTGTAGGAAAACACCCGTAGTCGATAGTCACATAGCAAGCATCGCCTAGCTACGACAGCTCAGTGATCATCTTGTGAGTCGTCTCTACGAACACAAACCTTAAATCCAAAGCGGAATAAGATTTCGGGACAGGCAGCCGAAAAAAGTAGTAGCTTGGATAGAAATGTAATATTCAACAGTGAAAATCTGGTGTATGGTGTAGTTTCTTTCGTTTAGCTGTGCCGAAAGGAGCAGTCACCGTGTTTCAACTTAATCTTGTTTGCTGTTGGTCGTCGCTCTCGATCGAGATGTGGGAGAGACACTACCGTTTATGTTGCGGTAGGGCACACAGTTATAATGGAGGTTCGCCAGTGGGCACAGCCGGGAACTGGAAGGCCTACATCAAGAGGAATATGGACAGATCTATGAGTGTGCGAACGCATCTATAGGTCTACTAATGTAATACAGATGGGTCCTGTTTGCACAATATTCAGAAAGCTTTTCCATTGTATTGAATGGAATTTTTGTTTATTTTGCATTGTTACGCCATATTTTGCTTGGTTACGCCATCATAGATTGAAAAAATCATTGCGCAGTTGCATACTGCGTAAATGAGCAGAAGATAGCATAATTATGCGAATTAAACAAAAAAATTCATTCAATATAATGGAAAAGCTTTCTGAAAATTGTGTGTGTCTTCTCTATGCGATAAGACTAACCATTCGATACGAATTTTGAGAGAATGGACCCTTATCTAGTGGCTATCGGCTGTTTAGTCTTATCATAGACGCACACCATTGTCCGATAGCTTCAGTACAATGCCATTGGGTGAATTCACATTGTAAGACGAAGCCGGACGGGTAAACTTGCAAGACAAGAACCATCGTTCTTACAATGTGTAATGCACAATGCTTGTCTGCTGGCCACTACAAAAGCTCTCGCCGTCCGTTTGTTTGTGCTAATAAATGGACGGCGAGAGCTTTTGTAGTGGCCAGCAGACAAGCATTATGCATTTCAGATTGTAAGGACGATGGTTCTTGTCTTGCAAGTTTACCCGTCCGGTTTCGTCTTTCAATTTGAATTCAGCCATTCTCTCAAAACTCTTATAGAATGCCATTCAATATAATGGAAAAGCTTTCTGAATATTGTGTGTCTTCTCTACGCGATAAGACTAACCAGCCGACAGGTACTGAATAAGAGCTATCAGAAACCCGGCCAATGGCTGATTTCAGATTATAAGACGAAACCGGACGGGTAAACTTGCAAGACAAGAGAGCTTTTGTAGTGGCCAGCAGACAAGCATTGTTCATTTCAAATTGTAAGAACGAGTCTTACGAAAGAAAAAAATCGTGACACGATTGTTTTTCTTTCGTAGGAATCGTACGATCGATAAGACGATTGCATCTACCAATAGTTCAGGCGTTCTGCAAAGACAATTAGCGCGTGTTTTACTTGCATTTTAATCTTGTCGACTCGTCACTTCATTGTACTACACTAACTTTGGAGCGTGCATGGCAACATTTATACATACTTGCTGTGTGATTATTGTTCGCCGGTCCGTGTTTTGATCGGATAGTGTGAAATGATCATACGATGGTTCTTGTCGTGCAAGTTTACTCGTCCGGTCGTTTTCTTACAATTTGAATTCAGCCAATGTGTATTGTATCAAATTGAATGTTTGTTTACTTTCCATAGTTACGCCATATTTTGCTTGGTTATGTCATCGTGTGAAATTACGTAATGATTCTACTGTATATGCAAACTAGAAAAAATCATTACGCATTTTCATATGATGGCGTAACCAAGCAAAATATGGCGTAACTATGGAAAGTAAACAAACATTCAATACAACGTATAATTGCCGTGTATTTGACATTAGTTGTGAGTATAAATTAATGAGTGAAAGTATACAAAAAAGGCAAAAATATACTTCTGCTCTCGTGACGACTGCACACGAGAGCAGGAAAAGTATATGTTTGCCTACATTCTGCATAGGCCGTATGAATACTAATGCCGGAAATAAGATGGATGCAGAAACAGTAACAGCAGCAGCAATGATAATGCAGTCCAATGAAATTTAAATGAGTGAAGTCATGTTGCAACAGCTATAAAAAGATTTTGCTGCCAACATGACGTCTCCTATTTAAAATGCATTGGACGTTTCTGCTGCTGTTGCTGCACCCAGTCTGTTTCCAGCATAATACTCATACTCGAACTTCGCAAAAAGGTTAGTACTAGAGAGAAGTAAAGCGTGAAAGTAGCCCGCCCAAGAATGGTTCCCGGATTTTTTTTGAAAGTACTCCAATTGGCGTAATAGAAGCACTAAAGTAATTTTTGGTGAGACCAATGCTGAAAACATTTTGTGCCTGCCCCATAATTATCCCCTTTTCTCGAGAAATACACGTCGAATCGGTACGGCAAAAACTTTAAGGTAATATTTGGTCACAAGTTCCAAATTTGGGGTCAAAAACAAGAAAGAAATTTGAATTGCTAGCCCAAGAGTGGTAACCTAGTTTTCTCCGTTTTCTCCAAAAGTTCCATGGCTCCGATAAAACATTGTGAGGTTTACTTGGAATAATTTAATCAAAGGTTTGGGAAATTTGTGATGCTAAAAATGTTTCTTAGAAGAACCTAATTTGGGGTTTAGGTTTGTATGGCAGCCCCATGACCCCATTGTCCGATTTTGCCGATTCAAACCTACAAACTGCCTGCAGCAAAAAGAAGCATTTGTACAAAATTTCAGCATCATAGCTTTTAAATTGGCCGAGTAAAACGCGTCGCAACAGACAGACAGACGGACAGACGGACAGACTGACATCGGCCAATCGACTCCCCAAGTCATGCTGATCATATATATATGTATACTTTTTATATGGTCGGAGATGCTTCCTTCAATGCGTTTCAAACTTCATGACAAAGTTAATATACCCTTCCACTCAATGAGCGAAGGGTATGACTAGAAAGTAATTTGGATTGCTGGCCCAAAAGTAACCCAGTTTTCCCCGGAAATAACCGTCAACCGCGGAATCACTAACGCAATTTTGGGCAGCTGATTCCAAATTTTAAGTAAAAAAATTTGTCTGTTTTGCCTGTCCTACAGCGGTACACCGCTTCATGCATGCATATTCCACAAGCTCTACCTGTTTCCTCCATCCATCGATACATTCTTTCAAATGCCACAACTCATTTTTTCCATGTCTCACAAACGAGTTGAATGGAATGCATGTTTCCACAAATGTTACTTCTTTCACTCCTCCACCGATACCATACCAATTCCCAATCCGTCAATACTAAACAACTCAATAAATTATAAAACACCTACACCATAAATAAAACAGGTCGAAAAGGATAAATTTTGTTTCCACAAAAACATAAATAGGCAATTATAGTTTTTACTCATATCATACTATGCCAAATACGATATTCAAATAACACCCCAGCACAAAATGTTATTTCAGGTATCGTATTTGGAGAGAAATAACAGACTTTTGAATTTAATGACAACTGAAATACGATATAACATCGTATTTCAATATACGAACGCGAGCATGAATCCCCCTACAGTAGGACTTCCCGAAAAGGACACATATTAACCTGTTGTATGTGAATAACTTAATTATCCACGTCCGTCTTTATCCTTAGACTTAGTTTACAAACAACTAAAGAACTTAAAACAGGCGGTAACTTTAAACGCAAACAGTATTGATCTCATATTTTTGGCTAGGAAAAACAATTTATTTGGAATTGACCAGAATTATTTTTTTAACGAAATTTATTTCTTGGTACATTTGTTTTCACTAAGACTGGCGCAAAAGTATAATCTGCCCAATCCACAAAAAGGGTGACAAGCTGAAGTGTGAGAATTACAGGGGAATATCATTAGTTTGTACGGCCTATAAGATTTTATCGAAAATTCTCGAAAAGAGAATCAATCCGAACGCAGAACGAATCATTGGCGAGTATCAAGGCGGCTTCAGACCTGGTCGTTCAACGACCGATCAGCTTTTCACAGTAAGACTACTCCAAAAGTGCTGGGAATATAACATCGACGTATACCAAATCTTTGTCGATTTCAAGCAGGCATACGACAGTATCGATCAAAGTGTACTGTATAACATTTTGCTGCATTTTGGTATACCGGCAAAGTTAGTGCGACTCACAAGGATGACGATTACGTCACGCAGGTCAGGGTGCAAAGCCTTCTGCATAACCTCAATAACGCCGCAAAGGAAGTTGGACTACATATCAACGAAAGCAAAACAAAGGCCATGATGGAATCGAAAACAAGGACGCCAGTAAATTCAAGCATCACAGGGGGGGGGGCCTTAATATCGAGTATGTAGACAACTTCAACTATCTGGTTTGCAACTTATCAAAGGACGCCAACGAAACCGACAAAATTAAGCGACGGATACAACTAGCCAATAAGACATATTTCTCGGTCCTCCCTATAATTAATTCGAAACTTGCGCACAGGAACTCGAAGCTCCGCGTGTACAAAACGATCATCCGACCCGTGCTATGTTATGGCTGCGAAACATGGACCTTCACCCAAGCCTCCGAAATTTTGCTAGACCGATTCGAACGACAGGTGCTTCGGCAAATTTTAGGGGCCGCTCGCGAACGAGATCAATCATGAGTTGTATCAATTGTACGATGAGCTGGAAGTATCGAAATCGTGAAGCTTCAACGCTTGCAATGGGCTGGGCATGTACAACGGATGGACGATAATCGCATGCCAAAGAAAGTGATGAACGCACAACGAATTGACGGAGCGAGGTTGCGTGGACGACAGAGAGCTCGCTGGGAGAACTCCGTAGGTGAAGACGTCCACCAGCTGCTGGGCTTCCGAAACTGGAGAACAATATGACGTAACCGCGACAATTGGAGGTCAACGATTCAGGCGGCCAAAGCCCGACGTCGGGCTATCGTGCCACATTGATGATGATGATGAGATCATACTGTAATTCCGGGCGGATTTCATCTATATAATGTCCCCCATTAATGGACAACTATTGTATATTCTATTGCACATACATTATGAAATGAAGTGAATACTACTTATAGTTTCGCCTTTCACACGATGGCGTAACTAAGCAAAATATGGTGTAACTATGCAAAATAAACAAACACAATCAATTAAAATTAATTAAATATGGTGGCTCGCCAACTAGTATGCGGATGGTAGGCCAGGGGAGCCCCTGACTCGGAAAATCTAAGTCCCCGAGATTAAAATTTTAATGAAAACCTAAAATTGCGAATTCAGATAAGTGGTCAGGTCACGCAGTTCTTTATTTTTAGTACGGATTTTTATTTTTTTTTATTTTCTAATATTCAAACCCGCATCGCATTCAAACATAGTGTAGTAGTGTAGCGATTTTTTGAAAATCTTGGACGGTATTGAAAATCGGCCAAATCCGATAAAGGGTTCCCCTACTTCCCATACAAATTACTCTTCCTTGAAATTTCAATTCGGCCATAACTTTCGACAGAATATCGCCATCACCCTGGTAAGCCTGACTACCCCTACCCATATACCTCCTCTACAAAGTTATATTCAGCCTGTTTTGATAGAATGTCACTAAAAACTTCAAATTTGTAGCAAATTGTAGCTGTTGGATGCCTTTATAAGATATTAAAAAATGCTTGATCCGACCCATTTATTCCTTCCTCCCCTATAAAAACATGAAATTAAATATTTTGGGCTTTGTGTGCGTGGTATAAATTATACACTCATCGTGCTATTCAGATGATTGGAACTCGGTCTCGTTTATTATTATTTTTAGGTTTTTTTTTGCAAACACCGTTTTTTTTCAGCCTATCTAGCACCTGCTCAGTAACGTTTTTTTCAGGTTTCTTAGTACTTGTAAGAGTTTTTGCAGGTATTATAGCGCTAGTTCAATACCGGTTTTTCAGGATTTTTAGCACGTAACGCTTTCTCAGCACTTCAAAACTGAGCCTTCTGTAGTTTTCCCAGGTTTTTTGGTACTTTTTCTTTCTTGAGATTATGAGAGTACCATACTGGGGTGTAAACGCCCAAAAAATTCGTGTTTTTGACTTCAAGTTTGAAATTTTGGAATTGAGTATTTCCCGAGAAATGGGAGGGGGGGGGGCAGGTACACAAGAAAATTACGTCAAACCTCACTAGCTCGAATAACGAATTGCCAAGAAAAAAAATAATTAAACTGTGAAACCATAAAAAAAAATTTTTGCATTTAATAATTTTGTATAAAAGTGCATGATCGCACTGATTTGTGAAGTCATGTATGTTTAGATTTCCCACATACTAATTATGCTTATTTATTTATTTTAAGCAAAGACTTTTTTTTAAACAAGAAAATACATCTTAAATCAGCAAAAAAAAATTTTTCCTTGGCTGTTTTTTGTTGTATTTTTTTCATGTTTTTAGCAAATGATTTTTTCAGTGTAAGAAACAAAAAAAAAATCTCTACCACATTTTGCAATCTAAAATAACATGATGACTATACTAAAACTATCCGTTTAGAAATAGAATATAGACATTTTAAAGGACGAAACTCATTCAAAATTTCAATGCAGCAACTTATAATATCCTTTCGTATATGACACCCATCTTGTCTTACGACCGTCTTACCATCGGGAATAATGCACAAGTCTTTTT
Source organism: Microchrysa polita (assembly GCA_949715475.1). NCBI lineage: Eukaryota > Metazoa > Arthropoda > Insecta > Diptera > Stratiomyidae > Microchrysa > Microchrysa polita. Next base: position 17,008,977 of record OX454420.1, read on the forward strand.
TGGGCCTAAGGATCATTTCGTATGGACATTAGGAGTAATGTAAGCTGCTGTGCAATTGCCTTACGTCTATTTGTAACCTAATGTAAACAAATCTTCTATGTGTTTAGTTTATTGCCTCCAAATTTTAGAAAAAAAATATCTACAAATAAAAAAGTTACGCATAGTTTAAATAGCCCACCCTGTTCATCATCAAAATATTATTATTGTAGTTTAACGTTGAAATTACCTTAGCACTTTGATAAAGATGTACGTATCTAAATGGCTGCAATTGCATTGGTTGTTTGAGCGAGCCATTAATGCCTATAATCAACACTCTCCTCGTCCGAAGATATTTTTTTCATTAGGTGGTTAAGCTTTATCTGCGCTAACTAAAGCCGCTCTGACGAAAGTTGAGCAATAGAAGAATGTCTATCTTTATTATCGCATACATAAAACTTAAACGTGTGAAATTGGCGGCAATTAAAGCCAAATGTGAAATTAATTCAATTTATTATGACAAACTCCGCCAATATAAAAATTGGTCATGTTATCTGAGAATTTAATAATAGAATAGTGTGAACCATAAAAGAACAATCAGGTATCCACTTTAAATGCAAAGCATACAATGCAAAGAACAATGATTTTTGTCACACAAATCTCTAAATTCATTGCATAAATATTTTCTTATGCGAACATATCAGACTTATGGCATCCGGGGTTTTTTTTCCCTCGACATTGACGTAAAGTGTGTCTTTTTTGATAAGGATACCTACATGCGTATGATATAGTATTTTTGGGTTATTTTCATCCTTAACCGACATTCTCAGCATTGAAACTGGCAGGTACTAGATACACCTGGTAGCTAGTGTCTATACCGAAATAGGTATTAAAAACGTATAAACATTAACTTAAAAATAGTGTGCAGATTCGACGTTTTTTTTTGCAGGAGATTTAAAAAGAAATTGTGTACACTAATTGTTGTGGAATAAAAAAATTGTTTCTTAAAATTTGCTGATTACTCTTGTTTTGGCATTATCTAAGTAAATGTAGTCTGGCTGGTCTAGCGGTTAGTGCGCGCACCTTCGGTGCACAGGCTCATGAGTTCGAATCTCACCGTGTTCCATGTGTTTAAATAATAATAAATGTGTTGATGTTCATGCCTCCTTTCGTTAATTAGGAATATCTACATTATCAAGTAGTCTGGCTGGTCTAGCGGTTAGTGCGCGCTCCTTCGGTGCACAGGGTCATGAGTTCGAATCTCACTGTGAGCCATGGTGTTTTTCGAACTCACGAGCTTGTGACGGACTATGATCTCACTCAGATGTTAAACGAGTACCCATTTATGGGGATAAATAACACTGCCGAGCGTGATGCTGATCTCATTACCTCAACAAAAAGCAGATAAGATCTTGGAAATAGGATGTCACTAACACATTTCGCGGCCTTAGTCCAATGTTGGATTGTCGCGCCTGTTATTTATTTTTATTATCAAAGGATCAGCGCCCGCTCTAGCTTTTACGCCGCCCCGGGCAATATTTTTTTTTCACTTGAGTAGAGTGATTTTGACGACTCTTGGTTATTGTAACAGCGAGTAGCTCCGAAACGATTTTCATCGTCGAACCGGCAACCATAGAAACATTTTTCTAAAATCAACACAAAAATTCATTGTCAAGTGGAATTCGAACCAACGCAAGGCTCCAGTAATTCAGAGTATACAGGGTGTCCGTTTATTTCACTATTCTAGCTGGTCTAGCTTTGCAGATATTAGGCTTTAAGTCGTGCAAGAAAATGATTTTTCCAAAAATCTTTAAATGCCTGTGGCAGCTAAAGGGTTAAGCTGAGGGGGTATGTTCCGTACAACTTTTTTGCTGGAAATCATATGGGAAATCACAATCCGGTGCGTTTATGCGGCAGTTTCCGGACACCCTGTATAATCTGCCCACTGAGAAGGCCCTGATAGTATGTACATAGTAGAAGGTCATCCCGCATGGTGCCCGTTTTAATTACTTAAACTTCAATTATCCGGATCTCTTCGCAGACGGATTTCTTTAGTGGGTTAGAAATTTGGATAGAGAATAATGTAGCTGGCTGGTTAAATCGGGCGAACCTAGCCATATCCTGATATTGACATTAGCAAAAATTTTAGGGAAGTTTACTGGCTCCAACCCTCATCTTGCTGAAGTCCAAACCAACTTATTTAAAATTTGTCCACTCAATTCTAGATTAATCAATGCAAAACTATACTCAAAAAATATTACTAATGCAAATGGTAGTTTTGGCCATACAATTTCTTTCTTACTGAGTGTATTTATGCAACACGCGACTCCTTATTTCTCATGAATTTCTCCGGAATTACAATATATTTTTAGTGGACGTGCTCTCCTCTGATTCAACTGACTATACAAAAATGTTAAACTTCATTCTCCGGAAATTCAGCTGCGACATATCGCAAAAATGTATAATTGCGTGCTATTACTCCGTCCTTTTTTTAAATAGCCCATCTCTTTGGCAATAATTAGGGATCATGCAAGCAAGTCGAATTAGAATAATTAATTCTGGTGAAAAGAAGAGCAACTCAATGTTCAATTGGAGGCAAAGAGTTTTGTTAGCACATAACTGAGCGAAAACTTTGCTTTTCAGAAGTGGTGGCCGGTGCTAGCCTCACTGACAGGGGCGTAACCACGGGAAGGGGCTAAAGCACCTCCCAGACCTCCCTTTCGGCTTTTCCAACGTTTCCCAAAATTCGGCGCCTCCGGCGACCGCCCGGCTTACCCCCCATTAGAGCGGGTGCTGCAAATGATAATATCCTTAGTAAAATATCATTAGCTAATCTCTAAATACAGGCATACCTCGACTTAGGACGGTAATTGGTTCCAGGAAAATGCGTCCTAAGTCGAAAACCTTGTAAGTCGAATAACCATATTGCACGTAGGCAAGAACACGGTCACAACTCCAAATTCGGCACTTTTTAGTTAATGATACAGTGTTATAAGAAAAAAAAAAACATTTAAAATAAATATGCATGTACACATCAACATTAACTAATTTGCTTAATATTTTTCATATCCCAACTAGGGCTCTCTTATTGAAAACTGGCGAAAACGTTGGGCCAATTTTTGTTGTGAAAGTATTAAGGCAGAATTCTCTTTTTCTATCTAACAATTTAATTTAGAAAACACTATTATAGAACACTTCTTATTATTTGTTGAGGTGATCGTTTTATATTTCAAGAAAAAATCTCATGCTCATCACCATGGCTTAAAATATGGATGCAGAATTGTGCAATTATCATTTTAGTTCGAGCTACAGGTAAAAGTCAACACCATTGTAAAAGATAAATCCAAGTTAGTGAAAGAAAAATCAGGCAGCATACAAATATTCAAACTCAATAATATAAAAGGAGTTCGAAATAAATTACCATTTGGCAAATACACTGGTCGGCATATGTATTTTGACATCTCATATCCTCCAGTCCCGACACTGGTTTTGTTTAACTAAAGCCCATAGCGGTAAATTTATTTTATCAAAATTGAAGCACATATCGACAGCAATAAATATGCTTAATATTTTTCCTGTCCTCCTTCGGACTCTCATGCTATACAAAAGAGAAAAGATGGAGGCGTAATTCTGGTGTGCCATAAGTATTTTGACAACATTTAACTCTTTGATTGCACGCATTTTTTCGCAAGAACTGATGCACAAAACATATTTTTATTAATTTTCGAGTTCCCCGTATTAATTTTCAAATAAAAAATATCACCAGTGGCTCGAAACATAAACAAAAATCAGAATTTCGAAGATTGGTTTGAGCATCGATTGATGCAAGCCTTAGTTTTGGTTTACGCATTGAATACGCTACTATTGAATTTTATTTTATACGGTAAACTGTTTATTACCAAACAAAAAATGTTTTCAAACAAAATAAAGACAAATCTTGGCGCTCTCTGAAAGAAAGCGAATGTGAACCCCGAGTGATGAGTGACCCACGATGAAGAACTCTGAGAAAGAAGTGAAATTTAAACCAAATTGTGCCGCAAAAAAAAAACGAATATAACTTCCGACGATTCAATGACGACCAAAAGAAGCTTTGGCCATGGAAACAGTGATTTGAACTTAAGCAGCCTTGGCCATTGTAAGCAATATATCCCTGCATCATGAGAGAGCCTCCACTGTGGTATTAATTTTGATAACCAGGTATCCGTTTTTCCACATAAACTGGGCATTTTCTTTAAATAATGTTGAGCTTTTTCCGAAAGTTGTAGTAACTTGAACTTTTTCCTTAGTAACAGAGGTTTGCTTTTGGTATGGTTTTTAAATCTTTCTTTGGTTTCACTTTACCCGCGTATGCATGCAATTTGCCTTTTTTAGTTCTAGGCCGAAGGTGGTCGCTCTTATCTCTGCCTCCGATGGCACATTCTTCATATTCATAATATCCTTTGGTTCAATTAGGACATTTTCCATAAATATTTGGAAGATTTTTTGGTAATGATCCACATCCCAGTTCTGTGATGCATGAAATAGTTTTCTATTTCTTTTATCTAATTCAATTCTGGTGTTTAATAATGAACAGTCAACCTTACGAAATTAAATTCAATTGCAGCGTCTCCAACCTTTAAACCAGGGTTGAAGTTTGCCTCTACGGAGGCTTTAACCAAACTTCGAATTTCTGATTTTTTTTTCCAATGTTTCAAGCCACTGGACACACTTTCTGCTTGGAATTCAAAATATAAACACAAATCATTAATAAAATTATGTTTTATACATTTTTTTCCAGAGGAATTGGTGTACAATCAAAGATTTAAATATTGTCAAAATACTTATGTCGCATCAAAATTTCGAACCAATCTGTTCTCTTCTTTATAGCAAGAGAGTGCGAAAATGGACAGGAAAAAGATTGAGCATATTTATTGTTGTTGATAAGTACTTTGATTTCCCTTTAATAAATTTACCGTTATTCGCTCTAGTTAAACAAAATCAGTATCTTGGCTCGAGAGTACCAGATGTCAAAATACATATGCCGGCTAGTGTAGAGGTCGATTTCAACTCTATTGCAGAAGGTTGTTTGTACAGACCAGTAAAATCTAAAGGTGATACGGATGAGTAAAATATAATTTCATACTATTCGACAGATACTTAATTTATGAAAAATGATTCGAATTTCTATAGAAATGGTAGAACATTTTGCAGAGTAGTAGATTCCTTACATTTAAAGAAACTGTTGGAAATTTCTGTGTACAAATTATATTTTTCATAAATATAATTGAAGGGACTCCATAGAGTCCCTGCTTAAAAATGGTTAAATATAAATTGAAATATTTCTTTGATGTCGTATCTCAGAATAGTGGCTTAATTTAAGTCAGACAAATTAAATTCAATAACAATTCATAATTTTATCGCTACCAATTTAAGGACGTACACTACCAAGACGTATCACCACGGTTTTTACGACTTGCTAAAAATTATTTCTTCTATTTTCGTATCAGTTATGTTTTAGCTCACATTCGAAGGGCTGAAGCACGAAGTTATATTTTGCCTAGCTAATATCTTTATGTTGTTATATGGGATATTGTTTAGTTTAAAATGCAACCACACTGTCCGGTTCGGCAAACCCCGGACAATGCGGGGCATTAGATGTATGCTCCATTTTCCGGCATACAGTGCTCTGCATTTCAAAAACGTTTAGTTCTTAAGTGTTATTGATTGATCTGTTTGCCGCCGCCGCAGAATTTTTTGATAGGCTCGCCTAATCCTTTACGCTAGCGTTTAAATTAACTTCTGTAAAAGGTCCTTTACAAAACAGCCTTTACAACAAAATTCCTTCTTCAAATATCAGCTCCACAAATAAATTAGAAACTTTATGCACCAGGAAAGAAAAGTAAAAACAGAAATGAAAATTCTGTCTGACACTTGTGTTTTTATAAGAATCTTTTTTTGTCAAATCGCGTTGTAAGTCGAAACAAAAATTGTTGTAACTCGAGTCTTGGTGTCTAAATTGTTCATGCGTTGTAAGTCAAAATGTCTTAACTCGAAGCGTCCTAAGTCGAGGGATACCTGTACATAATGATTGTATAGGTACATGTGTTTGCACCATAATGTAAAGCGTGTGAATATATGTATCTTTGCCATTATTTGGCCTACATAAAACATGACATGTGCTATCAATTAAACTATAAAAAAACTCCCTCCCCTCACACTCTATTATACACAACATTCACTTTCGTTCGGCGGAAGAAAATCTGCTATGTATGAATACAATTATGTTAGAAAATTTACGTGTCACCATAAATTCTTGCATTGCATATTCAAGCTGTTTTGGCTCACACACCATTGAGGTCACTAGTGCGATGGGATGGGATGGGAAGATGTGCTTTAAAATAGACAATTCTGCAACGAACTCGCGTCATGATTCAATCTCAAAATAACACATCCTAATTTATTATGTATACAAACATTCGCATCCACCATGTAAGTATGAGGGAGGCGTTTGATTCAGCAAGATCTGAATCATAGGGAGAGTAGTAATTTTAATTTATTTATTGAGACGGAGAGCTTTTTCGGTTTTCAAGGGTTGTACTCGGATTTATTTTTTGGTATTGCTTAATTTTGAATTAAAATTTATAACATACATTTTTCTTGAGACAGAGAGATATTTCCTTATTTTCTAGACCAACATAAGAAGTGCTATACTCAACTGAAAATAGCTTTTCTAATAAATTATGAACGTCGGTGTTCCGGGTTTTCTGATAATTTTTTCGGCAGCATAAAAATTATTTTTTGTTGGCTAGAAAATGATCCAAATACAAACGAACTGAATACACTTTACCACTATACATTTATGTTCTATAAAAATCTAAATTTACATTGAATACTTACTGATCGTTGTTGTTCCGCCGGCAATAGCTGCTTTTGTGCCACGATAGAAATCATCAACGGCCACTGTACCACCGAATGGCAATTGCATATGCGTATGTGGATCAATGCCACCGGGTATAATCAATTTGCCGGAAGCATCAATTGTACGAACACCTCCAGGCACAGTAATTTCAGAGCTTGGTCCCACGAACCTATAAGCAAAGCACACACATGTTAAATGCATTCTTTAGTATTGTTTCACTGTTGGGGTTTGGGTTTGTGATATGGCTTTAAATAGTTAACTAGATGAATTAGTGAAATGAGAATGTGCAAATTACATAAACTGATGCATTTTAGCCAAATGCGAATTAAAAGTCCAGACAGACTGCATAACTTTGTCAGAGCATAATATAGACATTGAAATTAAAATTTAAAGTTAAGGAGCAACAAACTGAATACAAATTCTTAAAACATTATCTTTTTTTGTACATCTTACAATTTGAATTTACTTACTTGATAATTCCATCTTCAACGTATATATCCGCATTAATAACGCCGTCATGGTTTACAATTTGTCCATTTTTAATATAAAGACGATTTTGTGCGCTCTAAAAGTAAAAAAAAAATAATTTATTAGAAAATTATGATTGCGCATAGCTTTATTTATTTGATCATATCTATTTATATGAAGCATAAGCATAACAGATGTGAAAGTACGATATATAGGAGATTCACACTACCATAACATCCTCGTTTACTTGAAGCTGAGGTTAATTCCGTATTTTAGGGCAATATTGTAGCTACACTTGGTAACATAAATCCACCCACTTTTTTCTTCCATTTATCATAATACCTAAATTACGAAATAAAATCTTCACGCCCACGAGGTCTGCTCCGCCTAGCCCCATTTTCAATTCTATGGATATCAAACCGATATTACAGTTTCCGTAGCACTGATTACAGGCGTCAATTGTCAATGATGTCATTCGAAAGATCTTGACTCCTAATTAATAGATCCGAAGTCCTTTTACTTAGAGTCATCATTGTTTTTCCACCGCCGACCCGAAATTTGCGGTTTTCAGAACTGTTGAGAAATTGATTGAAATAGTGCTTCTATGGGAAGTAGTGGAAGGAGTACCGGCAAAACCGGGGTGATCGCAAGGAAAAATTGCGGAAACTGATGGCATAGCAAGTGGCCATTTTTTCAGAAAGACGCTTCTTCAGTTATAGTTTGTAACAGTTTCAGTGATATTGGAATTTCAGCAATCCGAGGATTTTTTCAATCTTTAAATGTCTGTTCCAGCTTAAGTGTTAATACACTAAGTGTGCTACTTTTTTGTTCAAAATCAGATCAGTTTACAATTATACTAGATCTAATGCCGAATTTCTACGGTTAGAATATTCTCACAAAATGAAAACTAACATCTGCTGAGAACTGCCGTCAGCCTAAGTGAGCATTTTCTAAAATTTGCAAGCAATATTACAAGTACATAATATATTTAAATCGATATTAAATCAGTGAAATTGAAAAGAGCTCTACCCATTACATACTACCCACATTTTCTTCAAGTTTTTAGTATACATACTACGATTACCTACATGTGATTACATCATACTCTAAAAAATCTTATTAGAAACGGCAATTGAATGTTAATTGTTAAAGCGTTTAATATAATTAAAGAACACGAAAGCACGACTGAACGTTTAGAATGGACGGTGTACCGATTGGCATTAGATTGTATTTGGAGTATAGTATAAGCAGCTTATGCAGAGTGTCTCGAAAATAAATATAAGTGCATAAACGTATTGCCACGTTATTCCTCATGTGATTTCCAGTGATCAAAGCGGTACGGGACTACGAGACATGCCCCGAATTCTTAACTTTTTTGCTGTAACTATCATCTGAAAATGTTTTTGTTTGGAGTTCTTTGTTCGGTCTTTTGAAATAAAATACAATAGCTAGCTACCTCATAAACTTAAGTGATGAGTTTCTGCCAAGAAAACACAGTCCACAGACAAAATTTAAATCAGGCAAGCGATTTACTTACAAAATTTCAAAAATATATGTTAATTGCATTATAACGAAAATGTTCGATATTAAAAAATCTGTGTGCTGTGTATAGAAATTAACGTTTGTCCGATTTAAAGTCTAACTTCGTTTGAATAGGATAAGCGTTAATTTCTGGAAAGCTTAAGTTTCTAGCCTGGGTCGGGTTTAGGCCGGGGCGAGCAAATTAGTCGTCCTGGACGTCAAACTATGAGGGCGCTAAATCAGGGATGTTTCGTTAATTAATTTCAAGAAAGTCGTCCGGAGAGACAAATGCCTTGCTGGGGTAGGGGTCATGGTTTCCTTGGCTTGCCTATCTGCAGTACACGTTTCGGTATTGTGATCCCCTTTTAGCCCCATCAAGGTTAAGGTTAACGTGATTCCGATGTGCATGTCGCAGGCTCATTTGACCTGGTACTACCAGCTCACGTAAACCGCAAAACTAGCATATATTTTCGCATTACCCATATACTCGTCAACTAGCCCCTACGAGGCTCAAGTTATGCGGGGACATAAACTCCGAGGCTTTATCTGATGCTTACCGCCGTTGTTGGCACAATGCAAATAAACCAAAGTCATCCACGACAATTCTTTATAAAAATAACAGGCGCGACAATCCAACATTGGACTAAGGCCGCAGGATGTGTTAGTGACATCCTATTTTCAAGATCTTATCTGCCTTTTGTTGAGGTAATGAGATCAGCATCACGCTCAGCAGAGTTATTTATCCCCATAAATGGGTACTAGTTTAACATCTGAGTGAGATCATTGTCCGTCAGAAGCTCGTGAGTTCGAAAAACACCATGGAACACGGTGAGATTCGAACTCATGACCCTGTGCACCGAAGGTGCGCGCACTAACGACAATTCTTTATACGTAGTAAATAAATAAATACATATTTCGAATCTATAACTCGAGTTTCTCGATAATACCCTTTGTTTCCTGGACCCTTCAAACAAAGTTGAAATTTATATGGATTAAAGGGTGCATAATAAAACGAGGAATTTTAGATTAATATTCAATTATGAATAGCCATAATTGTTAGGTCAAAGGTTACGCTGTGCAGCAGCTAGATAATTTGATGTTTCACAAAAATGTTTAGAAATAATGCTACACTACCTAATCCAGTGCGAAATTTTGTTTTAATGTATAAAATAAAGGTTCAATGTTATTGGAAATTTTTGACACGGCGCAGAACACTAAAAGAGTGTTTAACGCTAGCAACAGTATCAGCTATAGGACAAAATATTAGCATAGCAAAGCGAATATTATGGAAAATCGTTTCGTGAAAAAAATAGCATTAAACAATTCATAGGTTATGTTGCAGCGACCCACCAAGTGAATCTTTTTTTAATTGGCAAAACTACCCTTAACATTTATTACTTCTCCGTTCCTCTTGTAAATTGGCTTAAACCAGGGAAAAAATCAAATCTAAGTGTTCAAATGCAGTTATATGCCACTTATATCGGAGAGATGATAAATTTGGAAAAACATCTACTGTTTACTTATGCCAGATATTTTTTCCACTGAAGGGCTGGATAGTTCTCGCGCGAAAATGAACCAAAAATACCACTGGCAAATTATGAACCCATTTTCAGACGTTAGTTTATGGAATTCCCATACGATAGTAGATCGTTATGCATATGCATTTTCATTTAAAAAATTGTAGAGGAACAAATTCCAATCCAGGCTTTAAGATTAATAGCGGCACTACATTTCCAAAATTTCTTTCAGACGTCTCGGTTTGTATGTATCGCGTGCAGGGAGTCCAGAATTAATTTTCTTGAACTCTGTGATTTGACCAGCAAGCTTTGCATACATATATTTTATTATATATATTATTATATCTTCGATACCTGCTTCCACATCTCAGTGATCGAAACCGGTTTAAAAGGCATTTTATTTAATTAAGTATTATACAATACAGTATTTTTTATGCACGATCTACGCCAGGCAGGGTGCCTTAATGTGCCTCTCATTCACTGATGAGTCACATGTGCCCAAGCGTTCCACACCGTTTACGTCTATGATTTTCAGATGCCACACATGGTGGTAATGTCGGTAAAAAATAAAAAAAAACACATTGTTAAAGCCGCCACAGACCGGGTGTCCTTTGGCTTGTCTAGTTGGACAGTACATATACATAAAATGATAAAATAATGCAAAAACATGCGCACTGTAAGATGTTTGATTTCAATACAAAATATTCGAGCAATTTTAAAAATTAATTTTTTTCTTATACAATGCAGATAGGCTCATTTTTATACAAATTTATCTATCTGCACCGCACAATATCTACGGGATAATAAATAGTTATTCCGTTCAGTAGAATTTAAAAAAAAATATTCTTCTTCCTCAGATTTTTTCTTAATAGTAAAAGAAATGCTAAAATGCACTGTTCCTTATAGAAGTGGACTGGAGTTAATTCTTTTGAGTTCTCTGCCGCCAGAATTTAGCTGTACTGTACATGTTTAACGGCAAACGTTAGTCTATGAAAGTTCTCGACACATTTCGTAGAAGTATAAGATTACAAAAATGTAGAACAGTTGCCAGTTGTTTGAGTAATAAGCTTTCCTTAACCGCAAAGTTGTCCGCGATCTTTTGAGTCACGCGTTAACCGCGATGGTACAAAAAAATGTGCTTAATGCTTTTCGACTTGTGGATCATTTACATATTTTCAGGAAATCCCATACTAAAAAACAATCTGGAAGATTGATCTAGGGATCTAGGCTATGACATGAATCATCTGCCAATGCCATCTCCAAATGGCTCCGCCAACAATTTCCCTAAAGTTTCCCGTATGGCATTTTTGTTTTTCAGTTTACATATTTGGTTTCTAACCTTTATTAGATTCAATACGCTGAAAAAAATCATCATAATATTAATGAGCTAGTAGCATAGACTTTTTTCATTACCATGATGAATTAGTTCATAGTAAATAAACCTTCTCTTCCTTAAAATAATACAGAGTTCATCTATTTTACGAAACACCGGGCGTTAGTATAGCGAAAACAAAATTTCAACTTAATGTAAAGCGATCATGAACACAATGAAGTTCCAGTAGAATCTTATGCATTGTACATTCCGGCTATGAACCCATACATTAGCCGCGACAGTAGCTAAAACAAAATATGTAATAATTGATGATATTGTTCATTAATTATATGACATCGATCATAGTAGTACATACTGATCTCACTATCACTTTATGTATATTTTATAAACCTTCGTCACGTATAGTCTGCGTGGTGTAGTAGGTAGGGCGTCTGTATTCAAATCATAGGGTCCCGGGATCGATTCCCACTGTAGGTAGGTAGGTAGGTAATTTTTGATGACTATTCAGAGCAGAGTTAAAATAAATGTCGTCAACACTTATAAAACTGGATGCCGGCCTGCGCCAGTTTTTTTTAATTGATGAACTTAGTAACTATATCAATGAACAAGTTGTTAATTTTATGAATTTGTTCATAATTTTAATGAAATTTTTGTTCGTTGTTTTGATATAATCAGATTCATTGTAATGATGAAATCCGTCTTCGGTAGGATATCGGTGTAAATATTCATTACTTTAATGAACACTTTCATTGTTTCCGGGCACTTTTTTCTTTCAGTGTAATTTTAAAATTTTTTGATACATTTTTTTTAAATGACATCTCGCACGGTGCATAATATCAAATGCAATTTCCAATTCAGAATATCGCGTTGGGGACTGATGACTCAATAGTCACCTGTTACCGAAGCGGGCAATTTTGATCCATTTGCGTTTTACTTGGACAATGATCCTGTACGTCCAAGAAAGAAACGACTATAATTAAATATTTATTCACTTCACAATACCAAAGACACTTTCATCATTGTCTTAAAAAGGCTATATCAGACAGAATTGTACTAATTGTATACTTTTCTTTAATAAAATATAATTCATACATATTTTTCTGAATATATAAGGTATAATACCCTTGTGAGTTTTTTCATAGAGGGGAAAAGGAAGATCCTGACTTATGTCAGTCATAGTAAAATCAGATGTACCCGACTATATTTGCTGTACCGGTAGTAGACTATATTGACGTAAATATCATAAATCGCAATCTAAAACATGTCAAGTTGAAGGTGCACTCCTGGTTTTTCCATCGGTTTCTACTCCTAAAACAATTTCAGCGATCATCATCAAACAGACTTAGGACAGAGGCTCCTCGTTAATAGACTTTATTGTGGTTGCAGCGATTTAGAAATTTTGTTCATGAATCGAAGAATTTAAATAGCTTATGGCCGTGATCGTTCGGTCGTCACTCTGTGAAATAGACACTCATAGAGAAACGAGTTTCCAAACTCGGCACGACTCGTCGCAAGTTTATTATTCAGAAGAAGATGATAAGAAATATTCTTATCGTAGAATATTAAACTAATGCGACTAGGAAGTGGTATGGCTGACAACCATATCACACTCCAAATTCAGTTGTCTTTGTAACGTTGATGACTACACACGGTAGTCATCAACGCACCATGCTCCACTAGGAGTTACGGTAATTGATAAAGTTAGCAGCAGCATTTTTTATCTCAGATTCGTCCACCAATTGAAATTGCCATAAAACACAACGCATTAAAACGTAACCCCGCAATAGCCAAATCAATGATGATAACCAAGATATGTTATTTTTAAAATGAAGTTCTAAGATCAGACCCGTTTATATTTTATTCAGAAATTATTTTTTCCACGAATGGCAGAAAACCTTATGGTATAATGTCCAACCTAGCGGCAACAGTTTTCCATTCGCGTACAATTAGATTTATAGCGTCAACGTCAGTTGTAACCGCCCTTGACCTGAAGAAGAATGATCCTTCCGATTTTATGAGAAAACAACGGAAATTGAAAGCATTTTGATTGCATAGTCGCTTTGCAATATCATGTGCGTAAATTCTTCTTTCTCAATATATGTACACAAATTAGTATTAATCTACATAAAAGATATATGAATTCAAGGCGACCGCTTTTAAAATTAAATATTTTAAGATTGTGAATTTTTTACTTTCTTAAAATTTAATTGAAATATTGCTTTCTCTGATCAAAAAACCTATCCCGGCAGTTCTTAGAAGTATGAATGGTCCATTTTGGGTAAACTCAAATTTTCTTATTGCTTCCAAGAGTTGCGTGTCGACAAAATGTTGCGAAAATTCGGCTTGACCACTGAACAGAGTGGAAATAACTTCCGCCTGTTTCAGCTAGATAAGAAAAGATTAACTTTTACTTTCAGTTTTCTGATCGGACGAAGTAATCACTTTAAAAATTAGTTGTTTTGTATAACTTCTGAATGAAACCAAAAAAGGAATCAAAGTGCATACGGAAATCTATGGAACATTTTTTTTACTAGCGGTCATACCGCACCGGACGGCGGAAGTTAGTTATGGCTAGCTATTTGATGACAATGGTAATGAATGAAAAAATGATGGTGGTATTTTTATAGCGACAATAAGCTATCTAACATCATGTGCATACATATTGTACAATATTATTGACGCGATTCGATCAACCTACAGTCAACTGTAAGATGGCAATTGAACGTCACACAGAATATTTACTAATACATTCATCCAAAGTATTCATCAGTCTCCATAAAGTTGGATAATAATAAAAAAACTTGCTTACCTGTAAATGAATAGGAACTTTTTTCAACGGTTGGGGTGCTGCTGCCATGTTTGGTCCTTTACGTTAATAATTGCACGTTCACTATTTAATTTATGCCTTTTCGTTTATGTTTTCACTTTATAGACACTTTAAGTATAATTCACTTTATAGCTGTAAATACAAAGGAAAAAAATCTATTTTAAATTCAATCTATTGGAATATGGTTGACATCAGTTTAGTACATTTGTATAGTCTTAGATTTTATGTAATTTATTTGAAGAATGCATAAATGGTAAATTACATATACATATTTTTTAAAAGTCGGCTCAAACAAAAAGGCTGATTGATGAAAATATGTTTTGATTGTTGATGAATACGTATAATTTTTTCCCGGACCCCACAAATTATACGTCGATTTGTAGAGTAGAGAGAGAGAGAGAGAGTATACTTAGTTTTAAAATAACTAAAATCGCGTGGTTGCTAAACAATAAACCCGCCAATTAAGTATGGGAAAATGGAGAGCATTATGAAAACAAAACAATAAAATTTACTTCAAAAAAAGATACTGAAATCGTTATTTAAAAAAAAAAAAACAAATACAAATAACGAAACCAAAAATTACTACTGAATTTCTGCTCTTTCTTTAATTTTCGAGCCAAAGTAAGCATTTGCAAACTACAGTTTCGAAATTATTCCGTAAATTTAACAATATGTATAAACTCATGGCAAAAGAAATAGAATTTTGTAAATTATCCAATGAAATTTATTTCAAAATTGTGTTTCTTTCTGAATGCAATTTATGTTATTGATTTCCTTTTGTCATTATTCTGTGTTATCCCACTATTTTTGGTGTTTTGTGTTAATCCCGAAAAAATGTACATTATGGTATGGCATTTGCCAATACGTCTTCCGCTTTTAATGCAAACTCAAACAATACGGTAACATAATACATTCGTGTAAACAGAATTAAAAAATCGATAAAAATTCTCGTTTGCTATTTGAGTTTGTATAAATATGGGATAACAACCGGCTGGTTTAGGGATTAATCGATCCGATTTTCTATTCATACTCGTATAGTTTTCAGTCACCCGGAAAACAGAAACATCATTTAGGTACGTACTTGTATTATGTGCGAATAGGAATATGATGTAAAAAATGTTTGAGTCACCATCACTCAAATGCGCATAAAATTCCGGGATAATGATTTTGAACCCTCCACCCTTTTGTCGCATGGTTTGCAATTGATTTTTTAAAATCCTGATTATTATTTGTTCTATGCAAGCGGCAAGTGTTTTTCCATAATTCCCCCATTCAACTGACACGCTCCCGTTTTGTCGTGGAATCCGATAAAATGCACAGCAGTATTCCTTCAACTAGGACTATTAGGCAGTCGAAGGAGGGTGCATTCATAATGAAAGTACAGTGATAGTGATATAGTGAATGAATGCCAATCCAATTGGAGAGTTCCCTTTTTGCATTTTATTTAATTTGCAATAATTTGTGTGGTATCGGTATGTATTTCATATCAAGTTGATCAATATTGTAGATATTAGAATGAGTCACGACACGAGTCACTATTTTTTGGCATTTTTTTTTTCAAAAATTAAGGGGGGAATTTCCAACTATGAGTTTTATGCATAGAAATTGTCTGCAAACATTTTATATTTTCAGGAAAATTTAAGCACGTGTTAGGTTACAGATAAGCAGCTTGCATGCAGACATCCATAAATATAATTTTTAGGGTGAATTTATATTTAACGGTATAGTGATATAATTAAATGTGTATCAGTCACTGGCAGATGCCCAGCCAAACCTCTTTCCCTCCCCCTGTGACGAGTTACGGTTTAATGTTTTTGAATATTACTAAAGAAGATAGGTTAGGTTAGGTTAAATGGGTTGTCTGGTAGCCATGACACACTAAGACCACATTTGCGTTCTTTGTGATACCACACGGGAGAAGTAATCCCTTCCACACTAAGCCTGAAACCGACTGAACGTGCAATAAAACGTTGAAGTTGACCAATATCAACGTTCTCCAGGTCTTCCCAATCGGCAAAGAAGTATGCCCCCAAAATTGATCTACTTCTTTCTGATAAGCCTAGGTAACCACGGAGAAAATGGAAGATACTTTCCTCCTCCTCCCAAAGCTTCTACATAGATCGTTATACAGTGTCTCGTGACAACGCCAGCGACAGCTCCAATAACTTGCCTTTTTAGTATTAATAATTTAGAAGAACGATAAAGATCCAGATTAGGCCAACATTTTTGTTCTGGAAGCTGTACTTCCATTAATCCATCTTGAGTTAGCCTTGCTTACGGCGGCCTGCTTGATGGTCTGTTTGCATGAATCCATGGGCATACCAATATGTCGTTGGTTTCCTGGTGCAGTTCCTGCTATGCCTCGTTGCACTATATATGTATGGGCTGTGCGCTGGAATCCAGCACAGGCTAATATAAAAGTAATTTCCCATTTCAGAAGTGCGGCTTGACAAGCCAGCAGGGGCGAACCCAAGGGGGGGATTTGGGGGATGAAACACCCCCCGAAATTTTAAAATGAAAATTATAGATATGAATAAAATTCACACAACATATCTTTATTGATAAATCAAATACCTAAGTGATGATTTTCACTATGTCCGACGTCAGACTATCGTTTTAAAATGCCCATAGACCTTCCAATCGATTGAAGCAATTTTTTGATTGCCCGATAAATTGGAAGGTGTTTGTGACCATCTAATCCATTTTTTTGATTGGACGTCTGGAACATATTGCCATGCAATTTTTCATACAATACAATTACTAACAGTACGTAAAATTTACGTGTTCGCTCACATTATAATGTGTATACGCAGTTCCACGGGTCTGGTTCACTACTCACTGAGTCACTGCAGCAGTGCTATCCCCAATTAGTTGTTGTATGTCCAAGTGAGTGGCAGCATCATGTTTGTGGTCTATGGCGGTAAGCTTAGCAATTCTAGATGCTACTACGCCTATTTGACGTGGAGCTTCAACGGCAATAATAAAAATATCCGAATAGTTCGTCTCTGAAACGCACTTGTATATTTTAAAATTAAGGGCATATTTTGGTCTAATAATTTTTGTTTGTTTCAGTGAAAAACGATAAGCTGGGTAAAATATGTAAACTGGGAAAATATTGTGAGAAAATATGAAGACGTCAAAATTACGTGTTGTTAGTAATAACGCCCTAACCGGTCATGTTAGTATTCCAGGGTTAAATAGCGCAGACTTCCCAAGTTTCAATTGTCAAAATGACGAAGTCGAACGAAAATTCTCCATCGAAAGTAGCAATAGATCTTCCATCGCCACAAAATATATAATTTTCGCTATGTTGTGTTGTCTCGTGTGGACACAGATTCAGATTGCGCGATAAATTGCATAGTGTTTGTGCTGTACGGGCGATTGGTCAATCGATCGGACAGTACATATATGGCCACTCTTAAGCCTAAGGTCTAAGAACATTTAAAGCGTTGGATTTCATGAGCCACTTTGCAAATACAAATCACCCCCGAAATAAATTCCTGGGTTCGCCCCTGCAAGCCAGTACCGTTGTTGAAGTAGAGAATACGGACTAAAGACTGTGCGTGAAAATAAAGACATTCCTTGTCGTTATAACGTGCTGTTGCTGCCAGATTAATACTTCCTGGATCGCGATGAGTTCTGCCTGAAGAACACTACAGTGAGGAGGTAATCGGATTGAAAGGTTTCAGTCAAGTCCCTCCGCGTGAACACCAGCCAGAGAATCAAATTTGGAACCATCCTTATAGAAAAGCGCCACGTCTGGAGCCAAAGAAAGGCCGTCGTTCCATTGCGTTCGAGATGGTATCAAGCTTTTGAAATTCTTGGCAAACAAAAATCTCGGAGTAGTAATAATAATTCGTCCATGCGGGGATAATAGCCCAGTTGGATAGCAGGAAGAGCGCGTTTTGTAGTAACTCACTAAGGCTGGTATAGGGAACTTACCTAACATAATACATAATAGCATAGGCAATAAGCTTACATCCCAATGCTTCCAGGTCCATGATCAGCCTATTGACCACGATATTCCAAACAAGTGGAGTACCCCTGCTCACATATCTTCGCGTGGACGAAGCTCCCACTTTCGACCATATAACCCTAAATACCAGCATTTGGTTAATGAGGTTACAGCGCGAGTCGTCAACTCGCATACAAGATAGTGTATCAGTAATTTAAAATCATCAAGAAAAACTGCAAAACGATTAAGACACCACCATAACCCTCAATCTTTAAATTCTGTAAATCAAACCTCTATAATTTATATTAGAGAGATTTACATTATATTGTGACGAAATCTTGACATGTATTTCTAAACAAAAAACCGCAAATATGAAAATATCACACATGACACGGTCGAGCAACAATTAAACGAGGTTGAAATATTGCAAAAGGCATTATTACAAAACACAAAGGGGTCGTACCGAGACCATTGAACAGGAGTTGTAAACGCACTTATTGTTGAGCTCTACATCCATCCACTTCAGTAAAAACACAAGTACCTTCGGTATAGGTACGTTAAATGGGTTGAAAAAATGTTACAGTATAAGAGCATGTATTGTAGAAAAAAAAACATTTTTTGTTAAATACAGCTTTTGTGTTATTTTGTTGTTAAGTTCAAAGTCCTGTTGTAGTACGTCACCCTTGTCTAGGAAGTTAGTTGAATGTTGTTGCGATTTATTTTGTTACAAAGAAGCTGAATATTCATATTCTCTGCGTTACATAACGTATCACTCCACACAAAATTGAATATGATTGATAGTGGAAAATAAAAATAAACTCTAACAAAACAGAGGTAATTTTCTTCTCTAGAAAACGGAAAGAACCCCTTTTACCCAGTCAGCCATTACAATTAGGCAGTACCTCAATAAATTGGAAACCGTTATATCTTAAATATTTAGGAGTTTTACTTGATAAAAAATTGACCTTTAACACCGACGCTATATTTAAAAAATCAGATACTTATATCAAATCTTTGTACCCCCTAATCCACCGAAAGTCTCTTCTAACTGCAAAAAATAAATTATTAATTTTGAAAACTATTTTCCAAGCAGCTATGCTATATGCTTCCTCAGCTTGGGGAACCTGTGCCGAATCACACAAAAAGAACATTCAAATCAAGCAGAACAAAATCTTGAAATTGATGCTCAACTTACCTCGCTTATTCAACAGCAAGACTACATTCAATTAGTAAAATTCAAAAAATTCGGTCTAAAATAACCCATAATCCTCTATTAAAAAATTTATAATAGTACATTCCAACCATGTCTTGGTTATATAGTTCAAGTTCAAGACACTTTATAGATGTTTAAGGATGTAGTTTAAGTTAAATTTAAGTTATAGTTAAGGTTTTAATTCATTACTAGAATGAGAGGTTTTTCACGCCGTTTCCCTCTTACTTAACCCTCCTTTAGATATCTATCATAACTATTAC
The DNA here is from genome assembly GCA_949715475.1 of Microchrysa polita. NCBI lineage: Eukaryota > Metazoa > Arthropoda > Insecta > Diptera > Stratiomyidae > Microchrysa > Microchrysa polita. Next base: position 17,028,945 of record OX454420.1, read on the forward strand.
TGTTTGTCATTGCCCTAACTATTTTGAAAGTTGTAAAAGTTTGAACTTAATCACTTACTGTTAATATACGGTTAAAAAAATGGTATAAAATTTATAAATTTTGGTACACATATAGTTCCATAGACTTTTCTGTATAAAAATTATACCAAGCTTCTTTATTAATCGAAGTTATCAGTTGAAGCTATACAGTTCATGCTAATTGCGTATAAAATATTTTCATAAGCTAACAATATAAAAAATAATCCGAATAAGGTGTAAATAGTATTTATCTAGATATGTATATGATAAAAACTATAAAAATTCTTTATTCAAAATTTAAAAAAAACTACATTCATTCAGATCTGAAGGATAATGTATGCCTGCACAAAACCCCTTCTGGGACATACTGTTGCAGGCACTATACTCGTATATTTCCTATCCGCACATACAGAAATTTTTGACCACGCCGAGATTCGATCTCCGCACCTCTTGATTACTAGCATGCACTCTCAACCAGGTGCGCCACAGCGACGCACGAAGTCCACCTTTCCAAATGCGAATGCAATGATTTTTTTCAGAAATGTTCAATTTAGGATAAACTTTACCTCACTTTGGTATAACATTTTTCTATCAGTTCAATATTATCAAACGAATTCTCGATTGGTATGCAAGTTGTAATTTATAGTATAAAATCAATAACACGTTCTGATAAAAGATTCATATAAATGCTGCATAATTTTCAATAGTATTTTTGGATTAATTTTGTAACAGCTTCGTATAATTTTTATACGAACATCTCGAATTCAATATTTTAATACAAGCTTCGGATAAATTTTATAAAAATTAATATAAACAAAATTTATACATCGCTGTTTATTAAAATTTATACTAAAAAATGTATGAATGAGCTTTATACCATCAGTTGGTATAAAAAATACACCAGAATTTTTAACCGTGTATAAATTTTGTTATTATGTATAAACTTATGATAATTTTGGCGAAATAAAATGAAATGAAATGAATATGATTCACACATCCTACTCTTGTTAGTAGATTTTCTTTTACGGCCACAAATTTCGAGTAGATCGTCAATAGGGCGCGACGACAAGATTTTTAGTCGATAAGGGAAACAACATTGGCCGTGTTTTTTAATTAGCTAACCTACACTATCCGGGGTCATTTTCATACAAACGCTAACCTGTGACTTTATTCAGGTTAGAAATTATATTGCTATCCAGATTTAATGATTTTCAAAACTCGCCTAAATGTATGCAATCCCAATTATTTTCTAGTACGTTTTCCAATGACTAGCAAAAATTAAATTTTGAAATGAAAAGCTCTAAGGTATAGTTTACACGCAACACACAAGTGTGTGCAAAAAATATAGTTTTTGTTTGTAAATTCATGTTAAAAATGTTGTTCGTCGAATTCTTATTCGAACAAAATTATGATTCCTACAAAAAAATATGTTTTCATTAAAAAAAATTGCATGTTAACTTTTGCGTTTGTAAAGTGAAAACGGGGCTTTAATATTTTTGAGCAATGTTTTGAAATTAATGGCAATGCCTTCAATTTGAAATTTAACCTGGATGCTACCCTCGATAGTTTTTTTTTGCACGTCTGGGTTAGCAAACCTGCCCCCGATGTAAAAAAAACACGGCCATTGTTGGAGTTAGAAATTTTGATATTTGGGCCCAAAATTTAAGTTAGGAATCTGTTTCATTCCTATTCTTATCCTGTATAAAGCCATAGCTTGAATGGATCCTGTAATCTCAATCACTATGTGATCTAACACTTGTACATTAGCGTAAAACGCTCTATATCAGTGGCGGCTCGTGCCTATGGAAATATATAGATGAGGCGAAAAAAAAAAAAAAACACATTGGAAGGGGGTTGTTACATTGATAGAGAATAATTTTACAATTACAACTTTATGCAATGCATGGGTGTAGCCAGAGGGAGCAGGGAAGGGCGCTTCCCGTTTCTACGGAAAGGTAGCGGAATTTAACTTTATTCCATCTGAAAGGGAATTTAGTGGCAAATAGTATACATTTTTGCTTTTCCTAGTTAGAGACCTTGTAAGGAACAAGTCTCATATTTCCCTGTCGTTCAAGTTATTTTATCAAGATTCATTTTGGAGCTGAATCATACCAGCATGAAATTTAACCACTGTTAATATTTTGTTAAATTTGGTTGAAGGAAATCAAAAAAAGGTTTATAGATTTTGCTCTGAAGAAAAACAGTGACAGACGACACAAATTGATCTCTTGGTCTATTTCTTTTAAATCGCAAGTGGAATATTCAATTCGAGGTACAAAAATAGCACTGGACATAAACGAGCTAAAAAGCTAAAATCAAAGACCAGTTGAATATCATCAGCAGGGGCCATTTTTCGTTAAACGGTGCAGAAAAATCATGCTGGACTGCCCTTTCTTAAAATTTGGCTCTAAAATTTGTCTAACATTATTGTCGCGACCGACAATTTCAACTCTTAAGAAAATCTGACCGAAGTCCAATGCATCATAATATCCCATTTTAAATATTTGGTGTTTCGGCATAAATTAAAAAACAATCAAAATCAATTTAAAAAGTTTGGGCGTCAAAATATTAAAATGTAATAATGAACAGCGACAAAAATCACACAACTATCGATCCTTTCTCAAATCATATGCAAGAAGCGCCATCATCTAAAATTTTCCTTTTTCTATTTCAACCAAAATACATAAAATAGAAAACCGGAACTATGCTCAGTAATTCTTACCTCAACTTCATTTTGCAGAGCTACAATTCAATGCGCAAAGCATACGTACAACAAAGCCAGAACAAATCGTCGCACTGTTTCGATTCAGATACACACGCTGAGGCGATTTCTGTTTCGCCTCACTGGCATCTTTTTTCCCGTACATTCTCCCATAGAGAATCGGGTGAATGTATTGATACGTGTTGAGTTGTTGTTCGGGATTGTGCGGCGGAAAAATTATCGCCTCACATGTATGAATTGGTGTACAAAAAATATTTTAGGGACTCTATGATTGTGTAAAGGAACTTGTAAGCGAGTTTAAAGATATATTTAGGGTTTTTTATCATATTAGATTAATTATGTTTTGTGATAAATTAAAATGTATAACTCGACGAAAATGAAGGTGAGGCGCCGCCTCAGTTGCCTCATCTGAGGAGCCGCCACTGCTCTATATCTATAACTAAACGTTATTCATACTTCATCCATAACTCATAAGTACTATGTACATAATTGCAGCTTGTCACACCCGTATAATAAAAAATGTTCAAGGACTATCAGTAGTAGGGTTTGTAAGCTGAAAACTAATAAGATGGTAAGAATTGCAGGGAAAGTTCACTAACAAATTTACCCATAAAAAACTATGTAATTTAATCATCACTATAATGTCAGTTCATACGATATATGTACATGGAGTTATACTTCTAGTACTTTAAGAGTCGGTTAAATAATTAATTTCTTTAGACATTCATAGAATATCATAATTTTTCACATATGAAAGATTGATTAATGACAAATTACTTTCCTAACTTCCGAAAGTGCGTACTGAAAGTTCGAGAAAAAGAATTCCACAACATTACAACACAATCGCGTTTCAATGGTAACCGATCCGTGTATACTTATTATTACCTTACCCAGTTTCTAACGTCGTCGTTACCATATAAAAATAAAACGCAATCGATATTATATCCATAAGTAAGGAAAGTTACTTTTACCCCAGTTAGAAATGCCAGTACACGCATAGTTCATTCGCCTTTAACCCGTCGGCAATACTCGCAGTAATACGCATGTGGAAGCAATACGTATTCGCATTTTATCAGTCATTAAAGTTTTTCATCAGTTGAATCGATCTAACGGGCACCTACTTCTATTGTGTGTACCATACTAGAAAAGATAGACACAATACGAATACGCATATTAGATGCGTTCAATGCAAATTCAGACATAATGGGGAAGTCATGCATATTATGAATGTACTCATTCATCGTGTAGACAAGTAACATTTGATAACAATTATCGCAGACGCCCCGCCCCGGAGACTCATTATTAACCTATGAATGCAATTATTTATGAATGGGAAAAATGCACATTCTAATTGAACCGATAAGGGACAATAATAATGTTATTATTAGGACACAATATTCTAGTCCATAGTGTGTTATCACTTCGTTTGAAAATTGTTTTACCGAATTATAGGTCATATGGCAAATGTAAATTCCTTCAATTGTTTGCAATTAGTGAAGCGAATTTGTAAGTATGTATGTAATATTATAAACCAGAAAAGATATTTAAGTTTAATGTATTATGATAAGACATTCTTCAGATAGTTTCATAGTTATAGTCTCACACATCTGGGAAAATCATATTTTTCAGATAGCATAAGCATAAGACGTAAAATTCCACTCTGAAACTTATACATCGACTTCAAAGTTATACTGTACTCGTATAAAACATAAAATGAATAGCGTCAAAAGTAGGGATGTCAAAAACCGGACGGTTAGTCCGAAAACCGGTACTTTCAAAACGGTTAACCGGTTTTTTTCGGTTTTTTCATCCTCCCGGTTTTAACCCGGACGGTTGTTTGCCCATCCGGTTAAAACCGAAAAAAAACTTTCCAAATTCATAAAATTTTTATATTTTCTTCATTTGTCAGTCTGTAATTCTATTGCTTGTCTTCTATGAAAAATTGCGTATTTCCGAACACTCTCCTTAGTGCTATTATTCCAAGAACCATCGCTTCGTCAAACTACCGCTCCTTGAATTTTTCCATTCCAAGGCTGATATTGTTTACGTTGCGTGTAACAGGCCAAATACACCTGCAACTTGGTTGCAAATCTAGGTTGCAGGTACGTTACTACACACTTGCAACATTCCGGCAACCACGCCATTCAGGTTCTTGCAACCTGGTACTGCAACCTGCAACATGCCTACAAATCACTTAATTTCCGGTTTTTTTGCGTGTTGCCAACTTAGGTTGGCAACCAAGTTGCAGGTGTATAAGGGCTGTCACACGTGTATTTTTTGTGCGTCGTGAATGTATATGTGTATCAGATCAGTGCATTTAGAGTTCATTGTTATAGGAAGACGAATCGGCAGTTGCTACGACGTCCGCATCCACATCGATATCCGCGTCCACTTCAACATCCGTCGTGTCCACAAAGACTTCAACATCTACATCATCTATTAGTCAGGGACGTAGCCAGGATTTTGTTTCGGGAGGGGTCCAACGGAATTTTCAGACGTGCGACAAATTTATTGTTGAAAAAGTGGATACACTAAATATTAGACTGGTATGTTATGAAACGTTGAGAATAGCTGGAACCGCGTAACCTGACTTTTTAGTGTAATTATAACCATCATGAGTGAAAAGGATGTACCAGTGCCTCTTGCAGAACGCATCTTCTTCTTTTTTAGTCAAAGCAAATATAAAATCCGCGGAAACTTATCAAAAAGTACTAGAGAAGTTCCAGAATGAGTGCCTCTCTAAAACCCATGTGTATGAATGTTTTGAAAAGGCCGAAAAGTTGAGGGAAAGTTGCCACATGCGCACCACCTAGTGTCACCGATGAAAACGTAAGCGCCGCCACCGTTGAAAAACTCATTGTGGAATACCGACGAAGTAGTGTACGCTACATGACTGGGGAGTTGGGCATAAACGTAAGTAGTATTGGGAAAATATTCATGAGCGGCTAGGCTACCGAAAATCTCAGGCAGATGAGTGCTAAAACCTCTGAATATTAAGTATAAATTCTGGCGCTCGGAAGTTTGTACACATCTTCTACAGCATTGAACGAAAAAGTTTCAAAAGCTATGAAGAAGTAAAATTGTTTGTGCGAGAATGGGTCCGTGAAAAGCCGCGAGATTTTTACGAAAAAGATATCCAAAAGCTTGCCGGGAGGTGGCGAAAATGCATACAGTGGTGTAGGGGAGACTAATTAGAAAAACTAATTTTTACCATTTGTATCTTTAAAATTGTTTTGCTTCGTTAAAACTTGAGCGTTTGGTCACAAAAAAAGGCTTAACTACATAACTATTACTTGCACAGACTATTAAAGCAGGCGTATATATTCCGTTTTTCAATAAAAGTAACAGATGCAAACTCTCACTTCATTCTTTATCTACTGGCTTCATGTACTTTTATATCTCCGCGATTAGCTAAGGCGAGCGAGAGCTAAGTTTAGTCCAACAATCGCCATGCGCAAAATATTTGGGAGCTTATCTTTCACTCGACACAAAGGGCCGATAATCGCACGCAATTATTTTTGTTTTTATAAAAAAAAAACACAAGTCATCACGTACCTTCACGATTGATATTAGTCAAAATTTTCCAAAAAATTGTTTCCTTGAAAAAAAAGCTCTGTTTAAAGACTATTTTATCGCATTCTCTATTTTTGTAGCAATGCTCAAAACCTTCGCAGCCGAAAGTTTAAAGTTCGAAGCTCGCATGACAACACGTCCATACGTCCAATAAATAAAATCAGAGTGAATAATAATATTCGACAACAGACATTTTTTGCATAGATTCCGCGCAATTTATTTTGAAGGGTTGTGTTCAGAGAAGTGTGTATTGATATTCGGATTTATCTAGTTTTGAAAAGAAAACCTCAGTTAAACCAATTTTCCATGTCGGATATTTTTTATGATGTTCAGTCCCACAGAATTTAGAGAAAAGTATGTTACCACCTGAATATTTTGATATTTTATACTGTAATCACTAAAAATTCCGTTATAATTGAAAACATTTCGGGAGGGGTCCGGACCCCATGGACCCCTCCCCTGGCTACGTGCCTGTATTAGTGCAGTCATATTAGCATTTCAAATAGAAAAAAATAGAGTAAGGTTAATTCTTGTGGTTTTTGAATCAGTGGGCTCCCACGAATCTGAAACTCATTTTGCTAAAAAAAAATTTTGATCGGAAAGATCCTAAAAAAAGGATACTCTTTAATCCTTGACCGGAGGTCGGCATGTGGGGTATCAAATCAAAGGGGACGTCAAGTACATTACATATCCGTGTTTGTTCCATGTTTCAAGGACCCTCAACGGAATAAATCGAGATTAAATGGAGAGTTATTGTGTTTCCCGTGTATCTTTCCGAAGCCCTAATTACGAGAGTAATTCAAATTGTCACTACGTTTCTATCCTTTTTTGTCCTTTTTGGGACCTTTCCGATCGAAATTTTTTTTTAGCAAAATGAGTTTTAGATGCCTGGGAGCTCGCTGATTCAAAAACTACAAAAAATAGCCTTACTCTATTTTTTTCTATTTGGAGGCCTGAAATGGGATATTTTGACTGTACTATATGCATTGTCTAGTAACAAAACTCAGTTAACCATTTTTAAAACATTATGAATACTTCTGACAATTTTATTTGATTATCTTTTTTGTTCAACATGTTTCTCTTTTAGGGCTCCATTACACAGTCATATTTCTATACGAACATCAGCTTAACGAGTGTGTATGCATTATTTTGCTAAAATTCTAAGCAATTCAATGAAAAACCGGTTAACCGAAAACCGGTACTTTGAGCCCGGTTAAAACCGGACGGTCTAACCGGCTTTGCAAAAAAACCGAAAAAACCGAAAACCGGGTTATGGGCCGGTTTTTGACATCCCTAGTCAAAAGCAAACATTTGAAATGGTATGAATGTTATGGAACGTACAGGAAACGATAGCCATTTGCGGACTGAATAAAAAACACAAACTGCTATATTAATACATCAAGAAGACTAATAAGAGACATAAATAAGGAAAATATATTAAAACTATTCATCTGAATGTCGGTCTTTCTGAAGCCTTTTTATTTTAAATCTATATCTATGTACCTAAAGAAAATTAAATCTCCTCCTAAAACGCCTGAAAGGATTTGGTGGAAATTTTGTGTGTAGAATGAGAATCCTTGATAGTGCGGGATGGTTTAAGGCTTTAATAAGGAAGGGTACGGTGTTGTAAGTCTTGGGACTGCCATATAATAAAGAGTTTTTAAAAATTTTTAAAAGCTGATTATAACCAAACCAAGCAAAAATATCTACCTATCGAGGACACAGAAATGTAGGAATGGAAAAAATCGTACAATGAGCCATAGAAACTCCAACCATGAAAGTATGTTTTTTTTTTCAAGAAAACTTTTGGTATTTATGGACCAGTTCTAGCCGATACTCAAATAACTGTGTGACTATGGGAAACACAAAACATATCTAGGAACGAATGAAATCCGGCATGAAGTCAAGGCTCCCATAGAAGCCCAACCTCAAAACAGAATTTTCTAAATAAAAGAAACCAACTTAAAAAAAAACTTTACACAAATTCGAATCGAATTCACAAAATCGGGGGTAAAGAAATAACTTCCATATGCGCATACATCACATACATTTTCACGATGGTTTAAATAGGAAAAATATAGTCTGATCCAGTCGCGAGAATTGGAAAAGTAAAAAAACTCAAAAATAAATATGGAGCAATGAGTTTCGTTTTATAAAAATGTTAATTCTTGTTCTTGGGGCATTGGTTTATTCATCTATGCTTCGATGGTCTGCGCAAGTTGCAATATCCTTACCTAAATTGTTTGAGCATCTTTCTGCAGCAATGATGAATATTAACGCATAGGATTCAGGTGAATTTTTGTAAAAAAAAAAGTCTTAAGGGCGCCCCAAACTTGACGATTTCTCGATCGATGGCCCATAATCGATCTGCCGCCCGTACAGCACACAATTTATCGGGTAATCTGAAATCGACAGTCTCACGGTGCACAAGACACAACCCAAAATAGTGAAAGTTATACCATTTTTGGCGATAAAAGATGGACATCCATTGCTACTTTGATGGAGAATGACCACACAGCATGAAGAACGACCCCAGGTTTATGTAAAAAAAAATCAGCAACTGAGAACACATTATTGTCATGACAGCTTGTACGGAAAATTGCATTGGCAATACGTTCCACATGTCAAATCAAAAAATTGAATCCGATTGTCCCATACACCTTCCGATTTATCTCGCAATCAAAAAATTTGGCCGATCAATCAGAGGGTCTGTGGCGCCTCTTAGATATACATGCTTCAGAAAAAAAATCCTCATGCCTACGTCAATAATAATTTTTACCTCGAGCCCCAATATTGAAGAGTTGAGTCATGTGTTTCTCACACTACATCAAAATGTCGCAGCATCTTTACTTAATATGTAAAAGCGTAAGCGGAAGCAATCAACTCTCCATGTCTATACTTATTCTAAGGATAAAATCATTGACATGCGCAAATTGATGGAAATATGCAGTGCAGTACAACCTTGTTAAACCGTACCCTAAAAAAAGTTGCGGGAGTGTTCGATTTGATTGTTTGAATTGACTATCGCGTAACCGAAAGCTCTTACATCTTATCTTGTGCCCGTCGAATGGTTAGTCTTATCGTATAGAAAAGACACAAAGCTTGAACATTGTTTTGTGGCTGTTTTGAATAGATGTATGTATCTGTTTACTTAGCATGGGTTACGCAAAATGCGTAGTTACATACAAGCTTGAATACTCCATTGAACTGAATGTTTACTTTGCACAGTTACGCCATATTTTGCTTGGTTACGCCATCGTATGAAATTGCATAATAATTTTTAGTAGAATCCTTACGTGATTCCTTACGATGGCGTAACCAAGCAAAATATGGTGTAACTATGCAAAGTAAATATTCAATTCAATAGAATATTCAAGCGTGTATGTAACCACTTAGGGACAAACGCAAGTACCGAACCACCAGGATCCTTATTTCCTATCGTATACTATTCATGAATGAAACGATTGACCTTGTATTGCGAAGCTTACAAGGGGATAACCCAGATAAGTACAATAATTCACAAAATGTAAGCTTTTGTTAGTTGCTAACCTAGATGCACTTGGAAAATAGTCGATTTGAAAAATAGTCGATATCTCTGCAATTCTTCGGCCGAGCGATACGATCGGGGTGTCGCCGGACTTGCCACAATAGGGCAATTTATTTGTGTAAGTCCAAACAATGGGTAAAAACCTTCCTTCCTTGGAATTCATGTTTCCAAAAAGGTTACTTCTTTTACTCATCCACTTATACCATAAAACATTCAAAACTTAAATGCTCGGTCAATTCCTAAACAACTCATTCCAAATCTACATCTTTTTCGGGTACACCAACATCAAGTTGTACTACACTGCACCTGTCAAATAAATTATTTTAATAAAATGACATTAGGTAGCAAATATTCGAACCGGAAAAAATACTGCAAAACTGGCGAATATTCGCGTTGGTGTGAGCATCTCCATACAACGCAGTGTATTACAATTTTGACGCCGCGGAAAAATTCGCCGTGAATATTCGCTGACGCGCCGGTGTGGGCATATCACTTAACCCATTCCCCGCCAACACATTTTTTTTCGAATTACATCCTGAAAATTGGTATTTACGGTAAAGAAGCCACCCTGAATCCAAAACCGTTTACCATTTTTTACTACGTGCCTCCGTTCTCCCGCAAAGGCCCGATGCCATATGGCATCATTGGCGGGAACCCACTACAATTTTTTTTTTTCAATTAAGATAAAAACGTTGATTTTTTTTTTGGAAAAACACTTTTTACTTTCTTTAATTATAATTCTGAGCTTGTGTGAAATTTTAAGAAGCATTTAACACATAATCCTGTATCACATTTGATGCATTTAGTCCGAGTTTGGCTTTTGCAGGGCGGATATGCACATCTTCTTCGATTGCATTTCGCAACATAATGGCCAATTCCATCATACGTGCAACATTCGGAAGACTGTGGCATGTGCTACCCAAATCTGATGAGCCACAGTCGTACAATAGTAGGTTGCAATATCCCTACGGAACTGCATTTGGGTGACTTCCCCGACTTTATTTGTAATATCCAAGCATTTTCATCATCCGACATGATAGGTTCAAGATATTCAACCGCCTCATGTAATTTCATTCTGCATAAGAAATATGCATGAAAAAGAATGGATTGAAATTGCTTTCTTTAAAAAAATTACGGATAAATGCTCATTGTGGAAATTGAATTTTGGTAAGTTACTTTTACACACTTTTTTTTTGCTCTGTACCGAGACAAGCCTTTCGAAGTACTGACTCAAAGCTTTTGTGGACAAATATGTCCTTCAAACTACTTGAAATTAAAAAAAAAATCAAGATGAATAATTATCACGGTTGATTCAGCGCTTGAAAATAATGTTGCGTATACGCAACTTTGAGCGTTTACAGGGTGTAGTGTGCATGCATATAGACCACCCAGAGTAAAGGATGATGCACACTTGAGAGCAACAAGGATAATTCTGAAAAAAGTCCCATTGTTGAGACCAGAGACGTCAAAGGAGTAATTTGACTCTTTGACGAGGTCTCGTACGTGTCTGAGTTTATTATTTAGTGCATCGTATGTTAGTCTCCTGGATGGAATACACGTCCATATTTTAAAGGTGTTTGTGGGTGCGCTTTAGAAAATGATGCATTTGATTGTGAAAACGATCATCGGACTTGGACTCTAAATCCTCAGAAACGAATTTTCAGCATAAAATTAATTTTCACAAAGTGAAAATTATTAAAAACGCAGTAAAACATATTGAAAAAATATAAAAAAAATAAAATTAAAAATAAATTTTTTAATAGGTTTCCGCCAATGATGCCATACGGCATCACTAAAATGTATTTAGTGTTACTACCTATAAAACTACCGTTATTGCAAAAATTTTTTTTGCTATTCTAATCTATGTTACTCTGGCTTTTGTTTAACACAAATTGTTCTGAGAAAATCAGGTCGCAAGTATATGATTTTTGAAATTTTGTGGAGTCTTACCCGCAAAAATGGCATTTTTTTAAAAAAAATTTCACGACACTTTTTTTTTCTGCTCCCAATGGCACAAATCTAACTAAATACTAGCCAGGAACATTGGAATAGATAGAAGAAACATTACTTAGTGTAACAAAGAAAAAAACAATGTTGAGGATGTTACAGGGTGTCCGTGGCGCGCTCCCAAATATGAGGCTTTTACTGATGCCATATGGCATCATTGGCGGGGAATGGGTTAATTCTATTTTGAGTTCGTTGTGCTGGATGTGCGTGATTTCTATGCATCGAAAATACATATATCTTTCCTAAGCTTTCCTAAGCTCAGCAATTGCAATGCTGGTAAAGGCTCTTGTAGACGATCCAACGGTTACACCGACCATGTAAATTGTTGTTGGTATACGTCGTACAACAAGAATTTAATATATTGAACTTGAAAGCTCATACAACGGTTGGCATAACGTGCTGACTACGAGTATACGAGTTACGCTCACATTTTAAACACCCTAGGTTAGGACAAAAATGCACATCGACAACAAACTAAACAACGAAAGCTTAAAACAACACCATACCTTGAACCAAAATGCTTCCAATTAAGTAATTGCTGCGATATTCACTCGTTATGCTACATTGTAACATCAAAGGATACAGCGCTTGTATCTACCTTATTTTTTTACATACTAGAAAATATTATAACAACAATTTGACTTAAAAAGTTTTTACGAAATTTCGTGCAGAAATGTTGCTTTCTTTTCGTACAGCAGCCTACCCAAAAGTAAAATTATTTCAGGCAAGCAGCAAGACTAACATTTTTTTTTAGTAATGTGTGACATGCTTAGTATTAGCAAAGTTTTGTAGAAATTTATGTGAAATGTGGTGGTGTATTTTCGTTCAAAAATTCATTCAAATTTTAATTGGAATTTTCATGTCAAATTTTGTAAAATTTTGAAGTCAAATTTTTTGACAAAATTTTGCTTGCACATTAGCAAATATTTGTACATATTTTCGTGCCAAAATGGATTTTTTATAAAAACTCGATAATGTGAGTCAAGGCTTCCTTTATACACATTATTTTAATGTTGTAATTTATTCTTTCCTAATTTCTGGGTCATAGCCCCTCCCGTGGTTCCGCCACTGGTGTTATGAAATACACAAAAGCACAAACTGTGCTAATTGTACCTAAAAACCTAACGACCCCAACTAAATCAACTATATTTTCAATTTCCAATTCGTTTGTTTGTAAGCAACGAAACAGGGTAAAAAAATATAACCATAACCCATCGCTATAAGAGCTTTGCTAATTCACCCTAGTTTTCGTTTATCCTAATGTTATGCTAGTTGTTTGTTGAGCCATATTGAGATCCCGTCTGCCAGTGAATCGCGTGTTGGACACCCCTGTGTAAGCTGCTAAAAATCTAGACCTTAAAAATACGGGGTAGAAAAGAATTGTGTTTTTAAAAGGATAAAAACATACATAATTTCAATTTGGAAACCTTCCAGATTTCGACTCGTTTTCTTATTTTTTTATCGTATTTTATGATTTATTGCAACTTTCTTTTCCCTGTATAGGTACTCTGTAAATAACTCTTGACCCTGAATTATGGTTGACTGTCTTAGATTTTAACAAAGAATTATATTTCCCTTGAAATACTACATATTTTGCCTATATATAGTACGTTTAAAAGAAACAATCTCTATACATACTCGTATAACCGAAAATAGTTTCTCAAACAAAACATTTTATGTATATGTATGTACTTATTCATCTTTGAATTTGCCTGGTTCAGATAACTCATATCGTACGCCCTCTGTCATAAATGTATGAATTTTCTAGGCAAATATACCGATGATCGTACTTTTCCATACATTTATGATTTTAAACATGGAGTGGTGATCTAGAGCCAGATAAACAATCTTCAGGAGATTACATAATCCATGCTAACTGCTAACTCAATCTTGCTAGACTAGACCTACACCTAATCCACCTGGTTTCGGTTAAAACTTCAAACAGGTTTCTTTGCGTAATATCCCAATTAGGCCTGTTCGGTACCGAGATTTCAGTACCGGGTTTCGGTTTTTTTCAATACCCGGTACCACAAGCGGTTTCCCTGACTCAGGTTTTTTTTTCAGTACCGACGGTTTTTCTAACCATAAGCCGGTTTTTTTGAGTACCGGGTTAAAAACCGACTCAGGTTTTTTTCAGTACCGACGGTTTTTTTTAACCATAAGCCGGTTTTTTTGAGTACCGGTACCAAAAAACCTGAAAAAAAACCGGCTCATGGTTGAAATGAATCGTTCTTTTTAACTCGGTACCAAAAAACCGACTCGTCGGTCGGTTTTTTTAACTCGGTACCAACAAACCGGGATATCGGTACTTTAGAATATCGGGTCCGGTACCAAGTGAACACCGGTTTTGTACCGGGATCCCGGTTTTTGGAACAGGCCTAATCCCAATCATTTTGCAATGCAGACTCGTAAGATACTATACGCATAATATGCATACACATACATATGTACATTATTCAAAGCAAAAGTTTGTGTTTTGTATAGGAATTAAAACTAAACAAAAAATTCAAAATATAAAATTGCCCATTCATTTATTAGTTTGAGTGTACTGGACTCTTCGCTTGATCGTAGAGGTTGACTGAGAAGGGGTCTTTGAGATGGAAACACGCTTCATGGTATCTTATTCTTGCTACAGTTGAAGATTTTCTTGAGCACTAGAGCGGCTACTGTACAATAAATTCTCAATGGAAAAAACTTTGCAAGTTAAACTTAGCTTACTGTAAATTGGCCATATAGGCGTATCTGGGTGAGTGCTAAGTAATTTCTTTTCTTTAGTTGATTAGTACAATTAACGACGACTTAATGCATAGCTTTTATGCTGGTAGTTAACTAATGGCTTTCTTTGATACGAGCACTTCAGGCTTGAAAAAAGTCTACAATATCTACATTTACAAATTATATAGCTATCGGCTTCTGATCATTTTACTGATGCAACTATGTACATAGATGAAATTTTTTTCCAAATATCAAACCGTGAGCCAACGCGGTTGATAAGAAGATGATTTTTGGCATACAAAAAAAAAAGAAGTTAAAGCCCGTTTTATTAGAAGTCTACAAATTAATTACAAGATTTAGAAACTCCAATTTTTAAACAATCACAGCGAATATCTTCAAAAAATTTAATTATGTATCCGAATTGTACATTTTGTTTAGTTTTCTTTTCAGATAAATAATATTTACTGTCGACAGTAAATCTAGAATCTGTTTGAAAGCATCTAAATGCACAACAGTCTATCAACAAATGCAGTATTTCCAACTGCACGGCTGACTGACATGTTCTCATCATCAACACGTCGTATTTTAGCGAACACGTTTAAAATGTGTCGAAAAACTGATTTTTACCGAAAATAAATTACATATTATTATTGGTACATGCAGAAAACTCTGATCATAGTGCATGCCTACCGACAAAGAAACGGTTTACAAAACTAATTTAAACTCAAAATAGTGCATATAGGTACTCGTAAAAATTGCTAAGACATTGGCAATAAAAGTCCTAAATGCAATTTCAGAACTTAAAGTGAAATATTATCGTGTTGAATGTGCGTACTCTATATATCAAGGATTTAATTGTTGTGTGTATTTAACAAAAAAGGAAAAGTGTTTTCTAAATTTTCATAATGTTGGTCGTAATAGGGTCAACTGAAAAAAAAAACCAAACCGCTCTTAGTTATTGTTTACATGGTGGCTTCTTTTATGTTTACCACTGCATAGTCTGACTGAGTGGCACCATTCATTCCTATGCAATAGAGCTAGTGTTTCTTGCGCTGGGAAATTATAGCATTTATGGCGTTTTGGGATTATGCATGGTATTGTGTGTGCGTGTGTGGGACCGCACGCATTTTATAGCATTTTTTTTAAGTACACACAACGTGTTACGAAACGAATTTATTCTGTCAAATAAATTTGATTTTGGTTTAGTTTGGTAACTTAAGAGCGTTTTCAGAGACATATAATTTTCTTCTTTAACAAAGTTTTGTATAAAAATTAAAAAAAAAAGCTTGCAAGACACATACAAAATTTTAATAGACCTCTTACATTAGCAACATTTTGTACCCAAAAAATCTCACAAAAGGTTGAATGCTCTTGAATTATTCATTCAAAAATCATGCACTGTCCATATCTGGCTCCTTTTAAATTGCGAACTTATAGGTATAAGGTGCATCGAAACCAAACCAATAAATTATTAATAAAATGATGTTGAAACATTTAAGAAAACAAAAACCATTATCGGTCCATATAAACTCGTACAACATCACTTTGAATGCTACAAAGTTCAAATGATTTCCTATTTCTGTCACGTATTGATAGGTGCACAATTTTGAGAGAATTTTTGTACAAAACTTATACATATATGGATGAAAATCGTTCATGCAAGTAACTTCGATTGATTCAAGCAATTATGTAACTTAAATTTTGTAGGTTCTAAGACAGGACTGCCAAAATCAACCATTATTATGGGTCAAAATATTAAAGCTTCGGAATGCAGAATGGATATCGAAAAACACCGAATATTGTTTTTTTTTGTCTTGGTTCTCTTGTTCTATTTTGTCCTGTTTCTGAATTTCAAAGAGACAATTCACCAAATAACACACAAAATTGACGTAACTACACCTAAATGTCATACTACACAACGATAGGTGACAGTTACTTTCATTTTTTAGGTATTGTCTAATGCAAAGTCTAGCATCCCACGGTATCCACGTTAATTTTCTTGCCAAATTTGCGTTAGACCAGTCATTCTGAAATTTATTTTGACCGCGGACCCCTTCACACATGAGAAGCCTGTTCAGGGACCCCTAACTGAATTTGAAGTCTTGAATGTTTAAATTCATTAAATATTTTAAAATAGATACAAAATAAAAATAGGTTTGATATTTTAACAAATTTTTTATTCTGCAATATTATTAGTAGTTCATACATTCATACACTTATCAACTCCAAAAATATAAAAAAATTGATGGGACGATATGAGTTTGTTGATGTGCCCACGAGCACTTATGTATGTCTAATCGGTTTCTTTTTTTTTAGCTATATGCCTCACAACGACGTTAAAACCACGTTCAATTAAATACGTTGAGGAAAACCCGATTAAAAAAAGGGTCTCCTCCTCTTCCTCAAATTTAGATTTCAATTCTTCATCGTTGACAACTCATAAATTTGCTCCTTGGCTTGAAAATGTCCTCTACTTGACTATATGAAAACGGATTCAATATTCAGTTTAGGAATGTTTTTGAACCTTCTTTTAAAATCCGAATAAAGTTCCTCAAGGTGCTCGCAGTAAACCAAAACGTCTTTATTTTGTTTAGGCAAATTTAACTTTATTTCTTGCTAAGTGTGAAAAGTTCACTTAAAATACGCAGAAATGGCGAGACACTTCCACTGTATTGTAATGATTGAGAATATTTACTCTAATTGAACGATACAATAACGGAGGATGACACCGGAAGATCGATACTGATATCGCTTCAACGTCTTGTCGCGTCTTTCTACTTTTCAAATTGCTAACGAGTGATGGAGCTTAGAATCCGGCCGGGTAACATATTAAAGAAAGCTTTGACCAGTTCAGTGAGGCAATGATTTGTGAAATTCTATAATTTCAATTAATTTGCATTTGCCGTTGGCATGTTCTGAACGAAATTTCGTATTTTTTTTCTCCCGGTTATCGATTTCTGATAACATATAAGTTTTTAGTAAGTTTCTAGTACGTTTTCGTCAAATATGCTATTTCCATCAGAAAGTTTGACCTTTTTTAGCATATACCTATTCTGAACGCTTTGATGACAAGTGATTCTCGTGTAAGTTACAGTTAGTTAAAAAAGTCAATTTTTTTTGTTAAACTTTTCGTGCATTTTTCACGATTTTATCACAACAGCAGTGTTTCGATCGGCTTCATTTGGCATTTCGCGATGAAGCACCATCTCGGCCGTCTATTTATAACTGGTTTAACGAGTTCAAACGTGGGTGTAATTCACTCAAGGACGAGTTTCGTGCAGGTCGTCCAAAAACAAAACGTGGATGCCGTGCATGAAATGATTACGCAAGACCGTCATGTGACATACCGTGAGATAAAGGTATCCTTCGGCATTTCTTACCCGGCCATTCATTCGATGCTGCATGAACATTTGGCCGTAAAAAAGGTTTGTTACCGTTGGATCCCGTATGATTTGACAATAGCTCAAAAAAGGTGCGTGTCAATTGGTGCA
Organism: Microchrysa polita; assembly: GCA_949715475.1. Taxonomy (NCBI): domain Eukaryota; kingdom Metazoa; phylum Arthropoda; class Insecta; order Diptera; family Stratiomyidae; genus Microchrysa; species Microchrysa polita. The sequence continues at coordinate 17,047,018 of OX454420.1, forward strand.
GAAAACGACAAAAAACACCATAACGGTGCATCAAATGACGTGAAAAATCGTTACCGGCGACGAATCATGGATGTATGCTTATGAGCCGGAAACTAAACAGCAGTCGACCGTGTGGGCGTTCCAAGACGAGTCAAATCCAACAAAAGTTGTTGGCACACGAAGCACTGCGAGGTCCTGTTTCTTCGGCCGGAAGGGGCCTGTGGCCATTGTTTCACTTGAGGAACTTAGGACAGAGTGGTACACGATCATTTGCTTGTCCGTTGTCTTCGGGGAAATTCGCAAAACGAACAAGAAAAGACCAATAATTCTTCATCATGACAATGCGAGCTCTCACACATCAGTTTAAACTAGTGCCTATTAATTTTTTTTCACCGGCCAAAACATTGGATTGACGGGCCATCCGCCTTACAACCCTGACTTGGCATCGAATGATTTTTTTTTGTTCCAATTTCCAATTAAAATAAATTACGTGGTGAACGGTTTTCTTCGCCCAAAGCAGCTGTTGAAGCGTTGGAAAGCATATTTTGGAGATAAAATGCTTCGAAAATTGGTTTGAGCGCATTGAAATGTATATAAATGCTCATGGCGATTTTTTTGAAAAACAATAAAACCATTTTTGAAAAAATAATCGTTTTCATTTGTTTCTAGAAATATTTGTAGTAACCCTCGTATTTTCGCATCTTAAATTTTTGTGCACATTTTTGTGGAATTCAATGAAATACATAGTGTCTCTGTAAAAATTAATTCGAAATAGAACACAAATGGTTAATAAATATTTTATTTTATCGAAATCTTTCGCGGACGCCCAAATTTTTTCACACCGCCCGCGAACCCCCAGCACGGCTTCGTGGACCCCAAGAGGTCCGTAGGGACCTCTTTGAGAATGCATGCGTTAGACGATACAAAAAAATGAAAGTGATTGTTGCCTATTGCTCAAGAAAAATAGGACTCAGGTTGAGCACAGAAAAAATATATGAATAAGTTTACAATAAATGTCGCTAGTGATATAAGGATAACTTCATCAAAGAGAGGAACCCCATTCAAAGAGAGGAATATAAAATAGTTATTATAGAGAATGTCAAAGAAGTGAGAGCATTCGGCGACCTACCTTTGTCAAATTTTTTGAGTTAGCAAACGAGTCGACTTCAATATATAACCATTATAATCTTAGAGAAACCATGCCAACACATTCTATGCGTTAGTTGAGAGTGGACATCAACAAAACAAAGAATGACCCTATTATTTTTACACTACTGACATTCACACATACTAAGTAAAAACACAAGGGCGTAGGCAGAAAGTTTCTTCTAAGGGGCTTTATTTTGCTCGTCAATTTGAATAAACGTATGTGTTAAGATTTCATGAAATTAATCCATTTTTCTATTCTAACTGCATGTGAGGAGATGCAATGAAAAGATACTAACTTATATGACGGGATAATAAAAAGCGGTAATTTGAATTATATATTGAAATGACAGGATTTTAAGTTGGCGGAATTTTGTTTGAGCGGGTTTTTAACCTAGCGGGATAATGAACGTCGGGGACTTTGAAAAACAACAATATGATGGGCGGGATATCGTAGCCAACCCGTAAAGTATATTAAATATAAAGGGAAGCTCCAGTAATTGTATAAATGGAGACAAATAAGGCTACATAATTGCATATAGCTTTAAGCGAAACGTTGATAAAAATGGACGAATGCAAAAAAAAAATCTTTACCTTGTCGGTAACTTTTTTTTTAACACGAATGTGATTATGACTATATAATCAACACCAACGATATTCCCGATTCCCGATATTTTATCTAAAAAGGTGGAATACTTTTATAGGGATCGAATGCGAATAGATGCATCAATGCAAATTGAAATCAGTATTAAAAAGTTAAAAAAGGAATGAGAAAAATGTTGTCGAAATTTAAAACAAAAAAGGAGAAACATTTCCGATTATTTTTATTTCTATACCACATAAGTATTTTGTATTTTTTTTATTTAGGATTTTGTAAATTTTATAAAATAAAATTAATATTTTCCAGTACAGTAATTCCTATTGTTGTAAATAAAATGCCCCCCAATATGCATGTTATTTTGTCATGCCAATACACTCGTTTTGTCGTCGGCACTGAATTCACTTCAAATGTCAAACGTTTATACATGTTAAACAATCATTGAAATCTTACACTTTTCTGAATTAAATTTACTCGGGAACATGTGGTAAATAAACCTAGATGTTCTAATATATGTATCAGAAAATGTTGTTCTTTTCACCGTTGTTGCAGCTCGTATTATAATTAAAAAAAAGAAACACTTGTTGCTGCTACAATAAAATAATTGTAGCAGGAACAAGTTTTTCTTTTTATTAATTAGAAAATGTTGAGTTCTTGATAAAACAATACGTATTTGTACCACAAAACTTGACTACGAAAGACGCGAAAATCGAAAAAAAAAATTGCTTCAGATTAGGTGCCCATACATTGACACTCTTTAAATATAGGAAAATTATTCTATAAATCGTTTTAATCTGATAAATATGAATGCTGCATTCGAAATAATGACACGGTAATTGAATTGTGGTTTCATTTGAAATCTTGGATATGGTTTTCTGGCAGAAAGCGTTCCAATGTAGGGGAAGCAATTTAGCAATTGTTTGAAATTTGAAACAATTCGAATAAAACAAATTAACGCCAAACACAGATTCTGTGTGCACATAGCCACTCTGGCTGGACTAACGCATGCAATGGGTTGCTATGATTTCTCTAAAATTAATGCGGTTAGATCTCGTAGACCAGTTTCTCCAATTGGGGCGAGGAGTTGCCGTTATGGAAGAGCAGTTTTTCCGTTCTATACGAGGCCGTACGAGATCGTATTGACCATAATAAATCTGATTTCAGTATTACCCTGAAAACGTTATATATCTAGTTTTCGATAAAGCAACTGTGCGTCAACTAGCCTCAATATCTAAAAAATGCGGCGAACTCCTTTCCAGCTCATATGGAATCGCCCTTTTAATCTTCTGGGCGTATTCACCTGGAAACTCCACAGTTTCGACTAGTACATGGCTCCTAGTGCTAAAAATCATCTATCACCTTCACAATTTTGGATTTCACGAGAACACCCGCTCAAAGTGGATATCCAATTCATTTCTTCTTCATCTCTTCATAATATGTCTTCATAATTATTGATAAATTAGGTACCATGATCCACGAGATTGTTGACTTTGGCCATAATTTCTTGATTTACATTTCCGTTTTGCATGATCGATTGAGCTCGATCATCCCGTAGAAACTGATCATAGGTATCATGGATCTCCGTCACAGTTTTGCTATCTATTCATAAGACTTCAATCCATGTACGAAATTATGTATTTTTCAATCTACTAAATTCAGATAAATAAATTTAGAAAAAAGCTTCCAAGAAAGTTACAAACAACTATGTAGTTGTGTGTTAACCGGTTTATCACTTAATAGGATATCCTGCATTAAATTTGTATATTTAAAAAATATTCAATGAAAAACATGTTTACGTCAACATCACGTAATGTTCTTCTAAAATGTACCTAGCTCTATGATTAAGCACGCAAGATCCCTTTACTTTCCATCTCGGCCAGAAGTTTGTTCTCTTCTTATATCTCAGCATCAGTGTTGCCAACTGGAAATTTAGAAAACGGCTAAATCGATTTCAGTCAGAAAAACGGCCGAAAACCCGGCTCACTCATACAAAACAATCACATTGCGAAAAAATATAGTGAAAAACTAATTTTAATAAATTTAATTCATTTCTGGAGTACTATCCGTAAACTATGCTTTAGACTGATTTTCGAGTTTTATTACATATATGCTCGAATCGCTGCCATTACAGTAAAAATTTACTTTGTTCGGAGTTAGATAGCTCGACTAGTCAAGTCAGGTACAAATTCTCGGTCAAGGTTATAACCATATTAGGTTCGAAATTGTGGAACATAAAATTCTTAAAAGGAACGTCCAATGCGTAACTATGGGCAAGGGCATTGTTGATGATCCGTAATTACAAATTTGATGCTCAAAAGGCACGAAATTGAAGTTCCAAAATTATGAGCTTGGGCGGGGAAATGGTATAGATTTTAAATGCCTAGGTTCTATGAATCATCTGACGTTGTGCAAATTCAGTCTTGACTCGATAATCCGGATCAATTATTGCAATGGGTAATCCGGACAATCGGAACATAAATAAACAAGAGGAGCAAAAGGCGATAAATGTATTATTTCTTTGAAATTAGTCAGCATTGTGTCATTGGCCAAACCGTCCCGTAATAAAGTACGAAACCAAACCTACCATTTCACCCTGAAAATCTCAAATATCCGGATTACAGAGTCAGAATTGCTGCCGAAATCCGGACTATAAAATACATAGTGGAAACATTTAGTGGTCCGGATTAGCGTGAGTCAAGCCTAGTTTGCCCAGTAAACTACAACAATTAAATTTAAGTGTTTATATATTTCAGGGGTAACTTACCCCCTTCTTTAGCACTTAGCTTTTGTGCACGCTCCAAGACTTGCTCAGCAAAGAATTTTATTCAAGAAAGTGTCTTCAATTTTGCAAATTATTCAGCATATTGGTGGTTAGTAAATTACATGCTTAGGATAATGGGTTTCACGTAAAGTAACGATTAGTACCTATCGTTACTTTACGTGAAACCCATTATCCTAAATTTGTTGAAAAAAGGCAAGTCTCCACGGCACATTTTTCCCAGGAGACATAAATGCAAGTTTTCCCCTTGGTGGACATAGTAGGTACCTACTTACCCTTATACACGACAATAAGTGTATGTAGAAATAATTTCACGGCGATTAATTATTTTGGTTGTGAATATCGAAAAATGTATTCTAGTTTCAAAATAAAAAAAACTAGACCGAGGCTAAATTCGCATAGACAACTTTATTGGGGGGCAGCGGGGGATATGGTCCCTTAGTAAAATTCCACTTGTTTTTACACTTTTCTTGTTTCGATAATAACACATTAATAAAAGTTTTGGTGGAATTAGTGTAGGAAAAAATGAAACAACATGCGGGGAGGGTTTCTACGCCAGCCCCTTGATCCCATAGAACCTTTCCATTAATATTTACGTTTGTGTTTTGCCATCAATAGAAATAAATTTGTATGAAGTTTGGCTGGAATTGGTGAACAAATAAAAAAAAATTTTATTTGAAGAACTTAATTTGGGGGGTTGGGTTTGTATGGCAGCCCCATGACCCCATGGTTCGATTTCAGTCATTTTTGCATTTGTTTTGTAACATCAATCATCATCAATTGTCCAATTTTTTTTTAGAAAAAACAAATTTGAGGGTTGGGTTTGTATGGCAGCCCCATTACCCCATTATTGGATTCCACTTATTTTTACGTATGTTTTAGGGGATCATTAGAAATATATGTTTTCATGAAGTTTGGTTCACATCGGTGCCAAAAAAAAAAGTTTTTCTTAGAAGAACCTAATTTGGGGGGTTAGGTTTGTATGGCAGCCCCATAACTCCATCGTTTGTTTCCATCCATTTTCACATAATTTTTGTGACATTCGTAGGGATCCTTTCATGCGAAGTTTCGTTAAGATTGGTTCATAAATAAAAAAGTTTTTCTTTTAAAAATCATAAAATAATTTTAGCCGAACAAACCGCAGAAGAAAATCAATTCCGGCTAAAAATCCGGCCGGCCGGAATTAGAAATTTCGGTACATTACGCTTTCAGGTCCCCAAGGGAAATTTTTGATGTTTCCGATATTTTCCGCTATGTGTCCGCTATATGGCGGACGGTAAGATAAGTGTCGCTAGTGTCGATAAGAAGAACAAGAAAAATTTCCCTTGGGGACCTGAAAGCGTAATATACCGAAATTTCTTCCGGCTAGACATCACGATTTCCGGCTAAATTTGGCCGGAAAGCGGCTAAATTGGCAACACTGCTGAGCACTGACCATGAAAAAATAAGTGCTGGATCAAGTTTGTTCTTAAGATAAAAAAAAATCGCTCAAACATGATTCTTTCTATGTAAACACATAAAAAAACTGGGTTCCTTGCGGGAAATTTATGCCGGCATGAGTTCAATGATCTTCTCTCCATTGATTCGCCATATTATCACTTCATTTTGTTCTACATTAGAGAAACCCATCATTTTCGTTGTCGTCACCCTGCCCGTGAAAGTTTGCGCGCTTCCAGTTACCAATGGCTTCCGTTTTGCCATCGCATAGTCTTGGTATTCTGTTTTCATGCATTTCTTTCAATTTTATTTCTTCTTTTCATAATAATTCTCCACGAGGTTCAAGGTGTAGTGAAATAAAATACATAAAACACGATAAGTATCTTTTATACTGACTTCGTGCCACTCCGCGCACACATGTGCTCCTCGTAATTCAAACAGTCAAGCTAGCGTTTTTTTCTTCTTCTTCAGATTCAGGCTATATTATGCTTAAAAGATCTTAAAAGAAAATAGACGTGGAAAAAATATCTGAAAAGGCTGAATTTGGGGTTTCGGCTGTTTTTTGCTTCACGCTATTTCAAGCGTCTGACTTATCATCTGCATGACTGAAAATAGCCAGAGGGTGTGTACAGTACATACTCATCTACGAGTATAGTATAGCACAAAGACGAATTTTCGGGTAGTCTGTTATCGATCTTGGTCGCGCGAGAGGCACACAATAAAACGTGTTGAATTATTATGCATTCGCCCTGCTTCAAGAAATAAATACAATACACAAACTATACAACAAACGACCCGCAGCAGTATGAGAAAACCGTCAACCGCTAGTCGAGTACATATTAGCATTTTCAGATTTTCACCTGTTCCACTCGCAAGACCTGGCAGAGTGGGAACTGGGAAGTAAGTCGCTGTCTTATAGTGTTGTGGGGTCGAATTGTATGTGTACAGTCTCGTACGTTGGGCGATTCTTTAACAGACCGTGACCAAAAGCAATGCGGGTTCCGCAATACCTTACTAGCTTTGCATTGACCCAGCATTATATGGTTACCATAATTCTAACATTTCCCGCAACTATTCAGATTGTATATGCAAAACTTCTCTATTTTCCCCCAAAACATGGAAAGACATGCAAAACAGTGAAAAATCGATATTGGATCCTTTCGCCCCCCCCCCCCCCCCATAGAATGGGTGACACACACTACATCAACCCCCTTTTCCTGCAAATGTCTTAGAATTTTTCCGACCGGCTCTCCTGATTAAAACAACAACTGCAGCACAAAATTTCTTCAAATATTCACGTAAAAACTAAAATACAACTTTTTTGATGTCAGTCGAGATGCTATTTTTAAATTAGATAATTCCCAAATTAACCTTCTGGGGGATCCCGCGGTAGGTAGTTGACACCACTAGTCCACACTATATGCACAAGACGAATTCTAAATCAAATTTTCCGTCGAGCACACACACGTCACTGCGTCACGAACGACCGTTGCAAATACTTTTCACAGAATGCAATCAATCTGTATTTACAGAAAGATGTAAGAACCGCGCCAAAGATTTGCCACCTCAATATGCGACGTACCACCAAAATCGCAACACGACCGTTCGCCTCGAAAATCACCGGATATACTGACTCTGACTGTGACTGAACGCAGAAACTAAGATGAGCAGTGTACAGTGTGTATGCAGAACGCAGAAGATTTTCTTGAATTCAAGTTGAAAGGTGGAATTGCGCGTGTCTCATGAATCTTGTTAGCCGGAAGTTGGCTGAATGGTTTGAGTATGGGATGAACCGTGGTTGCAGAAAAAGAAAATACGCTGAATTCAAATTATGTTGGTTAACATGTTGCAATGGGTCATGGATTGAATTAGTCTTAGGGCAAGTGCATAGCAAGCCACGAAAATATCTTGAATGAAAAGTGTGGTGAATGTATGACTTTGAATGGGTCCAATAAAATTTAACCCTCTTACCAGTAAGGCAATCTAATTTTTAAGCTTGGCAAACTTTTTCATTGACCCAGCCACTTTTGTATCGTTGTGTACATATTTCATCAACAGTTAGTTTTGGTTTGAGCGAGCTACCTTTTGTCATTTACGATTTAAATACAGTTGAATATTGAATTCGAGTGATTTTACCAGAAAAGTAAGGCAAGTGCGTAATACAAAAGTGCATTTTCAAAACACTATGTCTATTAATCAGATTTGCATCGGATTTTTTTTTGTAAGTGTCCCTATTTTGAATTTGTATTATTGGTTTAGCGCAATATTAGCTATAAGTGGATTTATGGTCAAAACACTAAGGCATCCTCAGGGATGACAAAACCGTTTACGTGAAGTTTCATGTACACTCAGTATATGGTGTCTTCATAGTGATTTTGAAACGTATGATCATGTGACGGTATATAATAGGAGAGGCGTTGGCCGACCATCTTTTGTCCGCACTGAGGCGCCCACTAATTTGAGCATTGGTCAAAAAACAATACATCCAGTTCCCGATGTTAAGGCACGTTGTGCTAGACGCGGCCGCACGACTGCGACTCGCTCATTCCATATAAAAACTCGTTTTTAAAATGATAGAGAAACGAGTTTTTATATGGAATTAGCGAGTCGCAGTCGTGCGGCCGCGTCTAGCACAACGTACCTTAAGATTTGAAAAGTTCGACCATTTTCCAATTTCGTTGGATAAAGAAGCAGGTCGAAAGAAATGTAAACATTGCAAGTCCTCCGTAACACAGTGCGTTTGCCAAAAGTATAATCTACATTTACTCTGCTCGAGCTCGAAAAATTGTTTCTTCGATTATCATAATCAAAACTAATTGTACTTAATTTTTACATTTATAATATTTAATTTTTTTCGCCTAATATGAAAAACACAATGAACTCATACTAACACACCTGTGTTGCCTTTTTCCCTTAAACCGGTAAGTCGAGCTAAACTGTAATCGTGTTTAAATTAAAATATGAATCGGTATCTACTCAAAAGCAACATGTCAAAAATCCTTTTATCCTTTATCAAAGGACCCGAAAACCTGTTTAGTCCTGAGCAAATGACTTTACCAAGCATTGCTTTTAAAATGATGAAGTGGTTTCATGACCAGTAATTAAAGATAGCTTTATAACTAAGAGTGCCCTTTTTCCTCGACCCACTACCACAGTAGGATCGCACCGAGTCGAATTACAAGAATAAACCTACATGCCAAATTTTGTCAAAATTTACTAACAAGAATTCCTTGAAAAAGCGATTTTCCAAATGCCTTAATCGTCTAACTCCGGTTTGAACCCAACAGAATACACCGTTGGTCTAGTCAAAACTGGTTTGGTGCACCAGTCCCATATTTAAGTTTCCGTCAAACCAGCGCAGAGCGGTAGCGGTAGCGGTACGTGTCAGAATGTAAGAAATAGTTTCCGTCGCGGTACACCACGGAGAACTGTAATGTAAGGACTTGCCCATCCGAAGATGTCCAGGGGACGGAGCCAATGCCTCTACAACCGTACAGGTTAGGCAGGAAGATAGGGCTCCTCAACGAGCGCTTGCTGTAGCTCAGTTCTGGAGATACGGGTGGGGTTTGTGCCACTCGTTGCTCCTTGTCCTTCTACATTTGAAGGGCATATCGAGGGTTAAAATTGCGGAAATTATGCGAAACGAAGTCGGCGAACACAGGTGCCAGCTTTTGATGCTCCGTAGACCCGGGTGGCGTCGGGTCTCGGCCAAACTAAACCCACTAAACTTAAATATAAAAATTGTAGGCCGCCTCCCTTTATAATGTAAAATCGCCGCTGAAATGTGGGGAGGGGGTAGTGTTGTGATAATGGATCACATGGAACCGCTAGCAAAGTCCTCAACTATGCGATTCTTTTCTAGCCATTTTCGGGCCTATCCCCGAGTTTTGCAAAATGCTTCCTATGAAACATATAAAAAAAAATTAAGTGAAAACTCTATGAAATTGAAAATTTTTCTCTGTATCTTTTTTTCTACCGGATGGATATGTGCATGGGAAAGAAAGCAAGTCCCGAGATGCTCTCTACGAGGCTGTAGCCCTGTGCCCTGTCAATAAACAACAAGAACAACGAGAACAAGATTTTCGAAAAAATGCGATTTTCAAACTCTTATATCTCCGGTGTTTTTCAACGGATCTTTTTGAAAATTTTTTTACTCTTCGTAAGACGGCGCGAGCGACAACCTCTACCAAATTTGAATACTCAGACCCAACCAGGGTCCGGGCTATAGAGGTCCGAAGACTCGTACTTGTTCCACCGTGTAAACATATAGTCTTGGTCGCTTCTCACTTAAGACTTGTTCAAATTTCTTTGCTTTTTTTTTGGCGGGCGGGCGGGACGCTCTCGCGTTTCTAGATAGTTGATAGTATGACGAAAACTGATGAAGAATATCGACTTTAATTCTATACAAGGCTGAAGCTCCTTATCTTGTAATTAGAAAAATGTGGAATTGAGTTTGTAGTTTGTGCTATAGTACTCACATATCTCACATAACTTTCGCAAAAAATCAAAAAATTTCAATTCCGCAAATATACCTAGAAACAACACCCAAAACTTGGTTGCCGTACCAAAAATTGCAATGTTTCTAATTTAACTATCAGCTTGAAACATCAACACATATTTTGAACTCTTCAAATGCGATTATCATTTGAATGTACATTCTGTCGGTTAATATAACTGCCAAAACCCCTCTTGACTTTTCATTCCACAATTCACTTGTGCAGAATCCACACAACAACATCCACTCATTTTCGCCAAAAAAGTGCCATCTATCATTTTCAATCGATTAAACATATAGCAAATGCACCAACCATTGGTGAGTTGAAATTTCGTTGCTGTCGCCACGGTGACATCTATGTAGTCATATACACGTACATATTTAGATGAAGTCCAATAGAGGACTCTCATTTCTGTTAAAATTTGAGTTTGGATTTATTTTAAATTTTTAAGGGTTTTAAGCTATGATTGAATGATAATGGCAAAATAAAATTAGGTTGAAGTGACTCAGGTGACTATTATTATCAAAGATGCGAAATGTTATTAGTACTATCACGATCTAAGCATTTATTTACTTATATTGCTTATGTTGTACAGTTGTAAGTAGAGAAAATACAAGGAACAAGTTCTGCTTAAATCGTAGTGACTTACAAAGTGATGGGATTCCGGATACACCATTTGATTTTGGTGATTTTGATTTTTTAAGTAAGTCCAAATCAGGTCAAAAGGTTTTCGTTTTGGATTCCTTCAACCTAGTGCAATGTTTAAAAAAATACAAAAAAATGGCTCTACAAATAATGTTCCTTTTTGTCTCAGAGCTCTCGGAATCGTCTACATTTTTCGAACATTTTGTTGACATTTCTAATCCTGACAAAATGGATCAAAGACATCGCGCATCCCACTTTCAATCAGTATATCCCGAGAAAAATACACAATGAAAATTAAGTATGTATCTCTATCTAAATTTCGTAATCGACTTTAGCTATATGGGATGTCTTCGTGTGGGGTTTTCGACTTTTCATAAATTAGCTTTTAAATTATCATTTCAATGAACTGAAAAGTACACATTAGAATGAATATCTTGCGGTTGTTAGGATATGCTCTGTCCCATGAATATCAAATGTCCTGGTTCTTGTCGTCATCGTTATTGGATTGACATCCGTTTTCTTGGAGCAATACAAACATAAATATAGAAGATTACACCCAAATTTCACAGAACAGAATCTCGTCATCATACACCGAGTGAGTGTGTATCGAATTCCTTTCGTATCCTTGTCATGGGGGTGGAAATATTCATTCAACGTTCGTTTGTCGGTCTAACCTCCTTCGCCGCACAATAACGCAACGCGTTCCACGGCACTCGTTATGATGCGGTAAGAAGAAGGGGTGTTTGGTGTGTTAAAATGTTAAGAGGTCGGCTCCATTAAGTGTTAAATGTGAATAGAAAAGAAGTAAAAGAAGTGGGCGATTTGTATTGTACTCGTATACTGTACTGGTAGTATGCAGGGAATATAGAACGACGAAGAGAAAATTGTATATTTTGTGGATTTTCTTAGGCCGCTTTTCATGTTGCATGAATAAACACCAGGCGGAAAGTACCGGGCTTCATAGCTGCTGTGCTCTTATTTCATAGCACATACATAGAAGTGCTTTTCTCTGCAAGGATGGTAGGCAATGCTGGGTGCACAGTGAATTATGTATGTGGACCAACAAGTAGCATGAAGAGTTGAATGGTTAGCGTTAAATGGTGTTAAATTGCGGTGTTTTGTTAAGTCTTATCAATACTGTTGTGAACAGAGAATAGCAGCGATCACAAAATTAACAGTCTCAGACACACCTTATAATTCGATCTATATTAAGCTGACCAGACGTACAGTATTTTGACCGTTCGTACAGCATTGGGAAATGTACAGCATTCCCCATGTGACGCAATGAAACCTAATTCACTACATTATAACCTCTTCGATGAGGCCTGTGAACAGTCATGTCGGCTTTTAATGTGCCCTGTACCCTGTGCGATCGATATTTAGCGAGATAATCTCACTTTTGTGTTTGCCAATCTTACAATTCGCAATTGTAGAGCTACTTGGCGCTCATATTTCCTCCAAATTTTACGGTCCACCTATCCGCGTTCGGAAGCTCCAGCTGACTAAATTGCACTTCTGTGTTTCCTAATCGAAAATTGTTCATAACTTGGAAGTTCTTTAGCGGAAATTTGAAATTTGGCAAACATATTTGGTGAACATTTCAAGGCTATAGCTGCCAAGGTTACAACCGGCAAATAATGAGATTTTAATTTATTTTCCCTATGACGATTGAAAAATCAGCCACTGTACTCTATCCGATTCCTTTATCACCTTCTATAAGAAAATGTATAAAAAAAAGTTTTTTCCCACATTTCCTTAGAGTCAATTTAAAACGGCGTTAATTAAGAGCCCAAGGAAACGGCATGGCATCAACCATGGAGAAATGCATACTCTGCTCCAGAAATATTGTAACCAGGTTTAGATCAGATTTAGACCTCTGGCTCGTCGACTTCGCAGCGAGCGGTGAGCCAATGTAAGCCAATTCGTTAAATTTATATCACTGGCTCGTCCAAACATTTACTCAGATCCTGTGGCTCGCCCTTGGCTTCCTTCGGAACTCACTCTTTCTGTCGCGCTTTTCATAATTCGCCAACATCCTTGCGACCAGCGCTGGTAGGCAGTGGATAAGGCGAAGTGCGATCGCAGCGAGAAGTGAGCCAATAGATGGCAATTGGTGAAATTTAAACCTTTGGCTCGTCCTTAGGATTACTCAAGTCCTATAGCTCGCCCTTCGCTCCGATCAGACCTCGCTGTCTGTCGCGCTTTTCAGAATTCGCAAACATTTTTGATACGTATAGCGCTGCTGGGAAATAGGACGCTCAGAATTCTCTCTGTCTGTCGCGCATCAGAGAATTTCTCAACATTTTTGCGACATAGACCTCGGACCTGAAACCTGGAAGTACGACTGACGATTTGCTTGAAAACCGAGTTCCACAAGTATGTGTACAGCATTGGGCTTTCGGGAGTCTTTGAAATTTGTATGGAACTATTTTTTTACTGACGTTTTTATTAAACTGTGCTCGTATTTAACTTTATTTGATGCTGAAAACTAGCATTTAATGTGCTTCCAAAACAGTATTAATTTTTTCTGCGCTGCTCTACTTTCCCTTGTGAAAACGTTAAGCCGATCCCAGTTCAGGACCTTCTCAATATTGAAAGCTCATTTTCACACAAACGCAGATTATTTAATAAGTCAATAAAACTACTTTTATCGTTTAATTTTGAAAAATTTCTTAGCTCATCTAAGAAAAACTTTGTTTCTGATGCCATATGGCATCGGTCGTAACGGGCTACAACCGGGGCGTCACAGAAAAAAAGGTGAATCTTTGTGTCTTCCCCTTGGTCTATTAACCAAACGTCATGTTGAATGTAGTCTGGCTGGTCTAGCGGTTAGTGCACGCACCTTCGGTGCACAGGGTCATGAGTTCGAATTTCACCGTGGATCATGGTGTTTTTCGAACTCACGAGCTTGTGACGAACTATGATCTCACTCAGATGTTAAACGAGTACTCATTTATGGGGATAAATAACACTGCTGAGCGTGATCTCATTACCTCAACAAAAAGCAGATAAGATCTTGGAAATAGGATGTCACTAACATATCCTACGGCCTTAGTCCAATGTTGGATTTTCGCGCCTGTTATTTTTTTATGTTGAATTTCGAAAAAAAAGGCTTGGTGGGTTAAAACATGTTAAATGTGTGTGTGGCTGGAATTTTTTTCTACAAAAAATGTGTACTGAGTGTCACCCCCTTGATATAACCGTTTATATAACTACTTGTACCCCCTCATCGATCAGTCCTCCAAACTGCGAATGCCCAACCCTGCCCTGTCGAGGATAAAAGGCCTACCTAAAATGAAAAAGCCCGGCTACTCCAGAGTTTCCATTGTCTAGGCGGACGGAAGCGGAGTCTGACGAACAGGGAGGATCTCATCGCCAAGCTCCACAACGCAGGCTCAATTTTACCAGACGAGCGGCTGGTATCGTTTGATGTCAAGATACTGTTCCCCTCAGTATCATGGAAGTTCTACTCTACCTTGAAGAGTGACTACTTTCGAAGCGTCCTTCATTGCCTCCCTGGAAAAGGGAACTTAATCTGCTCATGAGACTAGAAAAGGTATGTGTATGACAGAGAACTATCTCACCTTCCGGGGCAGGTTATACAAGGGTACCAGAGAAATTGCCGAGATTCTGGGTAAGATATGTGGACGACGTGCTGGCGAGAATATCTAAAAAAGGCTCACAATAACATCCAGTTTACGATGGAAACGGAGGACAACAATGAGCTGCCATTCCTGGACCTAAAAGTCATCAGGAAAAATTGAGTTTGACATATATCGAAAGCCAACCCACACCCAGCGGAATATTCCCTTTAACTCTAACCATTCCTTTTCGCAGAAGATAGCGACGTTCCACCCCTTTTCACCGTTACGCTGAGCAAGGAGAGTTTTGAAAAGGAGCAAGCGCGCATCATCGAAACAGGCCAGATGAATGGATACGACCTCCGAGTGATGTTGAACCTAATCCGAAAGAAGATGACCCGGATGGAGAAAGGAGCATTGACAACGTTAACGCGCAACGAAGAGCCGATGAGGAGGATTGGAGTAACGCACAGGGCCGGATTTACCCTCTGTAGCGCCCCTGGGCAGTACACAGAAAAAACACAATTCGATTTTTTGCCTAATGTAAAATAGACAACGTATTATTCGTAACTTCAGCTACGTTTTAGTCAATTCATCTAATAATTTTAACTACATGTTTTGTTAGTTCATCTAATTAGAAATAGTAAATGTAAACGCGCCTAAGTTTTGGAACTATTATCTATTCACTGTCGATAATTCACCTAACAAGTGGGCAATATAGTGAAATTAGTAGATTTACCTATTTTTTCTAGGTGATTTCTATACTTGCAAGAGTATATGCACTTTCGACAATTTTACTAAAAAGTAGTCAATATTAAGACAATTACGTGTATGTATATGGTGTAAATTAGAAACGTCGTTCCGTATAGTCTGCGTGGTGTAGTAGGTAGGGTGTCAGTCTTTAAATCAGAGTCGCGGGATCGAATCCCACTGTAGGCAGGTAATTTATTATGCATTTTAGAGCGTAAAGAGGTAAATAAAATGTCGCCAACACATATAGAGAGGTAAATGCTAGTTATACAAAAGTCATTTATGAGTTACATATATTCGACCCAATTCGGAGTTAAATTCACACCGTATTTTTTTGTAAATATACTCGCTTTTTCAACTAGCTTAAATAGAAAATATATCTACAAAATTAGGTGAATTTTATATTTGAATCGGAAATATACTTCTTCATTCTAGTTAGTTTGACGACAACAGTAATAGTTTCACCTAAACACGTACTAATAACTACCATATCTCTCACGCCATACAAAATATTAACCCCGGACGCATACCGCAAAATATCCAATATTGGATATTTCGTGATTCAAACCAAAGTCTCTTTCAAAGCTCTTCAGCAAAGACCCTTTCCACTTTATTTGTAATCCAAATACTCAATCCACTTACTACCCTGACATCTTCCGGTGCTATATCATCTTTTAATGGTAAATGTATGGCGGGGATTCAGTTTGAAATTCAAATCTACGTTCATCCCAATCGGAAAAATTGGAAGCACTTCGCCCAGAAACAGTTTTTCAGCGCTTTCTCTTTATTCATAATTGTGCTTCTGGGGAAGCGCTCCCACTGTATCAGCTTTGCTTCGCTTTCTTTTAATTTGCAATGACGCTTATAGAGACGTGCCATTCGCGATTGCGCTTCTTGGAAAGCAGTTCCGTAAAAAAAAACATGTTTACCGCTTCTTGAGAAGCGCTTACCTCTGCGGACATGCAGAGGCCTTCTAGAGCGCTTATTTTCCCATCGGGATGTTTTGAAGTCATTAGTGCATCTTTCTCAGCAGACATGTAATACCGCGTGGCTTACGCAAACCTATCCATGCGGTAGATGTGCCTGCGAAAACTTCATATAGAAAAAACATGAAAGATGACGCAGGCTGCCGCTGAGGCCGCTCCGGATCAGGATGTCGTGCGTGCATTGCCTATGCCACGTGGCTTATGCAAATGCAATGAAGTGGCGGTACGCGGTATCTGCGCAAAAAAAACTGCATATAGAAAAAACACGCAAGATGACCCAGGTAGCCGCTGATATCGTGCGCGTGCGGTTTGTTGATATGTTTTTGAGATCTTATGAGACTAAGAAATAATCGCTCTGTTGTATTGGAAGATATTCCCATACAATTTTCGTACAATCTGGCATATGATTGATTGACAATTATTCGTTATTCTTCGTTGAAAGTAGCGATGGCTATACCCTGGGGTCACCTTGAGTTATCGAGGTCGCAAAATATCTCTCTGTAACCGATTACACAAACATGAGAATTTAGACAGAATATGCCTTATTGGTCCTACAATTTCTATACATATAATATGTTGAAATTTTAATTTACATGTATTTGCCGGAATCGAATGGATAGATGGATCACAATAAGAGCAACACAAAACATCCAACAAAGTCCTCGAACTACGCTAACAGTGAGTTCTAGAGATCGCGGGATTTACTTGAGTTTTTATTCTTCCTTTTCGTATCTTGCAGCTACATAGTGAATTGTAGTGGTCACATCTAACGGACCAGGATGGATCTTACGCAAAGCTTTCCGATCGGTCCCTTTTATTTGGGAAGTAGGACAAATCACCGAATTCAAGAAAATTTATTCCTGCACTACCTGCAAAACAAAGCGATAAGTAAACCGACCTCTGAGAGAATGTAGTGCCGTTAGTCTTATAGTCTAGAACCTAGATATACACTATCCGTTTTTTTTTTGCTTTTTTTGTCGTGGTCGAACGGATGCGCGTGGAGGGTCGAAGACATTCAATTGCGAGCGCATGTTTACGACAGCATCCCCCTCCAAGTAAGCAATATGCGTGAAAAAATTCCAATCTAAATTGTATTGGATATAAATCCAACAATTTTTAGGGTTTCTTAGAATTTTTGGAAAAAACACTTATGAAATCGATTTTGTCTGTCCGTCTGTTCACTAAATAGCTTCTCGAACGGCTCAACCGATCGTTATGAAATTTGGTAGGAATGTGTTGAATGATAACAGTCTTTGACATGAATACTTTAAAACAGAGGTTCCCAACCTTTTTTATGCTGCGACTCCCTTTACAGCTTAACATTTTTCGCGACGCACCTCTAGTAAGACATTTTGTTTTCTGTGTGGTTATAGTTGGCTTTACTATCTGAGGAAGGAGGGAGTGCGTTGTTTGGTGAAAATTACAGACATTTCAAACACAACAAATTTGTCATAATGAAATCAATTCATTATAGAAAATAAACAGAAGAGTTAGGGATGAAGTGAGCATGCATAAATATTCAGTTTGAAAGAAAATTGACATAGAAAAATATAAATTTGCAGCCAAAGATTTATTTCAAGAAGGCCATAAGCACTCTACTGCATCAAATGTGCCAGTAATACGGTGCTTACTGCTCAATGTGTCATTCCAAGCATAAGCCTTCTCAGTGTACTTTGACTTCATAGAAAAAAGAAACGATAAAACAAATATTTTTCATTTAATTCAAATCTTGCGTTAATTCAATAAAAATAAAAAATTAAATTTTTCGTGTAATTCAAATAAAAATAACACAATTTTCATTTGATTCAAAGCTTCGCTTATAATAAAAATATTAAAATCAAAACTGTTCATTCAAATTTTTTCGTAAATTATTACTTTAGTTTTTTTTTATAACTGTAAAAATATAATTTCAAAAATGCCGATGAGTGAAATTTAATCAGTGCGATAGTTGAGCCTGCTTCTGTGAGCACATCTTTTCAAACCTGGGCTGAAGTTTCGAAATTGCTACTCTTACCTCTTTTTCTAAATTAAGTTTTGACGTGTACTTTGATTTAATGGCTGCATTGGCAGAAAAACCAGTTTCACACAAATATGATGTTGCGCATGGCAAAAGAATATTCAAAGCAGTCGAGCTGAGCCCAGGGTATTCTTACGATACGTTGGCCCAAAATTCAAAAAGCTTGTGTTTGTCGAACCGTAACTTTAAGCTGGTATCACCATGATAGCTCTAACAGTAGTTACTCTTCTTCGGCAGTAGGAAGTGAAGATGGAGGTGGAGTCGATTGAAATGGATCTCTAACCCAATTGTATTCTTCAAACTTATCAGGAAAATACTGTTCAAAATGCCTTTATAAAGTCACCAAATGTCGGATAAATGTAAACTTTAAGTTTGGACTTAAATTACTAAAAGATGTTTCCTGCAGCGAGCCTTGTAAAACTGGGAAACAATTTACCTGTCCCTCCTCCAGTTTTCCTTTCCAAAAAAGCAGCTTCTTTTGAAAAATGTTGAAACTTTATCTGAAAGTTGAAGAATATGTGTTTCGTTTCCTTGCAATGACTTATTAGGAGCATTTAATTTCTCAAATATATCACACAGATATGCGAGTTTTATTAAGAAGTCAGTGTCTTGAAACTTTTCAGCATCATTATGGGATTCCGTCAGTAAAAACTCATAAATTCTTTTTTTAATGCGTATACCCGTACCCGTGATAGAACATTTGCTCTTGGCACCCAATAATACAGTAAGCATGTGTGCTCAGCTCCCAAGTCCTGCCAAAGCTGACGAAAGAACCTTACCTTCACGGGTCTTGATTAAATGAAGTTTACAACTGTAATAGTAATGTCTATCACTAGGCTTAATTCTGGTGATATGTTTTTAGCAGCAGGTGTTGAAATATTTAACAGAATGAGTGTGTCTCTGTCTTTACTTTGTACCGGTGAATACAAGTGTGGTTTCAAATTCTGAGAATATGGGGGTCTCGTTCCTGTTTCTACCTTTTTCACACCAAATCAACGACAAAGTTTTCACTACAAACTCGTCATAAATGCTGTTGTGGCGGTACAACCTAAAGGTCCCTCTAGACGTGTCGCCAAATGGCGACGCGTCCAAAAACTGGCATCGCGTGCAGCCATTTGGCTGCTACTTAGCATCCACACGAGCAGCCAAAAAATGACATAACCAAAATTTCATTTTGGTGATTTTTTTAAATTTAATTATCAAAATCGGACTCTGCGCGTTTGAATTATTACACGGCCATTCAAGAATTATTCAATTTCACACAAAAGAACGAAGAAAAGTTGCAAAATTGTCACTATGAATTTGACAAGCGGTTGTCAAAGCGGTTGGTTGAGTTGCCATATTGAATATCAAAACTGGACGCATAGCCAAATGGCGACACGTTTGGATGGAATGACAACATCCATTTGGCTGCGCGTGTCGCCATTTGGCGACACGTCTAGATGGACCTTAATAAGCAGTGTCTTATCTTTTTATCGCGAAGGGATTTTAGTAAATATAATTTGTCTTTGGGTACGATACTCAGCAATTTGGTGTGTGAAGGCGACCGGTGTGGTGGGCGTCCCACGACGCTCCTAAGATTTCCTCGCGACGCCCCAGGGAGTCGCGACGCACAGGTTGGGAGCTCCTGCTTTAGAAGTTGATAAAGAAAAGATAACAGGATGTCCCGAAGAGTTGAAAAAAGTCGACTTTTTAGTTTTGATCGGCGATGAACATATGGGTACTCAAATCAAAGGACTCGACGAGTACATTCATACGCCAAAAAGATAAACTGTCTTCTAATGGATTAAATTCGGATTCCGTCCGTTCTTAAGCAATTATTGTAACTTGCTTTGTGGGTGTGGTTTCAATGACAGCTCCATCTTCCATCTTTTCTATAGTATCGGTGACGTCGGTAGAACAATATTTGTGTGAAGCTTTGTTAGGATAGGTACACAGGTAACAAAAAATCTCAGATTGGGGAGATTGGGTCTGTATGGCCCTTGATTACCTTGACTCCACAGTAGGATTCTGTTTGTTTTTGTAGTTTCGATGTAAGGTTTGATTAGAATTTGTGAACAAATAACAAAATGACTTAGAAGAACATAATTTCGAGGGGATAGGCTTGGATGTCATGGTCCTATTCCATCCATTTTTATTTGTTTCGATGTTTATTTAGAAATACATACATATGCGTGTAAACTTAGGTTGAAAATCGTGTATAAATGAAAAAGGTTTTCTTATAAAAAATGCTTTTTGGAGTTGGGTTTTGTATTGCGTGCCCATGTCCGATTTTGGTGATCCAAAAATACAACAACAACAGTCTGCAATAGAAATAAGCACTGCACGCATTGCAACAGACAGACAGACGCACAATCGTCCAATCGACTTCCTTCGTCATACTGATCAATTTATATGCCCTTTTATATAGTCTGAGACTGCGTTACAAACTCCATGACAAAGTATCGTAATATACCCTTTCACTTAGAAATCGAACGGTATAAAAATTTTAGAGTATGGGTATTAGCAAAATTAAAAATAAATAAAATTAAAAAACGGATTTCGAATCTATAAATTTTGATTCTATAAATCTATGACTGATTTCATTATTCCCGAATTTATTATATGCAAACAACAACATTCCTCCAATTTCCATTTTAAATAAGTATGTACAATTAATTAAATCAAAAGATACAACAATTAAAAAAATAGTTCTCTGTAATAGATATCTCTAACAGAAAATTGTTCTCGATCCTTTTGGGTAATCATTTGCTCGGACTCCGCCGCCGCCCTGTTGCGCCTACCGTGGTTCGGTGCATGCATCATTTCCTAAATCTCTAACTGCTATGCATACATGCACACTACACACATATCGTTCTCTTCTAAAACACTGCTCGAACATTTTTCAAAGATACGCTTCGACCTTCTACTTATGGTCTTGAGATGGTTCGTCACATTCGACATTCGATCTACATGTGTGGCTGGATGCGGACTGGTGTGTTCTACTCGCGCATCCAAGTGCAGCGCATTTGAATACATATAGGTAGGTACATGCGACAAAACACAAATTTCAGAAAGAGGTTAGCTCGTAAAGGCTCTATGTCGTCCATCTGTTGGCTGCTTTTGATGTGGATAGTATGGTTTGTAGACACGAACCATTGCTTTAAACGAGCTTTTGGACTTTAATTGAATTGTTCCAACTTAGATGGCACTGCTGAAGAATTTTAAGCTCCATAATACCGATAAGACATCTGGTAGTTTTTCTTATCTGTGACCTAAACTAATTAGTCACTGCTTGAGAGTATCGTCTACTTTATTTAGTTGAATGGTTGACTCCTAAGTAGCTGATTTTACTACTAATATAGGTCAGTCTCCTAATAATTGTTGTCGTGAAAACAACTATTCAGGAATAGATACTTCTTCTAATGTAATTAGTAGGCTGAAAATCGCTGAATGTTTTTAGAAGATGTGACTATTTTTTAGATGCTTTTTCGACAAATTTTTTTGTGTGTAGTCGAGTTGCCGCCCTCCGTCACTAGTTTAAGCTGAAAGTAGATCAATCGCATTCATGTGAGGTGTAAATTTTTTAAACATACTGTAACACGCCTAGTCTAAACGTCAACCCAAATTGTATTTCGGTACTTGGCACCAGACGGCGCTAGTGTCACTAGCAAGAAATACAACGACTTTCTGGAAGTTTCCAGAAAGTCACCGAAGTTTCCGGAACAGTGGAAAGGAGTATATAACGGCATCGACTAGTGTCGTCGAGTCAGTATAGTTTTACTCGTGATTTATGCCGGATCAATAACTAGTCAGTAATTAGTGAAATTGTAAATCGTGTATATGTCCGTGTGTGTTGTAATAAATAGAGTCACAGTAAAGCATTATCGTGTACGCGAAAATTTATCGAACCCACTGGAACGTCTAGAAAAGACGAGAAAAATATAACAATACGTTGGTTTCCGGCGTTTTCGCTCATGGAGGGCGAATACTTACTCCTTAGAGCTCAAAAGAATATTTGAAAATAAATATTTTGTTGAATTTACGCATTGGATTCATAAGCAACCCCTAAAGCTACCACACGATGGGACATACATAACTCGATTCTTCAGGGCTGGCAACATAAAGCTGAATGCATACACTCGATGCCAAAAACGGGCACTTTTTATTCGACATTTATTATTTTATTATTGCGGAAGGTTTTGACGCCCTAGGAGCGAATCTGAACTGTTTTTTTCTCGGGGTGACCCCCGTTCTCCCGTTATAGCACACTAAAGTGTTTTAGTACGGTATGCGTTTCCCTAACGTTTAGTGACATTTAAGTTAACCCATTAACGACGAGACCCTAAAATCTTACCGATTGAGCTGAAATTTTCCACGTCGGCTTAAAATGGCTAAAAACACATTTTGTAGAAAAAAAATTTTTCCCCGGATGCCGGGTTCAGGCTCCCGGCACTGTTACATATATGTAACATCAGGCACTCGAAGTACTCGAGGGTGTTACATATATGTAACATCAGGCATGATACGGGGAAAGTGTATTCAAAGTATATTTTTGATTTTTTTTTTCAAAAAGAAAACATTTTAGTAAATTTTTTTTAATAAAGCAAAAAATATATGAAAGCCGATATTTTACATGAAGTTTGGAATGTAGATAATGCAACAATAACGTAGAAATAATACGAAATGTGTGGAAAATTGAGCAGCCTTACAAAAATATTATGTCAAATATTGTATTATTTTATTTCATTATATAATGTGTTTTTGCATGTGGAGTTGTTGTTGTTTCATTGAGAAGTTTCTTGAACAACCACAAAACTAATAGATTTTACAGTTTGTGACTGGGAAAAAAGTTTATAGAACTACAGTAGTTACCAATACAGATTTTGAGGATTATGGAAGATTTGCCAGTAAATTATAAAATTATTGTTTAAATTTTTTGTCAATTTGTCCATCCGCCCAATTTGTGTAAAAAGGACTAAATATAGAGCCTATAATTCGTCCTTGTCTATAATTGTCTATACCATTTCTTCTTTCGTAGCTCAAAATATATCCTTTTAAATATTATATTAGCAGAGTTAAATAGAATAACTAATCCTTGGCCTCATGAAAATAAAGCTGACTCCTTGCTCCGGATACCCTTGAATCCGGCTATCATTTTAATCCACCTATGACAACTAATGTATCCATATTCCGGATTTCTAGAGCAATTCTAATTCCGACTCTTAATATTTTTGGTACGTTATGCCAAATATGGCCGCTCAATTTACCAGTCAAGAAAACACAAGGGTCTAGAAAATCATGTGACATGACTAATTTTAAGGAAAAACCTAAATAATAGCATTTTTTTTCTTTTCAATTTTAACATTTATGAAGACTAATAATGCTAGTTTCCTGTATAAAAATGTCTTGTTAAAATCCGGAATTTTCG
The DNA here is from genome assembly GCA_949715475.1 of Microchrysa polita. Taxonomy (NCBI): domain Eukaryota; kingdom Metazoa; phylum Arthropoda; class Insecta; order Diptera; family Stratiomyidae; genus Microchrysa; species Microchrysa polita. The sequence continues at coordinate 17,070,842 of OX454420.1, forward strand.
TTAATTCGTATTTTTTGAGAATCCGGACTTATTTTTTTTTATAATTTATCCGGACTATCGCGTCAATAGTGTAACAAATCCATAAAATAAAAAAAAAAAACACTAAAAAAGTACACACTCATACACCTCGTATACGAGAAGTGCACTTTCCCCATATCAGGACGGATGTTACATATATGTAACAGTGCTATAAAAGTACTTATAAAACGTAAACTACGGACAATATTTATTTCATTTATTTTTTGTATTGTTTCAAAAAGACCATGTAATAACATACCATTAATTTTTTCTCAATTTTTTTCATACAATTAAATCTAAAAATAAAATTCCTCTACTACTTTTGCCATCGTGACGATTTTCGTCAACATCGAAAAAACCATCAGAAATAAACCTCTATAACTTCCACAATAGTGAATCAAATTGAGCTAAATTGATTTCTATGAATAGCTAATAGTGTCCAGTACAGGATAAAACACTTTTTAATGCCGAATTGATATCCTATTCCTTTAGCAGCCGTTTGAAACGAAGGATATCTTACTGTTACATATATGTAACATCAGGCATTAATGGGTAATCGAAAGGTCTTGACTCCCGAACAATGGGTATTAAGTCGTTTTTCTCTTAGTCACAATCGTTCTCCAGCAGCTGCAGCCTCACGAAATGGTCGTTTTCAATACTTAATGAAACCAGCCCGAAATTGCAGTTTCCGGGAGGAAGCAGGGGGAGGGTAGGGGTATGCTATACAAGGAGAAAGAAAGTGGATGCGATTTCCAAAGCTATAGTGGTGAACTGGCGGACTGAAGCCTACGGCGGCATTTTTAACGCCCCGTGCACAGATAAAAAAATTGTTTACTGATCAGACTTTTTTCCCATTTTAGAAGTGTTCGCTTAATTCGTTAGCCAGCCATATTGAAACAAATTGGGAGTCAAGGATCAATCGATTAGTCGTTGGATTGTAAAAATAAGGGGCAAGGTTGGTAGAGCGGCAAAAGTCGCCTACTGACGTCAGATATGTAAGTCCGTCACTGACCAAAGAAACGACTTTTGCTGAGTTTTCTTTATTTTTTTTAAATTTTAATTTATTTAAGTTGCCTCCTCAAATATCGAAATGTGTATATTTCACAGAACATTAATTCAATGGAAGAATGAAAGTTTCAGAAATATGCCGCCCTTCAAAATTTGCCGCCCCGGGCAACTGCCCAGGTTGCCCATATGGGAAATCCGGCCCTGGTAACGCATTCACGGATATCAAGACAGCTGCGGAAAACAATGAAGGGCATAGGTCATAGTTTCGACGAGCAGACGACATCCACTACGCAACAAACTAGGCTCGATAAAGGCAAGAGGGAGAAACACGAGGAGAACGAAATCTACAAGGTATTTTGGGATTGCGACGAAACGAAACGACTAGTAGCTGTGAGATGCCCAGATGGAGTGATCATGCAAGGGAAGCAGACATCGCCAAGAGAAACAACAAGGACCCTGGCTCGCTAAAATCGATGATAGCACGACACATGATAGAGACAGGACACGAATCATTCATGGAGGAGTTAATTAGCGCTCAAGGAACCGGAACACCGTAGCATAAACCATGACGCCGGCAACATACAATCAAGGTTGCTGAGGAAATTGTTCGAGACTGGTACTCGTCCCTCCGCTAAAAGTTGAAGGTGTACTAGCTCCCAAATACCCCAGGTAGCCAACACCGAGTGGATCCGTTCTGAAGAAGGGCACAAGTGGTGCCCGAAATGATCATATACAACAAAAAATAATAATCCAGTCGTAGGGAACACTACTTTATTCTTAAATAATTTTTTTTACAGGCGAGGAAACATCGACACAACTGGAAGTTTTTAACATTATGCTCCGAACCAACATAATTCACAACATGATTTTTTTAAGACTAGGGTTTTGGTCTGCTGACGATTTGCCCTCATAAGTGCCAACATTTCAAAAAACCTTTCTATAAAATATTCCAAATTTTTGTTTCATTCCACAAATAGTATCGCTATTTGCCTGTCATATCCCGGGAAATGATATCACTTCCTATTAATCGAAATAATGTCTGAATACCGTCAGCCCATTAGTGAAACGACAAATGACACCAAATCTGCCAATGACCGATTTATTAAAGCCTCTTGTGATCCGTTTCGGCAGCCTAAAAGCCTCCAATAGTACACCATCCGTATTCATACATATATGTAAATCTGTTCAAGAATACAAAACTCAATTCATCAAATCGAGATTACCAATTAAATTCCTGTCAGGACTATTAACATTAATCATTCGAGCGGACAAGAAGAGGTAAACTATGGTGTCCCCTGGCCTCCGCTCTGAAATTCACAAACAGCAAAGACCCAAGTTCAGTTCCAAATTCCCATATAGGACAGATACAAATCGGAACACTGTAGTTGTCCTGGCTGTGGCCAGGACCAGTAACCTCTTCCACCTCCAATTGCGCGGTGATGCTATACTATCACCGGTAGCAAACAAACGATGCGATGCACTCATTATTGCAATCATTTGCGCCTGCCGTACACTATACGACAAATTGCATTCCACCTGTCGGGATTCGTTCCATCCCGGGCTGATGCAACACGATTCATCGTCCGTTGTAGAGGGTCCTTCGTATTCGTATGTATTTTCACCTGACCGTGTTCTCGATGTGTTGCGAGTTGCGAATTACTTCGGTGCTTCTGTATGTTTCCGTACACTTAGCGGGTATGTGCATACTATGTAACTACATATATGGATATGACGATTTCCAGTAAGCTCCGGAAATCAATGTAAATCGTTTTTTTGGCGAATATGAATCGCTATTATGGTTTCTACTCGAGCGAGCGGCGTCCTCATATCCTGGTGACACAGTGAGTACTATTGGGCTAGGCCGTGTCTGCGTCAGGATTGTTGTAAGAAGACTTGGATGCAGAGTGATGGAGAAATCAAGCATGCGTCCTGCAGACTCCGAATTTTGGAAGGTATTGGGAATAAGGGAATGCTTGTTATGTTGGAGAAATAGGGGATGACTGGAAACAATTCCACGGGTTGAAGTGGTAAATTGTTGCTCCTTCAGTACAACGAGTTTGTTGTTAGTTTCTTGTAGAGTAATATTAGAATATGCTTTCACTGTCCAATGATAATGTGCAACCAATTAACATGGACTTGGTTAATGTGTAGTCGCTTTATGGAAATGCAATCTAGAGGTCAATTGAGAAATCGGCTATTGGCCAAGTTAGGAGGAAGTTTTTGAGCCGTTTTCCGGATTTTTTTATTTATTTATTTATTTAAATTAAATGCCTACGATGTACATTCATAATGAATAATTGCAGAACTAGATTGTTTTTGCATATAGACATGTGAAGACATATTGCGTCGATACGTTAACTAAAGTATATATAATTAAAATATTTAATTAATAAAAGATTATATTTTAATTCGTCTCCTTAACTCACAACTTCTTTTAATTTTCCATTTTTTTCTAAACTCATAAACCTATCTCTGACGTAATAAATATCTGACCAAAAACAACAAAGTTGTAAAAGTTACCCCGCCAAAGAAAAATTCATCTGCCGCAAAAAGAATACATATCACTCCAATCCGCTGCTCATATCTAATTTTGTTTGCTGGATGTACTTTTGTTTTAGGTGCAAATGCTGGAGAAGTTTAAATGTACAGGACTACTTCTTAAAATAATTTGGTGGGAGCTTTAACATTTTATTCAGTGCCACTTTGACGGCTCCCTCCAAATTACTTTAAGAAGTATTCCTGTATATTTAAACTTCTCCAGCATTTACACCTAAAACAAAAGTACATCCAGCAAACAAAATTAGATATGAGCAGCGGATTGGAGTGATATGTATTCTTTTTGCGGCAGATGAATTTTTCTTTGGCGGGGTAACTTTTACAACTTTGTTGTTTTTGGTCAGATATCATATATTTTTGCATACTTAAATAGCCAACTAATATTTTTGTTTTCGGAAAAGTTTCAATAGGTTTTTGTTCAGCATATTCCATAAATTTAATATCATAAGTTATATTCACAGGGTCTTCTTTAAAATAAATAGATACTGCAAACGCAATTGCAAATACGCCACAAATGGCTGTTGCTGAGCTTTTTTAAAAATAATTTTGGGATGAAATGGGTATAGTTTATTAATATGTATTTTGTGCAAAATAGATTTGTGTTATCTTTGTGTTATGGCTCTGCTAACATTCTGTTAGTAATCTGTTAATTTTTTGTTAACTCTGTTAATGCTCTATTAACGTTCTCTTAACACTCTATTATCTTTTCGTTAATGCTCTGTTAACGTTCTGTTAATGTTCTCTTAATTCTCTTTAATCATTCGGCTAACGCTCTGTAAACGGTCTGTTACCTTTCTTTTATTACTCGATTTACGTTCTGTTAACGTTCTGTTAACGTTCTGTTAAGGCTCTGTTAATTTTCTGTTAACACTCTGTTAACGATCTGCTAACGCTCTGTTGTTGCCTTGCCAACGCTTTGTTAACGTTCTGTTACTGATCTGTCTTAATGCCCCCCTGACCCAGTGTCCCAATGTCACATTGTCCCAATGTCACAGCGTCCCAATGTTCCAATGTCCTAATGCCCTAATGCCCTAAGGTCCATTGTCACAGTGTCCTCATGTCCCAATGTTCTAATATCCCAGTATCCCAATGTCCTAATATCCTAATGTGCCAATGTCCCAATATCCTGATGTCCCAGTGTCCCAATTTAGGTGCTATTGTCCCAATGTGCAAATATCACAGTGTCCCAATGGTTTAATGTCCGAATGTCCCACTACGCTAGTGTCTCAATGTCCCAGTATCGGAATATCCCAATGTCCCAGTCTCCCACCTAATGTCCTAATATCCCAATGTCTAACTGTCCTAATGTCCCAAGGTCCTAATGCCCCAATTTCCTAATATCCCAGTACCCCAATGTCCCAAATGTCCCAGTACCCTAATGTGATAATATCCCAATGGCCCAATGTCCTAATGTACCAGTGGTCAGTGTCCCAATGTCGCAGTATACCAAGTGTCTCAACGTCCCAATAGCCTAATGTCCTAATATCCCAGTGCCCCAATGTCCCTGTATCTCAGTGCCCTAATGTCCCAGTATCCCAATGTTCCAATATCCCAATGTGCCAATATCCCAATGTTACAATGTCCCAATGTTCTAATATCCCGATGTCCCAGTGCCCCAATGTTCCCACGTCCCAGTTTCCCCAGTGTACCTAATGTCCCAATGTCCTAATGTGTTGATGTCCTAATATCCCAATGTCCTAATGACCCAAGACCCTAATGTTCACATGTTCTTATATCCCAGTGCCCCTATGTGCGAATATCCCGATGTCCCAATGTCACAACATCCGATGTCTCAGTGGTCCAATGCCCCTATGTACCAGTGTCCCAATGTCCCAATGTCCGATTGTCCCAAGGTCATAATGTCCCAATGTCCTAATATCCCAGTGTCCTAATGTCCCAGTCTCCCAGTGTCCTAATGTCCCAATATCCCAATGTCCCATTGTCCCAATATCCGGATGTCCCAATGCCCCAATATCCCGATGTCCCAATGCCCCAATATGCCGATGTCCCCACGTCCCTGTTTCCCCATTGTGCCTAATGCTCCAATGTCCTAATGTCCCAAGACCCTAATGTCCCAATTTCCTAATATCCCACTACCCCTAAGATCCTAGTCTCCCAGTCTCCCGGTGTCCCAATATCCAAATGTCCCAATGCCGCAGTGTGTTTTAAAAATGGTCAATGCGATGAGCCGATAGACGCAATTGTTGAAAATCTTTTGTTAACTTTGCCTATTAATTTACCGTTATTCCATCCACTTATCTAAATGGAAGACATTGATTCTTTAGAAGGACCACCAGAGGATCATTCGTTCCAAATTTCATAAAAATCCCATCACGAAGAGAGACAGTAGAAGCAAGTCTTTCTGCCACTGTAGACTTCATTCTGAAATTGGGTTACTCGCTTAAGTCTGTGAGGGTGAAAATTTCACCGTTTATTGCATATATCTTACCCGTTATTGTGCCGATCGAAGATTTTATTTGGAAAGGCACTAGAACAGGATATGTGGAATATTTTGGTAAAAAAAATTTTTTGGGGGCTGTTGCCTGGAAGGCTGTAGCCTGGTCAAACAAAAAAGCAAGTTGTCTCCGGTAATCATAGACTTGTTCGCTTTCGTTTTTCTTTTCCCTTTGGCGGGCGAGACGCTCTCGCGTCTCTTGATTTTTTTACTGAATCAAATCAAACCTCCGCATTTCAATCGACTAAAAAACCATTCATTGTTCATACATTCGTACGTTATTATGGTCCGGATCCATATATTTTGCCAATGAGAATGCACTTCATGTTCTTTGTTTTTGCGCTAAGCATATTTATTTCAAATATCTACAAGAAGATTTCAAATTTATTGAACATTTGAGAAATTTATTGTTTAATAAGCGAATTCCTTGTTTGATCGTTTTACTGGTCCATTGAGAAACGAAGACAATAAAGCGAAAATGATTACGCACTTACGAAACATTCCAAATTCAGAACACATCAGTGCATTTTATTATTTTTTTTTCGAATTTTATCGAATCACTGATTTATTGGTACAATAAGGACTAGAGCTAAGGATGGAAATAAGGAAAATAATGTACTTTTAGAAAATGTTAATATTTTGATGTGAAAGAACATGAAAGACACATGAAAGACAATAATAAATTAAAAGAATAAAGGCATGTTATGAGCCAATAAAAACGAAAATTACTTACGTGAAAACGTTTCGTCTTAGCTATTTTTTTTTAATTCTCCGTTTGACAGAATTAGAAAAGCAATTGTGTTTGATATGGTTAAATACAGGGGCGCATGCAATAGAGAGGCGTTTTAGAAAAGAGGCTCTCGATCATCACCTTTTGTAACCTACGTAAAAAAACTCAGAAAATATTTTTTGCTAATCACAAAGTCACTCTATTAAATCTTACTTCAATTGCTGAATTAGTTTGTAATGTTCTGTTACAAAGCATTACCATTGGCAGGCTTTCGACTTTACCACTTTTGTGGTAGAGCTACCATTCAATATTTTTTTTTTTTATATTTCTTATTTAAACTATGTAGTCTCTGGTTTTATTGATTCTCTCTTCATTCTCCGTTGGACACAGTCGCGGACATTTTTTGAAAACATACCGACTAAATTCCTTTTCATAACAGATTGAACCATTTCCATCACAGTTTCCAAAAAATTTTAGCAATACCGCCAGTATCATAAAGTATAATATCCAAGTCCATCAAATCAATAATAACAACTGCAGCAGCCACCTCCTACACTCAGAAAAATTTCAATGGGAAATCCCATTAAACCAATCATTTTGTCCCATTATTTTTAGTCAATAGGAAAAACTGATTACTTTAAAAATATAGGAACCATTATTTTCACTCGATAAATATCCGTTTGTTTTAATAGTTGACTCCTTTAAAAACAAACACATGGTCTAGTTATTTTCCAATAGGATATATATTGAATTAATAGGATCAATCCTATGTAATAAAAAAAATCGTTTCACTCGTAATGTGAACGAAGTATATTTTTTATAATTCCCATATTATTATACCATCCACGCTACGTTATTATAGATTTTGGTAAGAATCACAATATTTGGCCAGGCCGAGTATTGAACATCCGATTGGCTAGTACTCTTTAAAACTTACCCAAGTCACGGGGAGGCAACCGAACGATCTCGGCTACGAAGCATGATGTTGGTTCTCTTGGAAAATACGTCTATATGCTTGAAATTCAATTAAAAGGCATATCCCATTAATAAAATAGGACGTTATATAAAACAAATGGGATCCATCCTATTATTGGTTAATCATATCAGATCTTGTTAATTTAATGGGACAAACTGATTTAAATGTAATCTGATGTCCCATTGGATTTACGGGACACATTTCATTCCATACAAAATATCTCAATAGGATTCTTACAGTTATATTAATTATTGCATCTGTTTACTTTTGTGAAAAAATCTGGTAAATTGCCGTACAAAAACTTTTAAGTTTACCGGGGTCAATTTTTCTGAGTGTACGCAACTTACATGGTGCATGGGGCGTCGTTAAGCTGTTACTTCTAAGTAACTATATCTGGATAGACCTCGGACGAAAATATGCAAATACCGGCGTACAGACGGCTGCGCCCGCAATACGAGGGTTTTTCAGAATTTTAATGCAATAGTGAATATTTTTTGTACATACATATATTTTATAAACAATAAATAAGAATTGTGCACAACATTAATGAAATGTTTCCTGTAAATCTATTTTTGGATTGGTCTAAAAAACACCTTTAGTTAGACCAATCCAAAAATAGATTTACTATTTACCCTGTTTGTATAAAAGAACTCCAAGGCAAATCTGCCAAAGTACCGCTCAGTACAATCCACAAATTGTCCACAATCCAAATATCAGTGGCTGTCAGCCTGTCTTTTCGTGTGACTTGCTATGGTGAAGACAACCTACAGGTGCAGAATCTCTTCGGTGCACCTAACGAGAATCAACCCTGCCAAGATCTTCGAGGTTGACAATTTGATTGATGATGCCACGGCGGCTGCGTATACAACAGCACTAGAGGAAAAACTGTCGCCCATGCTTGATGACATCAACAATTTAGGCATCCATGAGTTCTGGGAGGAGCTCAAAGACAGCATCAAGGGGATCGCAGAAGAGGTCGTGGGCTATAAAGGCCGGCGCAGACGAGCAGACTGGTTCGACGACGAATGCAGGGCCTCGATTGAGGCGAAAAATGAAGCCTATCGCCAATACACACAACGCGCATCCCGAGCCAAGAAAGAAAGATATAACGAGCTTCGGCGAGTATCTAATAAGTTAATTAGACGTAAGAAACGCAAACATTTTGACGAGCAGTTACAGCAAATAAACCAAAGATTAGCCAGTAAGAACATTAGACAGGCGTACAAACTTATGAATAATATCAAGAACGGATATCAACCCAGGACAAGCCTATGTAAGGACAAGGATGGTAACATCATCAGCGACATCGAAAGCGTCAACAAACGATGGGCCTCGCATTTTGAAGAGCTCCTCAATGCACCATCAACATCCCCCGCGGAGCCAGCTCTTGAGCAGTTAGCCGAACCAGGCCCTCCCGTTCTACCCCCAACAGTAGAGGAGGTGAGTCTTGCCATACAGTCGCTTCAAAATAATAAAGCGCCCGGCGCTGACGAGATCCCAGCAGAACTGCTGAAGCATGGTGGAACGTGCCTGACCAACGCTGTACATGTGCTACTGCTGAAAATATGGAACGACGAGGAAATCCCCGAAGATTGGCGCAAAAGCATAATCTGCCCAATCCACAAAAAGGGTGACAAGCTGAAGTGTGAGAATTACAGGGGCATATCATTAGTTTGTACGGCCTATAAGATATTATCTAAAATTCTTGAAAAGAGAATTAATCCGTACGCAGAACGAATCATTGGCGAGTATCAAGGCGGCTTCAGACCTGGTCGATCAACGATCGATCAGCTTTTCACAGTGAAGCTACTACTCCAAAAGTGCTGGGAATATAACATCGACGTATACCAAATCTTTGTCGACTTCAAGCAGGCATACGACAGTATCGATCGAAGTGTACTGTACAACATTATGCTGAATTTTGGTATACCGGCAAAGTTAGTGCGACTCACAAGGATGACGATGACTAATACCGTCTCGCAGGTCAGAGTGCAGAATCGACTCACTGACCTATTTGAAACTCGTACTGGACTCAAGCAGGGCGACGGGCTGGCGCCGACGCTCTTCAACCTTGCTTTGGAGTATGTAATTCGAGCCATGAATATGGACAGCAGCGGAACGCTACTCATCAAGTCGACTCAATTAGTAGCGTACGCCGACGATATCAACATCATGTCTCGAAGGTTGGGTGATGCAGAAAGCCTTCTGCATAACCTCAATAACGCCGCAAAGGAAGTTGGACTACATATCAACGAAAGCAAAACAAAGGCCATGATGCAATCGAAAACAAGGGCGCCAGCAAATTCAAGCATCACAGTGGGGGACCTTAATATCGAGTATGTAGACAACTTCAACTATCTGGGTTGTAACTTATCAAAGGACGCCAACGAAACCGACGAAATTAAGCGACGGATACAACTAGCCAATAAGACATATTTCTCGGTCCTCCCTATTATTAATTCGAAACTTGCGCACAGGAACACGAAGCTCCGCGTGTACAAAACAATCATCCGACCCGTGCTATGTTATGGCTGTGAAACATGGACCCTCACCCAAGCCTCCGAAATTTTGCTAGACCGATTCGAACGAAAGGTCCTTCGGCGAATTTTCGGGGCAGTTCGCGAGCGAGACCAATGGCGTATCCGGTACAACCATGAGTTGTATCAATTGTACGATGAGCTGGAAGTATCGAAAATCGTGAAGCTTCAACGTCTGCAATGGGCGGGGCATGTACAACGGATGGACGATATTCGCATGCCAAAGAAAGTGATGAACGCACAACGAATTGACGGAGCGAGGTTGCGTGGACGACCGAGAGCTCGCTGGGAGAACTCCGTAGGTGAAGACGCCCACCAGCTGCTGGGCTTCCGAAACTGGAGGACGAGGTCACGTAACCGCGACAATTGGAGGTCAACGATTCAGGCGGCCAAGGCCCGACGTCGGGCTATCGTGCCACATTGATGATGATGATGCTATGATATACACATGCCAGTGCGTTGATTTTTGAGATAAATATGGTAAGTACGATGTTGATGTATACTATTTTACCACTTGCACATCAAAAACACATTAAAGCAAACCATAACCTTTGTTTCGTAATAAACGCTCGGCATATTTAAACTTTTGGGTTCAGAAGCACTGGAGGTTGTGGGCTTTACAAATGTCAACTGTCACTGGTGACGAACGCACTTTGTCCACTTGTAGACGAACAAATTTCTGCAGTTCGGCCTGTCTATCTAAATGGCAGTGCATTTGAGCAAAACGAAACTCAGGCAAACGTAAGGATGGCTTGGCTTTATATATACAGAATTATTAGCTGTAAATATACGGTTACTGTTTTTTAATCAAGGAAAAGCAACTTATATGAAATGATGCCATTGTGTCCCCTGACATAAGAGCCCACGCAAGCTTTCCTATGAGTATTGAACAAGTATACTTTTACAGCAACTCAGGGACACCCTGTTAACTTGGTCCTACAAACTTCAAAAATATTTGTGGCGAACACCATTACCATTCTATGCATTTCCACCAAATTCCATGTTCATTGTTTCATTAAGTTAAATCTTTTAACTGCATTGAAAAAATGCTTAAGAGGCTTCCCTTGCATTGTGAAAGGCCCTTACTAAATTCTTACTTGGCTATATTTCCGGTTTGGAAACAGTTATTCGAATGAAAATTCGTAGACATATTCCCTATGTAATTTTCTAAAAACCCTTAGCAGAATTTTCATATTTGGAAACATAAGAGGGGCTACACACGAACATATTGAAATTTTACAAATTTACTGTTATATACTTTTCCTTAGCAAAAGTCAACAGTCTTAATATTTAACGTATATAAGGCCATACTGACCAATCTTTGTGCAAAGTTTCCTATCGATCCCTATAACGGTTTAGAAAAACGGAGGTCGAAAAGGAAGTTTAACTTTAAACGCCAATAACTTTTTTACCGTTACTCGAAACTGGAAAATTTTAACTGGTATGAGATGTACTCGTTCAGATTTTTGATTTAAATACCCGTACGGCAATCTCCGATATAAACTAAAAAAGTCGACTTTTTTTAAACGTTTGGGACACCCTGTTATCTTCTTCCTACCAACTTCTAAGGTATTTGTACCAAAGACTGTAACCATTCTACACATTCCTACCAAATTTCATGACAATCGGTTGAGCCGTTCACGAGTTATTTAGTGAACAGGCGGACGGACGGACAAAATCGATTTCATAAGGTTTTTTGGAAAAATTTTCTAAAAAACCCTAAAAATAAGTGATAAACATAGATTTGTTTATTCCTATGCTGTGATCGCTAGTATTCCACATTTTCTTTGTACTAGTATCTAGTCTAGATGCCGATTTTTGATAAATTTGTTGGTACGAACTCAACAAGATTAACGATGGCATTTAAAAAAATTTATAATTATTTGGATATTTCAATTCTAATTCCAATGAATTTAGGACGGTCACTGCACTATAAGAAATATTATTTAATATACCTACGTTTTTAGATTAGGTATGTTTTAGTACGTTTTCGTAAAATATCTTATTTCCATCAGAAAGTTTCACCTTTTTTAGCATATACATACCTGCTCAGAACACTTTGTTGACAAGTGATACTCGTGTAAGTTACAGTGAGTGTTTTCACGTACAAGTGAGCGGACTAAAATTTGGACACGAATTCTACTTATATTTTCCACCACCAGAAGGCACACGCAAGTTAGCGGCGAAGGTGGTGTGTGAATGTAATGTAACACTTATGTCAAACGACATTCATTATTATGACAAAAATCACATAAAAACATGTAGATGAGCATAATCTGCGTTATATTAGTTCCACAATATATGTATGTCTTCATAATTTTCAAATTTGTTTTCCCATTCCCACCATCTACTCTGATGTAAGGCTACTTCGTTGCAAAGCGTAGAAATTTTGCGCTAAGTAGAGGACACTGCGCTACGTTTCACATACATTGAGTGCCTTCTGGTGGAGAGACTTATATCAAGTTGGCTAACGACTATCTACAAAACCATTTCGGAATAGTTTCGATTGGCTCCTTTCGTTAGCTATTATTTGCTCTGCACTTAAAAAAAATGGGAGCTATCCTTTTTATTTAATTATAGTAAGTTGAACTTTCGGAGTATCAAGTTGGCGAAAAAGATCAGATTATCTCTGCACGACCTCGAAACCGTTACGGAATAGTTTTGATCGGTTGCTAATCGTTAGCTCCTATTTGCTCTGCACTTAAAAAAATGGGAGCTATCCTTTTTATTTAATTATAGCTAGTTATCATTCGGACTACGGACTATCAAGTTGGCGAACGATGATGATCGGATTGGTATAAATGTGGTATCAATAGAAAGGGAACGTTAGCTATTTTCATTTTTTGGGGTGGAGCGAACGAAAAACGCGACTATTCGTTAGTTATTAACGATTATCTATTCGGTTCGAGTCCTGACTATGGCCACCAGATGGCCAAGCACACATTTTCCTAGACTCGAATCAGGTGGAGCTTTAATTGAATTAAATTATTGCGGCGAATTCGGAGTGTGCTTTTGACCGAAAAATGAGGTCTATCAAGTTGGCGAACGATGTTCAAAAAATGATCGGATTGGTATAAATGTGGTATCAATAGAAAGGAAACGTTAGCTATTTTCATTTTTTTGGGTGGAGCGAACGAAAAACGCGAATATTCGTTAGTTATTAACGATTATCTATTCGTCTTCATAGACTCGAACCATATGGCCAAGCGGAAGTTTTCATATACTCGAACCAGATCAAGCTTTAACGGAATTATAATATTGCTGCGAACTCGGAGTGTGATATTGGCTAAATATCGGTACGAGCTTTAGAGCGGCGAAATTGTGTCACGAACCACGGTCACAACACAAATCCTAACTATTGAACTTGACTTCAATTCATCTCGAAAAGAAATATCAATACTCAAGCAAGTTGTTATCAGGTGGGGGCGATCCGATATGGCGATATGGGTCAACTGATAAGATGATGTCTGCTCATCATCCGTTGGAATCAAACCAATTGATGACGCCGAATGATGTTACCAACAGTAAGCATTGCATTTGACTATCGGAACCAGGCTTGCCAGATGCCGCGATTTTTCGCGAATTGGGCTACTTTTTTTCAATTTTGCGACAGAAAATTTGATTTTGCGATGGGCGCCTTCCGTGGGCTACTTCTGAAGCTGAAATTGCGACTATTGCGATTTTCAAATACGCAAATATTGCGATTTTTTCAAAATCACTTTTTACAAAGTTCAAGATATTAAATACGTATTGTGAACCCTCCCCATCCGAATTGAACGAATTACATGTCATTCACGACCATAACTTCACAGTAGGATTAACAGCTGAGTGATATGATCCTGCTTGAATTGCCATAAAGCGAAATTTTCACCAGGTTTCATGCTTCCGTCTTCTTTTCAGTACCGTATAGCCCCATGTGGGGCCATGGTGCGTTAATTCAGCCGTCTATAGGCAACTTCGAGTCAACGTTACATTGCATATCATTTCGCAGTGTATATAATGTTGCAAGCACTATATATTTCCTATCCGCACATGTACGCAAATTTTTGTCACGCCGAGATTCGATCCCTGGACCTCTAGATTACTAGTATCGTAGAGTGCGACTCAACCAAGTGAGCCACGGAGCGTGAATGCTTCCGTCGCCGTCGTGTTCAACCTTGTGATTATCACATCAATTTAATAATTTTAAAAATTTATATCTTCGTGATTTTACTGGGATCGTCATAGAGTAAGCACAGGTAAATAAGTCCAATCATGAATACAAATAGTTTTATTTGTAATTTGTTGTCAGACAAAATAAGGGAACAGTTTCCAGCATTTTTTAAATTAATTTTCATGCTCCAAAACGAGTATCTAGCTGGATGTTACCGGCATCTATTATTTTGATTCTTAGGCCGATTGCACATGACGCAACTGTTCTGATAATCATGATTCAAACCCGCATGAAACTTATTGATTTGTAACCTTTCCCATGCATGCCAGAGGATGAACTAATTGCAAACGGGTATGAAACTACCTTCCAATGCGTACTTAATTTGTTTTCCCATTTCTGCATATGACGAAAGACACAAATCAAAAAGTTTCATACGGGTTTGAAACGTGATTCTCATAAAAGTTGCATCGTGTGCAGTCGGCCTAAGAAAGAAACTATATGATATTTTGTGTTTTTTTTTGCGAAGATTTTTCTGGGACCCTTACTCTGTTCTAGAATTTTTTAATTATCAGATTTGATGTGTACATAAAATCTGCTTAGATAGGGCACTCCATTTGATACAGGCAATCCACGTGCCAAGAAAATTTCATTGTTTTTTGTTTTTATACCCTTCGCTCATAGAGTGAAAGGGTGAAGGGTAATAAAATATCGGCTGCGCTCGAAATTAGCCTGGTTCTCGTTTTTTCAATTCTGTCTGGTGAAAATTATTTGAAACAAATTCATTTTCGGAGTCAGGGAACACTATAGATTTTAATAAATGAAAAAGAGACGTATGCTATTTATTTCTATTTAAAATCTCAATTGATCCAGCCGTAGCATCCAGATAAGTACTTTGTTTGCCGTTTTTGCATCTAATTTGCCGGAACCACCACGCGTATTTTCTCTCGTGTATGGAAGTGTTTTTGTTTTTCTTATTGGAATATACACTGAGCTTAAATGAAACCGGGCCACACGGTAAGCGCGAACTCTAATCAAAACAGGCGAATCGTTTGTAATGTGAGTTGACGGTACTTCAGATAAAAATCATAGTCATTTGAATTGCCATTAAATGCACTTTCTGTAGATATAACTTTCATAGTTGTAAGTTTCATACTTTTTGAGAAAATTGAATTTGAGTCGAAAGTGGCGAGTGGCCCGATTTTTGTGAAGCCGAGTGCAGATTATCTTAGTGACAACCAATTTATGCATCCACGTGAGCTTTTTTGCTCCGCATTTACACCATGTGTATGTTGCGCGATTTTGGGCTACTTTTTTAGCTCAAACTTGCGATTTGAGTTTTTCAAAATCTGGCAAGCCTGATCGGAACAGATGTGAGACAAAATTTTTTTCTGTTGCTTTCGCTCAACCCGATTCGATGGTCGGGTACATTGCTGATTGTCGGTAACCGTGGGAAAAATTTAGGCCTGTTCGGTACCGAGATTTCAGTACCGGGTTTCGGTTTTTTTCAATACCCGGTACCACAAGCGGTTTCCCTGACTCAGGTTTTTTTTTGTCAGTACCGACGGTTTTTTTTAACCATAAGCCGGTTTTTTTGAGTACCGGGTTAAAAACCGACCGACACGAGTCGGTTTTTTCTACCGAGTTAAAAACCGACCGACGAGTCGGTTTTTTGGTACCGGGTTAAAAAGAACGATTCACTTCAACCATGAGTTTTTTCAGGTTTTTTGGTACCGAGTTAAAAAGAACCGACGAGTCGGTTTTTTGGTACCGATTTAAAAAAAAACAACCGACGAGTCGGTGTTTTAGTCAGGTTTTTAAGCACCGATTCAATTCCGTTTTCTTTTTTCATTACTTTAGTTTTCAGGTGTTTTTTTATTTTTACACGTGGATGTGGAATATTATTATCGGATCATCGAAAGGTGTCGACTAGGGATGAGCATCGAACATCGATGTTTCTGAAACATTCATATTTTTGGTTCGATGGTCGATGTTTTTTTATTTTTACACGTGGATGTGGATTATTATTATCGGAAATGGTATCATCGAAAGGTGTCGACTAGGGATGAGCATCGAACATCGATGTTTCTGAAACATTCATATTTTTGGTTCGATGGTCGATGTTTTTTTATTTTTACACGTGGATGTGGATTATTATTATCGGAAACGGTATCATCGAAAGGTGTCGACTAGGGATGAGCATCGAACGTCGATGTTTCTGAAACATTCATATTTTTGGTTCGATGGTCGATGTTTTTTTATTTTTACACGTGGATGTGGATTATTATTATCGGAAATGGTATCATCGAAAGGTGTCGACTAGGGATGAGCATCGAACATCGATGTTTCTGAAACATTCATATTTTTGGTTCGATGGTCGATGTTTTTGCCATCGATGGTACAGCGTCGATGTTTTTTTGACCATCGATGGTCGATGTTTTTCACCATCGATGTTTTATAACCATCGATGGCTTGAGGCTCAACCGATTTTCATGAAATTTATTAGGAATGTGTAGGATGGTGATCGTCTTTGGTACGAAATACTTAAATCCTAGAAGTTGGTAGGGCAAAGATAAAAGAGTGACCCGAAGATTTGAAAATTTGTTCACTAAATAACTCGCGAACGGCTCAACCGATCGTTATGAAGTTTGGTAGGGATGTGTAGAATAGTAACAGTCTTTGGCAAGAAATACTAAGAAGCTGTTAGGGCAACGAAAACGATAACAGGGTGTTCCGAAGATTTGAAAATTTGTTGAATAAATAACTCGGGAACGGCTCAGTCGATCGTCATGAAATTTGGTAAAAATGTGTAGAATGGTAACCGTCTTTGGCACGAAATACTTAGAAATTGGTAGGGCAAAGATAACAGGGTGTCCCGAGGATTTGAAGATGGGTTCACTAAATAACTCGCGAACGGCACAATCGATCGTCACGAAATTCGGTAGGAATGTCTAAAATAGTAACAGTCTTTGGTACGACATACTTAGAAATTTGTAGGGCAGAGATAACAGGGTGTCCCGGAGATTTGAAAATTTGTTCGCTAAATAACTCGCGAACTGCTCAACCGATCGTCATGAAATTTGGTAGGAATGTATAGAATAGTAACAGTATTTGGCAAGAAATACTAAGAAGTTGGTAGGGCAACGATAACAGGGTGTCCCGAAGATTTGAAAATGGGTTCACTAAATAATTCGCGAACGGCTCAATCGATCGTCACGAAATTTGGTAGGAATGTGTAGAATAGTAACAGTCTTTGGCACGAATACCTTAGAAGTTAGTAGGGAAAAGATAACAGGGTGTCCCGAAGAGGTGAAAAAAACCGACATTTTTAATCGGAGATGGACGTATGGGTACTCAATTCAAGGACTCTAAGAGTACATTTTATATCAGTTATTCAAGTAACTGCAACGGAGTGATAGGCATTTGAAGTTTTGCTTACGTTATCACCTCGGGTTTTCTATACTGTTAGGTACCTATATGAAACTTTGCACAAAAATTTGGTTAGTATGAGCTTATATACGCTAAATGCTAAGAGTGTTAATATTTGATAAGAAAAAGTAACAGTAAATTTGTGAAATTTCAATTAGCGCGTGTGTAGCCCTTCTTAGATCTGAAAATATGAAAATGTTGAAGAGGGTTCTTAGGAAATAAGATAAGGAACGGAGAGGTTTGTGTGGGTACCCATATCAACGGGCTCAACGAAGTCATTTGATATAAGTAGGTTTTTCTTGTTTCGGAAAAAACGGTAACGGATTGTGTAGCCATATTCACGTTTGCCTCAGTTTTTTTTGTTGAGAAATCGGAAATTATCGAATCGAGAAATGTCTGTAGATTTGCTGTTGAGTACTTGAATCCAAACAGTTTCGAATGATGAGGCGAAAGTCGAAATTGCAGGATCTGATATTATTTACATAATTACTATAACTCACGGACAATAAATGTCTGAAATGTACGATTGTGATAGTTCCCGAGTCGGCAGTATCTGCAGTTTTCCCGTTTGGGAATATCTATGTCCCTGAGAAACAATTTGGAATTTAAGGCTTCGTTTCACATACCTTCACTGAACGAAAGATGTCCTGAGACTGTACTATGTATACGCAATTATGAAAATTTTCAATTATTTTGAGAATAAGCATTTTTGGGAAAAACAAAAAATGGTTTGAGTTGAGCCATAAAATCAATCGTAGATGGTAAATGCTGCGTCAACACACAAAAAAAGTTGGCCGACAAGATAAGTTAAACTAGTCGTTACCAAATCTTGCAACATTGTAAGATATACAAAAAACATTCGAATAAAAAGTTGACCAATTTTCGTTTACACGTACCAACTTGTTTCAATGCTCTTTCAACTTCTAAATACAAACTTGTAGGAAAGCTTTTGTTTACATGCAAGTGCTAACTAGTAGGTATAAAGACTCAAAAGTCTTAGATCTTGTTGGAAAGTGTTAACAACCATTTACTGCGTAATTATTATTGGTGCAAAATTTCAACCGGTTTCGTAACATGTAACATTCCATCATTTGTGTGTGAAGTACAAAATCATTCAAGATCTTCTCTCCTGAAAATTCAAAACAGAAGGCGCCTGTCAGGCCATAAAATCTTTCAGTTTCAGCAATAAAAAACATGCAGTTGCACTCCAGTCTGTGTGTCGCTCATTTCTATTCTTACGAAAGGATTTTCTTTGTCTACCTAGTGTGACGCGCTACACATTTTGTATCATTGAGGAAGGTTCTGTTTCGCAAACATGTTTGCGTTTCCGATCCACAAATCGCCGTTTTGCGGTTCAGGAATATTATCGTGTTATGCTTTCCAGTTTCGTCGGCTTGTTTGCACCGACTGTTTTTATATTTAAAAAACAAGCTTTGCTCCTTAAAGTCGGCGAAATATTTTTATTTTCTATATACAAATAGCTGCCAAAATACGTATACAGAAAATAAAAATATTTCACCGACTTTAAGGAGCAAAGCTTGTTTTTTAAATATTATCGTGTTCCTTTTGTTTTTTGTTTGCTTCTAAACAGGTAGACCATGTTGATTAAATCCATACACTCATCAATAAAATACAGGTACTTTCTGCGGAGAGATCATATTAATTGGACCAGAAATTAACAATAATTTCCAAATCCTGGGGACACCCTGTTATCTTTGCCCTATCAACTTCTCAGTATTTCTTGTCAAAGACTGTTACCATGCTACACATTCCTACCAAATTTCATGACGATCGGTTGAGCCGTGCGCGAGTTACTTAGTGAGTAAATTTTCAAATCTTCGGGATACCCTGTTAACTTTTCCCTACCAATTTCTAAGTATTTCGTGCCAAGGACGGTTACCATTCTATACATTCCTACCAAATTTCATGACGATCGATTGAGCCGTTCGCGAGTTATTTAGTGAACATATTTTCAAATCTTCGGGACACCCTGTTATCGTTTTCGTTGCTCTACCAACTTCTTAGTATTTCTTGCCAAAGACTGTTACATTCCTATCAAATTTCATAAGGATCGGTTGAGCTGTTCGCGAGTTATTTAGTGAACAAATTTTCAAATCTTCGGGGCACCCTGTTATCTTTGCCCTACCCACTTCTAAGATCTAAGTATTTCGTGCCAAAGACGGTTACCATTCTACACATTCCTACTAAATTTCATGACAATCGGTTGAGCCTCAAGATATCGATGGTGAAAAATATCGACCATCGATGGTCAAAAAACATCGACGCTGTACCATCGATGGTAAAAACATCGACCATCGAACCAAAAATATGAATGTTTCAGAAACATCGATGTTCGATGCTCATCCCTAGTCGACACCTTTCGATGATCCGATAATAATATTCCACATCCACGTGTAAAAATAAAAAAACACCTGAAAACTAAAGTAATGAAAAAAGAAAACGGAATTGAATCGGTGCTTAAAAACCTGACTAAAACACCGACTCGTCGGTTGTTTTTTTTTTTAAATCGGTACCAAAAAACCGACTCGTCGGTTCTTTTTAACTCGGTACCAAAAAACCTGAAAAAACTCATGGTTGAAGTGAATCGTTCTTTTTAACCCGGTACCAAAAAACCGACTCGTCGGTCGGTTTTTAACTCGGTAGAAAAAACCGACTCGTGTCGGTCGGTTTTTAACCCGGTACTAAAAAAAACCGGCTTATGGTTAAAAAAAACCGTCGGTACTGACAAAAAAAACCTGAGTCAGGGAAACCGCTTGGGGTACCGGGTATTGAAAAAAACCGAAACCCGGTACTGAAATCTCGGTACCGAACAGGCCTAATCATTTTTCCCACGGTTACCGACAATCAGCAATGTACCCGACCATCGAATCGGGTTGAGCGAAAGCAACAGAAAAACAACAAAAAAAAATTTTGTCTCACATCTGTTCCGATAGTCAAATGCAATGGTCACTGTTGGTAACATCATTCGGCGTCATCAATTGGTTTGATTCCAACGGATGATGAGCAGACATCATCTTATCAGTTGACCCATATCGCCATATCGGATCGCCCCCACCTGATAACAACTTGCTTGAGTATTGATATTTCTTTTCGAGATGAATTGAAGTCAAGTTCAATAGTTAGGATTTGTGTTGTGACCGTGGTTCGTGACACAATTTCGCCGCTCTAAAGCTCGTACCGATATTTAGCCAATATCACACTCCGAGTTCGCCGCAATATTATAATTCGGTTAAAGCTTGATCTGGTTCGAGTATATGAAAACTTCCGCTTGGCCATATGGTTCGAGTCTATGAAGACGAATAGATAATCGTTAATAACTAACGAATAGTCGCGTTTTTCGTTCGCTCCACCCAAAAAAATGAAAATAGCTAACGTTCCCTTTCTACTGATACCACATTTATACCAATCCGATCATTTTTTGAACATCGTTCGCCAACTTGATAGTCCTCCTGTGTGCTTGGCCATCTGGTGGCCATAGTCAGGACTCGAACCGAATAGATAATCGTTAATAACTAACGAATAGTCGCGTTTTTCGTTCGCTCCACTCCAAAAAATGAAAATAGCTAACGTTCCCTTTCTATTGATACCACATTTATACCAATCCGATCATCATCGTTCGCCAACTTGATAGTCCGAATGAAAACTAACTATAATTAAATAAATAGGATAGCTCTCATTTTTTTAAGTGCAGAGCAAATAGGAGCTAACGATTAGCAACCGATCGAAACTATTCCGTAACGGTTTCGAGGTCGTGCAGAGATAATCTGATCTTTTTCGCCAACTTGATACTCCGAAAGTTCAACTTACTATAATTAAATAAAAAGGATAGCTCCCATTTTTTTTAAGTGCAGAGCAAATAATAGCTAACGAAAGGAGCCAATCGAAACTATTCCGAAATGGTTTTGCAGATAGTCGTTAGCCAACTTGATATAAGTGGTGGAGAGTAATATACATAAGTAGAATTCGTGTCAAAATTTTGGTCCGCTCAGTTGTGCGTGAATACACTCAGTTAGTTAAAAAAGTCAATTTAGCAAAAAAAATGGAATTGACACGTGAATATTTTCGCGCAACGATTTTCTACGATTTTAAAGTTAGATTATCACAAGAACAGTGATTCGTTCGGCTTCATTTTGCATTTGAGGATGAAGCACCATCTCGTCCGACAATAAATTTATAACTGGTTTAACGAGTTCAAACGTGGGCGTAATTCGCTCAAGGACGAGTTTCCTGAAGGTCGTCCAAAAACAGCCATTTTACCGCAAAACGTGGATGCCGTGCGTGAAATGATTACGCAAGACCGGCATGTGACATACCATGAGATAGAGGCATCCTTGGGCATTTCTCCCCCGGCCATACATTCGATGCTACATGAACACTTGGCCGTAAAAAAAGCTTGTTCCCTTTGGATCCCGCATAATTTGACAATAGCTCAAAAAAGACTCGTGTCGATTGGTGCAGAAAAATGATAAAAAATACCATAACGGTGCATTAAATGACCTGAGTAAAATCGTCACCGGTGACGAATCATGGATCTATGCCTATGAGCCGGCAACTAAATAGTAAAGTCGTCGACCATGTGGGTGTTCCAAGACGAGCCCAATCCAACAAAAGTTGTTCGCGTTCGAGCACTGCGAGGCAAATGTTATCCTGTTTCTTCGGCCGAATGGGTCCTGTGGCCATTGTTCCACTTGAGGAACGTAGTACTGTCGTGGATTTTTAATTAACGTAAGATAAATTTTTACTTGTTAAAAAATAAAAATCCACTTAGCCATTTTTTATCAATCAGGCTTTTTTTATGATAAAAAATGTAAAAAAAGAAATTCAATTCAAAAATTAGATTTCATTTCAATAAGATAAAAAAATATTCATTCGTTAAAAATTCAATTTTTATTATAAATAATATAATGTTTAAAAACATTTAAATATATAATTAAATATATCTTAATATATAGAGACCCATATATATAACTAATAAAATAAACCTCTATATAATTGGTGACCCCGACGTGATAATTATATAGAGGTTTATTTTATTAGTTATATACAGTGCTGGAAAAAAAAGTTGCTCAAGCCCTTTTTTAGCCATAAAAGACAGTTAATGATAAAAGCTGCTAGGTATTTTTTTTATTTGATTTATTGTGTCAGTTGAAACAATATTAAGACAAATTTTTACTAAAAAAATAATAATATTTGTGATTCCCAGGCAGAAATTAGATAAAGTGGAAATAGGGACTTTTTTTACCTATAAAAAGATTGTTTCGTAATAATGGTGTGTTTTTATATTTTTATTAGTTCTTAAGCAGTGTTGCCAACTGGAAATTTAGAAAACGGCTAAATTTAGCCGGAAAACCGGCTATATTTTTTTCAAAAACGGCTAAAAATCCGGCTATATAAATTTCAGCGAGAAAAACGGCAAAAAAACGGATAAATCATACAAAACAAGCACATTACGAAGAAAAACATAGTAAAAAACTGATTTTAATAATGTTATTTATTTTCTGGAGTACTACCCGTAAACTATGCTTTAGGCAGATTTCTTAGTTTTATTACATAATGCTCCAATCGCTGGCATTACAGTCAAAATTTACTTTGTTCGGAGTTAGATAGCTCAAATAGTCAACGTTTTTGTATACGATTTCTCGGTCAAGTCCATAACCACATTAGGTTCGAATTTGTGGAACATAATATTCGTAAAATGAACGTCCAATGCGTAACTATGGGCAAGGGCAACCGCATTTATGTATGGATAGCTTACCATCATCGCACCTGAACAATCTTATATTTTGATTAAAATTTAACCATTTTAGGCCCAAAACAAATATCCAAATCATCTTGACGATAATCCATCCTGATGATGAAAGTTCGAAATTGGAGTGACGCATATGCTTTCATCATTAGAATTCGTCATTTAATTTTGATGTTTGTGTAAATGTCCCTCACAATTGCGATATTTTGATAATTTGAGGACACACTTTTCTTGAAGAATTTTAATAGAAATGTGTAAAGATTAATAACAAATTTAATTTTTTTGTAACCATTCTTGTTCTTAAATTTTACAACAAAAGGCGTCCCCAGTCATTATTGAGCAAATGATGGTCCAAATGCGTAATTTGGAACTCGTGCTAGTGATGATAAATTTGCGTCATTCGAAAATATGTGTGTCAAGCTTGTTATTCATTTTCGAATTTAAGCCTTCCAAATGTTATTTTATTTTCTATAGTTACGAAATTGATGTTTCATTGTAGATGTTCCACAATGACGAATTTGATGCTCCAAAGGTGCGAAATTGATGTTCCAAAATTATGAGCTTGGTCGGGAAATGATATAGATTTTTGATAAATTTGTTGCTACAAACCCAACAACTAAATGTAACGCATCTACGAAAATGTGTAGTTGCTATGAATCGCCAGACGTTGTGCAAGTACCTTACCCAGTAAACTACAAAAACTAGATTTAAGTGAGTATATATTTCGGGTGCAACCCTCTTCTTCAGCACAAAAGCTAAGTGCTGAAGAAGGGGTTTGCCCCGAAATATATACACACTTAAATTTATTTTTTGTAATTTACTGGGCAAGCTACTTGCACAATGTTAGTGTTGAACACTACAAAGTTCCGGCGATATTATTAATATCTATGAATCGCGCAAAGGGTTTTCACCCTTGTACTTAATCTGGCATGATTACGTTATCTGTGGTAAAGAATTGAAACTTTGAAAAATGGAAAAATGTTCAGGTACCCCCAGGCTCCGAGAATTGCTCAACAAAGAATTTGATCTTAGAAACTGTCTTCCAAATTATTCAGCATATTGGTGGTTAGTAAATTACATGCTTAGACTAAGTACTAATATCGTCAGTTTACGCGAAACCCATTACCCTAAATTTATTGAAAAAAGGCAAGTCTTCGCGGCAAATTTTTCCCAGGAGACATAAATGCAAGTTTTCCTCTAGGTGGGCATAGTAGGTATGTACTTATCGTAATACACGAGAAGTTTATGTAGAAAAAATTTCACGGCGATTAATTATTTTGTTTGTGAATATTGAAAAATTAATCTAGTTTCAAAGTAAAAAAAATCATAAAATAATTTTAGCCGGAAAAACGGCCAATGAAAATCAATTCCGGCTAAAAATCCGGCCGGCCGGAATTATAAATTTCTTCTAAGCTAAACAGCAAGGTTTCCGGCTAAATTTGGCCGGAAAACGGCTAAATTGGCAACACTGTTCTTAAGACATAATAGTTTACCATTAATATTTTGTTGGACCACTTCTGACGTCGATTACTGCCCCCCCACCTCCGATTCATCGACTTTAATAAGTTTTTCCAGTTTTTTTCTGAGAATCGCTTGTAAAGTGACTATTATTAACCTTTTCAAGGTCTGAATGGAGTCCGGGCGCTTCTTGGCCACTTCAAGATTTATACTGGACCCGTATTTTCGATGAGATTCAAGTCGGGGCTACACGAGGGCCAATCTAAAACGTCAACATTCCTTTCTTCGAGGTACCGCTTGACCTTTAAATATAAAAAAATAAATAAAAAGTTAAATTTTGTAATATTTTATGATATGGATATTAAAGTTTTGACTTTTTTGTATTTAATACTTACTTCTTTAGTAGTGTGACATGGCGCATTATCCTGCTGGAACACAAAACTTCCGGTATCACCAAACAGCTTTTACACGCAAGGCTCCAGCTCGCCTTATAGGACGTTTAGGTAGACCGAAGCTGTTATTTTCGAATGAATAAAGAATATTCGGTCCCTCTTGTCTCCCGAAAAACAGCCCCACATTATAACTCCTTCTAACTTAACAGTTAGCGCCTCCATGTATTCATCACTAAGCCTTTCCCGAGGATCCCGCTGAACTAGAATTCTCCCGTCGCCTAAATAAAGCCTCAATTTGGACTCGTCTGAAAAAATTGCTCCATCCCATATCTCCTGAGTCCATTGAATGTGCTTCCCAGCCCGCCGTAAACGTTTTCGCTTGACTTTTAATTGAAATTGTGGTCTATGCACAGGTTTAAGCGCAAGTAATCTAGCTTTTACGAGCCTATTACTTACCTTCCTCACCGAAATTCGACTCCTAGTTGCTCAAACTAGATTATTCCTAATGTCCGACGATGTGTTAAATCGATTTCGACACCTTAGTAAAATGATGAAGCGATTTTCCAAAGGCGAAGTTTTCTTAGGTCGTCCGGAGACTTTTTTCGGCTTAGAGGTGCCCCTCCCCCACAATTTTTTTAAATGCCATGCCACAATGTGTTGAGGAATATCCATCCTTTGACCTATTTAACGAGTGATTAGATTTTATTTCACCAAAACCAAAATATTACTCAATAATTCGGGACTAAAGTATGTTTCATTTTTCCATTAAATTCAGCCTCTTTGTGAAAACCCCCTAATTTCACCAAGTGAATCAACCTCATTCATAAAATTCAAACTATTAATAGACCGTTTATACGTCCTTTGTTTTTATCTGGCCCACTGAAAAGTTGTAATTCCAACAACATTCAATAATATTGGGAAAAATGGCCATTAAAAGGCTTGAGCAACTTTTTTCTTCCAGCACTGTATATTGGTCTCTATACAGGGTGTCCCGCAACTGGTTAGCCATAGACAAATGATAGACTCTACAGGATGTTTTAGGAAAAATGTCGCCCAAAATATTACTCTAGGTTTTACCGTTAAGGAGTAATTGCCTTTTTTGTGATTCTTGTCAAAAAGCACGACTTTTTTGTAAAAACTCCTATTTTCTAGCTTCCACTTTAGCCAAATCAATATTTTTCATATTCTTCTGAAAGTACACAAAATTTCCAATAAAAGGACATATCGAACGTTTCGAACGGTTTCGTATCTTCCGAGATACGACGTTTTGAATTTTGCAAAAATGTCAATTTCAATTTTTAATGTCAAAATTAAACCCGAATTTCGTAACGGTACATTGTAGTGGCAAATCTGCAAAGTTGACAAAAGTTGGCGTAGTATCTTAGTTTTCGAACGGCATATAAGAATAAAGCACAGAGTCATCCAGTTTCTGAATAATACGTATAAATAAAAAAAAACCATAGTCTGCAAATGTACCAAACCGACTTCAATCTTGAAAAGGAAGTAACATTTTTACATCAAGAATAGACTTGGTTGTTATGCATTATGGAAAAATACTTTTCGCTACTGTTGTAGATGCTACTTTACTAATTATAACGGTAAGTATAGACAAATTTGTTTTAGGTGTTGAATTATTTGTACGAAGGTTCGCTGTGTACATATTAATATTGTGAGAGTATTTTTCATTTTCATCGTCTAAAGGATAAACATTTTAATTTGTCAGGTATTAATTAGTGTCCTTTTATGTCCTTTTTCAGAGTTTTCCGATCCAATTTTTCCTTAGCAAAAATTAAAAAGGAAGTGGCAGCTTGAATTATTTGCGTAGTTATGGGCTTTGGAAAGATACAGATGATAAGTTACGGGAAACACGAAAATTTTCCATTCAAACGCGATTTATTCCGTTGACGGTCCTTGAAATAGGAATCAAACACCGGATATGTAATGTACTCGGCGTCCCCTTTGATATGATATCCCGAATGCCGACCTCCAGTCAAAGATTAAATCGTGTCCTTTCTTATCCTTTTTGGGACCTTTCCGATCAAATTTATTTTAGCAAAATGTGTTTAAGACTCCTGGGATCCCACTGATTCAAGACCAAGAAAAAAATAGCCTTACTGTATTTTTTTTTATTGGAAATGCTTATATGGCTGAACTATTTCCACGTAAAAGCAAGATTTCTTCCTCTTTCGGACTATTTTTTCCCCCTTTTATACATATTATTCACAAACTGGATGACTCTGTGCTTTATTCTTATATGCCGTTCGAAAACTAAGATACTACGCCAACTTTCGTCAACTTTGCAGATTTGGCAGTACAATGTACCGTAACGAAATTCGGGTTTAATTTTGACATTAAAAATTGAAATTGACATTTTTGCAAAATTCAAAACATCGTATCTCGGAAGATACGAAACCGTTCGAAACGTTCGATATGTCCTTTTATTGGAAATTTTGTGTACTTTCAGAAGACTATGAAAAATATTGATTTGGCTAAAGTGGAAGCTAGAAAATAGGAGTTTTTACAAAAAAAGTCGTGCTTTTTGACAAGAATCACAAAAAAGGCAATTACTCCTTAACGGTAAAAGCTAGAGAAATAATTTTGGCGACATTTTTCCTAAAACATCCTGTAGAGTCTACCATTGGTCTATGGCTAACCAGTTGCGGGACACCCTGTATACTAAGATATATTTAATTATATATTTAAATGTTTTTAAACATTATATTATTTATAATAAAAACTGAATTTTTAAGGAATGAATATTTTTTTATCTAATTGAAATGAAATCTAATTTTTGAATTGATTTTTTTTTACATTTTTTTATCATAAAAAAAACTAGATTGATTTTTTTTTATAATAAAAAATGGCTAAGTGGATTTTTATTTTTTAACAAGTAAAAATTTATCTTACGTTAATTAAAAATCCACGACATTACCGCCTTTAAAACGAAGTAAGAGTTGAAATTTTTCTTTTCAGTAATATCTAAAGGAACGATTGACAAATCAGACCCAGTATCAATCAAGAACTTTAATTTGGATTTGTCATCATCAACTATGAGACGGCTTGATGGCTTCCGGATGGTCTGCCTACGACAGATTCTGAGTCTGTGGACGAGGTTGCGGAAGACGATTGCGTCTCCCTTTGCTCAGATCTGGCTGCCCTCGACACTGCGTCTCAACCATCCCCAACATTAGACTCGATCGGATCTGATACGGATGGAGAGGGGAACACTACGGTGATTGAGAAGTTGTAATGGTGAGGTTCCTTCAGATTAACCTTCACCATGCAAAGGCAGCATCAGCTGCTCTTATCTGTCGTCTATCGCATGGTTTAGACGACATCGTGCTCATTCAAGAACCTTGGGTAGCAGACGATCTCATTAAGGGTCTGAAGTGCTCAGATTTTGATAATTTTTACGTTGCAGGACAGGGTTTACCGCGATCCTGTATTCTTATCAGGAAAACCATCAAGGCGTTCCTGGTGCCTAAATATACCGACAGAGATTTTGTGTTAGTCTGTCTAGAGTTGCAGGATAAGGTGCTTTGGGTTGCTTCGGCATATATGCCACACGACGGCACTCTGCCTTCCCCAAACCTAAAGGAAGCTGTTGCGTCAGCAACGTCTTCTGGTACTAGTGTAATCCTGGGGTGCGATTCGAATTCGCATAATGTAGTCTGGGGAAGCTCGGACACCAACGAACGAGGTGAATTACTCCTTGAATATCTTTTGGGAACGAATCTTCTTATTTGCAATGTAGGACGCGAGCCTACTTTCGTTACAAGAAACAGGCACGAGGTGTTGGATATCACTCTGGCATCGGAGGATATCCTGCACTTAATAAACGACTGGAGAGTATCGGCGGAACATTCTTTATCTGATCACCGATATCTACAGTTCAGTCTTGCTGCGCGCCCTGAGGCGTCTCCAGTCATCCTAAACCGGAGGAGGACTAACTGGCAGAGATTTCGAGACTCTCTGCTCGCAGGACTACCTTCGCTTCCAAATATTCCAAACAATGGACAAGATCTGGACAATATGGTAAACCTCTTCACTGATGTTTTAAAAACTGCGACCACCGCTTCGTGCCCAGCCGGTTCACGGTCGGGCAAGCAAAAACCTGCTTGGTGGAACTCTAAGATCTCCGAGCTAAGAGCTACGTGTAGAAGTAGTTTCAATAGAGCTAAAGCCTCAAGGCTTGAATCGGATTGGAACTCATACAAAAGGCATCTCAGCTCTTTCAAAAAAGAGTTAAGAGGAGCTAAGCGTAAAGCCTGGAGAAGTTTTTGCGAAAACATTGAAGGGTCTTCCGAAACATCTAGATTCAGGAAAGTCTTGGCGTTTAACCCATCTAGTCCAAGCTTTCTTCAAAAAGAAGACGGCTCTTGGACGTCATCAAGCATTGAAACCATCGAATGTCTGTTTGACACACATTTCCCTGGCAGTTCAACGGCTGCTTTACCTGATCTACAGACAGTTCGCATAGAGCCATGCGACACGGAATCCATACTCAGTCATGAGAAGGTTATGTGGGCCATAAACAGTTTTGAGCCCTTTAAATCGCCTGGGCCAGATGGCATTATTCCTGCGGACCTGCAACAATGCGCAGAAATCACTTATCCGTGGATAGAGCGCATACTTACAGCGTGCCTAAAGTTGGTACATATTCCACACAGCTGGAGAGAGGTGAGAGTCACTTTTATTCCTAAAACAGGTAGAAGCTCGCATGCGAGTCCAAAGGACCTCCGGCCCATTAGCCTTTCATCGACTATGTTAAAATTATTAGAACGACTAATTGATGTTCACATACGAACGATCGTCCCTGCTAATCTGCTATCCATGTCACAACATGCATATTGGAAAGGGAGATCGGTTGATACAGCTCTACATTCGCTGGTCAGTTATATTGAAACATCTCTTCATAATAAGGAATATACTATGGTGGCGTTCCTTGACATTGAGGGAGCCTTCAACAATATTAAACCCAGAGCAATAACAGATGCTCTCATGAGCCTACAGGTCGAAGGTTCAATTTGTACCCTTGTTAATAGGCTACTCACTTCTAGGCGTATACATAGTAGGTTGGGTTCGTCTTCTGCTAGTAGATATGTTTGCAGGGGCACTCCACAGGGAGGTATTCTGTCTCCTCTACTTTGGAACGTAGCGATTAATCAATTGCTCTTGAATTTGGAAAGAATCGGATGTAAAGTCATCGCTTATGCTGATGATATTGCTATCGCCGTTAGAGGCAAGTTTCCTGACACACTTAGCGGACTTTTGGAGAACGCCCTTGCCATCCTAACAGACTGGGCAAGTCTCAGCGGGGTTGGGATTAATCCAGCAAAAACGGAGTTAGTCCTGTTCACAAGAAGGCGTATGATCCCCACTTTTAACCTCCCTAAGCTAGGAGGCATTCAACTTGGTTTCTCCGACAAGGCCAAATTTCTTGGCCTTATCTTGGACAAGAAATTAAGATGGAAACCTAACATCGAGGAAAGGGTGAACAAAGCTACTGTGGCACTGTATTCGTGCAGGAAAGCCATCGGGAAAACCTGGGGCCTTCAACCAAAAGTTGTATATTGGATGTATACAGCTATTGTGCGGCCTATTCTGCTTTATGGCGTTAGTGTGTGGTGGACCGCACTTAGCACAACGGCCTATCATAATTCACTTGTTAAAGTGCAAAGGTTGGCTTCTCGTCTGATTACAGGAGCTCTTCGTACAACACCTTCATTCGGACTAGACATGATTTTGGGACTGCTGCCATTGGACATATACGCCCAACGGTCAGCAGCTTACACGGCCTTACGCCTTCGTGAAACCGGTCTGTGGCGAGCGCTGGATTATGGTCACTCAACGATACTTCGTAATTTCAGCCTGCCACTGGCCACTGATTACACTGTTCCCAAATACTTTTTTGGTAGGAACTATTCTACCTTAATCCCGCCTAGGGAAAGCTGGAGCAACGAAACGACCCAGTCCATCAGGTCCTTTTCCATCTACACTGATGGTTCCAAGACGGACGCTGGAGTCGGCATTGGAATTTACTCGGAGGAACTCGACATCAGCTTGTCTTTTTGCCTCCCTAATTTTTGTAGCGTCCTCCAAGCAGAAATCACTGCAATCTCGGAAGCGCTTTTATGGCTAGGTAGGCACGTTGTCACTGGTAAGGATGTCACTATATACACTGATAGTCAAGCTGCAATTCGATCACTTGAATCAGCATTTACAACATCTAAAACTATTGAAGGGTGCCGCTATGCACTCAGAGAAATGGGTCATTTCTTCAACATTACACTATGCTGGATACCGGGACATAATGGCTTTGCTGGTAATTGCTGCGCAGACGATTTGGCTCGGAATGCGGTAGCAAGTATTGTTGAAAGCGACCACGAGAAGATTAAAACACCTATTGCCGTCTGTGCATCGATAATTGAAGCCGCTTCTGAACGTAGGACCAACGCGAGATGGGCCTGCGGATATACTTGTGCTACGACGAGGATGATCTGGCCTATACTAGATATATCCCGTTCCGCCATATTACTGTCGCTAGACAGGAAATATATACGCAACATAGTGGGTGTTATTACGGGGCACTGCCCTATTGGGGAGCACGCCAGGAGACTCCGAATTCCTTACAACGACTTCTGCAGAAGTTGTGATGATGAAGAGGAGGAAGAGAGTGTGCATCACTTTCTTTGTGAATGTCCGGCCTTATCCGAGAGAAGGAGGCGTGCACTGGGTTCGAGGTATCTTTACGATACAGATGATCTTCGAGATGTGAGCCCTACTTTGCTTAACAAATACATTGTTAGCACTGGCTGGTTTTAAACGGAACGTAGGAACTACGGTGGTATCACAATGGACCAATTTTTGGTCTAAGTGCGCATGGCGCTAGTCAGGCGGCCCCTTTACCTAACCTAACCTAACCTATGGATTAATGAAGTTGGAAACCGTCGATTCCTACTCCAAATTTAGTTTTTTGAGAAGTGTTTACATGGTGTATAACACTTAAAAGCTTTATCTCCAAATTTTTCGTGATAACGACAAAGTCCATTCTCGTTGATTTTATCTCTTGATTTTGAACGCAAACGGTACTTTGAAATTGAACGTGAAGCTCTACGAGCGTTATGATTTGCTGAGACATTAGTCTGCGATACCATGAACTGATTTACCAAAGCCATAATTTCATTAAGCTTATCCGATAGTGTGTTGATCTGGTGTTGGAAAGACTCTCGTTCATTAGAGGGTGAAGTTGAATTTCTCGCGGAAACAGTAAATACGGAAGGACTGGTTACAACTTCATGAACCTTATCTGAAACTTCAGCAATTTCCGCTAATGAGCCTTTTGCTGCTACAACTATTGTTCTGATGTTTGCAGGGAGTCTTTCCAGTCAGAGACAACGAAGTACATTATCATCAAAATTTGGTCCAGCTAGACTTTTCATTTCGCCTAATAAATGGCTTGGTTTACGGTCACCTAACTCTAAGCCAGTTAATAATTTATGAATTCTTGATGAATCCGATAAACTATATTTCTGAATGACAGCATTTTTAAAATCTGAATATGTATATACAATTATCTCGGAGTCCCTCAAAAACTCCATCCATATTTTCTAAATCCAAAGGTGAAAACATACTTAACGCTGTATTAAACTTTTCAATTTCACTAAATATGCCGAACGCTGAAAACTGTCTTTCCAATAAAGTGAACCATCCCATTGCATTTTTCGACCAAAATGGAAATTTTTTCAAACAATTTTTTTTAATACGATTGGAACTTGAATTTTGTCTGGTTGCAGCTGGTAATACGGGAGTGTCATTATTTTCAATTTCGATTTCTGTATTGTTGTCCTCATCTGATGAGGAACCATGCGGGAGCGGGGCAGATGTCGTGGATTGACTTCTTGTTACGGGCATTTTTTAGATACTATCAACAATACTTGTTAAAAATTATTTAAAAATCCACTCACCTTACACTTTCGTTACAATTTCAATAAATTTAAAAAAAAAAAATTTCTTGAAATCTTCTTTCTTGAAAATGATTTTGAGTTCTTGATTCAAATAATTCGTTCTTGTTTCGTAACTTTTTGCTCCAAGCCTCCAAGTATTCTTGCTTCGTAACTTCTTGCTCCAAGCCTCCAAGTATATTAGTAGTAGTGTTTAACTTTCATTCCTTTCTTGAATAATATTGTATTTGTTGTATGTTGTTATTTTCTTTAAAATAATCCAATTATCTCCAAATCCAATATTGTAGGAACTTTCCAGTTCATGCGTTTTCTTCGAAATAATCCAATTTTATAGGAACTTTCGAGTTCTTTCGGGGTCACCAATTATATAGAGGTTTATTTTATTAGTTATATATATGGGTCTCTATATATTAAGATATATTTAATTACGTATATATTTAAATGTTTTTACACATTATATTATTTATAATAAAAATTGAATTTTTAAGGAATGAATATTTTTTTATCTTATTGAAATGAAATCTAATTTTTGAATTGAATTTTTTTTTTACATTTTTTTATCATAAAAAAACTAGATTGATTTTTTTTATAATAAAAAATGGCTAAGTGGATTTTTATTTTTTAACAAGTAAAAATTTATCTTACGTTAATTAAAAATCCACGACAGTACGATCAATTCCGACCATTCGCTTCCCCGAACTCTTTGGGAAAATTCGCAATACGAATACGAGAAGACGAATCATTCTTCATCGTGACAATGCGAGCTCTCACACATCAGTTCAAACTAGCGCCTATTTAACCGGTCAAAACATTGAATCGACGGGTCATCTGGTTTCTAGAAACTTTTTTAGTAACCCTCGTACTTTAACGTTTACATATTTGCATTTTACGAATGAAATTATACACTCACAATTGCACTCTGCTGTTTCCAATTCAAGTTTTGTGCCAACTTATGCTTTACCAATCTATGATTTGCAATTTTTCAATAATATTCTTTTTCATCAATTTAGTTTAAATTTTTCTAATTAAATTGGTCAAGCAAGTTGTGGGGTGTTCCTTTCATTTATTTCGCAAATTATTCACCACTACGCCTACTTTTCACCTTGTTCTCTTCTGTGCCATCGTCGTTAGGTCTGACCATCTCTTGTTTAATGAAGCAGCCTCGCTGTCAACCGAGAAGATCTCCATGTGTTTCTTGGTCGTCCAACAAGGCGTCTTGCATTGGCTCCTTGTGAGTTCCAATCTAGGGGATGTTTAGCAATTTGGCCCTCTTGGGAGGGTATGACCTATCCCTTGCCACTTTCAACCCTTGACAGGTTTGTGACATTAAGGAGATAATTATTCGAAATAATCTCCGGCCAGCGGATTTGTAGGATGCGCCGTAGTTACTGGTTTACGAAAGTTTGCAACTTAGTTGTTATCTCCTTGGTCACCTTCCACGTAGAACAGCCATATAGAAGCATTGATTTCACAATTGCCTTGAAGATTCAGATTTTGTTGTGCATGGAAATGTTGTTATTTAGCCAGAAAGGAGTCGGAGTGAAGAATGCTGTTCTAGCTTTATTGATGGGAGATTTGTGGCAACAGCTACGTTCCAGCTTTTGCCGACAGGAATGCTAGTGGCGAGAAGAAGAGGATAACTGTCAGATGTTATTATCGCGTTCGAACACGAATTTGACTTGTCACGCGCAGTTAATGTAATAACAATTGTTATCGTAATAAAGGTTTAACTATCGTTATTTGAACCGTGGCGTTTGTCTAATTAAAGGAACGATTGTCTCTCGCGGCTTTCTTGTGAAATAGATACTCGGCGCTGAAGTATCTTCCCACATTGGTGACCCCGACCGTCCGTGTAACCTCAAACATGACAGACAGAGAAGCAGCACCACGAAATGACGATACCGATGGAGAAGAATGGTTCGAGCCGAAACCGGAGGAGGTAACAGCAGTAGCAGCCGTCAAACTACCACCTTTTTGGCGGAAAAATCCTGGCTTATGGTTCGCGCAAGTAGAAGCAATTTTCGCCGTGTCAAATGTATCCGCCGACGCCACACAATTCAGGTATGTGGTTGCTAGCTTGGAGCCCGAGGTGCTCCCATACGTAGCCAGCATAATTTCCGATCCCCCGAAAACCGGGAAGTATGAAAGTCTTAAGACCAGAATCATTTCCTTGTTCGCGGAAAGCGATAGTAGCTCGCTAAACAAACTCCTCAGTGGAGAAATACATGAGGAGAAGCCGTCCCTTCTTTTAGAGAAGATGAGATATTTGGCCAGGGGAAAATGCAACGACGAGCTATTAAAGCATCTATTTATTCGCCAACTTCCGCGGCGGATGCAAGAGATACTGGTTCTCAGCGAGAATTCGGATATCGACAAGATAGCTTTACAAGCTGATAAACTCACGTTGCTGCACAATCCCAACACAAGCGAAGTTTCAGAAGCATCACGGGCAGAGGACAGAATCTCGTCCCTGGAGACTGCGGTTGAGGCGATTCAACGGTCATCCAGTCAAGGTCGTAACCAGCGCGGCGAAGAAGTTTGCTTTTACCATAAACGTTTCGGTAACGCGGCCCGAAAATGTGAAGGGAACTGTGTCTTCAAACGAAAGAACCCGGGAAACGCTTCAGGCGCGAACTTGAGGCGGTAAGTGAGCGCAGGCCAAAAACGAACCGCCTTCACATCCGAGACAAAAAAACTAACTATAATTATCTAATCGACACGGGCGCAGAAGTTAGTGTTATGCCCCATTCATCTCATCATGGTCCAATAGAGAAATCCAATTTACAACTGTTCGCCGCCAACGCGACACCAATAACGACCTAGGGGACAGCGGACTTTGGAGTGGATGTAGGTTTGGGTAAACAATATCGCTGGAAGTTTTACCTTGCAAATATTCCCAGGCCAATTTTGGGAGCTGACTTCTTAGCCCATCACAACATTCTTGTGGATGTTGGAAAAAAACGTATCATAGACGGCTCAACCAGAACTTACGCGACAGGAAAAATGGAACAGACTGAGATCGACATGCTGGCTATTAGTCACCACAGTAAGCTTCACGAACTCCTCCTCGAGTTTAAGGACATTATGGCTCCCAGGAAAATGGCAAGCGAAGTGGTTCACAACGTTCAGCACCACATTGTGATACGGGGACCTCCTGTAGCCGAACGCCCTCGGCGTTTATCACCAGATAAACTCCAGATAGCCAAGCTAGAGTTTGAGAAGATGGTCAATCGTGGAATCTGCCGCCCTTCATGCAGCCAATTCGCCAGCCCACTGCACATGGTGCGCAAGAAATCAGGTGAATGGCGGCTATGCGGTGATTACCGCCGTCTGAATGCTATCACAGTCCCTGATAGTACGCCGATACCGTACATCCATGACACCCTTTGGGTAGCTGGCGCAAAAATATTTTCATCGATTGATCTGCGACGTGCCTATCATCAAATACCGATTGCAGCTGAGTATATCGAAAAAATGGCCATCGCAACGCCATTCGGGCTCTATGAATTTCCGATGATGACATTTGGTTTAAGGAACGCCAGCCAAACCTTTCAAAGGCTCATGAACCAAACATTACACGGTTTGACATTCGTTAAATGTTATATCGATGACATTTTGGTGTTTTCAAAAACCGAAGATGAGCATATTGATCACATGCGCCAAGTATTCAATCGCTTAAAGACCTTCGGTCTAGAAATCAATTTGGAAAAATGCAGTTTTGCGAAAACCGTAATCGATTATCTTGGACATCGTATTAGCGAACATGGTGTAGCTCCGATTCCAGATAGGGTCGAAGCCATATTAGAAATCAAACAGCCCAAGAGAAATTGCGATCTGCGTCGATTCCTGGGATCGATAAATTTTTACCGTCGGTTCATACAAGGAGCGGCAGAGACCCAAGCCGTCTTACACCAGCTTCTTGGGCATTGTAAGAAAAATGACAAGAGACCTATCGATTGGACTCCCGAGGCCGTATCAGCATTTGAAGCTTGCAAAGCGCAGCTCGCGCATGCAACACTGTTATCCCATCCACGTACTGGCGCCCAGTTAAGAATCACCACGGATGCATCCGACAAGGGTGTAGGAGCTGTGCTGGAGCAAGAAGTCAATGATGTGTGGCAGCCTTTGAGTTTTTTCTCTCGCAAGCTTCAAGCAGCAGAGCTTCGTTACAGTACGTATGACAGAGAGTTATTGGCTGTTTTCCTGGCAGTAAAACATTCGGACAGACCACAAGCCTCTTATTTACTGCTTCCATCAACGTTCTGACCGGGCAACCTCTAGACAGGTTCGGCATTTGGAATATATCGCGCAATTCACGACCGACATTCGACATATTTCCGGAGAAGAAAATGGGGTAGCAGATATGCTTTCGCGTGTAGAGACGTTAGAATTTCCAACGTTTTTGTCAACAGAACAATTAGCCTCGGCGCAAAACAAGGATCCGGAATTAAAGGAGCTATTGCAGTTCGAGTCAGCGTTAGTGCTCCAACGCGTCAGTGTTGAAAATTCACCACATCTCATTTATTGTGACGTCTCAAATGGAGTGGCTCGTCCCTATATACCGAAACCACTGCGTGAAACCATTTTCGAGTTCATCCACAATGCCAGTCACCCCAGCGGCCGCGTAACTAGTGAACTAGTACGGCGAAAATTTGTTTGGCCACTTATCAAAAAGGATATTCGAACATGGGCACGAAATTGCTTAGAATGTCAACGGAGCAAGATTTCTCGACACGTCAAGACAGCGAACATCGAAGTCCCTGTTCCATCCGAGCGGTTTCAGCACGTCCACTTAGATTTGGTCGGCCCTCTCCCACCCGTTGATGGCCACAGATATTTGTTAACGATGATCGATCGTTTTTCGCGGTGGCCAGAGGCTATTCCTCTAAAGAACATTTATGCTGACACAGTGGCAAGTGCCTTCTACCGTAATTGGGTATGCCGATTTGGATCCCCCGTAACTATAACGACAGACCAGGGCACCCAATTTGAGTCTCAATTATTTCAAGCCCTCACTAATTTAATCGGTTGCAAGCGATCACGATCAACGGCGTACCATCCACAAACAAATGGAATCGTAGAAAGATGGCATAGATCTTTGAAAACGGCATTAATGTGCAAAGACGTCAACAATTGGGTAGACGCCCTCGACACTGCGCTTTTCGGCCTGCGGACAGCTCTCAAGGAAGATATTGGTTGCAGTGCGGCGGAGTTAGTCTACGGAGCATCCTTGAGGATACCTGGCGAGTTCATTTACACGGACTTGGACACACCGGACGCACCTTTTGCCATCGAGAAGTTCCGACAACATATGCGCCTTTTGCAACCGAGACCAACTGCGCATCACACAAAACCGAATTTATATTTCTTCAAGGAGTTGCGGACTTGCACCCATGTTTTTCTGCGAACGGATGCTGTACGAAAATCTCTGGAACCTCCGCACACCGGCCCTCATCTCGTCGTAGACCGTACAAATGATAAGCAGTTCACCATCGAGATAAACGGACGAAAAATAGTTGTGTCAACCGATCGTCTAAAGCCAGCGTTCTTAGTACGAAGCGATACGACAGGAAATGCGGAAAAGAATGTTCTTCGAGTTTATGAACGAAAATCAGCCGTGTCTACAAGTCAGCCACTCGGAGGGGAGTAGTGTGGCAACAGCTACGTTCCAGCTTTTGCCGACAGGAATGCTAGTGGCGAGAAGAAGAGGATAACTGTCAGATGTTATTATCGCGTTCGAACACGAATTTGACTTGTCACGCACAGTTAATGTAATAACAATTGTTATCGTAATAAAGGTTTAACTATCGTTATTTGAACCGTGGCGTTTGTCTAATTAAAGGAACGATTGTCTCTCGCGGCTTTCTTGTGAAATAGATACTCGGCGCTGAAGTATCTTCCCACAGATTGCATATCAGTGTCGCCATCTGCTGTAATGCACCAGATTGATGGTAGTTATAAATATTTAGATGCTACATTGAGGGGGACTATAGAGAGTGAACGCAATAATTTCTGCGTCGTTCTTCTTCTGAATGTACAATTTGACTCATAAAAAACCGAATTTGACCGTAAGATTCCTTAAGTTACCTTAGATGTTAGAGCTAATCGTTCTGAAACTAAAGACAATTAAAACACTTTATTTTTCAGTTCATATTTCAACACAATACTCTTTATTTTTTATTTTATTATTCCATATATGTATAGATCAGATTCATAATGTACTCGTATTATGTATTTGAATAGATTACAATGTAAAAATTAAGTGTGATATGTTAATAATAATAAATCAATCAATTGTAGAATAGCAAAACTGCTTCTTTAAAAAAAAGTGAAAAGTAAATTCATATTGGCAAAAGAATTGACTAAAATCCTTTCCTTATTAAAATTTAGTTTTAAAGACGCGTTTTTTTGTTATCCAGTATAAATAGTACATTGGACATCTGATTTTTTAAAGTTTTTTTTGTCCGTCAAAACATATGTTTTTAATTTGGGATACCGTTAAAGAGACAGCACGAGTGGTATACAATTTATTCCGAATTACAAGAGAGTACGTCTTTCTAGTATTCATGTACATGCTTAGCTCATATTCAGTATGAAGGTAATTAATAATTATTAAATTATTAGAATCGATCAATGCTAAAAAGCAAATATTTGTGTTTTTATATATTTTCAACCAGGTTTTACCATTCATTATTGAGTAGGGGTAAGTAGGTTTATTTTATTTTCATAATATAATTTAGCACCACTTTTAAAATCTGTTTTATTTCTTCTATTTTCACTGAAAATTTAATATTTTTTTCGTTATACACAATATGTTTGTCTGGTTTATATTATTTAATAGAAGAAAAGCAAACTCAGCAGTAAGCTCTGATTTCATAATTCTATATCACTAGAATTCTTAATTTTACAGTCCTTACATTTTTTTTTATAATAAGGATAGGAAAATATATAAAAAAAAATTATTATTAAAGAGAAATATAATTAAATAAAATTAATATACATACATTTTATTTCTTCGAAAATCATCCTTCTGAAATAAATCTCGGGGTTTTCAAGAATGACAGTCTGGATATTTTTATGTGAATGGAAAGATTTAGAATTATGAATTTTTCCAGTGCTAACCTTCTTACGGAATTTATGTTTATATCATCATAATCTGACACATTCTTTTCAGTCTGATTTATTTAAATTTAATTGTTAGCTTAATATAATATTAATCCGTTTGAAGGTTCTCCTTACCATCCGTGTTTCTTCGTTTCACCCGTTTACTTTTATTCTACCTATCATTCATTTTGTTTTTTTCGTTATTTTTGTTTTTTTATTAAATAGACACAAATTCACAAACAGTATAAAAGACGTCTAAGAAAATGTATGTTCGCTTCAAACCGTCTAAAGGGAAGTTCCGCAATTATTATTATTAATTATAAGTACGTACTTATTGTTTTATATATTATGTTTTCATAAATATATGAACGAATCTAGGTGGACTATTTTCTCTGAAAATTGAATGCAATGTTTGTTAAATTGTCACGTCCAAGTGAGTAGTTTTGAAATTATGACTACATCCTAAAATATAAATTGTA
The DNA here is from genome assembly GCA_949715475.1 of Microchrysa polita. Taxonomy (NCBI): domain Eukaryota; kingdom Metazoa; phylum Arthropoda; class Insecta; order Diptera; family Stratiomyidae; genus Microchrysa; species Microchrysa polita. Next base: position 17,111,865 of record OX454420.1, read on the forward strand.
TAACATATAGGTACATACATTTTAGTACTCCTATATTTTATATGTAAACATTTATTTTGGTTTCGGTTTCGGATCTATTTGTTTCGTAAAGGTTAATATTAAAATGTTATCCCTAATATTGGTTCCGCTCGAGTACAGGGAATGGAACAACTTCCACACAAATTTGACAGGACTTGCTCTATATGTATAGAAGAACTCCTAAGAGCTAATATTTTTCATAGCTACTCGTATTCTTTCGAGTACATACTCGTAATAGAGGTGTATATCAGTTATTTAATTTCTTCTATATCTGCTTATACTTGTGAATTGCATTTTCCATTTGAATACTCATGATTCTAGCTCCTGTATCGTCTATTTAATAAAGACTAGTTTATTTGACATTTATATTTTCAGTGGATTTTATGAAACTCTTACATTAAACGTGCATAAACTGTATATGGTAAATCGTGGTAATGTATGACTTTTTATATGAAACTATTGTATTTATGGCTTTTAATATTTTGTTTTTCAAATTTACTTGCTTTGTGTTATTTTTTAAAACCGTTTTGAAAACTGTCAGGTATATTGTACTCTGTTGGTTTTATTTATATGAGAAGTATTCTATTTGGCTGTTTTCAAAGCATGTCTAATTGCTTTCAACTATCAAGTAAAAAACTGCAAAAAAAGAGACATTGTAAAAAAAAATCAGAATTCGTTAATCCTGTAAAATATCGCTAGTACCACTCAAAATATTGCAATTATTTCAACCCTTATTCCATTTGCATCGAGCCACAAAACAATAATTAATTAAGCGGCATCGGTCAATTTTGGAAAAAGATGTAGTGTAACGGGGACTGATAGGATAAATCATTCATAATAGTGAGAACGGCGGATTGGCAATTACGCCACATAGTTTTCCAGTCGAACTATTGACCGTTGACTATTGTCTATTATAGGCAACAAGACAACTTGGGCGTAGCCAGGGGTGTCGATGAAGATGGTAAAAAAATCCTTATCGATGTAGTAAAAAAAATCGCTGCACTATACAACATTTTCAAAAATGTTATGCTGCTGGCGCAGCAGATGTCTTTTTTACCACTCCAAGTGCTGCCGGAGAGGCCATGATTGGGACAGTTTGCAGTCAGGAGGCGCATACAAATAGATGACAGCGAGTGGCCTCTCGTAACTGACGGAGGCTGCGTGAATCCCATATTTCCTGTTTCATTTCATGGCCTCTGAGCTGGAGTACACAATTTCAACCGTTAGATCCCTTCGGGATGTTAGTTGAATTCAACTTATTTTCATCTGAAAGGGTGACAAATGGTATACAGCTTTGCTTTGTTAGCCCTGGAATCGACTACGAATCATCAAATTTATCCCATTTTTCGTGACAATTCTCATTATTTGGAGCTGAGTTTTTGTACAGCACTTACCGTGCCGATGTATGTACTTGCCGGGTACATTGCGGCTAGACGAAGTTAGCAGGGTAATTGGATTTTCGGGAATTGGCGTCGTGGAAACTTTTATAACTCCAGTATTTCTTATGGCTGGTTCTCGATTCGACGATTAATCTGTGTCGTAGCTCGTAACAAATGTGTTTATTTTTGAAATGTGGGACCTATTTTTCCAAAAAAAAATATGGAAAAAATATTTACTAGGACAAATCAGGAAAATGGGTCAAAACTCTTTCTCATCTTAGGAAGATTGTATTTCGAACTCATAAAAATCGGCTCGAAAATTTTTTCCATTCTAAATAAACTAACGATTGAAAATCTGCCAGATTTTATAAATATTTTGAGAAAGGGTGACTTGTATGAAACGTCAAAGTAGAGCGTCGTCGAATCGACGAAGCATGACCTTTCCGTACTAAAAATAAGCATGACCTTCCAGGTGTAAGGACCATGTAAAGAACGGGTCTCATATTTCAGTGTCTTTCAAGTTCTTTTTTTTCTTCTCAGTACCATATAGGCCCTTGTGGGGCCATGGTGCGTTAACTTAGCCGTTTATAGGCAATTTCGAGTCAACGTTACATTGCATATCATTTCGGAGCCACTGTTAATAATTTGATAAGTTTAGAGGAAATCTTATTATTTCAATCAATAAAGGATTTATAAATATTCTGATGATGCTACTTTGCTAAGATGAAAGTGACAGACGAAATAAACTGATTTCGCAAGTGGAATATGCAGTCCGAGATGCAAAAAATGCACTGAAAATAGACAAACTACGCTCTAAAAAGCAGATATTGGAGGCCAGTTGAATGTAATCAGAATGTAGAAGAAAATCATTCATTTATCCCCATAAATGGATACTTGGTTACAATCTGAGCGATCATCATCATCGAAAAACACCATAAAATGAATTCGTTCACGGTGAGTCTGGAATCCATGACCCTGGTGCACCAATCCAACCACAAGCCAGGCTACTCCAAAATTTGATAACAATATTTCTACGACCGAAAATTTCAACTCCGAAGAAAATCATGATGTTGAAATTTTTTTGGGATTTTCAGGTCCCTAGCGATATTCTGTCGAAAAATATGGACGAATTACACTATCACGGAGGGGTCATTTGTATGGGAGGTAGGGGAACCCATGGTCCGATTTGGCCCATTTTCAATACCATCCAAGCTTTTATCAAAACAATCATCTGACCAAAATTTCAAAACGCTGGCTTCATTATTTCGGGAGTTATCGTGCGAACTGACATGGCTTATTCGAATCAGGGACCGACCCTGATCATTTATTGCCATACCTCCGGTGGCTCCTTTAAGGTGTTACATAAATCGTCGTAACAAAAACAATATACCCTATGCCTATACTATACCATCTTATGGGTATAGGGTATAATTACATTTTTTGGCAAAAGCCAATTTTATTTAAACATTTGCGCCTTGCGTTTGGATATCCAAATCCACATTAAAACGAGACGTAGGCTAATTTCGGGCGCGGCGAAATTTGGATACCCTTCACTTTCCTCGGGCTAAAAGTTTTTCTGGCGTACCTATGACTTGTGTTTAGCCCCACCCCATTCTTTTCCTTCCGTTTTCACATAAGTTCCGTGGCGTCGACAAAACAATATTTGTGTGAAGTTTGGCTGGAATAAGTGGCAAATAAAAATTTACTTCTAAAAATTTTATTGGGAGGATGCGGGAGCAAGGCCCCATAGTACGATTCAGTTTGTTTTTACATTTTTTGTTGGTGTTCTGATAAAGACACAATGATTCAAGGTTTTGTGAAATTTATGTAAAAAAAATGTTTCTCAGAAGAACCAAAATGGGGAGTTGTGTTTTTACGGCAGCCCCATGACCTTAACGCACCTTTCCATACATTTTCACATATGTCTTATGGCATCGATAGAAACACATTTGTATGAGAATTAGTTGAAATGTGTGTGCACAAATAAAAATGTTTTTCTTAGAAGAAACAAATTTGGGAAGTTGAGTTTGTATGCAGCCTCATGACCCCATGGTCCGATTTTAGCAATTCAAACAGCCTGCAACATAAATAAGCATGTGTGCAAAATTTCAGCTCCGTAGCTTTTATAGCGGCCGAGGAAAACGCGCTGCAACAAACCAGGGCCGGATTTATCCTCTGTAGCGCCCCTGGGCAGTAGTCGAGTTGCCGCCCTCCGTCACTAGTTTAAGCTGAAAGTAGATCAGTCGCGCCTTCATGTGAGGTGTACAATTTTTTTTAACATACGTTGGTTTTCGGCGTTTTTGGAAGTACACCATTGAAGGTGAAATTAGATGCTCATGCAGGAGCGGATACTCCCTTGGAGCTCAAAAGAATATTTAAAAAAATATAATGAATTTACGCATTGGATGCATAATCAACCCATGCTGGGAAATAATTCGATTTCTTAGAGCTGGCAATATAACACTAAATACATACACTCGGTGTCAAAAACGAGCACTTTCTTATTCGGTATTTATTATTTTATTATCAGGAAAGGACTTGACGCTCTAGGAATGAATCTGAACTCTTTTTTTTTCGGGGTGACCCCGTTCTCCCGCTACAGCCCACTAAATTGATTCTTTTCAGTACGGGATGAGTTTCCGTAACGTTTAGTGAAATCGAAGCCAATCGAAAGGTCTCGACTCCCAATCCATGGATATTAACTCCTTTTTTTCTTAGTCACAACCGTTCTCTAGCTGCAGCCCCACGAAATGGTCGTTTTCAATACTCAATGAAACCAACTTAAAATCGCAGTTTCCTGGAGGTGGAGGTGGGGTATACTGTACCAGGAGAAAGAAAGTGGATCCAGGGAACAGATCCGTTCATTGGTATGGTCAAGACCATTCGTTATAATATAGGGTAGTAGTAAAACAAGTAAAAATGTCCGGTTTTCTTGGTTCCGATTGTATATTACATCTACCACGCGCGATTCCTAAAGCTATAGTGGTAAACTGGCAGGCTATAAAGCCTACGGCGGCATTTTTAACACCCAATTACGCAGATAAAAAAATAGTAGTTCAGTTTTAGAAGTGTCCGCTTAATTCGTTAGCCAGCCATATTGAAACAATTTGGGAGTCAAGGATCCATCGATTATACCCATTGGATTGTAAATACGGGGCAAGGTCGGTAGGGCGGCAAAAGTGGAAACGCCTACTGATGTCAGATATGTAAGTCCGCCATTGACCAAAGGAACGACTTTCGCAGAGTTTCCTTTATTTTTTCTAATTTATTTAAACTCCTGAATTGTCGAGATGTGTATATTTCATAGAACATTAATTCAATGGAAGGATGAAAGTTTCAGAAATATGCCGCCCTTCGAAATTTGCCGACCCTGCCTGTTGCCAACATTATCGCTACTTTCAAGATACAGTTACTCAAACTTAATCGAAATTTTAAAATAGATTTTTCATCGAAAATTCAAACAGTAATTTCATAACGGTGCTTTATACGCACAACTCTGCAAAGTTAACAAAAGTTGCTTCAACATGTTGGCTTTCCAACGGTATATCACTTTTTATGTTTACATTGCGGGATTTTGGAATTACACATATTGGATTGTAAAAAACAAGGTAATTATTTTCTTATCGGATTATTCAAACTGAAATTTTATTCATTTATTTTTTATATTTTACTATCGCAATTTTCAAAATTAGTTTAATAAAAATGAAAATTAAGTTTTTAATATGAGAAAGAACCAATAAACTACAAATAGTAAATAATGATAAAATGGGTATGTTTGATGAATTGGAATAATGCTGCTGGAATTGGCCTCCTCCATTTTGCATGCAGACTCGACACCTTCGGCGCATGAAAGAGACGGTCCGAAGGATTTCAGGAGGGTTTTCCTTTATGTTGTGACAAACATCATTAATTCGCTGCAGCAGCTGTTCCCAGGAGGTAAAATTTACAAAATGTTATCCTCCTCTTACAGTCGCTTGGTAGTAATTCCTGAACTTGCGTAAGGTGGTACGGATACCGGTTGTCCGACTGAAGAGTCCTTTGAATCATCATCCGAGGAATATCCAGCTGAAGTGCTGCTCTACGCGTGCCCAATTTTGGGTTAGTACCGAAGAGATTAAGAATCTCTTCTTCTCTTCCGACACTAGTGCGGCGAGTTCCTTCTCTACCGGTGTGGTTTGGTCTTCGACCTGTCTCTCCAAGAAGCCGATACGTTCTTTCGAAGGTACGTCTGCCTGAAATTCGTCGCTGTGGGAATCACTCTCGTACTGCTTCAAGTCCATTTCCTCCTTCAACCCCATACACAAACACCATATCCGCATACTCTCTATCGGAGAATTGGCTTTCCACCATCGCTATTTTATTTAATTGGTCTAAAAATGAGGGCTATATTCGAAAAATAAATTGTATTAGCAAACTTATACCTGAATTTCCTAACCGCAAAAAGTAACAAAACGATCACGCTTGCGAAGTGAAAACATAAGAGAGATTAAGAGCTTTTCGATTATAAATAGCAAATATAAAAGTTCAATTGTTATAAGTACCGTTGCATTTGCCAAACAATCTACAAAATTTCAAATATCTTACAATTCTGGTAAAAATAATGTAGTGAGACTCTATTCCGAATTATAATAGCCTTTGTTTGTCTTTTTTCGAGTAAAGGGAAAATTGTTAACGATTCCACTGAAGCCATGATTTTTACCATTCAATGCGTGTTTCCCTAAAACTCTGCAATGTAAATATGAAAAGCTATATACCGATCGAAAGCCAACATGTTGAAGCAACTTTTATCAATTTTGCAGAGTTGTACGTAAAAAGCACCGTTATGAAATTACTGTTTGAATTTTCGATGAAAAATCTATTTTAAAATTTCTATTAAGTTTGAGTAACTGTATCTTGAAAGTGGCGATAATGTCCGTTTTTAGGGTTTTTTAGAATTTTTTCAAAAAACCCTTATAAAATCGATTTTGTCCGTCCGTCCGTCCGTCCGTCCGTCCGTCCGTCTGTTCACTAAATAACTCGCGAACGGCTCAACCGATTGTCATGAAATTTGGTAGGAATGTGTAGAATGGTTACAGCCTTTGGCACGAATACCTTAGAAGTTGGTAGGAAGAAGATAACAGGGTGTCCCGAACGTTTGAAAAAAGTCGACTTTTTTAGTTTTTATCGGAGATTAACGTATGGGTATTTAAATCAAAGATCTCTGTGAGTACATCTCATATCAGTTAAAATTTTCCAGTTTCGAGTAACGGTAAAAAAGTTATTGGCGTTTAAAGTTAAACTTCCTTTTCGAGCTCCGTTTTTCTAAACCGTTATAGGGATCGATATGAAACTTTGCACAAAGATTGGTGAGTATGGCCTTATATACGTTAAATATTAAGACTGTTGACTTTTGCTAAGGAAAAGTAAATAACAGTAAATTTGTAAAATTTAAATTTGTTCGTGTGTAGCCCCTCTTAGGTTTCCAAATATGAAAATTCTGCCAAGGGTTTTTAGAAAATTACACAGGGAATATGTCTACGAATTTTCATTCGAATAACTGTATCCAAACCGGAAATATAGCCAAGAAAGTATTTAGTAAGGGCCTTTCACAATACAAGGGAAGCCTCTTAAGCATTTCTTTAATGGATATCGTTTAACTTGATGAAACAATGTACATGAAATTTGTTGGAAATGCATAGAATGGTAATGGTGTTTGCCAGAAATATTTTTGAAGTTTGTAGGACCAAGTTAACAGGGTGTCCCGGAAAAGCTGCAAAAGTATGCTTGTTCAATACTCATAGGAAAGCTTGCGTGGGCTCTAATGTCAGGGGACACAATGAAATCATTTCATATAAGTTGGTTTTCCTTGATTTAAAAAACATTAACAGCAGATTTACAGCTAATAATTCAGTTCATATATAATGCCAAGCCATCCTTACGTTTGCCTGAGTTTCTTTTTGCTCAAAGGCCATCAGAAATCTGAAATCGAAAAAATCCTGTAGATTTGCCTTGGAGTACTTTTATACAGACTGGGTAATTAGTAAATCTATTTTTGGATTGGTCTAATTAAAGGTGGAACAGAATGAAAGGCGCTAGCCTTTCATTCTGGAACGCGTTTATTTAGACCAATACAAAAATAGATTTACAGGAAGCATTTCATTAATGTTGTGCACAATTCTTATCTATTGCTTATAAAATATATGTACAAAAAATATTCACTATGCATCAAAATTCTAAAAAACCCTCGTATTGCGGGCGCAGCCCTCTGTACGCCGGTATTTTTTATCTTGTTCTTGTTTCGCGTGGAGACAGGCCTATTTGGATTATTAACGTGGCAAATCTGTGCATTAAACTTGGTCATAACATAATTTATACGAATTACAAAAAAAAAAAAACAAATTATCTTTTGTCCAAAATCAGTGTGTGATTGCTCAAATTTATGGCGAATCATATCTCCGTATCTTTGAGAAGTTATATTCAAAATAAAGCTATTAACCAAAGAAAGCAAATATGATTAAAGTAAGCAACCTAGAACGTAATGAACTGTATTCTAATTGCGGAAATACAAAAGTCCAACCCATTTTTGGCCAAAATTTCTCTCGGGTGGCGCCAGTCTCAGCATACTTCGCAAAGGGGGGCGCCGGCCGACTGAAAAAGATTAAGAATTACTGCAATAGTGCCATTGCGCTGGCAACAGTACTGTGACGCGAATAAGACATTTTTTTCCATCGATACTTCGAAGACTGTGAAGATTAAGAACAGAAAGACTTAACTTGCCCATAGCATGGACAATCGCGATGGCTACCAAATTACGTAGTGTATACATGTATGCCTACTCCAGCGAGTTGCGGCACACAGAGTGCATTTCGAGCCGGTTTCGAACTAGTAGCGCGCCATGTAATACTAGTTCGAAATCGGCTCGAAATGCACTCTGTGTGCCGCAACTCGCTGGAGTATGCATACTATTGTGCTGTCCCACTATGGGCAAACTGGACGGTGGATAACTCAAATCATTTTTTGAGTATGCAACATCCACCGTCCAACAACAATGTTTTTGTTGCTTTGTATACCTGTAGTTATATGAAATTCAGGACTAATGTCCCCGACGTAATTGAGGACATGTCAATGTGGCAACATATTGAATAAATAGGAAAAATAAATATAAAAATGCATACTGCCGCAGACAAGTCAAAACGCTTCGTGTTGGTGAAACGTCTCATGTTTCCGCTAGTAATATGTGAACATGTCCAATATGCTCTTTCCATGACAATCATTCAGGTAAATTAAAATAAAAACATAAACAAAAAATATATTTTCAATAAATGTATATTATATTTTAATTTGTTTTCTCTATCCGTATCCGAATACTTAATTCGTAACGATAATATTATTAATTTTACGCTACACAAACCTTCTAAAAAACAAACTCGAGTACATTTTAACCCACAAGTTTCGTGTGCTCTCTTATAGTTACAATTTAATAATTTTCTTCCTGTTTTTTTTCTTCTCTTTCTCAAAGATTTGGCACATGTATTTCTCAGAAAAATAGATGCAATAAAGTCTTGTCCTCATTCTAATCGTTTCGCTTATTATTATATCTATAAAAAAAAAAAACAATAAAAAAGGAAGAAATTCGCCCATGTGTCGGACGTTGTTCTATTTGTTTTTATACGAATTCAATCTTATAGTTTTATCTAGTCTTGTGTGTGTGTTAAAGAGAAACGAAAGAAGAAGGATTTTAACTTTACTTTTCGACTATAAAGTAGAGTACATTCAAATGCTTAAAATGTAGTTCTTAAATTTCTAGATGATGTTATTGTATATATGTATGTATGAATGGATTACAATTTATATTAAATAAATCAGCTGCAAATGTTTTCAGTTGAATATTGGTTTTGCAAATGTTTGTCCTCGGTTTTATTAATTCGTGTCTGTGTACATTTTTATTTCGATTTGTAATGCGATTGATTTTTAGATTTAGTTTTTTAAACATTCGATCTCATATCCATTGTTTGGATAGAAATTCTTTTAAAAATGTGTTTAAATATGAGTGTAGATACAATTTATAGCGTTATATTTAAAAATAATTTTATACACATTATCCATCCGTCAAGCTCTAAAAAGTGACCATCGAATCTCTCATGAAATCGATTGACATTAAAATATAAGTTACGTTTCGTATGTACGTTTTTCTCGATTTGTATAAAATGCAAAAAAAAAAATGAATATTGCTATAAAGTGACTCGTCCCTAATGTAACTTAATACATATGCTACGATGATGAAACTCTAATGTGGCCAAATACAATTCCATCGCAAGATCATTGTGTGGCTCTTATAGAGCGGAAGAAACCCTTTTTTACCTCTTAAATCTTACATTATACATAACACGCGCGCGCTTATCAATAGTAAATTTCTTCATTCTTCATGTTATAATATATACAAAAATATTTTTTTGTTTTTAATAATTTCACTTGTTTCGACATTTTTGTTTTTTGTTAATTTGTGTAAATACAACAGTTTCGATACACTTATCTGTTAAAAAATATACAATAACATATTCATTCGATATGAAAAATCGGTTTTGTCTATTTTGTTATCTTTTCTTTTTCAAATGTAAACACTGAACAAACAAACGTATATGTGTGTAATAATAATAATTATTTAGCAAAAATTCACACGTTAAACAAGAAAGTCAATATATATATATATGTATGTGTTGTGTTAAGAAAAATAAATCATTTTTATTTTCTTTGCTTTGCATTTTTGCTACCCTTTTCTTTGTGTTATTTCCTTTTTTTGTCTAGTAGTTTCAACAACGATATTTCTCCTCCTTTCCTTCAATACTAAGTATTTTGACACTAAGGCAAGTCTATTTGTTTACTATTCGCTCCACGGCTTCGTTTGTCCTCTCTTGTCCTATTTATAATTATTTGTTGTTGTTGTTTAATAGAAATATTGTTTTCAGTTGTTCAATAAATAAATTACTTGATTTTTTCTTATATAAAATTAATCAGGTCCTGTGAAAATTGGCATTTGCATGAATTGTGTGTGTATGTGTTTCTGTCTATTTCAGAGTGTGTGGTTGTTTTGTTTTGGTTGTTTGTGTATACTCATGTGTGTTTGTGTGAGAGAGAAAATCTGTCCTTTCTGCATTTATTGCTATTACAATAAATTCTACGAAATGTGTTTGTTTTTTTGTTTTAAATTTCCCTATAGAATGATGTCGAGAGAATTGTATTTGGCCTTCATACGTGGATAATTTAAATGAAAAAATACATGATTCTAACTTATATACCGTCTTAGATAAAATTACTAAAAATACGATTATGTGTATAATATATATGTATGTATGCATGTGTGTGTGTGTATTTATATAAAATTCGTATGAGTTATTTTATTATGAATTAGTGAAATGCGCTATGTTAAAATCATGTCCATTGTAAAACAATCCATTATTATTGTAAAATTACATGCTTGCATTGGGGATTGGGTGTTTTGTTTTTCTGTTATATTACTGCTTATGACATATCATATATAGATTCTATATATATATAAAAACTGGTTTTTAGACTACATTGTATGGAGTATCGGTGTTGGCCTCTATTAACAGTGGCGTTGTTGAGTAGCGATTATGTTGTGATACACGTTCCATAACGCATGATGATGACAGTCTTGCTTCGGCATCGTGATCCCAACATTCTTCCATTGTATCACAGATTGCACTGAGACCCTGTAAGAAAATAAAAGATAGACAATGTGTATTTTCTACGCTTTTACATAATTGTGCAAAAAATATTGTAAACTAATTTAGATGATAATCATTGCAGACCATTTATGGCCCAACCCTGCCCCTGCCAAACAGTTGAAATTTGATACAATTCACCAAAATTAAAAATAAAAAAATAAAAATCAGTTAGATATATGGCATTCTGTTTAAAAGCAGTGTTTTATTGATATTGGCAATTACAAAATTCTAGATTTGCCGTAGGAATCATCGCAGATTTGAAGCCGCTGAACCAAGGATTACCAGGACTGCTGCCTACTGCCTACTTCACGTTGTTGTTGTAGCGGCGCAAGTGAGGGGGGCGGGGGAACTAGTATGGTTGGCAGCCTATCCTCGAGTTCTAGACCTAGGAAGATTGCCACCTCAATGGGGTTCTCCCATAGTGCTATAGGTGTAAGTTGTGTAGGTGCGGCAGCGCAGTCGAAAAGATGGTCCACATTATGTGGGCTGGCTCCACATGCTGGACAAATGTCTGCAATGGCGTTGTCGATACGCGACCAGAACGAGTTGAGTCTGGAGCACCATCCAGAGCGAAGCTGAGCCAAGGTGGTACGTGTGGCTTTGGGTAGTTGTTGTTCATCGGTGGAGATGTCGGGTGGTCGAGCGCGAAGGACACGGTTTGTGGATAGGTCATTCATGGCTTTGGTTACCTCATTGGTGTGTAATTGCTTTAAGGCCGCCTTGTATGTATTTGTGTTATCGAGAGAAACTCTTTTAAATCTTTGGACTTCCCTTTCCTTGTCCCTTAAATAGCGTCTTACACGACGTGGTGGTGGGGTTCTGTCCATAAGGTCGTGATTCGGGTGTTCACTGCGATAACAACCAATAAGATATTGCTTTGCCAGAAGCTCATTATGTGCTTTGATGTTTAACAGCTTTGTTTCTTGGTGCAGATGATCTTGTGATGACATGCGTACACATCCGGTAATAGTACGCGTAGCTGCGTTTTGGCACGTTTGAATCCGCTTCCATTGAGTGTCGCATAGATTATTTGTCCATATTGGTGCTGCGTAGTTTACCACGGAACGACCGACGGCTTTATATGTGTTAAGTAGAGTCTCATTGTCTGTTCCCCATTTGCTGCCAGCAAGGGATTTTAAGATTTTGTTTCTACCCTTCATTTTGTCACAGATGTTGTCAGCATGGCTGTTGAAGATGCCATGATTGTCTATTGTGACACCGAGAATTTTGGGGTGACGGACAGTTGGAACTACGGAGTCGTGTACTTTTATGTCAAGCTGCAGGTTGAACTCTTTGTTGTACGTGGTAAAGAGGGTGGCCGAGGATTTGGGCGCTGATAATTTAAGGTTCATGTTATTGAAGAATACGTTGAGCTAGGCCTGTTCCAAAAACCGGGATCCCGGTACAAAACCGGTGTTCACTTGGTACCGGACCCGATATTCTAAAGTACCGATAACCCGGTTTTTTGGTACCGAGTTAAAAAAACCGACCGACGAGTCCGTTTTTTGGTACCGAGTTAAAAAGAACGATTCATTTCAACCATGAGCCGGTTTTTTCAGGTTTTTTGGTAGCGGTTTTTAACCCGGTACTCAAAAAACCGGCTTATGGTTGAAAAAACCGTCGGTACTGAAAAAAAAACCTGAGTCGGTTTTTAACCCGGTACTCAAAAAACCGGCTTATGGTTAAAAAACCGTCGGTACTGAAAAAAAACCTGAGTCAGGGAAACCGCTTGTGGTACCGGGTATTGAAAAAAACCGAAACCCGGTACTGAAATCTCGGTACCGAACAGGCCTACGTTGAGCTCTTCCAAGTAACCGTTTATTAGATCACACATGTCGGAGATATCGTTGCCGGATGTCATGATGGTGCAGTTGTCAGCGTAGGATATTATGTCGATTCCTTCGGGTGGGGTTGGAAGCCCTGCAATATACAGGTTAAACAGGGTGGGGGAAAGGACTCCACCTTGCGGTACTCCTTGTTTAATCCTTCTTAGTTTAGATTTTCCATTTCTAAACTCTGTGCTGGATTGACGTCCGGCAAGGTCATTTGCGATCCATTTGACTATATGCGACGGTGTGGATGAATTTCGTAGATCTGACAGTAGGAGCGAGTGGTTCACCGTGTCAAACGCTTTCGACAGATCTAATGCCACTTGGATGGTACGCACAAACGGCTTAGGCTGGTTTATCCCATTGAAGACCTTGGACATGATTCGGTCTAATGCGGTGGTGGTGCTGTGCATTTTTCTGAAGCCGTGTTGGTGATTGGTGAGTTGTATGTGCGTCGCAAGAGTTTTATGTATCAGCGGTTCCAATATTTTTGCCACAGGAGATAGAAGCGTGATTGGTCGGTAGGATTCACCTAGGGAGTGTTTTTTTACCAGGTTTGGGTAACGGGATGATGCGGCCTCTCTTCCAAATCTCTGGTATGATGAATGTTCGTAGTGAAAGGTTTATCGTGGCAGTGATATACTCTAAGGCCGGTGTGTCGAGGTGTTTGAGCATAATCATTGCTATACCGTCCGGACCAAGTGCTTTAGAATTATTGGCATTTTTTATGGCATTGGCAACTTCAGTGGTGGTGATGTGAAGATGTTCATCTACCTTAGTGTTTCGGCTGTCTCGTGTGATTTTGCGCTTGAGTCTATCCTTAGGTGGATGTTCGACGAATTGCTTGTTGAATAGATTGGCGCATTTCTTGTCGTCGCTCACGGTATTGTTGCCAAACTCGATAGAGACCCTCCCTTGAGTTTTAGTGGGGCTTGATAGGTTTCTAACAGTGTTCCAAAGTTTACTCACACCTGTAGTGGTGATGATTTTACGTAGATGTGAGTGCCATATGCCTCTCCTGTGGTCATTGACCTGTTTAAAGATGATGTTGTTAAGGTCACCAATGCGTGGGTCACTTGGGTCTACACTTCTTAGTTGATCCCTTGTTTTAGCCAATTTGGCCGCGGATGTTGGAAAGTTGGGTTTTAGGCTGGGAATGCGGCCAGCTGGAATGAATCTCTTAGCTGCAGTGACAATTATTTGTCTGAGTTGTTTTTCGGCCTTTCGTACATCATTTGGAGCGTTCAGAGCTTCGCTAGTGAACCTTTTAAAGCTCTCCCAGTTAGCTTTATTGAAATAAGTGTACGTCTTTTTGTCGGGATGGATGAATTTAGACGGCATATCCAGTGTTAGAATAATTGGCAGGTGATCTGATGACATAGTGATGACAGGTTCCCATGTGATGTCATTAATAAGCCCAGGACTGGCGATGGAAATGTCCGGTGAACTAGTGCAGGAACCAGTGACACGAGTTGGTTTATCGTCGTTGATGGGACAGAAATCCGAGGCATCCAGTTGATCAGCGATGATGTTACCTCTGGTGTCGTTTTGGAGGTTGGAGTGCCATAGAACGTGATGAGCGTTGAAGTCACCAAGCACGAGGCGATATTGGCCGTTAAGTAGGGGGTTAATATTGACTTTGTAACCTGTGGGACAGCTGGAGACCGGTGGAATATAGATGTTAAAGATTTCAAAGCCAATATTTCCTGATTTGACGGTTATCGCTTGTTGTTTCATGGTGTTATCGGCGGAAGTGACATCAACGATGCTATATGGCAGATTCTTGTGAATGATGAAGACCAAATCTCCTCCAGCATTGCTTTCTCGGTCGCATCTGATGATGTTGTAATTCCCATGTGACCTAAGCGAATGGCTAGAGTTAAGTTTAGTCTCTTGTACTGCTGCAATTTGAATGTGGTGTCTGTCCATGAATGCGGTTAGTTCAATGATTTTGTGCTGGAGTCCGTTGCAATTAAGTTGGACGATCTTCGTGTTTGTGTAGTTAACATCGATGATTTGTGGAGCTGGGGTCAAATTTGGTGTAGGTTGAACTGGGCGTACAGCGTTTGCAGGGGTAGATGGTGATGGTTGTTGGGAACCTTGGTTGGACGGCTGTAGAGAGTTGTTTGATGAGCATCGTCCTCTATTTCTACAACGACTCGCTGTGTAATTAGGATCCCGTTGATTGTAGTGGGTAAGTCCCGAACAGTTCTTAAGATGAAGATAAGATTGTCCGCAGCATGTACATTCGACCGACGTTTGAACATTGGTCCAAATCCTCTCATCGCAGACTGAGCAAATCCATGGACCTGGATTCGATTCGATGCCGGCACGTTGTAGTAGTGTGAGGAGCAGTTGTGCCGGCCATGTCTGCTCCCCAATGGAAAAAACAATGAATGACGATATAGTTTCCGTCCCCTTCTTGCGTCGAAGGGGGTCTTTGCGACTCTTGGCCATGCCAGTGGCATGGGTCGTTCCGGTACGTAGACTCGGTCGCAGTAGGAACGCCTACTTCACGTCGATCGCGGACCTGGAGTCAGAAGTTACCGTCTTAGAATTTATTACTGATTTTCAACTGTTCAAGTCAAACTCAGGAGTCATAAAAAAAATTGGTGTAGTGAAATCAAGCTCAGTTTCTCACCCAATAAGGCAAAAATGGTCCTGCTTAAAGGGACTTTACAAAGATCACCTTTAGTTAAACTCGATTGAAGGTCAATACGTATCACTCACTAGATTAAATACCCGGGAATATGGGTTAAAAATGGAATGAACCCTGATGAACATGCTAAAAAGTCTCAGGAAAGGCCAGAAGTACTTTCAGTGCACTTGCTTCACAAGCACAAACACGGCCTAAAATTCACTGCGAGAACACTTTTATACGGGGAATTGTTCGTACCCATTGTAACATATGGAGTAATAGGATGGGCCGACAAGTTTGAGCAATGTTTAAAAGATGACCATTAATTACGGCGCAGAGAACGGCACTGTTAACAATAACGGGAGCGTATCGGACTGAATCCAATAATGCTCTATGTATCCTTGCGGGGGAAATGTCCGCAAACCTTGTTATATTGGAAAGGTTTTATACACAAAAAGAAAGCGTTTATACTTGATGGACAATATTTTCCAATGAGCCTCCTGTCTGCACGCGTAACAAGAACAATAACAAAACCCGTTTTTTCGAAGAGATTCGTGAGGAGCAAGACAAGGAAAGATTCATTTTTCATATAAAAACCGGTTTTTTGTTATTGTTTTTTTTTTTCGCGTGCAGACATGTCCAATGGACACAACAGTTCGAATCAAAGACGCAAAAATCCAACTAAGGCGTAGATGGCAACGAGAGTGGGAAGAGCCAGAGAAGGGAAGAATAACTGCAGTTCGTGTGATGCTAACATGAAGGACCCATCATCACGAAAAGTGCTCACAGTACCTCTCCGTGGTGGCCGCTAGTAACCTCATTTTTGTGAAGGCCAAACTGTGGGGCCGTTGGTCGTTGGTTCCCTTTTCGGACAAGATTCACTATGCAACTGAGTATGTATTTAGGTGCATAATGAGCCGGCGAATCGAGATCTAAAAATCATTGTATACACCAGATGTTCTCAGGCTCTGTAATGAAACTATTTCTGATATTCACGATGTTAGATAGGCCTAAATCCCCGGGGTGTCAGACGATCCGTTCACATTGTTCCACTACGGAAAAAGGGAAGGCTAGTACTTCCGAACAGCCACGGTATGACAACGATCAACCCCACCCAACGTAGTGTCCCAGAGGAACTCTATCTCTCTGAAAATGACGAGCCTAAACCAGGCCCATCGAACTATAAGAGTAAGAATTGCAAGCTTTTCGAGACAGGAGGCGTCAAGGATCCCCTCAGAAAGGCACTCGGCGGCGCGGGATATAAGCGCTACTTCAATTTACTGGCACAGGGACATGAGCCAACAAGAGAAGGCTAGCGGCGAAACCCTCATTGAACTCCCCACAGCATCCACCTTAAGCAAAGCGACAACGCTCCACGGACGAGGCGAAGGAAAAGCGAAGGCTTCCTACACCAAAGTGGCCTCAAACCCCAGTGCGGTCATAATCTCCACCAACCCAACTGAATTGCTCACGTCAGAGCAACATACGACGATTCAGTACGTGCTGTTGGCAGAGATTCCTCTGAGATAGCTAAGCTCTCTCCCTATCGATTACCGTAACCCCTAGTGGAGCATGGTGCGTTGATGACTACCGTGTGTAGTCATCAACGTTACAAAGACAATTGAATTCGAAGTGTGATACGGTTGTCAGCCATACCACTTCCTAGTCGCATTGTTAGTTTATTTTTCTACGATAAGAATATTTCTTATCATCTTCTTCTGTATAATAAACTTGCGACGAGTCGTGTCGAGTTTGGAAACTCGACAGATAGCTAAGCCGGCCGGCATAAGATTCAGGCCAGGCCACATCCTTTTCGAATGCGAAAATGGAGCCACAGTGGAGTGGCTCATTGAGCTAGCAGGTAGTATGGAAACGTGGCCGGAAGCATCACTCAAGGCAGTATTGGACAGCGGAATTTCACGCAACCAGATAGCAAACGTTTACTTCCCGACCACCACGTAGTGCAATGCGGAGCAAGCGCTCAAATACCTGCATAACCAGACCAGGACTGGAGGGTGCTTTGCGAAGCACGTGAGGGCGAAGTCATCTTAGCCACGATCTCAATAGACCCGTTCTCCTTCGCAGCAAGAACTGTGGGAAGCAAGCACTGGTGAAGGTATAGTTATCCAAAGATAACTAAACTGGAGCCAGTGAGCACACCAGAGCTCGGAAATTAGATCCCCTAATCTAATAGATAAGCCGAAAGGCTGGCCGAACGGATGATCGCGCCGATCGTAAGACGAATGCGAGCCTCGGGGTTGAGTTTTTTGCCCAACGCAGCAATGTGCGGAGCTCGACAATGGCGTAGGACTGTGGTATTAATGAAGTCGACCTGCTAGAACCGCAGCCTCAGGACGAAAATCTCCAACTAACCAAACGATTAGTAAAACTGCCACCCCAATTAACATCTAATATGGGAGGAAGTTTTGGCCAAGGCAAGTAAAGTAGATTACATATCACTGTTCACATCACACTGCCTTCAGTGACACTTCGAACGACAATTGAAGTAGGCCCTTTTCGGAGTAATGTGCTGGCCGTGGTTTCGCGAACGGGTGTATTTGCCTATCAACCGGGAGCAGGGACTGTAGGACGGCAGAGACAGTCCACGCATCCAGCAGTATGTCACTGCTAGAGTGGTGGTCGATTTACGTCACAAAATCAATCCATGCTTCTTTTGGGAGCCGCTCACTTAAGCCTTTCGTGGCAGGTGTGAACGTTAAACCCTCGCAAAGGGTTACAGTTCACGTCACGAAATCTACGACGTGATTTCAAAGGAAGGTTTCCGCTCTTGTCCGAGTTGGAAGGTACCTAATAAGCGTTCGTAGGTTGCTTTTGCGTTGAACAAACATTTTACACACCAGTCATACATTTCAGACCTGTGTAAAATGTGTGGATCGCCGAAGATGACATTGAACTTTCGCTTGCGTCGAAGGTAATAATAATTAAAAATTAGTCAAAGCCCTATAAAGGTCACACGACCTAAACCAACTACCAACTACGTGTCCTAGTACAGAGCATAGATTGGTGTAGATGTTGTGCTCATCTAGTGATGCCCAAAAAGAAAATATAATTTCAAATGCTCGTTTGGCCCGATTTGAATCGCGACTCTATGTTATGTGCTGCAACAAGTGCTTGTGCGCGTGAACCGGATCACATCAGTCGAAATATTTTGAAAGCAAAACGAGTGGACTCACGAGTAAGTGCACTTTATATTTAACTCTTTTCAGGATCGCTCTGCTGCTGCACCAAATGTATCTAGGTTTCCCACATGGGAGCCTCTCCCACCGCCAATTGTTATTCCCGTTAGAAATATACCGCCGGAAATGAAGCCAAACATTTAGCACTCCTCTGTAAACTGTTCACAGGCACGGATCTCGTGATAAAGTAAAAATTATGAATCACTTTCGCTTTTCCTCATCCAGACGATGGATCGCCAAATGGTCGAGAAGTATTCGTAATGCGGCGGATGATAGACACCACCTTTTCACACCGATCCAAATTAAGCCGAACATTCGAATCATCATTCACGCGAAAGGCACACGAAAGATTGCTGATCGATTGGGAGACAATCAAAGCTCATGATGCGGACGTAACAAGTTGTTCCGTCAGCACGCAATTCCAATCTAATTCAATGCACAGTTATTCAGTCGAAAACCAGAATGAACTTTTGGACAAATTTACGCATACTTTGGTGGTCAAATGTAAAATTGAGCGTGTCGAAATCTGACCACCAAAATGTAGTTCGTCCCAGATCCGATACATTAAAAGTTGCCGACGATTTTTTCAAGTGTTGCATAAAGGGACGATTGAAGAATTGTCCGAAATTGCTGACGCTATGATTGATCCAGTGTTTTCGCGAGTTGTTCAACTCCCAGATCATCTCTGCGTCTGCACTGCACTGAATAAGAAAATAGTATGAAGAAGCGTTGTCCCAAAATTTGACAACCTTATCTCTTTCAGTGGGGGAGCAAACCAACCAATTTCTCATGTCACTTGACCCGAGTAAATTATTGCAATTACATTACATCTTTTAACTGCAAACGTAAAAATAAAACTTCCACTGCCTTATCGTACGCCAATGGCTTGCAGGTATTCACGCAAATTCGTACTCATCAAAACAGTATGGCTACGATGTTCTTCGTGTCTGTTTATTACATCTGCTCACTTCTTAATGGTATTCTTACACGCTCATTCAATAGTTCAAATTATCCGATTATAGGTAACGAAATTCATAAAAAAGACAATGGTGTATGCATAGTTCAACTCCAAATAATTGACAACATATCCGCAAACAAATGCCAAGGGATATGACAATAAAATTCAATTAATTTTTCAGATAATGGCGCCGTCAATGCATTTCCTCCTTACGCCATGGTCTAGTAGTTGATAGTCGGCAGATCCAATTGGACATAAGGTAGCTCAGTGGGTAGAGACGACACTCTATCTCTGGATTGGCGGAGCGCGGGTTCGAATCCTATTGAGATAGATTATAAAAAAAGAAAACTCTCCTACGGCAGCCAGTTCTACGATGCAAATCGTCCCGGAGGTATACGTTCTTACAACCCCAAGAGCTAAGAGCCCCCAATACAAAAGAAAAAAATCTTGATTTGCAACAACGATATAAGTAATTAGTAAAAATTTTGTTTGATGATTGTAACACATGTTCCCCACTGCCAAGAAACCCCAGTCTCTCCTCCTAGAAAGCGATGGCGTTTTTTGCTGAAATTTGTGTTTTACCATGGCAAGGAGCCATCTTACAAAAAATTTATAAATCGTTAGTCTGCTTGACATTCCTTGGCCAGATTTCAAATATTTGGACAAACAAATTCAGTCGACCCGTTTTGAAATCATCCTGATGATGATGATGATGATGATTGGCGAAGAATACATGTGTGTTATTCAACACCATGCTCAAATATGGTTATGTCGCAAAAGAAGATTCCAAGCCGCTTGTATATGTTATTCATGAACAGTTGAATCATTTGTGCGGTGTTTCAAAAATAAGAGCATAGTCAGAAAGTTTAAACTGCGAAATTGAGCCAGGTTGCTGTGATTGTCGGTTTTGAGCAATGAAAGTTTGATAGCCTTTCCAAAGTTTCCAGTATAAGCATATACTCTGAGTCTATCAACGAATGATTAAGAAAAATGCGTGATTTTGAAGTCGCGTTTACGACCCTTGTCATTATGCCAATTTATTGCGTGTCATGTAACCGATGGACAAGTAAACTACTTACCGGATGTGTTCGCCACTTTTCATTGATTCTTGGCCGCAATTTCTTCATAACCACATTCTCTTGCATTTGTTCAAGAGTCGGATGAAGTCCCAACTGAAATAAAAAAATGCACAACATGAATCTTCCATATTTCTTCGGGTATCTTTTTTTGGAGTTTGTTTATTGAAGAATTAGCTTACCTCCATTTCAAAGGGCAGTGCATATTCCGGTACTTGTCCACCATGCGCGTCACATCTTGAAACCATTTCCCACAATACCAAACCGCAAGCATAGACGTCAATTCTCAAGAAAGCATCACGCGTAAAATTGATTGCACCTTCCAATACTTCAGGAGCCATATAGCGTCGGGTACCAACTTGGCCGTGTGTGTCGCCACATGATTTTCCTAAAGGGTGGCGAAAGGAGAAAAAATTATATTTTAACTGAGACTTTAAAGATTTATTGTTGTTTATTTTATTAAAAAGGATTTTCGAGGTAGATGCTAAGTTCCAATTCATGATCCTAAGGCAGCCGGTTCTACGATGTAAACTCCGGAGCTAGCCGTTTGTACAAGAGCCCCTAAATTCAATTCATTTGTGAACTCATCTTCAAGGCTTTCCCATCTTACCTGGCTCAAAAATCATCGCCAGACCAAAATCAGCAATACAAGCAGTCAAATCGTCTTTCAACAAAACATTTTTACTCTTGAAATCGCGATGAGCAATGGCCGGCTTCAAACCCTCGCCCTTTAATCCGCCGCTAATTTCTTCGTGCAAATGCATCAGACCGCTTGCCATCGACTTGGCAATTCGACAGAGTTCGTTCCACGTGATTGTGTGCGATTTCAGATAGTCACACAACGATCCGTTGCTATGATAGGCGGTGATGATCCAAAATTCAGTCTTATCCACTTGCTTCTCGGCACCGATAAATTCCAGAATGTTGTCATGCTTCAAGCGGGGTAGCTGTTGAGAAGAGAAAATAAAATTGAGTTCATCTATTTTAGCTGTAAACCAGTTGAGATTTGTTTACCATGTAAATATCCTGTTCCTTTTGCCACGACTCCTTATCCTGCATCGGGAATATTTTCACAGCAACATCTTGGGCCTTCATAAGACCTTGCCAGACGGTGCCGAAACGACCGCGAGCTTTGATTTCGATCAGTTCGATTTGTCGCTTTTCCAGGCATGGTGATGAGCTCGTGGGTTCGTTATCCTACCATACGAGACAATAGTAAAAGGAATTTTTGGGAAATTTCAAAATCGTATCTTACCGGTTGTAGCGAATCAAATCTAGACGACTTCCTATGCTTGAAAATGTAATAGAGGCTGGCCGCCGCAGTTGATAGAATAACAACACACGCCAAGATGATACCGGCTATAAGATATTCGTCGATTGTTGTCTTTTGCGGTACTGGAAAATTACAATAAATAATTTTTAATGATTTTTAATTAGAAGCAATCAATAAATTTGTGTGTGTGTGTGTGAGGAATGCTTACTTTCAATTTCAGTGGGTACGGTGGTGGTGGGAACCCAACGATGCGCGGAATTGCATCGATCGCCTTGACAGCAACAAAAATTTAAATTATTCCGTTGTTCGGCTGATTGGTCAATACATTCGGTTTGATCGCATGCAACGTTGTGGGAGAAGCATCCTTTCATCTCGATTTTTGTCGTGCCTGGAAAGAAGCAGACGAACAAGTCTCATTAGAATCGACGGGACGACAAAACATATTGCAACAATTGAAAGTAATCAAATCACGCTTGTAAATTTAATACCATTTTATTACAGTGATAAACGCTCAGCGTGTTGGTTTTTTTATGTTTGTGTACATATTATTCGAAATGCCCGGGGTGGCTTTAAGTGCTTTTGCCCATTGAGCGGGAGGATGTGATGTGATGTGATGCGACGATGATGATGATTATGATGGTGATGACATGTGCATTATGATGAAGTTGATGGTCAATGGAATACGATGCCGTTTTGTTTGTAATACGTAGTACAGCGCTATTTATTACGATTCGGTTCGACGACCCCCGCTCATACATTTAAAGTGTTGTAAAAAATGTGACCGGTATTGTAATGGGGTGTTTTTGCAAATGTGCAAATACTTTGAGTGGCTATAAAAACAGCGGGTGTTGAATTAAAGTCATTGGCGTGTAGTGCACATGTTTTGGTTGATAAGTGACACACGCGCGCTAAAATGCAATGCAAATGTCAGGCGAGATAAAATTATCAGGGCGAGTTATTCAATTACTTTATGAGGAGATTTTTTCCACGTTTGTTCAGAGAGTGTTTGTGTTTTGATTGCACAGTTTCATATTACGACGATAGTCATCAGATGACACTGAATTACGAGGTCGTGCACAATATGATTTGATTCGGTTGAGATTTCTACGCGTTACAAACCCCACGCTACCCCGCATAAAAGTTCAACCGAAATGACACAAACCAGGTAACGAAACAAGAGAAATTATCGCCGATACTAACTCCCCGACATACAACATTGCAAAGTGGCTCATAGGAGAATTCGATAGGATTGGAGAATACAAGAGTAAATATTCGATAAAAAACTCCCTAGAATTAGCAGGAAAACTTACAGAATTAGGTTGTCTCTCAAGTGAGGATTGTCTGGTTTCCTTTGATGTAAAGGCACTCTTCCCAAGCATCCCAGTCAGAGAAGCCCTCGGGAGACTAGAAGACTGGCTGATGCAGCAGGATAATGCGCCGGCATGGAAAAGGAAGTCCAGGCAATACACACGTCTCGCCGCGCTTTGCATGAACGAAAATTACTTTACGTTCAGAGGGGAGTTTTACAAGACGACAAGTGGAACAGCTATGGGAAACCCCCTATCCCCCTTAATCAGTGAGATATTCATGGCATGGGTTGAAAACGAAATTGAGGTGAGGGGGCTGATGCCGAAATTCTGGGCCAGATATGTAGACGATGTGCTAGCGGTCGTTCCGAAAGATAAGCTCGATGACACTCTGAGTGCTATTAATAGTATTCACAAAAAGATCCAATTCACCATGGAGATTGAACGTGAAGACTCTTTGGCATTTCTGGATATTGAGATTATAAGAAAGAATAACCAGCTGGAATTTGACATATATCGGAAACCTACCAGCACTCAAAGGCATATAGTGAGTACCTCAAATCACATGCCTCAACAGAAGATGGCAGCGTTCTATAGTATGGTCCACAGACTCGTATCGTTACCCCTCAGTACGGAGTGGTTCAACGCTGAAAGAGACTACATTAAAGATACCGCAGCCAAAAACGGGTACACCCCAGACATAGTAGACACACTCATTAGGAAAAAGCATAATACTAATTTAAGGAATCGGTTCTCTTCTCTTTTTCTTCCACAGGACACATCAAGCATTTCTTGGGCGAGCATTACGTACACAGCAGACATGATGAAAATTAAGCAGGCATTGAGGAAATATGGAATTAAGGCGGTAGGCACAAGTAGGAAATACCAATTGAAAACTCTGTTAGGGAGCTCGAAGGACAAGCTGAATAAGGAGGAAAAAAGTGGAATATACGAGATAACATGCCCCGAATGCGAGAAGGTTTACGTAGGTCAAACACGCCGATTAGTAGGAACCCGATTTGACGAACATAGGAAAGAAGCGGAATTAGGGAAAAAGAACCCCAATAGGCAGCTAAGGTCAATGGTAGCGAGGCACATAGTAGAGGAAGGGCATGACATTAGGTTCGACGATCTAAAAGTAATAAAACAGGTAGACAGAGTGAGCAAACTGGACGCAGCAGAAAGTATCTACATCATCAAAAACAATAAAAACCTTAGGTTGAATCACGACGAAGGAAATTGCACCTCTAGACTCTTAAAAGTAATTAAATAATCTTTCCAGGTAGCTTTAGGATAAAAATGTTTGTATTTATAGTAGATTAGGTCTTTAGTGCTTTAGTCTGAGTCATGAACTGAGGAAGGGAGCCTGTGACTCCCGAAACAATTGTATTCTTAAGAAAAACGAACGAGAAAGCATACCCGAAAGGAAAAACTTTTAAGATTTCTTAATAAGAAGAAATGAACGTTATTACGTTAAATTACTTTCCTACTGCGACCGGGTCTACGTCCTGGAACGATTCATGCCATGGCCAAGAGTCGCAAAGACCCCTTCGACGGATACTTTGTATCATCATTCATTCACCGTTTTTTCATTTGTGGAGCAGTTCTGGCTGGCCCAGCTGCTCCGAATTCTTCTAATACGTGCCGGCATCGAGACGAATCCTGATCCATGGATGTGCTCGGTTTGCGCCAACAGAATTTGGTCCAATGTCCAATCCTCAGTTGAGTGCACATGCTGCAGACAATGGGTCCACCTCAAGTACTGCTCGGGACTCACCAACACCAATCAATGGTCAACATCTTACAGAGCGATCCGGTGTGGAAACAGAAGGCAAAGCTCATCCAGTCACCAGCTGCCTATCCAAGATTCCCAACCATCATCACCTTCCACCCCTGCAAATGCTGTGAGGCCCGCTCCACCCAATTTGACCCCAGCTCCACGTATCTTCGATGTAAATTACACCAGCACGAGGATAGTCCAACTAAACTGTAATGGACTCCAGCACAAAATCGCTGAACTAACAGCACTCATGGATAGACACCACATCCAAATAGCGGCAGTACAGGAAACCAAACTCAACTCTAGTCACTCACTCAGGTCATATGGGAACTACAACGTCATCAGACAAGACCCTGATAGGAACGCAGGAGGAGGTTTGGCTTTCCTCATCCACAATAATTTGCCATACAGCGTCGTTGATGTCACTTCCGCCGATGACACCTTGGAGTAGCAAGCGATAATCGTCAAATCAGGAAATATTGACTTTGAAATCTACAACATATATATTCCACCTGTCTCCAGCTGTCTCACAGGTTACAAAGTCAATATCAGCCCTCTATTAAACGGACAATATCGCCTCCTACTTGGTGATTTCAACGCCCACCACGATTTGTGGCATTCCAACCTTCAAAACGACACCAGACGTAACATCATCGCCGACCAACTGGATGATTCGGATTTCTGCCCTTTAAATGACGAAAAACCGGCCCGTATCACTGGATCCTGCACAAGTTCACCTGACATTTCCATCGCCAGCCCTGGACATTAATGACATCTCATGGGAACCAATCCTCACAACATCATCTGATCACCTGCCAATTATTCTGACTCTGGATATGCCGTCGAAATTCATCCATCCCGATAAGAAGACGTACACCAACTTCAACATAGCTGACTGGGACAGCTTTAAAAGGTTCACCAACGAGGCTTTTGCTAGTCTCATCGCCCAAGCGATGTACGTATGGCTGAAAAACAAATTAGACGAATTATTCTCACTGCAGCTAAGAGATACATTCCAGCAGGCCGCATTCCCAGCCTAAAACCCAACTTCCCAACATCTGCGGCTAAATTAGCAAAAACTAGGGTTCAACTCAGAAGTGCAGACCCAAGTGACCCACGGATAAACGATCTTAATGACATCATAGTCAAACAGGTCAACGACCACAGGAGAGGCATATGGCAATCACATCTCAGAAAACTAAATTCCAACACTGGTGTGAGCAAACTCTGGAGCACGGTTAGAAACCTATCCAACCCCACTAAAACTCAAGGGAGGGTTTCTATCAAGTTTGGTAACTCAACCGTGAGCGACGATAATAAATGCGCAAACCTATTCAATAAACAATTCGTCGAACACCCAACTAAGGATAAACTCAAGCGCAAAATCACACGAGACATCCGAAACACTAAAGTTGATGAACATCTCCAAATCACCTCTACAGAAGTTGCAATGGCCATACAGAATGCCAAAACCTCAAAAGCACTTGGTCCAGACGGTATAGCAATGATCATGCTCAAACACCTCGACACACCGGCCATAGAGTATATCACTGCCACGATGAACCTTTCGTTACGAACATTCATCATACCAGAAATTTGGAATAGAGGCCGTATCATACCGTTACCCAAACCTGGTAAACAACACTCCTTAGGAGAATCCTAGCGACCAATCACGCTTTTATCCCCTGTGGCGAAAATATTGGAATCGCTGATACACAAGACTCTTGCGACGCACATACAACTCGGTAATCACCAACACGGCTTCCGAAACACCTTCCGAATCATGTCTAAGGTCTTCTATGGGATCAACCAGCCCCCGCCGTTTAAGCGTACCATTCTTGTGGCTTTAGATCTGTCGAAAGCGTTTGATACGGTGAACCACTCCCTCCTACTGACGGATCTCCGCAATTCATCCACACCGCCGCATATAGTCAAATGGATCGCAAACTACCTTGCCGGACGTCAATCCAGCACCGAGTTTAGACATGGGAAATCTAAACTAAGAACGATAAAACAAGGCGTACCACAAGGCGGGGTACTTTCCCCCACCTTGTTCAACCTATACATGTCAGGGCTTCCCACTCCACCTGAAAGAATCGACATGGTATCCTATGCTGACGACTGCACCATAATGACATCTGGCAACGACATTCCCGACATGTGCGATCTCATTAACGGTTACTTGGAAGAGCTCAACCTTTTCTTCAACAACAAGAACCTAATACTATCAGCGCCCAAATCTTCGGCCACCCTCTTTACCACATACAACAAAGAATTCAACCAACGGCTTAACATCAGAGTAAATTACACTAAAGTTCCCACTATCCGTCACCCCAAAATTCTTGGCGTCACAATTGATAATCACGGCCTATTCAACCCCCATGCCGACAACATTAGTGACAAAATGAAGGGCAGAAACAAGATCTTGAAGTCCCTTGCTGGCAGCAAATGGGGCACAGATAAGGAGACTTTACTCACCACCTACAAAGCCGTCAGTCGTTCTGTGGTAAATTATGCAGCACCGATATGGACAAATAACCTATGCAAAACCAACTGGAAACGGATTCAAACATGCCAAAATGCAGCCATGCGTACCATTACTGGATGCGTTCGCATGTCATCTCAAGACCACCTGCACCAAGAAACTAAGCTGCTAGACCTCAAGGCACACAATGATCTCCTGGCTAAGCAATATCTTGTTGGCTGTCATCGAA
Organism: Microchrysa polita; assembly: GCA_949715475.1. Classification (NCBI taxonomy): domain Eukaryota; kingdom Metazoa; phylum Arthropoda; class Insecta; order Diptera; family Stratiomyidae; genus Microchrysa; species Microchrysa polita. The sequence goes on from OX454420.1 coordinate 17,139,759, forward strand.
GCCTACACCCTAATCATGACCCCATGGACAAAACCCCACCACCACGTCATGTAAGACGTTCGTTAAGGGACATGGAAAGGGAAGTCCAAAGGTTTAAACGAGTTCCTCTCGACAACTCCAACATATACAAGGCGGCCCTAAATCAACTGCACACCAGCGAGGTAGCCAAAGCCACAAATAGGCTATCCGTAAACCGCGTCCTTCGCGCTCGACCACCCGACATCTCAGCCGACGAACAACAACTACCGAGAGCCACACGTACCACCTTGGCTCAGCTTCGTTCTGGATTTTGCTCCAGACTAAATTCGTTTTGGTCACGCATTGACAACAGCATTGGAAATATTTGTCCAGCATGTGGAGCCAGCCCACACAACGTGGATCATGGACTGCACTGCCGCACCTACGCATCTAACACCTATCGCACTATGGGAGAACCCCATCGAAGTTGCGATCTTCTTAGGTCTTGACCTTGAGGAGAGGATCTACATCTACAGGTTGAAGATCCAATCTGCACACTGGTGAATATGTTACTTACCTCTAGACGCATTCACAGTAATTTCTCTAGAGGTACCCAACAAGAAGGGGTTCTATCTCTTCTACTTTGGAATATATTGATAAATCAATTGCTTTTGAATTTGGAAGGAATCGGATGCAAAGTCACTGATTATGCTGATGACGTTGCTATTGCTGTTAGGGGCTAGTTTCCTGACACTCTTAGCGGGCTATTAGAGAACGCCTTAGCTATGCTAACGGATTGGGCAAATCTCAGTGGCGTCGGAATTAATCCATCTAAAACTGAATTACTCCTCGTTACAAGACGGCGGACGATTCCTACTATTATCCTCCCTAGACTAAGTTGCGTTCAACTTGAGTTTTCTGACACGGCGAAATTTCTTGGTCTGATTTTAGATACCGGAATTAAAGTGGAAGCGAAACATCGAAGAAAGGGTGAATAAATCTACTGTAACACTGTAGATGATGGTCCCCCGCAGGGGGGTCGGTGTTCTTGTGACATCAGCCAGAAATGGCTGTATGTAGTGGGACAAAGATCTTTGGTGAGTTGTGACACCACGGACCTAACAGCGCAAGGGGGCCCCTGGTACAGTTGATACGCCATGGCGAGGATCTGTACAAAGACCATTCGGGCGGTAACGGTCCCGTGCTCCTGAGTTATGTACGGGTGGCTCTCGGCGTGCCTACCTCCTCCCATAGTTTGCGGGAGGGAAGCACTAAATGCCAAGCACGATTGTGATGTCCTCTGGTGGGGGAGTGCATCTTATGGAAATCGTGTGAGCTTCGGGGTTGACGGCTTCGCATAACCCGAGTCCAGAAGGGGCTAGCTAGGGAGAACGGCCTTGGTGGAAAATGCCTACGCGCCTATATCTAGCTAGTTTGTGGATTGATGACCACACTGCCCGAGTCGCATTGCTGACTAGTAAACTGAAGGGGCCACCTGGATGTGAAAAGCAGCGCTACGTGTCTGCACAGGCACGTAGTCACAGGTCCAACGAGCCTGGGATGTGCATGTCCGAATTCGACGTAAGGTTTAACCAATAGGGGGCCGAAGGAGGATCACACCTGCTATAGAGAAGTCTTTAGCGAATAGTGTACTACGGGGATGGGTGTGCCCAGGGGACCATGGTCCTTGCCCATCAAGGTGTTGGACTCGTAGTGGCTGGAGGTTGTTACCCAAGTCATCCAGCTAGTGATGCAATCCCGGGGTTGGATTCCTGATGGTGTGTGCATGCGCCGGATGGAGAAATCCCCGTCTGACAACAACACCTTGTCAGTAAAAAGCCGAAGGTCCAAACATTTTAGCGGGACCGGGAGATAAAGGCCGAAAGGCTAGGTGCTCCCCTGACGGTATACCTCGTAGATGGTTTGCTTGTAGATGATGGTCCCCCGCAGGGGGTCGGTGTCCTTGTGACATCAGCCAGAAATGGCTGTATGTAGTGGGACAAAGATCTTTGGTGAGTTGCGCCACCACGGACCTAGCAGCGCAAGGGGGCCCCTGGTACAGTTGATACGCCATGGCGAGGATCTGTAGAAAGACCATTCGGGCGGTAACGTTCCCGAGCTCCTGAGTTATGTACGGGTGGCTCATGGCGTGACCTACCTCCTCCCATGACTTACGGGAGGGAAGTCACTAAAGGCCAAGCACGATTATGGTGTCTTCTGGTGGGGGAGTGCATCGTATGGTAAATCGTGTGAGCTTCGGAGCTGGCGGCTTCGCATAACCTGAGCCTCGAAGGGGCTAGTCAGGGATAATGGCCTTGGTGGAAGATGCCTTCGCGCCTATATCTGACTAGTTTGTGGATTGATGACCATACGGCCCGAATCGCATTGCTGACTAGTAAACTGAAGGGGCCGCCCGGATGTGAAAAGCAGCGCTACGAGTGTGCACAGGCTCGTAGTCACAGGTTCAACGAGCTTGGGAGATGCACATCTGAATATGTACGTGAGGCTTAACCAATAGGGGGCCGAATGAGGATCACACCTGCTATAGAGAAGTCTATTGCGAATAGTGAACTACGGGGATGGGTGTGCCCAGGGGACCATGGTCCTTTCCCATCAAGGTGTTGGCTTCGTAGTGGCTGGAGGTTGTTACCCAAGTCATCCAGCTAGTGATGCAACCGCGGGGTTGGGTTCCTGAAGGTGAGTGCATTCGCCGGATGGAGAAATCCCCATCTGACTATAAGACCTTGTCAGTAAAAAGCCGAAGGTCCAAACATTTAGCGGGACCGGGAGATAAAGGCCGAAAGGCTAGGTGCTCCCCTGACGGTATACCTCGTAGATGGTTTGCTTGTAGATGGTGGTCCCCGCAGGGGGGTCGGTGTCCCTGCGACATCAGCCAAAAAGGCTGTATGTAGTGGGACAACGATCTTTGGTGAGCTGCGACACCACGTACCTGAGCAGCGCAGGGAGGCCCCTGGTACAGTTGATACGCCATGGCGAGGATCTGTACAAAGACCATTCGGGCGATGACGTTCCCGAACTCCCTAGTCATGTACGGGTGGCTCTTGGCGTGACCTACCCCCTCCCACAACTTACGGGAGGGAAGTCACTAAAGGCCGAGCACATAAACGGTGTTCCCTGGTGAGGGGTTCACCATTACGGTTAATCGTGTGAGCCTCGGAGCTGGCGGCTTCGCATAACCCGAGCCTCGAAGTGGCTAGTCAGGGAGAATGGCCTTGGTGGAAGATGCCTTCGCGCCTATATCTGACTAGTTTGTGGATTGATGACCACACGGCCCGAATCGCATTGCTGACTAGTAAACTGAAGGGGCCGTCCGGATGTGAAAAGCAGCGCTACGAGTGTGCACAGGCTCGTAGTCACAGGTTCAACGAGCTTGGGAGATGCACATCTAAATATGTACGTGAGGCTTAACCAATAGGGGGCCGAAGGAAGATCACACCTGCTATAGAGAAGTCTTTAGCGAATAGTGTACCACGGGGATGGGTGTGCCCAGGGGACCATGGTCCTTGCCCATCAAGGTGTTGGACTCGTGGTGGCTGTAGGTTGTTACCCGAGACATCGAGCTGGTGATGCAACCCCGGGGTTGGGTTCCTGAAGGTGAGTACATTCGCCGGATGGAGAAATCCCCCTCTGACAAACCGACCTTGTCAGTAAACACCGAAGGTCCAAACAGTCTGAAGGACCGGGAGATAAGGCCGAAAGGCTAGGTGCTCCCCTGACGGTATACCCTTAGATAGTAAACTTGCAGATGATGGTGTGAACTTGGGACTTAAGCGTCAAGAAGTGTGAGGTAGTTCACCTTCGAAGGCACTTACAACGAGCCAGAGCACGCCATCATATTGATCTGCACGACTATAGTACGGCCCACCGGCGGGCTATCTTCGAGTATCGCGATATGATGACAAAGTGTAAAACTGATCATTGGCAACGCTTCGTCAGTGCGTCTTCCAACGATCCTTGGGGTAACACCTATAGGGTCTGTCGGGTAAAGAAGTTGGCCTGCGATATTTCTACCCTCGATGTTGAGGGTAAACGTACGCAGTCCTGGAAGGAATCTGTGAGTGTGCTCGTTGATAGCTTCTTTCCTGCTGCTCCGCCTAGTGATGCATCCTGCAAGAAGCAGGAAGTCACCCGGGTTAGATGGGATGACGGGCGGGATGTGCAAGCACATCTGGCAAGCCGTCGCGGAATACCTGGGAGTGTCTATTCACAGATTGCTTCCGAATGCGTCTTTTTCCGACGAGTTGGAAGTCTGCCCGCATATGGTAGTACTTCTGAAAGACCCTGACAAAGACATGTCCAAACCTCAGTTATATCGGGGCATTAGTCATCTTCCAGTATACTTGGTAAAGTGCTGGAAGGGATTCTTGTTCGGAGGATGGGGAAGAGGCTTGTCGGTCTGAACGATTTTCGTGCTGGCAGATGTACTGACGATGCGTGGCTCTTCATCAGAGAGTCAGTATCCCGCAACTCGTCTCTTCATTGACTTCAATGGTGCTTTTGATAATTTGCCTGGGGGAGCTATCCTGCGCAAGCTCGAGGCAATTGGCTGTCCGGAGTTGTCTCTTTGGAGAAGCTACTTGTCCGACAGATAGTCCGATGTCTTCGGGGCCTATGACATGGTACGCAAACGCGCATCACGTAGCTATCCGCATGGCTCCATCCTAGGCCCTTTTGTGTGGAACCTAGTCATGGATGACCTGCTTAAGTCTCTCGACCGGCCGTGCAAGTTCTGCGCTTATGCCGACGATTTACTTATTCTTGTTGAGGGTAACTCACGTGCTGCGCTAGAGCGTTTGGGATCGTCATACATGGACGTTGTTCATCAATGGGGATCTCAGATGGGAGTTGAAGTCTCGTCCTCTAAGACGGTAGTCGTCCTCCAGTAGTTCGGATGGGGGAAGTTAGATTCAAGTACGAGGCGGTCCAGGTCAAGTACTTGGGTACAACTATGGGGGAGAGGATGAACTTCAGGTTCCACTTCACAGCTGTAACCGAAAAGTTTGTAGATATATGTAAGTGGTTGACGTTGTTAGGAAGGATTTGGGGTCTCGATAGGGGCGCAATCCAGAGGATCTACGAATCCTTAATTGTTGGTTGTGCAGCACTTGGATTACGCCTCTACCGTTGGTGGTAGAGATTTGTGTGAAACGTGTCAACGTGTCCCGCTGGCTCCGGGTATGTAAGACGGTATCTACCGTGGCTCTCCAAGTCCTGGTGAGTGCACCTCCTCTTGACTTGGAAATCTTTCGTCGTGGAACGGCGGCGTTTGATCTAGGCGGCGTTTGATCGCCGGCCTCCTGGAGGAGTGTGTCCTGTCTAGATGGGAAACAGCGTCGCATGGGAGAACTACCTACGAATACGTTAGGCAGGTTAGTGACGTGAGAGGATATGCTGATTTAGACTTCAATCTAAGTCTAGGATTCCTCATTACCGGTCACGGATTGCTTAAGGCATGACTTGATACGCGCAATTTAGCTGATGATCCTTTGTGTCCCATGTGTGACCATCTCGGCGAAGATTGGACGCATGTTCTATGACATTGCTCGGCGTATGCGGACATCCGGAATCTTGATGCATTCGGCGTCACTATCGAGGATGGTTCTCTGAATGTCTCTCGCTGTCTCTTTAGACGTGAATATGTCCTGGATCTTAATGCCTTCGCTCAGGAGGCATGTAGTCGCCGCTTCAGGCGCTTGCATGCGTTGTATAACAGTGCAACACTGGTCTGTTTGGCATTGTCTTTGGTATTGTCGTTGTTTTACTTGGGCTATACTGTCTGGCCTTATTTCGGCCTCACACCGAGGTAGGCCCCCATGAGTGCAGTATGGTATGCAACCCGGTGCCGGGACCCATACTTTATGGGGCGCTGATTGACGTTACCAATCCATTCGCCTATTCAAGGCCGTCTCTGGTAAACCTTTGCGGTAGGCACGGATGTTTAACCCCCCTTCATGGCATTTATTGTACTCGTGCAGGTGAGCTATCGGGAAGACCTGGGGCTTGCAGGCAAAAGTTTTATTTGTGCGGCCTATTTTGCTTTACGGAGCTAACAGGAGCTTTTCGCACTATACCTTCATTCGGATTAGATATGGCGCTGGGACTGCTCCCATTGGACGTTTTTGGTCAACGGATGGCTGCATGCACGGCCTTACGCGTACGCGAAACTGGCCTATTGCGAGCGCTGGATTATGGACACTCATCGATACTTCGCAATTTTAACCTGCCCCTATCGACTGACTACATTGTCCCGAGTAACTTTTTTGATAGGAACCATTGTAGGTTGATCCCGTCAAGGGATTCTTGGAATAGTAACAGACATCAGGTCAGTGGATCCATTGTTCACAGCGAATTTGGGTTGTCACGTCGTCACTGGTAGGGACTGCATTTTATTTACTGATAGTCAGACTGAAGTTCGATCACTTGATTTGGTGCTAACCACATCAATAACTATTGAGAATTGCCGCTGAGTATTTAGAGAGATGGGTCGCTTCTTCAACATTACTCTATGCTGGATACCGGGCGATAGTGGCTTGGCCCGATATGCGTCAGCAGGTAATGCTGAAGACGGCCGCGCCAGCTTGAAAACACCTAGTGTCACTCACTCATAGAAGCTGCTGCAGAACACAGAACCAACGCAAGATGGACTAATGGCTGCACTTGCGCAACGACAAGGATGCTCTGGCCAAAACTAGACAATGTCCGTTCTAACATGCTACTGTCCTTGGACAGAAAGCATATTCACAATGCGGTGGGGGTAGTAACGGGGCATTGTCCTATTGGGGGCACGCAAGAAGACTCCGAATTCCTCACAACGACTTTTGCAGAAGCTGTGATTACGAAGCGGAGGAGGAGTCTGCAAACAAATGGAGGCGTTTTCTGAGCTCAAGGTATTTTTGCGATACCGATGACCTTCGAGATGTGAGCCCAATACTGCTCAATAGATATATTGTTAGCACGGGCTGGTTTCCTAGCATAAGCGATTAGTAGAGGCATGATTCTCTCGGTGGTATCACAATGGTATAAATCTGGTCTAAGTGCGCTGGGTGTAGACCTGGCGGCCCTGTACCTAACCTATCCTATTATAGGGATGCCTCGAGCTGATTTTACAGATTCAATGAGGAATGCTGTATTTTTGCATACTGCTAAGCTTATAATCCACTTGACCTTAACCACATTTTCTGGTTATTTCTGGTCAATATCAACAATTTACTTTGAGACTTTGCAATTATGCTCCACCATACTGGAATATTCACTTGCTTAACAAATAAGCAAAATTATGTATTCCGAATCAAAATGATGCTCCAAACGAGGAAGATTGCGATCTTTATCGCTCCTCACACTGTTCACACCATTCGTACATAATTCGTAGGTGTGTACTCGGTTTGAGATTGCGTCTTTTCCCGCAACAGGCGCCATGAATCAAAAAAGCGCGTTTGTAGTCTTATCGATTCGGTCGCATTGGCGCCACTTGCAGAGTTGATAAACTGGTTGCTTTATTGTTTGTTGTTACCTGTATTGCTGTATTCATACAATCTTATACGCATAGAACGTTTGGCGCAACAGGTTGAGATTGAATAAAAAAACAAAGAATAATACGACTACATACTTGGCACATAGTAATAAATGGGTCTGAACTTGAAAATACATAGCTTGTTGCAAAAAAAAATAATACAAATTCCCTTATACGATTATGTATTGTTTTAGCCAAATTGTAATATTTCCGCAGCGACTTCACAGACCAAGTGCCATACCAAAAAGAAACAAGAACTTCTGAGTCAGAACCGAAATTGGACATTTTCTGGAAATGTATGTCTATTCGTGTAAAAGTTGATGCATTAAAGTTTTTTTTTTGCAAAACAAAGTATGTATGTACATAGATACTAATTGTTAATTGTTGTACTCGGATGATAAGATGTACAGACGTCATGATCAAGTACTCAGTGTGATAAAACATTTGTAATTTATTTTTCTGCATTTCCTTGGAATTTTTGAATAAAAAATATATTAGTCATCCGATTTAGGAGTGGATGGACACCGCCCTCTTTTTTTCACAAAACCAAACCCTGTAACGCATAGTGCGTTGATAGAGCCGTATGTGTCAATTTACGATAAGCACACTGATTCACGAGGTGGCTACCCAAACTCTATTGAACACAATTCGTTTCAATTCGTTTTTTTCCGAATGATTTGCGCGTCAATTGGTTTTTACTGAGTAATAGAATTTATCTAGGACAAACACTTTTTTACACAATAAAATATGTATATACAAAAATAAGAACGTACACTCCCAGTCACTTGAATAGGGACAAACTTTTCGAGAGTTGTTTATCTCAAAATATCCTTTTCCTTGCAGCGGAGAGGATAACTCAGTATTTGTTTACAAAGGCTATTATGTTGCTCATAGTTTGCGATAAAAAAATGAAACATTTAATAAAAACAGTTATGTTTCATCAACATTATGCTGATGCACTAATAAATTCTATGTTCGAAATTGGGTCATTTGAATAGGGACAGTTGCGATTCGGTCGTTATTTCGAAAGTGCTAGTATCGTATCCTAACTGTTTTTGTTTTAATGCATTCAGATTGTGTTTTGAGTTTAATTTTTGTAAGTTTCGGTAATCATGGGTAGAGGAAAAGCATTAAATGCGGCGCAAATGGATCAAATCGATGTTTTGAGAAATGAACAACACAGATTACGCGAAATTTCGAAAATAGTGAAAAAAGTAAATCGGTTGTGTTTAACTATTTAAAATATAAAAGTGGATATGGACGAAACATAAAAGGGCGTACGCGAGGTGCCCAAACCGCCAAAGAGGAAAGGGCCATTCTGCGAGCCGCCTCTAATTTTGCACTATCAGCGGCTAGAATTGGAGCTAAAGACGTTACGTTACGTTACAGCTAGATTATCAACAGTACAACGTGTAATAAGGAATTCCTCACACCTAAAACGAAAGAAAACTCAGAAAAAAATCAGAGACAGCTCCCCAAACCACGACACTACCTTCTGCCTTGACAGAAACCGTTCGTTTTTGTGTAGATCGTGGAAATAGAAATGGAACCCATCTCAGCCATCCAGGTTGACTTTCTTTTCATCCGAAAAAAAACTACCCTGTTCCACCCCTGTCGCCATGACATATTCTTGCGAGCAAAATCCAGAGGATGGCTTTTCATCTTTGCGTCTAACGGTGTTTTTTTCTGAATATTCTTGAATTTTCTTTCGTTTTAGGTGTGAGGAATTCCTTATTACACGTTGTACTGTTGATAAACTAGCTGTAACACAGACTTTAGCTTCAATTCTAGCCGCTGATAGTGCAAAATTAGAGGCGGCTCGTAGAATGGCCCTTTTCTCTTTGGCGGTTTGGGTACCTCGCGTACGCCCTTTAATGTTTCGTCCATATCCACTTTTATTTTTTAAATAGTTAAACACAACCGATTTACTTTTTTCACTATTTTCGAAATTTCGCGTAATCTGTGTTGTTCATTTCTCAAAACATCGATTTGAGCCATTTGCGCGGTATTTAATGCTTTTTCCTCTACCCATGATTACCGAAACTTACAAAAATTAAAGTCAAAACACAATCTGAGTGGATTAAAACAAAAACAGTTAGGATACGATACTAGCACTTTCGAAATAACGACCGAATCGCAACTGTCCCTATTCAAGTGACCCAATTTCGAACATAGAATTTATTAGTGCATCAGCATAATGTTGATGAAACATAACTGTTTTTATTAAATGTTTCATTTTTTTTATCGCAAACTATGAGCAACATAATAGCCTTTGTAAACAAATACTAAGTTATCCTCTCCGCTGCAAGGAAAAGGATATTTTGAGATAAACAACTCTCCAAAAGTTTGTCCCTATTCAAGTGACTGGGAGTGTATTTTCTCGGATCGTTTTATATCTAACTTGATTATAATAAAAACTAAAATTAAAACTAGGGGGCTTCGCCCCCTGCTCGCTTCGCTCGCCAACCCCCGGGGCCGATGCTAATTTCGGGCGCGGCCGAAATTTGGATACCCTTCGCTTGGGCTAAAAGTTTTTTCGGGCCTACCTATGACTTGTATTTAATCCCCCTACTCATTCTTTTTCTTCCGACTTGACAAAAGTTTTGGGCTTGGTTGAAATAAGTGGGCAAATAAAAATATTTACTCGGAAAATTTTATTGGGGTTGCCGGAGCATGACCCCACAGTACGATTCCATTGGTTTTGAACATTTTAGTTGCTTTGATAAAGACACATTAATTCAAGGTTTTGTGGAAATGTTTCTTAGAAGAACCAAAATGGGGGTTGGGTTTGTATGGCCACCCCATGACCCCATGGTCAGATTTGATCAATTCTTAGATATGTTTTGTGTCATCAAGTGAAACACGTTTGTGTGTAATTTTGTGGAAATTGGTGCACAAATAAAAAAGTTTTTCTTAGAAGAACCTAATTTGGGGGGTTGGATTTGTATGGCAGCCCCATGACCCCATCCTCCGATTTTATCCATTTTTACATATGTTTTGTGTCAACAATAGAAATACATTTGTGTGAAATTTGGTTGAAATTGGTGAACAAATAAAAAAGTTTTTCTTAGAAGAACCTAATTTGGGGTGTTAACTTTGTATGGCAGCCCCATGACCCCATGGTCCGATTAGATCCATTCTTGCATATATTTTGTGTTATCTATAGAAACACATTTGTGTGAAATTTGGTTGAAATTGGTACACAAATAAAAAAGTTTTTCTTAGAGGATCTCAAATTGGGGAGCTAGGTTTGTATGGCAGCCCCATGACCCAGTGATCCAATTTGGGTGAATCAAACATACAAACAGCCTGCAACAATAAGAAGCACGTGTGCAAAATTTCAGCTCCGTAGCTTTTATAGTGGCCGAGAAAAACGCACTGCAACAGACGGACAGACGGACAGACAGACAGACAGACGGACATCGCCCAATCGATTCATCTCGTCATGCTGATCATATATGTATACTTTTTATATGGTCGGAGATGCTTCCTTCAATGCGTTACAAACTTCATGACAAAGTTAATATACCCTTTCACTCTATGAGCGAAGGGTATAAAAATATACTTTTTATACTATATATTTCCAATTCAGAATACCAAATATACAGGGTGTCCCGCATTGGGTGGTCAATACTGTAAGGGTTGATAGCACAACTTGTTTCAGCAAGAAAATTACCTATCCAATTGAAATTTTTTTACCGTTACCTTTTTATCGCTCTTTTTGTGAAAGTCATCGAAAATCATGACTTGTCATGCAAAATCATAATTTGCAGCCCTCCTGATGACATCATCCAAGATTTCATTTCAGTTTCAGAAACTACATAAAATTTCGCAAAAACTGAAGTTTTTCCTGTTGCCAACATTATCGCTACTTTCAAGATACAGTTACTCAAACTTAATAGAAATTTTAAAATTGATTTTTCATCGAAAATTCAAACAGTAATTTCATAACAGTGCTTTATACGTACAACTCTGCAAAGTTGACAAAACTTGCTTCAAAATGTTGGCTTTCCAACGGTATATCACTTTTTATGTTTACATTGCGGGATTTTGGAATTACACATATTGGATGTAAAAAAACGAGGTAATTATTTTCTTATCGGATTATTCAAACTGAAATGTTATTCATTTATTGTTTGACATGTATGTACAGTGAAACTTCCCTTAACGGACACTTCCCAATAGCGGACATTTCCCTATAACGGACAAATTTTGATTCCCCGGCAACGTTCTTTGTGTTTCTTGACATTGAATACTTCTATAAAGCGGACACTCTTAATAACGGACGCGGACAACCTTCTCGTAGATTTTCCCTTGCTGCATGTTCTCTCTATAGCGGACACTACATACTTAAAAAAAAACTATTTTCAACAAAAAAAAAAAACTTTTGCTTGTCAGCTTTCCCCTTTTTAGTACATACTTGCTTGTTTCCGTCTTTTTAGTAATTGTCTATTTCACTTCCACTTTCGTAGTTTGTGCGATTCTTTTGGCTTTCTTTTTTTTTTTGCTATTTCGCCCTTCTCGCTTTGCTTAGAATAGTCCTGGTGCACATGCTGAATGTTTACCTTGCTCGTACTCATATCTTTTTTGGCTTCGTGTCTATTGTTAACAAGTGTGTTAAGTGTGAATTATGCCGCGAGTGCTTTTAACACTTAAAGAAAAAGTTGAAATTATTCAGCTTAAGGAGCGCGATAAATTAAGTGTTCGGGCGTTAGCTACGAGATTTCATATAGGAAAAACGCATGTAAGCGAAATTTTAAAACGCAAATAGGACTTCTTGAAAGAATACGATAAGCATGGGAACGATGGAGAACCTTTCCAAAAACGGCTGACTTGAGAATAGACAAAGCCGTTTTCGAATGGTTTTGTCGTGCGAGGGCTGCAAACATCCCCATTTCCGGTGCACTTCTTAGAGAGGAGGCACATTCTAAATAAACGTGTGATAATCTGAAATTTCCATTGTTGTTTTTTCTTCATCTTGGTACCATTTTCTCTTAATAGCGGACACTTCTCTATAACGGACAAAATTTTATTCCCCGTAAGTGTCCGTTATAGGGAAGTTTTACTGTATATGTCTTTGCGGAGGCTACCTGAGAAATATTGGGTGTCGTTCCGTGAAAAAGCGTCACGAAAACTGTAACGAAAACGTTTAACGCTTCAAATCGGTCTTCCCGTAGTTCGATCTTCACCAAATTTGGTATACTTTATCCTTTGATCGCTCTGACTCAGAATCGACAATCACGATTTCGATAAGTTGCGGGAATAGTGGTAAATTCGTCACTGAAGTGAATGCAAATTCATCTTTCAATTGGTTCTCCTGGCTCTCCCCGTGGATCGATGTCGACGAAACTCGGATTGAAGTTAAGTGGTGCGATCCTTAATATTTTTGTGCCAGCACTTCTTATGAGGAAGATGTCCTTGGACACAAAATGTCCTTTTTTCTGTTGGAATGCATTATAGACGCTATGTATAAGCATATGGATTTCAAAATACAGAATCCGTTGCGACGAGTCTTGTAAAATGACAACAAGTTGATTTTGAGTTTTGTTAAAGGATATTACCACCAAAAAGGACATTTTTCTAGCATAGGAAACAGAGTATGGGCATTATGGGTGTCGTTCGAAAGGTGATATTTGAGACACTGTATGTGATCGGTTTCAAAAGATATTTTCTTTGAAAAACAAAAAGAAAAAAAAAATCGGATGTCCCAGGAGGGGTTCGAACCATGGTCCAAACCGTCGTCAATACCTTCCAAAAACTAAACAATGACCACCAAACCGGCTTGACCAGACTGCGCTTTGTCAGTACGAATAACTTTAATGATCATCATCATCTGGTCGATAGTCATCACACAGTGCAGTATAGGAGAAGTTCAGCGGATGGCTGATGCAAATGTACAATGCAAATTGCATATGCGTACACTTTCGAATTTGTCACATGTAAAACGCGCGCGTAAAAAAGAGGCATCCAAAATGCATACAATTTATCGCGTAAATTAACGAAGAGTAGAAAATCAATAGTCGTTTTAGTATGATCACCAAAATCAAAAGAATGTTCAGGTAACTAAATAAAAAAGAAAAAAATTAACGCCCCTGTGGAGACTGGAAAACGTGACCCCATGCACCAAACACCTAACCTACTCGGCTATGCCGACCTCGATGATGCCAAGTAAATCTAGCGATCATCACAGATTATCTCCCACAGGTCGGTTCGGTACATGCAGGCAGAACATAATTGCCATTGGCGTCGTCGTCGTCATCGTTAGTTGAAGAGCTTCTGGGCAATGAAAGAATGATATTGTGTGTTCGGAACATTGTCATTGTGGGACGTTGGTTGACAGTGGTTGTACAGCCACTGAACGTTGAATGTTGAAATGAAACAGTACGTAGCAGTGGTTGTGCGTACAATGGTTTTGGAGCCACTGTACCTTGAATTGAATGTTGAAAAGAAACAGTGTGAAGAGTTTGCACATAAACATTTTTAGCTGTGAAATTTAATTCAACCAATGATGTCCGTCACCGGCGCAAATCATTGATTCATTGGACATTTCTTTCTCTCCATTGAGCAATATGTAAACGCTCTGCAAAATGTTCGAACAAGATCATGTGATGATTTATCGGGCCAATCTGTAGCCGATTTAGCGTGGTTGGGTATCCGCCAGGTTTGGTGCGTAGGGCAATGTGTTCGAGTCCCCATAGCACAACATATATTTATACCCTTCGATCATAGAGTGAAAGGGTATATTAACTTTGTCATGAAGTTTGTAACGCATTGAAGGAAGCATCTCCGACCATATAAAAAGTATACATATATGATCAGCATGACTTGGGGAGTCGATTGGGCGATGTCCGTCTGTCTGTCTGTCTGTTGCGACGCGTTTTACTCAGCCAATTTAAAAGCTATGAAGCTGAAATTTTGCGCAAGTGCTTCTTTTTGCTGCAGGCAGTTTGTATGTTTGAATCGGTAAAATCGGACAATGGGGTCATGGGGCTGCCATACAAACCTAACACCCCAAAATAGGCTCTTCTAAGAAAAACTTTTTTATTTGTGCACCAATTTCAACCAAATTACACACAAACGTGTTTCTCTTGATGACACAAAACATATCTATGAATTGATCAAATCTGACCATGGGATACAAACCAAACCCCCATTTTGGTTCTTCTAAGAAACATTTTTTGCACCAATTTCACAAAACCTTGAAATAATGTGACTTTACCAAAGCAACAAAAAAATTAAAAACGAATGGAATCGTACTGTGGGGTCATGCTCCCGCAACCGCAATAAAATTTTCCGAAAAGAGCGAAGGGTATCCAAATTTCGGCCAGGCCCGAAATTAGCCTCGGCCCCCGGGGGTTGGCGAGCGAAGCCCCCTAGTTTTTTCTCTTATTAGTGTCCAAAACAATTTTTTTTAGCTTGGTGATAATTATTTGGAACATAGTAAAACACGTGTGATTATTTTAAGGAAATTAGGATGTGTACGCTGGGTTGTTACGTGACAAAATGTGACACTGTAAAACATAGCGAAAACCTAACGAAGCTTTAAGGCAACCTTTCAGTGGTTTGATCATTGCTAAATTTGGTATACATTTTCCTTTGATCGCCCTTACAAAGAATCGACAATCACTGATGAGTTGCGGCAATAGCGGTAAATTCGCCGTTGAAGCGAATGAAAAGTTATCTTTCAATTGGCTCTCTTGGCTCCCCCTGTGGAGCCATTTGGATGAAACTCGGATGGAAGTTAAGTGCTGCGATCCTAATTATTTTGGTGTCGGCACTTGTTATGAGAAAGATGTCCTTGGACAAAAAAGGTCCCTTTTTCTTAGGAAATGCATTATAGTCGATATGCATATCAAAATACATTATTCGGTGAGTTGAGCCCTTTAAAATCACCACAAGCTCATTTTGGGTTTCTAAAGGATATTATATACATATGTACTACCAAAAAGGACACTTCTCCAAGGAAACTGAGAATGGGCATTATGGTTGTCGTTCGAAAGTCGACATTTGGGGTACTGTATGTAATCGGTTTGAAAGCATTTTTGGGCTTCTGGAGTGGCAAGATAACGGCTAATGCAATGTGGATTATTTTGTAAGCAATAACGTAGGCATATAATACATGATTTAAGATTTTATATTTTGCTATCGCAATTTTGAAATTTTGTTAAATAAAAATTAAAATAAAGTTTTTAATATGAGAAAGAACTAATAAACTAAAAATAGTAACTAATGATTAAATGGGTATGTTTGATGAATTGGAATAATGCTGCTGTAATTGGCCTCCTCCATTTTGCATGCAGACTCGACACCTTCGGCGCATGGAAGAAACGGTCCGAAGGATTTCAGGAGGGTTTTCCTTTATGTTGTGATAAACATCATTAATTCGGTGCAGCAGCTGTTCCCGGGAGGTAAAATTTACAAAATGTTGTCCTCCTCTGACAGTCGCTCGGTAGTAATTCCTGAACTTGCGTAAGGTGGTACGGTCATCCGAGGAATATCCAGCTGAAGTGCTGCTCTACGCGTGCCCAATTTTGGGTTAGTACCGAAGAGATTAAGAATCTCTTCTTCTCTTCCGACACTAGTGCGGCGAGTTTCTTCTCTACCGGTGTGGTTTGGTGTTCGACCTGTCTCTCCAAGAAGCCGATACGTTCTTTCGAAGGTACGTCTGCCTGGAATTCGTCGCTGTGGGAATCGAACTCGAACTGCTTCAAGTCCATTTCCTCCTTCAACCCTATACACAACCACCATATCCGCATACTCTTTATCGGAGAATTGGCTTTCCACCGTCGCGATTTTATTTAATTGGTCTAAAAATGAGGGCTATATTCGAAAAATAAATTGTATTAAAACAAGGGGGCTTCGCCCCCTGCTCGCTTCGCTCGCCAACCCCCGGGGCCGAGGCTAATTTCGGGCGCGGCCGAAATTTGGATACCCTTCGCTTGGGCTAAAAGTTTTTTCGGGCGTACCTATGACTTGTATTTAATCCCCTCCTCATTCTTTTTCTTCCGTCTTGGCAAAAGTTTTGGGCTTGGTTGAAATAAGTGGGCAAATCAAAATACAGTAAAAGCTCTCGTGGACGGACACTGACGATTCCAGCTTTTTTTTGTCCGGCCACGGGAGATGTCCGCTTGGGGGAGAGGGTCAAAAATGCTGCTTCTCTGTGTGAATGAATAACACACAATAACTTAAGGAACATTAAAACAATAAACGTGTAGTTATGGATTTAATTCATTTTTGTTTTTCAAACCTTCACAATGAACAATGCGCAAAGGTTCGTGTTATGATAAACTGTTCTAGCCAGAACAAAAATTATTTGGAACTGAGCGTGAGTTGCACCCCTTGGTTTTTAATGCTTTTCAATCGACTCGCACGGCTGTAACTTCCGAACGAAGGCAGCTAGGACTCTGAAATTTTCAGCAAAATGTTCGCCCAAATATGCTCTATGAGGGTCCAACTCAATAAAAGTATTTCGAAAAATAGACCCCCATTCACCTTGGGGGACCCCATGTATTTTTGTTTTGTTTGTTGACCGGTTGACTCTGAAATTTTTATGTTCGGTCAAATGTGCTCTATGAAGGCTCCCGTGATCTGTTCAAGGAGATATTTTTTCGGTATATGCAAAACTACCCTCCTAGATGATCATCAATCTCACCATGGAAATTAGTATGTAATATTTGATAGGACTAAAATATCAACGAGGAGCGACCTGAAGCGAGTCTAATGACATTTGCGTAATCTCCAGACGGTGCAATAATAATTGGCCGATTCCTATTTCCCTGTTTCACACACACATGAATTTTTCCTAGTGAAGTTGAGAATTTATCCACAAATATGGAAGGAATTGCAAAGTCCGGTTAAAACCAAAAAGTTAGACTACCGACAGCCGGTTGAAAATCGGAAGAAAAAAAAGCTAAAACGCGTAGTCCGATACGAAAGTACCGTTTTTGGTCCAATCGTTTTTGACATCCCTTATTCAATCCACAAATTCATTCGTGGTATCGATTGTCGGATTACGAACAAAAAATCCACAAGACCCAATTGCGGAAAAATGTATTATTCTGAGCATATTCGGTTTTAATTATTTTCAGAAAGTCTACTGAAAATTAAATTTCTGTCCGCTTACGGGAGATGATTTATGAGAAATGTATGTAGGCATAGTGTCCGCGTCCGGCCAGTAGAGCGTCCGGTTAGTGGAATGGATTTTGTTCTAAAATATGAACAAAAAAGTTTGGACCAAGAAAATTGTCCGGCTACAGGTGATGTCTTTAGTTGCTTTGATAAAGACATTAATTCAAGGTTTTGTGAAATTGGTGTAAAAAAATGTTTCTTAGAAGAACCAATATGGGGGGTTTGGTTTGTATGGCAGCCCCATCACCCCATGGTCCGATTTGATTCAATCTTACATATGTTTTGTGTCATCAATAGAAATATCTTTGTGTGAAATTTGGTTGAAATTGGTGCACAAATAAAAAAGTTTTTCTTAGAAGAACCTAATTTGGAGGGTTGGATTTGTATGGCAGCCCCATGACCCCATGGTCCCATTTTATCCATTCTTACATATGTTTTGTGTCAATAATAAAAATACATTTGTGTAAAATTTGGTTGAAATTGGTGCACAAATAAAAAAGTTTTTCTCTAATCTGGGGGGTTAAGTTTGTATGGCAGCCCCATGACCCCATGGTCCGATTTAATCCATTCTTGCATATATTTTGTGTTATCTATAGAAACACATTTGTGTGAAATTTCTTTGAAATTGGTACACAAATAAAAAAGTTTTTCTTAGAAGAACTCAAATTGGGGAGCTAGGTTTGTATGGCAGCCTCATGACCCAGTGATCCAATTTGGGTGAATCAAACATACAAACAGCCTGCAACAATAAGAAGCACGTGTGCAAAATTTCAGCTTGCTAGCTTCAATACCCGCCGAGTAAAACGCGTCGCAACAGACAGACAGACAGACGGACATGCTCCAATCGACTCCCCAAGTCATGCTGATCATATATGTATACTTTTTATATGGTCGGAGATGCTTCCTTTAATGCGTTACAATTACAAACTTCATGACAACTCTATGAGCGAAGGGTATAAAAATTATACCTGAATTTCCCAACCGCAAAAAAGTAACAAAACGATCACGCTTGCGAAATGAAAACATATGAGAGATTAAGAGCTTTTCGATTATAAATAGCAAATATAAAAGTTTAACTGTTATAAGTACCGTTGCATTTGCCAAGCAATGTACAAAATTTCAAATATCTTACAATTCTGGTCAAAATAATGTAGTGAGACTCTATTCCGAATTATAATAGCCTTTGTTTGTCTTTTTTCGAGTAAAGGGAAAATTGTAAACGATTCACCTGAAGCCATGATTTTTACCATTCAATGCGTGTTTCCCTAAAATTATGCAATGTAAATATGAAAAGTGATATATCGTTCGAAAGCCAACATGTTGAAGCAACTTTTATAAATTTTGCAGAGTTGTACGTATAAAGCACCGTTATGAAATTACTGTTTGAATTTTCGATGAAAAATCTATTTTAAAATTTCTATTAAGTTTGAGTAACTGTATCTTGAAAGTGGCGATAATATTCGCAGCAGGAAAAACTTCAGTTTTTGTGAAATTTTATGTAGTTTCTCAAACTGAAATCAAATCTTGGATTAAGTCATCAGGAGGGCTGCAAATTGTGATTTTGCATGACAAGTAACGATTTTCGATGACTTCCACAAAAAGAGCGATAACAAGGTAACGGTAAAAAAAATCCGATTGTATTGGTAATTTTCTTGCTGAAACAAGTTGTGCTATCAACCCTTACAGTATTGACCACCCAATGCGGGACACCCTGTATATTCAAAAATCGATCGTAAACAATTCACAAAATTATTTGCAAATTATCTGGAAACGCAATTCATTTTCGATCATAATTTACGATTAGTAGCCCAGTGCGATTTTAGTCCTCTCGACAAATAAGGTTGGTTTGTGCTAAAAGTGGTGGCTGAGACAGAATGAGCCAAAAGTGTAAATTTTTTTTTTTTTTTTTTTTCATTAAAGCCATGCACAAGAAGAAATTTTCAAAAAATGTAGTTGAAAGCTTAGGCTGCCTACTAAGCACTCCGTCGGCTACCGAAAGAACATAACTAATCCAAAGTTATGAAACCCAAAGAAATCGTCACATGAAAGATATTTCGAATATTTCCAGCACCCACGCCAAGTGATGTCAAAGTCCTTGAACACTTCATTCTCCTTCCATTCAACTCTGGTTGGGAATTTGACATCAACGTTTTTCCCAAAATTTAGTTTGGACACTCGGGAATGCTGAGCCGCTCTTTGCACTCTTCCATGTTTTGTTACATTGTATTCTTTACTGATCACTGACCACCGAACTAGTGACCGTATGTTAGGATGGGCCGAGCTGTGTAAAACCTAGTATGTACCATGCTTGGCCTGAGACCCCATTCTCTGCTGAATACTGTCCAGCAGCCGTTAACGCACTCTTTAATGTTCAACATCCAGTTGAGCGTTGAGTTTAAAGTAACGCCCAAATATTTCGAGCTGGATGATAAATCTGGTGGTGCTGGCCCATGCGCCATATAGGCGGAGGAGATACACTGCGCGACAAATGCTTAGGTTCATGGATATTTTCCTTTAAAATTATATAATTTCTATGTACTCTGATCGGAAATAATTTTTAAATAATGCTCTCTCAACTAACGGTTATTTTAATAAATATTACATTTCTATTAAGCAACTCGCATAGCTAACGGAATTTTTTAAAATGAAAATCGCAATTTCCACTGCGACAATTGTATAGGTTCACTTACTTTAAAGAGTTATCTCGTCCTGGTGAGAAGTGTTTGTGGAAACATTTTTTTCGCGTTATACTCTGTGAGTCGTATAGTGGATAATGTCAAAAGGAAATCAATTTTCTGCCGAGGAAAAGGCGAAAATTTCCATACTAAAGCAAGAAGGATATTCAAACCGACAAATTGCAATACGGATTCAGCGGAGCTTGAACCTTGTTAATAATTTTATACGAGATAGTGGAAATTATGGCCGACGATACGCAGGAGGCAGAAAAAAAGCGATTTCCGGTGCATCAAGGCGAGTCTCTTAAGAGAAGCCTCGAACTCGTCCTTCACTGCGCGTAAGCTTGGGGAGATTTTGGTGTTATCAGCAAGTGTAAGGACCATCCAACGAGTTCTTAGATTTTCATCTTGCTTAAAACGTTTACGATAAAAGAAAAAAATAGCCTTAACCCCGCAACATCGCCTACAGCGCCTGGAATTCGCCTCAAGATTCATGAGCTGGACATCACAATGGAGGCAGGTAATATTTACGGATGGAAAACGGCTTTGTGTGGACGGTCCAGATGGGTTCTCCTACTATCATGATTATATAGGAAGGACCCTATGTACCTGTCAAGCCATCACTTCCGAATAGGTTCCGTTATTGTAGGGGGAGCCATATCATATCATGGAACTATCGACTTGGTCATTCTACGAGGTTACCAAACCAGTTCATCTTATAAACAGATCTTAGAAGAGGAAATCCCTATGATAAATGTCATGTACGGAGGCGATCCTTGGATATTGAAACATGCTCTTGCCCCAATTCATACAGCGAGGGTGGTTAAATCGCTTATTGAGGAAAAAAATGTGGCTTTGTTAGACTGGGTGCCCATCTCCCCTGGCATTAAACATTTGGGGGTGGCTTGTTCGGGAGGTTTACATTAGTGGTAAACAATACGACTCTAAAGAAGAGTTAATTCATGGAATTAAGACAGCTTGGTCTAAAATACCGATATCTGTGCTGCATTCCTTATACGATTACCTGCCTCGAAGGCTTTATGAAATTATAAATAAAAATGGCGAAAATACACACTATTAAATTACAAAAAAATGCTCCTGTTTTTTCGTATTTATCCTCTTTCATACTTTTCTGAAATATTTTCCAGCGAAAACATTATGTAAAACGGTAAAATCGTCCCTGAACCTAAGCAACTGTCGCACTGGAAATTGACTCTTTGAATTAAATCAATTACTGTTATTTAAGGAAAATGTTCTGTGGGGATTCAGTCCATTCATTTTGTTTGTGATATTTAATACTTCCAAAAATAACATTTCTTGAACTGGTAAGGTTTTATTTTACCGCTTCATGGAAGGAAATATGAGTGAACCTAAGCATTTGGCGCGCAGTGTATATAACTCTCCGACACCTGGAACCTCCATTCTAACAACTGTCGTATAAAAAAAGTTAAATAATTGTAACTACCACAGTTGTTCCGATCGCGAAACTACATTTGCACTTGCCTATATGGAAATATTTAACTTTGGCATTAGATATCTGAAGAACCGTTATGGCCGCTTAAATTTACAAGATTTGCCATACATTTTAACAGATTTTGTGACGAGATTTCAAAGAAAATCTCCACAAAATCAATGTAAAATGTCGTGAACTATGCCATTAAAAATAAATGTCAAGACTACAGCAGAGCATGTCTAATCTATAGCCCGCTCTGTTTGCTCCATTGTGACAATGTCATGTCTTTTTGTGCAGTCCTTTTGAGGTGAATAATGGAGTCAGACAAGGCTGTATTTTATCAACAATGCTGTTCCTAATTACCATCAACGACGTAATCTGCGATTCTCTACGCGACCATAAAAGGAAGGGTATCAGGTGGAAGTTATTCGATTACCTTCAGCCGACGACATTTGCCTTCTCGCAAACACACCAGATAATCTGACTCAAATGACGGATGCTTTGCATCGTGAAAGTCGAAGTGCTGCCTTAAAAATTAATGCCGCTAAGACTAAATACATGAGCTTGTCATCAGGAGAGCAAAACACCATTTCTATCTCCGGACAACCTTGGAAGCGTAGCAACTGCGGATGGTGGGGCTGATGCCGATGTAGTGTAGAGTCGCGTATAAATAAAGCCCGAGCAGTATTTTTCAGTTTGACTCCTCTCTGGCAAAACCACAACATCTCCAGAAATACCAAACTCCGGATCTTCGAAAGCAATGTAAAATCTTTGCTTTTATATGGGTGTTCCACATGGAAGGTGACCAGTAACATTACCACCAAACTGCAAACTTGCGTGAATCAGTGCCTACGACGCATCCTACGAATTCGCTGGCCTGAGTTTATATCTAACGACGACCTCCTCAAAATTACTCGCCAAAATAGGATAGGCATCGACATCAAATGGCGGAAATGGCAGTGGATAGGTCTCACACTTCGAAAAGAGCCAAAAAACATTGCAAGACAGGCTCTAGATTGGAATCCTCAGGGAACCGATGCAAGGCGTCGTGTGGGAAGACCCAAAAATACGTGGAGAAGATCTGTTGAGGCAGAGGGAAAATCTATAGGCAAATCGTGGGACCAGCTAAAGGCGATGGCTGCTGTTGTAGTAGCGGTGCAGAAAGGCGTGAACGTGAACCGCTGTGCATGTCTGTGGAAGTACTCTATGTTTCGTCGTCGTTCTCGCCTATTGTCTCAAGCGACAAAAACGTAGCAGCTGCAATAGGGTCGTCCCATAGTGACCTCGGAGTGAGGTTAGTGGGTGCAGCGGGGCATCGGAACAGGTGGTCCACATCATGGGGCGAACCACCGCAGCTCGGACAAATGTTCTGAATGTCCGGGTCTATTCGAGATAAGTATGAATTGAGGCGCGAGCAAAAACCCGACCTAAGCTGGGCTAGTGTCGCTCTTGTGGCTCTCGGGAGCCTAGTCTCCTCAGGTGATATAGGTGGTGGGGCGCTGAAAGGACTCTATTCATACTTAATCTCCCTATTGACCGATTCACAACGATTGTGTGAATATCTGCAATGGCCGCATGGTATGCTGTGTTATCGAATATATCGGGACGTACCCGTTTGTATCTCTGGACGTCTCTCTCGAGATCTCGTAGTCCACTCCTGGCATGTCGTGGAGGGGGAGTATTGTCCATGAGATGATGATTTGGGTGATTCTCTCGATAGCAACCGACCAGATATTGTAAAGACAGGAGAAGATTATGATCACGTATTGGCAACATGCTGGTTTCTTGATGAAGATGATCCTGGGACGACATTAGGTGACAACCTGTAGCGATACGTAGAGCAGCGTTTTGGCATGTCTGGATTTTGTTCCAGTTTGTTTCACAAACGGTTTGTGACCACACCGGTGCTGCGTAGCTGGGAATTGCTCTACCTATCGCTTTGTAGGTGACCAACATAGTTTCTTTGTCCTTGCCCCAGGAACTCCCGGCTAGTGCCTTTAGGTCGTTGTTTCTACTGTGCATTTTGTCGACTACGTCTTCGACATGATTTTTCGACTTCATCATGGTGTCTAGATATATAGACACTAAGGATTTTGGGGTTAGTAACAGTAGGAACAACGTCGTCAGCATGCTTGCCAGTACGGATCCTAAGCTCCTCCGAAAATTCCTGCGTCCAGGTGGTAAGAAGTGTTGCAGTGCATTTTTATGGTGAAATGACGAGGTTGCGGATACTGAAAAACTCCACCAGTTTCTCAATATAGTCATTTAATCGAGCACACATGCCATTTCAATCATTCCCCGAGATGAGTACGGTGCAATCGTCCGCATAGGAAATTAGTTCGATACCTTCCGGGGGTGTTGGAAGGCTCGACAGGTATAGATGTTGAATAATGTAGGAGAGAGTACGCTACCTTGTGGAACTCCCTGCTTAATTTTCCTATGCTTTGAACAACAGCCACGAAACTCAGTATAGGATTGCCTCCCAGCTAGATAGTTGGCAATCCATCTAACCACTTGAGCAGGAACATGCATATTAAGGAGGTCTGCCAACAGCGCAGAATGGATAACCGTGTCCAAGGCTTTCGACAGGTCAAGTGCCACTAGGACAGTTCTGTCACAGGGCGGTTTCTGGTTGAGGCCATTATGGATGTGATGGGTGATCAGATCCAGAGCTGTTGTAGTACTATGCATCTTCCTGAAGCCATGCTGGTGAGAAGCTAGCTCAGCATATGATACAAGGGTGGGGTGGATGAGTGCTTCGAGCGTCTTTACTACGGGTGATAAAATCGTGATTTGACGGTAGGAATCGGCGAGTTTTGCGCTTTTGCCGGGTTTTAGAAGGGGGGTAATTCGACCCTTTTTCCAAAATTCAGGAATGACAAGCGTGGATATCGACAAGTTGAAAGCCATCGTTAGGTATTCGATGGCCGGAAGATCTAGATGTTTCAGCATGGCCATTGAAATGCCATCCGGTCCAATGGCCTTAGAGTTTTTAGCGTTCTTGATCGCTGCTGAAACTTGGTCCGCAGTATAGGTGGGAATAATGTCAACTGTTCGGTTCCGTATCCTTCTTTTTATTTTGCAGTTGAGCGAATTGGTCTTGGGATGCTCAATAAATTGCTTATTGAACAAGCTCGCACAAAGTTTAGGATCTGCGGTCTTGCCGAATCTGATGGCTACACTACCTTTGTCTTTGGTTGGATGTGACAGAGCGCGGACTGTAGCCCAAAGTTTGCTGACACCTTTCGAGAGATCGCAGCTTTCTAGATGCTCGTTCCATTTTTCTTTCTTGTAGGTGATGACTTGTCGATTTATTTCGGAGTTTAGCTCCTGAATTCTGGGGTCTGCCGGATTTGTGCGTCTTAAGTTGACCCGTTCGTCGGCTAACCTTGCGGCAGTAGTTGGCAAATATGGCCGAACTTTGGGGATACGTCCTGCCGGAATGAAGCGAGCTACCGCTTTGACAATGACGTTCCTTATATTCTTTTCGGCTTCCCTGGTGTTTGTTGGAATAGGTAGCGCGGCGAACTTCGTCGTAGTGAACGTAGTGAAACCCTCCCAATTTGCCTTTTTGTGGTTGATAAACGTACGCCGTTCTGACGTCGTCAGTTCAGCTGGTTTATCAATTTTGATAAGTATGGGGAGGTGATCGGATTGGAGGGAAATAGTTGTCTCCCAGTGGGTTTCACTTATCAAACTGGCGTTTACAATAGTTATGTCAGGCACCAGCGACGCGTGTAGACGAAAATCCATTGAGTGCGCAGAAGTCTGATGGGTCTAATTTGGTCGCGATATCTATACCTCTGGCATCATTTGCGAGAAGAGAGTGTCAGAGTTCGTGATGGGCGTTAAAGTCGCCAAGTAGGATCCTATGCTGTCCTGTGAGGAGTGGACCAATATCGAACTTATAACCAGAGCCACAGCTGGATGCTGGCGGAACATAGATGTTTATAAGTTCGATATTGGTATTGCCGGATTTAACGGCAATAGCTTGCATTTCCGCCGTACCGTCGTTGAAACGAAGATCTAATACACTGTATTGCACGGTTCTGTGTATTAGGAATGCAAGCCCTCCTCCTGGATTAGGACCCTGCCTGCCGACTCTATCGCGCCTCAAAAGTATGTAATCGCGGCGGATATTGAATTCGGGAGTTGAAGGTTGGAGCTTTGTCTCCTGAAATGCCGCTATCAGAATTCTGCGTGTACTCATGAAACGGACGATCTCGCTGATCTTCTTGCAAATGCCATTGCAGTTAAACTACAATATGGTGAGTGGGGTGTACACTGCTGTGGGGGTGCAGGTGTTAAACTTGAGCGAGTATGCCTTGTTGTATTGTTGACTACGGGTGGTGGTGGTGGAGAATTGGCTCTGAAGCTAGGGCCAGGAATGGCAGGAGATGGTGGTAAACCATTAGCTTGTGAGCTAGGGCCTGGGGAGGCTGGGGGCCGACCCGTATTCAGACACCCAGGAGCAACAAAAGACAACTTGTTATACTGACTCATTTTTTTTTAAGCCGGAGCAATAAAAATGACACCATTCTCTACAGCAGGTACATCTCAAAGACCTGGCATGGCCGAAGATACGTCGGTTGCATACACAACAGATGTAAATTTCAGGACCTGGATTAGTTTCGAGGCCGGCGCGGATTAATAGCATTGAGAGCAACCGCGCTGAGATGAAATGCTCCCAATTTGACGAAAAACACATAGAACACTTCCACACACATACACAACCTTCTTGCATCGAACCTTCACAGCTCTTGCCATGGAGGGGTTTTGTGGCAACTCTTGGCCGTTTCTCGATGAAAAACGGGTGTGGTCCGCCCCGAAGAGGCTTGAAACTCCCGTATGGCAGCGAGGCTGCCATCGGAAATGGTGGCCAGTAGGACCACCTACACGATGGCTGCTAATAGGCAGAGGTGGAAAAGAGGCGTAGTCAATGCCCTATGCCCCACTAGGGGTTAAAAGGAACCAGAGAGAGAAGGTGCCACATGGACTGCAAGGATTTCATTAATGTATCGATGTGTAGCCAATCCACCAGTCGGTTCGATGAAAACTAACGATGTACGTCCGGTTAGTGAGATGCCGCCCCAAACTATTAAACATCCTCCTCCATAAGCAACAGATTCAGCGATGCAACACTGAATATAACGTTCTCTCTGACGTCGATCATTCCGATATAGACCCACCCGGGTCTCATCAGTGAAGAGCACCCCACCCCTCTTCTAATCACTATGCTCTCGAGCGAATTCAAGTCGTGCTCGACGGTGGGCTACCGTTAATTTTGGACCTGTTGAAGATCTCCTTGGAGTGAGGTTCCGTTCAGCAAGTCACCTTCTGACGGTAGAAGATCTTATGACCACTTGGTGTTCGTCACGCAGGTTTCCTTGGACTTAAACTGCGATGAGGCAACGATTTCTCAGAACAGTTACAGTGTCTAAAGAGCCCACTGTCGGTTCTCGGAAAAAGTGGTCGCTATTAGAGGTGGTCGCTTAATAAAGGTAATGAACTTAGGGAACAAATTCATCAATTTAGAGGCAATGTACAACTTTTTTCCTAAATTAAAGCTAACGCGAGATATTTCAAAGCTACTATCTTTCTCAAAAAATCCACGACCTAAATTTCCATCCAGAATTGGACAGAGTAACTTAACTTCCTTGACAGGAGGTGTCCTGGACAAATTTTTTACTGGTGAATTTAGTAAAGATGGGTGGCTCTGGACCACAGAGTAAATAGCGCAAATTTGCTGTTCATACCTGTGCTTTGTGGAATGCAAGAGCTGTCGACCGTTTAAATAGGCTTGCATACTTCACCGTAGCTTGACGAAATTGACAGAATTACGCCGAATTGGCCAATGCTTTGCAAAACAACCACTCATGTTAAAAAGGAGAACATTTGAACATGTGAAGATGCATCTGTTGCATATTTCATTCAAGAATTCTATTCTGCTCACGCACGATAAAAACTCAATTAAGTTCTTTTATAAAATAATCTTTGAGTTCTACCAATGGTAATAGGAATGCGTTTTAGCGTTTACAATTGCTAGTTTTTCTTAACAAGAAAACGCAACAACCTTTATTGAATGAATTCGAAAACGAAATCTTCTCCACGGAAACTGAACTTTTTTCAAAGGTTCGAAAGTTCCCGCTAGAAAGATGTTACTACCATACCCTAGTTACTCAGCATTTAAACTTGAAAATAGGTCAAACGCGGATCGCATTAACAGTAAAATTATAATTTATCAAACACATTGTAGTATTCAGATGATAAACGTAGTACATGAGATTGCAAAATGTGGTGCTGAAAT
The DNA here is from genome assembly GCA_949715475.1 of Microchrysa polita. Lineage (NCBI taxonomy): Eukaryota > Metazoa > Arthropoda > Insecta > Diptera > Stratiomyidae > Microchrysa > Microchrysa polita. The sequence goes on from OX454420.1 coordinate 17,167,811, forward strand.
TTTTGTTTTGGTGCTGAGCTTCCCACCAAAATTTCGTTGCGAAACAGTGGCAAAATCGCGAAAAACCCCAAAATTTTCGTTGTTGTGGAAGTAACAAAAATCGTGAAGCTTCAACGTTTGCAATGGACGGAGCATGTACAACGGATGGACGATAATCGCATGCCAAAGAAAGTGATGAACGCACAACGAATTGACGGAGCGAGGTTGCGTGGACAACCGAGAGGTCGCTGGGAGCACTTCGTAGGTGAAGACGCCCACCAGCTGCTGGGCTTCCGAAACTGGAGGACAAGAACACGTAACCGCGACAAGTGGAGGTCAACGATTCAGGCGGCCAATGCCCGACGTCGGGCTATCGTGCCACATTGATGATGATGATTCCATCCATCCAGAGTTCCATATTATGAATTAAATTTTGAGATTGAACGGTTTTTCATTTTTGGTCGCAAAAGTTGCATTTTTTTTGTTCTTTGTGTATGTTTGGGTGCTGAGCCCGAATCCGTAGCTTCCCACGTACATTTCGTTTCGAAACCGGGTCAAAAACGCCAAAAATGACTATCAATTGTAAAAATACCACTTAACGCATTTTAAAGATTAATATCGCATTGGACCCGTTTGTTTGTTTTCTCTCACATGTTTATGGACTGGTTTTTGGAGAAATGTACTGTTTTGAAGTTATAAGCCAGAAACGGGAAAACTCCGAAAATGTACGTTTTTTTCGGTTTTGGCCCTGTTCCGCAACGAAATTTTGGTGGGAAGCTCCGGATTAAAACTCACAACTCACAATCACCTAATGGCTACACTATTGGTCTTTGATGAACAACAATAAAATCAGCAGCTGTATCACGACCGAATGATGGTTACAAAAACTAAATCTGATTGGATTTTTGCTGTCGCTGCTTACTGCCTATAATCAAGAGACGCGAGAGCGTCTCGCCCGCCAAAGGAAAAAGAAAAACGAAAGCGAACAAGTCTATGATTACCGGAGACAACTTGCTTTTTTGTTTGACCAGGCTACAGCCTTCCAGGCAACAGCCCCCAAAAATATTCCAAAATATTCCACATATCCTGTTCTAGTGCCTTTCCAAATAAAATCTTCGATCGGCACAATAACGGGTAAGATATATGCAATAAACGGAGAAATTTTCACCCTCACAGACTTAAGCGAGTAACCCAATTTCAGAATGAAGTCTACAGTTGCAGAAAGACTTGCTTCTACTGTCTCTCTTCGTGATGGGATTTTTATGAAATTTGGAACGAATGATCCTCTGGTGGTCCTTCTAAGGAATCAATGTCTTCCATTTAGATAAGTGGATGGAATAACGGTAAATTAATAGGTAAAGTTAGCAAAAGATTTCCAACAATTGCGTCTATCGGCTCATCGCATTGACCATTTTTTAAAACACACTGCGGCATTGGGACATTTGGATATTGGGAAACCGGGAGACTGGGAGACTAGGATCTTGGGGTAGTGGGATATTAGGAAATTGGGACATTAGGGTCTTGGGACATTAGGACATAGGGGCATTAGGCACAATGGGGAAACAGGGACGTGGGGACATCGGCATATTGGGGCATTGGGACATCGGGATATTGGGGCATTGGGACATCAGGATATTGGGACAATGGGACATTGGGATATTGGGACATTAGGACACTGGGAGACTGGGACATTAGGACACTGGGATATTAGGACATTGGGACATTATGACCTTGGGACAATCGGACATTGGGACACTGGTACATAGGGGCATTGGACCACTGAGACATCGGAATGTTGTGACATTGGGACATCGGGATATTCGCACATAGGGGCACTGGGATATAAGAACATGTGAACATTAGGGTCTTATGGGTCATTAGGACATTGGGATATTAGGACATTAGGCTATTGGGTCCTTGGGACACTTGGTATACTGCGACATTGGGACACTGACCACTGGTACATTAGGACATTGGGCCATTGGGATATTATCACATTAGGATACTGGGACATTGGGGTACTGGGATATTAGGAAATTGGGGCATTAGGACCTTGGTACATTAGGACAGTTAGACATTGGGATATTAGGACATTAGGTGGTAGACTGGGACATTGGGATATTCCGATACTGGGACATTGGGACACTAGGGTAGTGGGACATTCGGACATTAAACCATTGGGGCACTGTGATATTTGCACATTGGGACAATAGGACCTAAATTGGGACACTGGGACATCAGGATATTGGGACATTGGCACATTAGGATATTGGGACGCTGGGATATTAGAACATTGGGACATGAGGACACTGTGACAATGGAAAACAACAAAGTTGTAAAAGTTACCCCGCCAAAGAAAAATTTATCTGCCGCAAAAAGAATACATATCACTCCAATCCGCTGCTCATATCTAATTTTGTTTTAGGTGTAAATGCTGGAGAAGTTTAAATGTACAGGACTACTTCTCAAAATAATTTGGTGGGAGTATTAACATTTTACTCAGTGCCACTTTGACGGCTCCCACCAAATTACTTTAAGAAGTAGTCCTGTACATTTAAACTTCTCCAGCATTTACACCTAAAACAAAAGTATTACATCCAGCAAACAAAATTAGATATGAGCAGCGGATTGGAGTGATATGTATTCTTTTTGCGGCAGATGAATTTTTCTTTGGCGGGGTAACTTTTACAACTTTGTTGTTATTGTTCAGATCTATTATTCGCGTATCGTAACGACTTACATTTTCTTCGGCCTTAAGGTACGTTGTCCTCGACACGACTGTATCGGCTCTAGCGATAGCGACTCGCTCATTTCATATAAAAACTCGTTTTTGGAATGAGAGAAAAATGAGTTTTTATATGAAATGAGCGAGTCGCTGTCGCTAGAGCCGATGCAGTCGTGTCGAGTACAACGTACCTTTAGGCTTTTTTATGATTTAATACCGTTAATTGTTGAATTTATTAAGAAAACTTGCAGAAAAAAAGCATACAAAACCCAAAAGATAAGCACATGTGTACTTGCCTATGGTCGCCTTATACGGGCACATCGCATTTTTTATGGTCGCTAATGGAGGTGGTCGTTTAAGAAGGGTAAAATTTGTATGGACAAATGAGTGATGTAGTGGTCGTTGGTCCGACAAGCAGGTGGTCGCTTAATACGGGGAGCAAATGTATGGAGTTGTATGGAAACTAATTCCGTTCCCGAAAAAATCGGTGGTCTTTTAGACAGGTTTCACTGAAGTTGGATATAGAGATTTTCTGCTGCTGATGTAGCCCTAGTTCTGCCCGAACCTGGACGACGATCGAATGTTCCAGTCTCTAAGTACCGTCTGTAAACTCTTTGCACTGACGATCTGCCAATTTGAAGTCATCGAACGACCTCACGTTGCCCAAAGCCTGCTTGAAGTAGTGCTACAACTTGAGCTGCTTTCTCAGGTGTCGTATCCATTATTGACTGACAAAAGTGTTAAAAATGCACGCGTCTAACCACGCTTACAATATCAACTAAAGAAATAAAAAATATCCGACTACTCTCACTGCCGAAACAAAATAACGGTAAGCGCGAAATCTAATCAAAACAGGCAACTCGTTAGCATTGTGTTTGTTGCTTGATTGAAGTGGGTTAACGGTACTTCAGATAAAAATCATAGTCATTTGAATTGCCATTAAATGTACTTTCTGTAGATATAGCTTTCATAGCTGAAAGTTTCATACTATTTGAGAAAATTGAATTTGAGTTCGAAAGTGGCGAGTGGCCCGATTTTTGTGAAGCCGAGTGTATTTAGAACCCCAAATTAGTATGACTGGACTATAATAAGGTGAGTCAAATTTCAAAATCAGTCACCACATGGGCTATTATCCGAGACTCAGGCTAAAAGTTGACTTTTGGGAGATCTTCTAAGTTAAAAAAAAAACTCCAAATGTATCACCCTTTATTTGTCATATGCATAGATATCGTCCGTTCGTAGTAGTTTCCAATAGACAACTGTTTTTAAATACACAGTTACATCCAATTCTAACTGGGCAATACGTACCTGTCTCATTGGACCAAAGGACAAAGCAACTGCTCGGCTTGTCCGAATCGCTTTCGCACTTCTCCAACGTCACGTTGCATTGTCCTTCCGATTTGCATTTCTGTGCATTGTACTGCTCGCATTTGAGCGGCGTGTTGCTCACGACGGCGCAGCTGGCGGAACCTTCAAAGGAAAACGGAAAAAAGGCAAAACGTTAGATTGGCTACGGCTCGAACGCGAGTTCAACGTCTTCTTTTTCTGGCAAGAAGCAGCCCAGACTGCGAGGAATGTCGCCAGCGTGCGTGTTTAAAATTAGCCACGGCACGGCCGCGGCACAGCCAGGCTGGTGCAACATTTTGGAGAAACTCACCGAGCAACAGGAGCAAACTGACAGGCGCCACAGCATAAATTAAAAAAGTCGATCGCGGCATTTTCGTCGTCATAATGCGTACTGGGGGCTGTTGCCGTTTCATTCACGTGGGCGGTATGGGAGGCCGATGCCTCGTCAGATTCCAAAACACACCAAACGCCAGTCACTTCACACGCACAGATCACTTCAACCAGAAAAACCAAAATAGCCCACGACGTCACGGCCAAAAAACCAAATCCACTCACTCACTCGCCGCCGCGCGGCTGTACCCAACAAAAACACTCGCGCGGTGCGGACGAACAAAACAAATCCACTCGAAGACGGTCGACTGCGACGACGGGGCCCACTGTCGGGGGCGGCTCGCGATGCCCGTGTATGTCCGCGCGATATGCAGATGCACTCGCGAATGCAATTATCACGCTGCTGAGGCTTTTGATTCTTTTTCTTGGCACACTATTTACAAACAGCAGCACCACTCGCGGCCCGAACTAATGAATGAACTTTTTTGCACCAGCTCACTACACACTACACGGGGGCTCCGAAGAGCGCAACTTTTTTCTTTTACAAATCTGACTCAAGTGCGTAAGGTTGTCGCCATAGTCGCCGCGCCACCACTATCACCGCAACCATGCAACGATTCGATTCTTCTTCATTCATGCACCGTTCGCGACACTTTTTCCCATCAAATCACGACACTCGCGACGATTGCAATTATCACAGCATCCGGTGTATGGTTACATGCGTTTTTTGCCGATAGATTGAGCGCAATTGGCAACGGTTTTGGGTAGAAAATTTCAAGTGAATTTTTCGCGTAGCGGGACACAAGCAGTCAACGCGAGTCCGGGAACGAAACGACGACGGAGCACTTTGACACTTGGTGCGTTTTTTGTTCTCTGCACGCTCTGCACTTGTCAGCCGTGCTCAGCGGCGGACATTTTGCTTTCAGATTTTAAATGGGTGAGATAAAGGGAGTATTGCCAGATAAAGAGAAGATTTGTACGATGCCATAAAAATTGAAACAGCTGATTTATGGATGGTTTGAGTATGGGATGTGTATTGGCTAGCCATAGTTGGGGAATTCCCGGACGTTTATTTGAAACGGATAAAATTCATAAAAATCTTATCAAAATGTGGTTAATTTTGTTATGCAAATTATAATTTCTAGGCGCCTGAAAGCAGCAAAATTTTGTACAATTTTTTGTTTGAGCAAAGATTTGCAAGTCTATAAGGGTATTTTTGTATAAAAAAATTCATGCAAATGTGACAAATGAAATTTTGTGCAATATTGCTAATAAGCACCTCATAAAAATATTTTTTTTTATTTATGGTGTGCGATGCCTTGAAAATCAATCATAGTAAGTTTTTACAGTTTTTCCTTTCTACTTGACTGTCACCGAGTTTTCAATTCAGAACTTTGAAGACTTATGTCTGGCCTGGTCGTGTGCGTTGCAAAAAAAAAAAAAAAACATTACGGTTAAGTACAATCTCGGGAGTGAGAACGCGTGTTTGTGTTAATAAACTCATTGGAAAATATAGAAGTGTAGTGTAGACGAGACATGGAATAAGAAAAAGGTTAGTATTGTTATACCGGCTGCACCACTCCTCAACGTCACCTCGAACGTCCACCCAGTAGAATCGTTTGTTTCCCGATTCACATACAACGGGAGCAGGTTCTTTCGCACTTCGCCAACTCATTCTTCTCGTTCGCTCTGCACGCATCTCTTACAGGATGTTCCTGCCTTTCTCGGCATACGACAGTTCCTTTGCAAATGACCATTTTCACCTCAATTCCAGCACCGAGTTGAATCGCCGTTGACAACCTTTTTGCAGAGTGTGCCCGCCTTCCTCAGCTGTTCACAGTTACTTCGCACGTGCCCGTGTTCACCGCATTTCCAGCATCGTCTCGAACCTCCGTTTGTAACCTTCTTACCGAATGTGCCTGCCTTCCTCAGCTGTTCACAGGCGCTTCGCACGTGCCCCTGTTGACCGCATTTCCAGCATCGAATCGAAACTCCGTTAACAACTTGTCTTGATACATCGATTCTCCGACAAACGTTATCATCTGTTACTTCTCGAACTCGGTTCGCTCTTTGCCAACTCGTATTTCTCATCTGCTGGGCAAACTTCTTGCGGAATGTTTCAGCCTTTCTCGGTTGTTGACAATTCCTCGGGACATGACCCTTTTTACCGCAGTTCCAACACCGAATTGCATCTCTGTTGATAGCTTGCCTTGATGCATCCATTTGCTGAAAGACACAATCCTCCACTACTTCTCGGGCTTGCACACAATTACGGGTGGCTTGCTTCGCAGCTTCAAAAGTCAGGCTGTATGCAAGTGCGTCCTTGATCGTTCGCTTGTCAGCTAGCCTTAACGCCTGTTGTAGTTCACGGTCGAGGATAGCCGAAGTGAATACATCCACTGTTGTTTCATTCCGATGTTCAGGTTCCGTGGTCGGGTATGACAAAAGAGCCAGCCGCTCAATGTCTTGAGCCAATTGCTGCAGTGTTTCTCCTGGCTTCTGTGTCCGGTTACGAAGCTGCGATCGATAAATTTGCTTCATGTGCTCGTCACCGTATCGCCCATCCAACGCCTTCACAAGCTCCACATAAGATGTCTGCAGTGGTGCAGGAATCGATTGCAGGATTTCGGCAGCAGGTCCCCTCAACGGAGCCGTGGCGCGCTCGCTATCAGACCAACCATTTACCATTGCAGCAGCCTCAAACTGTGTCTTGTAGATATTCCAAGACATTTGTCCATCAAAAGTCGGCGCTTTTAGACTTTTAATATTCGATTCGGCTTTAAATATTTCACTTTTTCTCGATGTTTCGAGGTCGCTATAAGACTTCTGGATATTTCCGACTACTGCTGCATTCTGCGGGTATTGGTTGACATTCGTTGTTTTCAAACGTTCCAGATCGTTCTTTAACATCTGGACTTCTTCCGCCACTGACTTGATTTTATCAGAATTTTCTCTCGATTTCTCATCGATTATCTCCAGCACTTCCGTTTTCGTTTGTTCGAGGCTGTTCTTTAAATGGCTGAACGCTTCCTCCTGCTTGGTTGCTATTGACCTTTCCAAAGCCGCAATTTGTTCTTTCAGTTCGCTCATTGTCTCTTCGGACCTGGCTGATCGTTCATTCTGCTCCTTCAGTTCGGATTTAATCGATTGCTCCATCTTGGCGGATTGTTCACTTTGTTCTGCTGCTCGCTGGTTCAGCTCCGCCATAGCTCTCAACAACTGCATCATTGGGTCTGTGGCTACTTCTGCACTTGCCTCACTAGGGTCTTGCTCTTCCCGAAATTCCACCGTGTCGGGATCCTGTCCTTCATCTCTCAGTGCGTCCATCAGCCGAGCAAGCAACGCGCTTTTGTTTCCTGAAGTCGACAAATTCCTTTTCGCCAGCTCACGCTTCAATTCGGCCGTTGTTAATTGCGAGATATTACGCGGCATTTTGTTTCTCGACTTTAAACTGTCCACAGTTCAATTTTACACGAATCGAACTTTCTAGAATGTTTTCGAATTCTACACGTTACGTCACTAATTCACTTCCGAGAAGTTTTTTCATTCCACAATAGTCGGACCCGGAGTTCGTAAGTTCACTTTCCAGAATTTTCTGTCGCGAATTTTCCAGAAAATTCTTGTCGCCTTCTTGAATGTTCACTAGCCACACGCAATTTCACGTTTACTGGATCTCTTCACACTAGTCCGACACGATTGCGTTCACTTTCCAGAGTTTTCTGTCGTGAATTTTCCAGAAAATTCTCGTAGAATTCTCGAATATTCCCGAATACACTCGTCAAACAGTTTCACGCACTGAATCTGTCCACACTAGTTCAACATGACCGCGTAAGTTCACAATCCAGAACTTTCCAACGCGAACATAACTCCACTCTTAAGCCCGGTGTTGCTTGGTAAAGTTCGAGTGGAATGCCGTCGATCCCAGCAGCCTTGCCAATTTTTATTGCAATAATTGCGTCCTCAATTTCTAGTTTCGTTGTGGAGTTGATCGTATACAGACGTTTTGACAGGAAGCTTAATGATAAATATGAGGGGGGGACCTCGCCAACAGTCACTCGATTTAAAACTGCGGCGAAGTGCTCTTTCCATCGCTTCAACTGATGGCATCCCCCTAATGGACTGATTTTCACCGGGAATAGCTAGAAATCTACTGAAATTTTCAAACACTACAGAATGAATAACCAAATTGAAATTTTTTTAGCAAAGCCCTTTTTCTTATTTTTCGAGTGTTATCCTTTGATTTCAGCAAATTTGAAGGCAACTGTTTTTTTTATATCTATCTATCTACTGACCGGGTAGGCGGATTCCAATAAATTTGCCCTTCCAAATTGGTCTCTAGCAGAACAGCCATTGAAACGTGAGGAAAATTTACAAAGTACCTCTTTTTCTAATCATCCGGATACCTCTGAAAATGATTAGCGGATTAACGAAGAGCAGAAGAAGCATACGGAAAATTTACAGTGAGTAAAATTTTGAATACGCTCTGTGGCACACTTGGTTGAGTCGCACTATACGATGCGAGTAGTCTAGGGGTCCGGAGATCGAGTCTCGGCGTCGTCCAAGAAATATATATAGTGCTCCGAAATTATATGCAATGTAACGCTAAGTAGCCTATTAACGGCTGAGTAAACGCAACACGCCCCACAAGGGGTTACGGTACAGAGAAGAAAATTTTGAAGGCAGCTGCCATTTTTTGGTGACTTCTCTTGAACGGAAAAGCAGATTGTTAATACATGTTCACCACGAAATTGAACTCTGCCCTAAATAGCGAAATAAATATTCAAACATGTGGAAAATTCACAATGGGGGCAGTTTACTGAATTTTCCCAACCATATTGTGTCTCCAACATCACCAGAAGGAATTAGCTGATTTCAGTGAATTCGCTCCACCTTATTGCTCTCACCCTAAATACCAGAATAAATATTGAAAGATGCTGAAAATTCACAATGGCCAAAATTATGAGGACAATATTGCTCCTCACATTCTTTTGCCTATTTCTGCTAAATGGTTTAGCGGATTTCGGTAAAATCCACCATATAGCTATATTTCTTGATCGGATTACCGTATTTCAGTAAATGACACTGAGCCCACGGTCCAGTTGCCTATGTTCCCGCAACGGATTTCAGAAAGCCCTCTTAATGGCTTACAATAACAAACAAGCTCTTAGCACATCTGGAATATTACTAGGATACCTAATTTTCTCCAATTCGTCTATTTCTCTTGAGAGGATAAGCCATTTTCAGTAATTCTGTCCCCCACCAGCATAAGGACCACCCGAATAGCTATTGAAATATCTGCAAAATTGACCAAGAGAAAATTATCAGTGCAGTTCATTTTCGAATCTTTTTGCCGAATTGGCGAAGTTCTATAAATTCCACAACCACCCATCTACACCCAATAAAAGTGACTCAACGGGAAATTTGGCTAGGAGTCAAATTACGAAGGCTGCTCTTTTTCTTCGGGTTTTGTCTATACCGCCTGAATTCGCAATTAGCGCATTTCACAAAATTCTCATTTTCTCCTGTTTTTGCTTCCTTGAACGGAATGCCCCCTACTTCCCGGAATTGACTTCCACCCTCAATAGTAGAAAAATTTTTACAAGCTTGGAAAATTGGCCTGCAGACTGCAATTGAAGCCATCCCTTGAACGGAATAGCGTACTTCAATAAACTTCCACTCGCAACTGAAACACTTCACCCTGCAATAACCGAACTGCTATTTCCATATTTGCGAAATTGACCAGAAGAAACAGCTCATTTTATCAGCAGTTTTTGCCTATTTGGTTTGATCGGTTTAGCGCATTTCGGCAAATTACATCTCTCCTCTGAATGGTTTCTAATCATAGCAATAAGAATAACTCTTGACGCATCTGAAAAATGACCAGCCACCAAATTATGAGGTCATCTCTTAAAAGAATTAGCGTATTTCAGTAAATTTATCCATCTGGAAAATCGGCCAAGAAAAAATCATCAAGGCAGCTCATTTTCCATGCTTTTGTCTATCTATACCTCCTGAACAATTTTTGCGGATTCCAGCAGTTTTGCTCCACCCACAAACGATAATTTCTAAAAGCTGGGACGATACGAGGTTGTGTGTCAGCTCGTTTTCTTTATAATATTCAGTCACAGACAGGCCCGTGCGCAGGAATCATCCAAGGGGGGGGGGGGTTTAACTTATATATTCAAATTTTTCATTGAAAGGTATATTTAAAGTTTAAAATATACAGGCTATAATAGGGTGACCAGACTCCCAAAAGCCCAATGCTGTACACAAACTAGCGGAATTCGGTTGTCAAGCAAATCCAGAGTCATATATCCAGGTTCCAGGTCCGAGGTCTATGTCGCAAACATGTTGGCTGTTTTTCTAATGCACGACAGACAGAGTGTGAGCGCGCAGAGTATTCTGAGCTACAGGTTATACAGACGAGTCATAGGTTTAAATTTCATGAAATGGCGTCCATTGGCTTACCGATCGCCGCGCTTGCACCTCGCCTTATCATTCTTAGCACCATCACTGCGTCGCAAATTTAGACGAATTCTGAAAAGCGCAAAAGGCATGGCGAGCTCTGGATGAAGCGAAGGGTAAGGCACAGGATTTAGGTAAACTTAAGGACGAGCCAGAGGTCTAAATTTTACGAATTGTCATCCATTGGCTTACCGGCTTGCTTGACTTGCCTTGTTCCGCAACAGCACTACGTCGCGAATACTAAATAGCGAGACAGATAAAGCGAGGTCTGAGCGGAGTAAAGGGCGAGGTGCAGGGTCTGTGTATATGTATGGACGAGTCAGAAATATAAAGCTTACGAATTGCCTGACATTAACTCACCGCTTGTTGCGCTCGCTTCATCCTATTTCCAAGCATCGCTACGTATCAACTTTTTGGCGAATTGTGAAAAGGGTGACAGACAGCGAGATCTTAGTTAACAGACGAGCTATAGGATTTGAGTAAATGTATGGACGAGCCAGAGATCTAAATCCAACAAATTGCTTTCCATTAGCTCACTGCTCGCTGCGTTTGCACTTCGTCTTATCCTATTTCGCAACAGCACTGCTTCGCAAAAATATTGGCGAATTCTCTAAAGGTACGTGTTTGTAGAGACGACTCATGTGATGATCGCTCAGCGATCGCAGTTAAACCATCGGTTCTGACCACTATACGCGCATATTTTCTATACAGACATGTTAAGGTCGACACATGGAAAGTAACACCATTACAAAAACATGCAAATATGGCTCGAAATTGGATGCAAAACTACGATCGCTGAGCGATCATCCCAAGAGTCGTCTCTACGAACACGTACCTTAATGCGAGACTGACAGTGTGAGATCTGAGCAGAGCGAGGGGTGAGTCACCGAATTATAGTAAACCAAATACCAAAGGACGAGCCTGAGGTATAAATCTTATCTAAACCTGGTGGCAATATTTCACGAGGAGAATAAGGATTTCTTCATAGTTACGATAGGGATGCCATGTCGTTCCCCTAGGCTTTTACCTACCTTGATTTACCCTAACTCCTAGTGGAGGATGGTGCGTTGACGACTACCGTGTGGCATGTGTAATCGTCAACGTTACAAAGACAACAAAATTCGGAGTGTGATACGGTTGTCAGCCATACCACTTATTAGTCGCATTGTTAGTTTATTATTCTACAATAAGAATGTTTCTTATCATCTCCTTCTGAATAATAAATTTGCGGCGGGTCATGACGAGTTTAGAAACTCTCTCTCTCTATGAATCTCTATATCACAGAGTAGTGACCGAACAATCATGGCCACAGAGCACGGCTTGTAACGCCGTTTTAAATGGATTTTAATGAAATTTGGGAAAAAACTACCTAAAACCCATGCTGAGTCATTTCATTAGTATGAATTTTCCTATAGGGGTTGATAAAGGAATCGGAATGATTTTTTCATCTTAAAATCTCATCTTTTGACGGATGTAACCTCTAAACCTTGGCAGCTAGAGCCTTGAAATGTCGCAATCAACAACAAATCCCCTGCAATGCCCTACAATAGTTCACCCACTACAATCTACACATGCCGCGCGGTTACATTTATCTTTGAATTACAATACGTTCGGTATAGGGAAAATACCGCTTTTCGGATTACATACCAACACTTATGAGTTTCTACCACGAATGTGCTTGAACTGTCCGGAACTCCGGAACTGGATGGTGTCTAGCGGCGAGAGAAAATTCTTTTGGCAAGGTATAAATTAACAACGCCAGTTTACATTTTTATGAAGTTAAATTTTTGCCTTATGAGAACAATAGTATTTAATAAGAAATTCTGGCAACATTTGCCAATGGGGGGGGGGGGGGTTCAACCCCCAAAACCCCCCCTGCGCACGGGCCTGGTCACAGAATCTACAGAAAAATATGTGAATTTTTTGATATTGTTATGTTTCTCGTCTTTTCTAGACGTTCCAGTGGGTTCGACCGATTTTCTCGTACACAATAATAAATAACACTCGCGTTACTGTAACCTATTTATTACAACACACGGATATACACGGTTTACAATTTTAATAATTTACTAATTACTGATATGGCATAATTCATGGCTAAAACTTCACTCCTCGCCACTAGTCGACGCCCTTATATACTGTTCCGGAAACTTCGATGATGCACTTTCCGGGAACTTTCGGAAAGTCGTTGTTGTTGTAAAATTAATACGTCAAGAAGATTTCTCGCTAGCGACACTAGCGCCCTCTGGGGTAAACTAAGGAAATATGTTTTGTGGTTGATACATCCTGGACACATTACAATATTTTATACTATAACAACGCCATCTAGAAATATCATAGCCGCAACCAACGCCGTCTATATATTAAGGCCGCAATGTAGACACGTAAACGTCAAATCCGCAGATTAATGCATTGCATTGTTGTTGCCTCTCATGACATTGTTGTTGTTTGCCCGTGTCCGACGAACAATTTAATACGGATCCTGTACAATGACGTCATAGTTTAGCTCTTAAATTTTCGATTTACACGAACAAACAACAACAACCATATGACGTCATTAAAAACAAGAACAATGTAATGCAATTTCGACTCTTAATTTGACGTTTAAGAGTCTACATTGCGGGCCTTAATATCTAGACGGCGTTGACTATAATCACTAAAATTTCGGGTATTGTTAAAAACATTTCGGTAGGGGTCTGGACATGGAGATATGCATTCAGTGAACAGGTGAATAGACGCTAGCTTGGCATTGTGAAACGTCTTTCCATATATATCTCTCTCTCGATTACCGTAACTCCTAGTGGAGCATGGTGCGTTGATGCCCATCAGGAGTTTGTTCTACGCACTACTCATTTGATAAACTGTAGAACAAAGTTGTCTTGGGTCACTTTGTATGGGAGGTACCCTTAGTTTTTATCCGAATGAGCTGATTTTTGGTGGATGGGGTAACTATGACCTCCAATCGCAACAAACCAAAATTTAGCACTCTGCTCCAATTTTGGGGGGAGTTATGGACATGCCGTTTTGAAAAATTTAAATGGGGGGATAATGAAGGTCCTTCACCGGAGCTACTCAATGTTTACCTTAAAATGATCTTGTACTTATTGTAAATACTTATACAAAATTTTACGGCTGAACTAGCATTTTTTCAAAAGTTATGGAGCTTTTAAAAAAGGTGTAAAATGAAAATATTTTAATTTATTTTGTTAAGCTAGCGCCGAAATATTTAATTAAACTCTAATGTGTTTTATATCATTGGAAAGGTAATTTTATGTAGTTTGTTTCGTCCTCAGACAATTTTTGTGTATCTCTTGCCGTTTTTGAAATAATCGCAAAAAAAAATGAAAAAAAGCCCCCCTTTCCCCTTTTTTTAAGGTTGCGGACCCCCGATCCCTTATCGACTGGAAACCTATCTCCGACCGTATCATCACAGCCAGGTTCAAGTCCAGAGTACGAAACATCACAATTTTTCAGTGCTACGCACCGACTGAACCTGCAGACCAATCCGCAAAGGACGTTTTTTATCAGCGACTAGGCGACACCTTTGATAGGGCTCCCAGGGGTGACATCAAAATCATAATGGGGGATCTCAACGCCAAAGTCGGTACTGATAATTTAGGCTTGGAACACCTTATGGACAATCACGGGCTTGGCGACAGGAACAACAATGGCGAAATGTTCGTGGAGTTCTGTAACTCTCGGCAACTAGTCATTGGCGGAACGTTGTTCAAGCATAAACCCTGCCACCTAACATTTTGGATTTCTCCTGATGGCAGAACAGAGAACCAAATTGACCATGTTGTTGTTTCTGAGACATGAGGAAACTGCCTCCTAGACGTCAGGTCAAAGCGTGGGGCTGATGTTGGCAGCGACCACCATCTTATTATCGCGAAATTTCGCTTACGAACGGCAGCGATTCAACGATCTCACAACACGCGAATCTTGCCACGATTTAATGTGCCAAAGCTAAAAAATTCCTCAACTAGACGTGCATATTCGACCGCCTTGCACGAAAAAGCTTGTGCAGCAACATCTCTTCAGAATCCTACAATTGAAGATAGATGGAATTTTGCAAAGGATTCTTTTATTTCATGTGGCGAAGCGACTGTGGGAAGATTGGATCGAGGTAGGAGACCATTTATCAGTGATGCTACTTGGTCTCTTATATCAGCACGCAAAAGAGTTAAGGAACAGATTAACTCTGCTGCTGATGATTCAGCTAAAAATCAACTTCGCGCTGAATACCGTTCACTGCAAAAAGGCGTGCAGAGAAGTGTGAGGCGTGATAAGCGTACTTACATCAACGCTTTAGCGAAGGAGGCAAATTATGCGGCTTACCATGGTGAAAGCGGTACCCTATTTAAGCTAATTAAACCACTAATTGGTAAATCGTTCACAACCGACCATCCTGTGAAAGATAAAGAAGGGTTACTGCTTGTTACCGAAGAACAGCAACTTCAGAGATGGAAAGAGCACTTTTTTGAGGTCCTTAACAACAGTTTTGGGCCTCCAAGTGCATCTTCATCGACAGAAGAAGACGTCCCTCCAGTAGCCAGTATTAATTCCAGACCACCATCTAAGACGGAATTAAAGCGGGTTATCGGACCTGGACGCCGGTAAAGCCCCGAGGATAGATGGAATTCCGGTCGAACTATTTAAAGCGGATTCGAATGCTACAGCGGATATTCTACTTCCCCTCATCAGAGAGTGTTGGGAAACCGAAACTCTTCCAGTAGAATGGAAAAAGGGCGTAATTATTAAAATTCCCAAGAAGGGTAACCTTAAGGATTGTAATAATTGGCGCGGTATTTGCCTACTTCCAGCTGTATCCAAGCTGATGGCTAAAATTATTTTGAACCGGATCAAGTATGAAGTTGATCGCACTTTAAGCAATGAACAGGCTGGTTTTCGTGAGGGTTTTTCATGTAGCGACCATATAAACACCCTCCGAATTATTATTGAGCAATCCGCCGAATGGAGATCCCCATTACACTTCATGTTCATTGATTTCGAGAAGGCGTTCGATAGTGTTGATCGGGAGTATATTTAGAGAGCTCTTCGTAGGAGGGGCATACCAGATAAAATAATTTCCATAATCAAGGAATCTTATCAGGGAGCCCAATGTCATGTTTTGCACAAGGGTAAGCTTTCAGATCCTTTTGAGGTGCACAGTGGAGTGAGACAAGGTTGCATTTTATCACCTATTCTTTTCCTCATAGCCATTAACGATGTACTAGTGAGCGCGCTTCAAAACCAGAGGAAAGGTATCAGATGAAAAATGTTTGATTACCTGCAACACCTGGACTATGCTGACGATATTTGTCTGCATTGCGAAAGTCGTAATGCTGGGCTCAAGATAAATGCTACCAAGACCAAGTACTTGAGCTCCCATCCTGGGGGACAAAGCCGAATTTGTGTTTCGGGCCAGGCAGTCGAAAAAGTTAACGAATTCTGCTACCTCGGAAGCATAGTCACAGCAGATGGCGGCGCGGACGCTGATGTACAATCGCGTATCAATAAGGCTAGGGCAGCCGCAGCCTTCTTCACTTTGACTCCTTTCTGGCAAAATAACAACATTTCCAGGCGCACCAAAATCCGAATCTTCAATTCTATTGTAATATCTGTGCTTGTTTATGGCTGTTCAACTTGGAAGGTGACCAACGAGATAACAACTAAGCTGCAAACTTTCGTAAACCAGTGCCTACGGCGCATCCTACAAATCCTCTGGCCGGAGATTATTTCCAATGATGATCTCCTGAGTATCACAGGCCTGGATTGGATAGGCACTTCTGTCAAAAGGCGAAAGTGGCAATGGATAGGTCATACTCTCCGAAGAGGGCCAACAAATATTGCAAAGCAGGCCCTAGATTGGAACCCTCAGGGAGCCAATGCTAGACGCCGTGTTGGACGACCAAGAAACACGTGGAGAAGATCGGTTAATAGCGAGGCTGCTTCATTAAACAAACAGTGGTCAGACCTAAAGACAATGGCACAGAACAGAACGAGGTGGAAAGTAGGCGTAGTTGATGCCCTATGCCCCACAAGGGGTTAACAGGAACCAGAGAGATATTTCACAGAGTGGCGACCGAACGATCACGGCCACAGAGAACGACTTTCCATATATAAGATTATAGTATTTCCGGTTTAGGCAAAGGTATTCGAATGAAAATTATCAGACATGTTTCTTATATCGTTTCCATAAAGAATCTTTTTACAAATTTTAGCGGTTTAGCTCCGTTACCGTTACTCGAAACTCCTACCAATATCTAAGGTATACATGCTAAAGAATTCCTACCATTCCTTCGTGCCGATCGGTTAACTCTTTCACGAGTTATTTAGTGAACAGACGGACGGACAAAATCGATTTTTAAAAGAGTTTTTTGAAAAACTTGTCTAAAAAACCGTAAAGGGGTTTTTTGGAATAAGTCGTTGCCGAAATGCCTCATAGGAAGTGTCTAGACTCCAGCTGGAACGAAAAGGTATTAGAAAATACCAAATAATGCGAATTGGTAAGATTTACCCAACTCGGTGTAGTTGTTATGGGTATGTGACGCAAATTGAGATCAACTCGCAATAGCAGGTGAGGTACTGGTAGCTGCTTAACTCAATGCCGGACACAACGCCAAAATTTGACACGATTTGTATGTCAAATGCTCGAAATTGGACGTCTATAGACGTTCTGTCCGGGAAAGGGTTAATACACTAGACAGCACTCCGGCGTAATCGCCTGAAGACGCAGTGTTTTATGCAGCAGCCGACCAAGACAGAAACTAGACGATTCTACCACGATGCCTTTTTTCCACAGTGGCAGCTGGAAAAGGGGGAACCGGAGATAGTGCGCTTAAACTTTTAATAAATTTTATTTTAATTTTCCTCGGTCATAATCGCTGACCAAACCAATAGAAATTATAACACTGACATGATTTTAATTTGAAAATGTAGTGTATGCATACATCCGGCACATTTGTCCCAATAGTTACGGTCTACAACAAGGCCAATAATAGCCTAGGCCATTTTACAGTACTTTCTAGAAAAGACCAACATGTGGCTCCTTCTATTAGATGGAACAAAACGCGTCAAAACAAATTAATCTCCTTTCACACAAGAGTGTACTTTTCGCGTAACTATAACCGCATCATAAACACCACCGTTGCAAACAACCATTATAACCATATAAAATGCAAAAAATTTAAATTTCAAATTGGATCAACTGCACAAGACTTTCCCAGCGCTTATCAGTGCACCGTGCAAGATAAAATATGGCCTCACTTAAATCTGTTCAAGATTCAATATTATCTATAAGTGTTTAATCTGCGCGCAGAATTTCCAATCTGATAAGGATCGCGCGATCGAGTGCACTCTTTTTCGCGCGCTCCACTATGAAAAAAGTCAGTCCGTGGTCCGTCAAGTTGACGATAGTCATCCGATGGTCCATTTTTCACGCCAATATAACGATAGATGCAGCGCAGCTAATGCTGAGGTGCTCTAGACTCTAGAGAGCCTAGGTCTATACGACGTTCGTGTACCTGAAAAACATCGCGCCATTATAATCGTCGCGTTTTTCCTTAATCAACACCTTTCGCGCGATGTTCATCTATCTATGGCCGTGGTCACCACACCACACTCTCATGCTTACCATATGCACAAGAAGAAGGTTCAAAGATTTTGCTATGGACTTGCAGTGCATTGAAGGCGACATAGTCTGGATCTAGTGTGTATGTGATGTGGTGATCATCTCTTTAGATTATGCAATTATCAAATGATGGATGACCAAGTTGGCCATGATAATGTTCAAGACCGAAGAAAATCGGGTTTATCGCAAAATAAACGGTTCGGAGGACATGGTGTTAAGAATCAACGTTTATGATGGCAAAGTGTTTTATCTACGATAATCCAAAGATATGTAGTACCTTCTCTTGTGCCCATTCCACATGCATATCTTGACCTGAACGATACATTCAACTCCCGCACTTAAAAACACTAGCGCACAAGCGATTTATCGATGCCTTCTCGGCTATTTATGTTTTCTTTTCGCAGAATTGATTAATGTATCTGTCGCAGCGAATCTGCTATACTCATCGAATATCTGAAGAACATGATCGTAACATATCGCATCTGATTTATGCAGTGGTAATTGCAGAACAAGTTCAATTTCAACAGGTTTTTCGGAGCATCAGTTCACATCTTATGGTTGGCGGCACCATGATCCCCCGTCTCCGGTGACGGGAAGTAATTAAATGAATTGAACACGCGTTTTGTTCACCTCTAAACTTTACAAATCATCCGAAAGTGTTCTGTGTGAATGCCAATAATGGCGGTACTATCCGAAAACAGATCAGTGTGATGTGAACAAGCGTATTAGGTTACAAAGTGAAGCTCAGATTTTCATGTTAGTGCAGTCAAAATATCCCAAATCTGGCCTCCAAATAGAAAAAAATAGAGTAAGGCTAATTTTTGTTGTTTTTGAATCAGTGGGCTGCCAAGAATCTACAACTGATTTTGCTAAAAAAAAATTTGATCGGAAAGGTCCCAAAAAGGACAAAAAAGGATACTTTTAAATCCTTGACCGGAGGTCGGCATGCGGGGTATCATATCAAAGGGGACGTCGAGTACATTACATATCCGGTGTTTGTTTCCTGTTTCAAGGACCCTCAAAGGAATAAATCGAGCTTAAATGAAAAATTTTCGAGTTTTCCGTGTATCTTTCCACAGTCATAACTACGAGAATAATTCAAATTGTCACTACTTCCATCATTTTTTAGAATCTATGATAGCTGGAGACTCTACCATTAAGTTTGCTAAGAAGAAAGTTGATCGAAAAGCTCTGAAAAAGGACATGAAAGGACACTAATTTCACACCTTGATAGAACGTGGGCATGTGGGGCGTCATATCAAAGAGGACATCGAGTGCATTGCATATCCGGTGCTTCTTTCCTGTCTCAAGGACACTAAATGGAATAAGTCGGGCATAAATGCAAAATTACGGCTTTAGAAAGGTCAGATACGGGAAAACCCAAAAATTTTTAAGTTGAGCCCAATTTTCTCTTTTGAGGGTCCTTGGAACAAGTAACAAATGCCGGATATGGAATGTACTTGTCATCCTCTTTGATATGACACCCCACATGCCCACGTTCGACTAAGATGTGCAATTAGTGTCCTTTGATGTCCTTTTTCAGAGCTTTCCGATCAACTTTTTTCTTAGCAATTGTAATGGTAGAATCTGCAGCTATTATATATTCTGGAAAGTGATAAAAGTAGTGACAACTTGAATTATTCTCGTAGTTATGGCTTTGGAAAGATACACAAGAAACGCGAAAATTTTCCATTTAAGCTCGATTTATTCCGTCGAGAGTCCTTGAAACAGAAAACAAACACCGGATATGTAATGTACTCGACGTCCCCTTTGATATGATACTCCGCATGCCGACCTCCGGTCAAGGATTTAAGAGTATCCTTTTTTGTCCTTTTTGGGACCTTTCCGATCAAAATTTTTTTTAGCAAAATCAGTTGTAGATTCCTGGGAGCCCACTGATTCAAAAACAACAAAAATTAGCCTTACTCTATTTTTTTCTATTTGAAATGCTAATATGACTGCACTATGTAGAATCTAACGACTTAGATTTCGACGTGAGGATTGAACGGATCGGATTTCACATTGCCTTAAAACCGATAAGTGCATAAAAGTTGTCGCGCACTAATAATATTGGCAGTAGGTAGAATATGGGCGTTCTGAATACGTTGATCTTGAGTTGACATTGAAATGAATAATCTGAATGATATTCATGTAAATTTCTTGGGGTTATCGACTTGGGGTCTAAGAGATAAGGATAGTGCGAGGTGATGTTTGGCTTGACCTCAAGAAGTGATATCATGTTGTAGTGAAATATTTTTTTGGTAAGTGGTGGTGGCGTGATAGATAAGGATTGTATTGACGCGTGTAAATTGGATGTGTAGAGTGATTGTTAATTATTTCTAATTGTTGAAGGTCATCATATAATTTGGTAATATGGGATGTTTGATGATGACTCATAGGACTGCTAGTGACTAGTGTCTTTATTGAGTGACAATATTAGACTGACTGCTCTTGCAATGTTCTCATTAGTTCTATACCTAGTTCTAGTTCCATGTACTTAAGTTTACAAGTGTTAGTATGTATTATGCTATGTACTAATATATATGTACTATCATATGGGATGTATGGGATGATGATGAAATGGTTTGATTTGATGGCGCAATATATAGGATTGAGATGAGGGTGGGGGGTGGTTTCAGGGGGGACAGGTGCTCGATTTAGTTGATAGATTCAGGTGATTGCTGGCGACATGTGTGTGTGTGAAAGGGATGACACGTGTGTGTGTGTGTGTGTGTGTGGCGTGGTGGTTGATAAGGGTGTGTGAAGGCGACGTGTTTTGGTGATGTTGAGGGGAGGTGGGATAAGGTGGCGTTGAGGGTAGGTGGGAGAAGGTGGCGTTG
Source organism: Microchrysa polita (assembly GCA_949715475.1). NCBI lineage: Eukaryota > Metazoa > Arthropoda > Insecta > Diptera > Stratiomyidae > Microchrysa > Microchrysa polita. The sequence continues at coordinate 17,189,130 of OX454420.1, forward strand.
AGCGCAGGTGGGGTCAAGGCGGCGTGTTTTGGTGATGTTGAGGTGGGATAAGGCGGCGTTGAGCGCGGTGTTTTTGTTAAAGTTGACGTGGGATAAGGCGGCGTTGAGCGCGGCGTTTTTGTTGGACTTTGGCCTGGAAAAATGTGGATATTTCAGTTCATTGTGAAATACATAAGAGGAGTTGGGAAAGTTTGTTTATGTTTAGTGCTGTTGCTGGGGTGGGCACATTTCATAACATGAGTTTTGCTGATAAGCGCCATAGCATGGGCCGGTACAATAGTTTTAAATTGACCGAGACGAATGTAAAATTGATAAGAACTATTAAGTCGAATATGTTGCGGTTGACTAATTTCATAACATGAGTTTTGTGATAATGAGAAGCAATATAATTGCTCAGCACAATAGCTATGTATGTCCGAGTTGAATGAAAAACAGATAAGAACCGATAATAGTTATAAACCAAAATAAAGATTTTTTTTTTTTTTTTTTGTCTAAATAATAATGTCTTTATTTATTAATCAATCAACCAAATTAGGATACAAAATGTAGTTTTTCAAAAGATAAGCGTTTTGCAATGCACAGCAACCACTATGCAAATTGCATCGTTGTACATCGGGGTCAAGTGTCTTCAACACCTTCAGATTAGGCATATCATTGTAGTCATTTGTATCTTCAAGATTGAATATTTGTGTGATTTCCCCAAATAGGTTGAAGAGCCAGTTCTTCTTTTCGAGACCTTTAACAAAGATTGTGCTGTTGGTCAAAATCATGTTCATGTTTTGTTTCATTTCCTTGAATGTCGTATTTCCTCCTTCCCAATGTAGACCATGATGATTTTCATACAGCCAGCGTGCCTGATATTGCAGCTCAGACGAAAGAGTCGTAAAGCTGAACGGTGGTTTCAATAAATAATGATGATGATCGTTGTCATGTAAACTCACGATCGCAAACTCCTTGAGGATGAAAATATTATCTGGTCCTTTGAATCCTTGCATATCAATAACGAAGGTCCTTGAAGTCATGATGTGAATGGGATATTTGGGTACTGATTGCTACTAAACAAGTTTCTCGACTGAATCATTTTTTCAGTTGTTATTTATCTTAGTAGTGATTGCAAAACTAAATAAAATGACTACGTATTTTCTTTCATTAGAAAATGAAATAATTACAATCTTACTCTATAGGTATAAATAGACTGAAAATCTATCAAAGAAACTCAGTTCATTCTTGAAAATCGTTTAGCATACAAAAATGCTTTTTTTTAATTTACTTTTCATATTGAGTGTGGGGGTGAGTTTTCTACAAGGTAATCCAGTGCCAGTGGTGAACCTCAGTAATGTTAATAGTACCAACAATTTGGAATTTAATCTCGCACTACCGGATAATAATACAGTGCAAGTGGCATTATCGTTTCGGTTAATGACCATAAGTTCTGATTCAACAACATCAGTTCAGAACGACGCAGGAATTATATCATCAGATGGAGCAACAACTGTCATGGCGACTACAACGGGTGCACCACCAACAGAACCACCAAAGAAAAAATTTGTTACAGTTGAAGAAGCGATCGAGGGGTTTCGGCAAGAGCTGATTAAAAAAGAAATGGAAATAGCGGGAATAATCGAGAGTCAAAATATTTTTTACAGACATTTTAAATTAGAGTTTGATGAAGACAAAATGTTGACAGTTCGGTGTACCTATGATAGCAACTATTCGAAGCGTTCCCTCAAAATCTCGTGTTATGAATATCATGAATTTGAAGCGGAACGAATTCTAAGTAATGGTGAAGTGGAATATATACGACAACAAGATCTAAACTACAAGTCAGATATAGAACTATTAGATTTAAAGAATATGAAGCAAACATATTCAATGAGCATTAGTTGAAATCGAAACGTGGATCGAAGCGCATACAACACAGCTTGGGAAATGGCGAGTAACAAGGACTTGGAAATGACAACGACGACTAGCAACAACAACCTAAAAGACGATATATTTAGTAACTTTAAGAGTTACTTCGAGAACTACAGATTATTCTTTTATATCAACAAGGACATAATTTTAGAAGAGCACTATGACGAATTTATAAGCAACTATACTTTTTTGAAGCCCTACATCAACATGCAGCAGAAAGTGAGCAAATTTGGAAAACATTATGTGAGCTGTCCTTGGGTTCACGATGATGCGAGATCCGGATCAGATACCTGCGAATGCTATACTGTACTTAAGAAAGTTAATGACATAAAAAAACTTGTTCATTTTTATATGCGTATAATAAATAACTTTTAATTTCAATAAAAACTACATACTACACAATGTTTCATTTCATACTAATATACTACTAACATTGATAAGGAAAAGAGTCGTAAGCTGTTACATTATATCATCAGCATCTATCCAGGAATTGTGTTGTGTCGGAAATCCCAACCACTTGACATAGACTCGATTTCCATTCCTTTTTATCACTTTTTCCACCAGATAGAGCGACGGATGTTTAGCCTTCAACAGTTCAAATTCATAGAAACCCCCTTGGATCTCATTTCCTTCGTAGTCTTCTAGTAGGTATGTGACGGGGTTGGTGATTCGAACTTTACGAATCTTGAATATCTCCGTAGTCCAATTTGGTGTGTAGCCCTTTTCAAATACATGCTTGTATTTGCTGATTCGCACATTATCACCTACTTTATATTTAGATGGGCCCATCACCTTTATGTGGTTGTATACAGTGGACATTAGCAGTTTTTCATTGGAACTATTCACGGAAGCCGGAGACATTTTAATTGTTCGATGTTTCTTGTTATTGTACGTGTCAACCAGATCATCCACTAACTTTATCCATTTATAATTTCCGTTCATACTAAACTCCTTCCACATCATGCTTTTTAGCGTACGATTGAATCGTTCAACAATTGATGCCTTGAGCGAACTATATGTGGAATAATGGTTAATTTTATATTTCTTCATAATGTTTTTGAAATGGCTGTTGAAAAATTCCTTTCCATCGTCTGTTTGCAAGTTTACCGGAACACGTCCTTCCTGGAGTATGTTTTCCATAGCCTCAGCTACTTCTTTGCCAGTCTTCGTTTTTATGGGAGCCGCCCAGGCAAACTTGGAGAATGTATCAATGATTGTGAGGAGGAATCGAAATCCTGTGTTTTGAGTGGCGTATGCACCCATCTCGACTAAATCAGCTTGCCACGAGTCATCCAGACCTTTTATTATGACTCGTCGTCGACTGAAATTTCTTCGAGCGGGCGTATGCAATTCGTTTATAACTTGTCTTTTGCTCATTGTAGAATGAAGTGAAACTTGTGTTTATATGGTATACATAATTATATTCTCATTTTTTTAACTTGTTTTCTATAAATTGCTTTAGTTTTTCGATATTAATATCGATATAGCTCTTTGTGGCAGCATCATCGTTCTTTATAGGTTCACCGAGATTTTCTAATCGTTTGAAATGGAGAATGTAATCACCGCTGGGCGTTTTATGAAATCCTACACCCTGTGCACCTTCTATGCCAGGTTTTCCTTCAGGACCAGGTATTCCTTGTGGACCTGGCGGACCTGATGGACCCTGAGGACCAGGTGATCCCTGTGGACCTGGAGGGCCTTGCATTCCTTGTAGCCCCCGTTTTGCTCCTCTCTCCATCGAAAATCGTCCAAATTTGTCGATACCCATTTACGAGTGAATGCTTGCCTACGTATGTGCGTGATTATTCTATTATGTATGCCTCCCTCAATTCTTCAATAATTGATATAATTTCGTTGTTATGATTATTGTGGCCTGCTTGTTGAGATGAAAGAAGTAAACGCAAACGTTCTACTAGTTCATTCGGATCATCCCAATATATATAGTCTTTCTTATTAAGCGATGTTTGCATAAGACTGTAGTCTTTACTTTTAATTTTTGATGATGCTATCAGCCCTAATCCTTCCTTGTTTTTGTTGCTTAACAGTTTTGAAATTATTTTTGTATATTTGAAACTGCGATTTCCGTTTATTTGACTTGCACTATCGTAGGAACGTCTGTGAGCACTGCTGCGCAAAATAATACTTTTATAATTCTCCAAGTCTTCGCTATTATATAGAGTTTCATCGGGAAACTTCATAAAAAGTAGTTCATATAAGCCTCGGGTTCCTATATAAGGTGTTCCGTTTATAAGTATTTTATTGCCTTCGATTGCGAAATTCGAATTTCCTATTTTCCACTGCTCGCTATTATCCCTATATACGCCATAGATATTATCCATTGTTGACGGTTCATTTACGTATCGATGTAAATACTGCATAGCAATTTCGGTGATTTGATTCTGATTCATGTACTCCATCAGCTCTTCTCGACCCTCCGGGGTGGAAACATATTTACGCACATCATTTGCAGACGGCGTAGAATCAAGTGAGGGGCTGCTACTGTTGGCTGGAGAATCGTTAGAATATTTACGAAGAGCTGTTGCGGTAGAGTTGGCTGAGGTGAGATCAAGTTTTCGCTTCAACTTTGGTGTTGGAGTTTTAAATTGGTCCTCCTCATCATCCTCATCATAGTCGTTTTCATTGTCACCATAATACATTTCGTTGTCCCTCGTCATTCCCCTTGGTTGCTCACATTTTACTGGAACTGGATACGGAATGTGTTGGTGCTCTTCGTCTTCTTTAATTTCCTTTTTAATGCGTGGATCTTGTGAGAACTTAGCTCTTTTAACAAATTCCCTGAGAGGTTTCGTGATAGGCTTGAATGTTTCTTCTAATTTAAATTCGGTTCCTACTCTTTTGGCTTTCAGTTGTTGATATTTTTGTCGTATCGAATTGGTTGTCTTAATAATATCGCTGAGCAATTGCTCATCATGAGTTTTTCGCTCCATTGTTGTTGTTCACGGAGGAAGAAGAAGAATTGGTGGTGGCTGGAGGGCAACAACAGCCACAACGGCAGCAATTTTTCAAGTTTTGAAAGACGTCTAAAATATTTTGAAATAGTCTTTCAATGGGTTTAAGTTTGATTTTAAATTTTTTGTTGCTGTACTTAAGACTGTTCCGGGATTTTTCAAATTGTTCACTGCTGCTGCCACACTTAAACCGTATGGATCTGCTATCAAACTGAATTGAACAGCTATCAAACTGCATCAAGCTGATCGTCTGAGCTGATACTGAACTGGAACTGAACTGGTACTGAACAGGAATTGAACTGCTTTAAATAGCTACTGAACAGGTTTAAACAGGTACTGAACTGCTTTTGAACTGGTTCTGAACTGCTTTGAACAGGTATTGAGCAGGTTTAAACAGGCACTGAACTGCTTTTAAACAGGTACTGAACAGGTTGAAACAGGTACTGAACTGCTTTTGAACTGGTCTTGAACTGCTTTGAACTGCTTTTGAACTGGTACTGAACAGGTTGAAACAGGCTGCTTTGAACAGGTATTGAGCAGGTTTAAACAGGCACTGAACTGCTTTTAAACTGGTACTGAACAGGTTGAAACAGGTACTGAACTGCTTTTGAACTGGTCTTGAACTGCTTTGAACTGCTTTTGAACTGGTACTGAACAGGTTGAAACAGGTACTGAACTGCTTTTGAACTGGTCTTGAACTGCTTTGAACTGCTTTTGAACTGGTTCTGAACTGCTTTTGAACTGGTACTGAAGTGCTTTTGAGCTGATACTGACGATGACACCGACGACTTGACTCTAGAGTATTGCAAACATATCGAATCCCTTCCGATATCGTCCGTTGGCTAACGGACTATCTTTGTCAACCACACAAAATCCATATTTATCATTCCAACATTCGGCGCACAAGGTTTTAAACTGATCGAAAGTCATATCTGAGTTTACGTGATCGTTGTAAATATGCCTCAAATTCATATCATCCTGTTTGAATATAATCATAAAATTTGCATTATCTCGAATCAGGTGTTTTGGTATTCTCGTATAGGTTTGACACAGGTAAAAACTGTCAACATTATGATGACGTCCCATACAGAAATATGATCGAACATTGTTTTGCTTCTCGTTGGCAATATCATCGAAAATAAACACCGAATTCGTTTTAGCTTCTTCAGGCGGAGTCACTTCACTATTGTTTGAAAATGTGTAGAAGCCTAGATCCGAAATTGGTTCTACAGCCTGTTGTAAGAATCTATATTTGGGTTGATGCAGCGATTTCGAGTAAATGTAGATATTTTCAAATTTAACACCATTCGGGTGTTTTAACAGGGAAATCATAACATTTGTTTTGCCACAGTTTGATGGACCCACTATTAAGCCCCGGATACTATTAGGCAATAAATTACTATGCTTTGTTGTATAGGTTTCAGTTGCGTTTTCAGCATTTTCCACCGGTAACTTTTGTTGTTGTTGAATGAACCGCATCTTTCGTTTGACTAATTAGTTAACATAAAAATGTTTAGGTTTTGTTGAATATAGACTAGTCGATAAAGAGCTGTTAAGGTAGACGGTAATATGTAACACATCCTATAAGAGAGTGTCAACGATGAAAGAGTATAAAATGATTCATTATACACGAAAAAGTAATAGTACTAAATCGAGAAAAGCAGCGAGCGGACGCGGTTTGATAAACACTCTCATTAGTAAACTACCGATTGAGCTGCATTTACCAGGGTATCAATACTGTGGTCCTGGTACACGACTAAGTGAACGACTTGCTAGAGGTGACCCCGGAATAAATCCATTGGATCAGGCCTGCAAAGAGCATGACATTGGATATTCTAAATTCAAAGAAACGAGAGATCGCAACGAACTAGATAAAATATTGACGGAAAAGGCGTGGCAACGAGTCTGGTCAAGAGACGCAGGATTGGCAGAACGTGCAAATGCATTACTCGTAACAAACATGATGAAAGCAAAAGTTAAAATGGGAATGGGATTAAACATGACGCAAAACAATAATCCAAAGTTTAATGAAGTTGTGTTCAAAGCTAGAAAAATAATTAAAGAAAAGAAACCCGACAATCTAAACTCGAGCATAAAAATGGCCTTGGCTGCTGCAAAAAGTGTAACCAAGGGATGTCGGAGGAAGGCTATCCCAACTCCTAGAATAATACCTATTCCTAAAGTGGGTGGCATTTTGCCATTTCTCGTCCCTCTGTTCGCGGGACTATCTGCTATTGGCGCTCTATCAGGTGGAGCTGCAGGAATAGCTAAAGCTGTAAACGATGTCCACAATGCCAAAAAGACATTAGAGGAGCAAAAGCGACACAATATGAAAATGGAACAGATTCCTGTTGGACGGGGACTGCATTTGAAACCATACCGAAAAGGTCTTGGACTGTATTTGAATCCGACTCTAAAAAACTTTTAGCAACGCTACCCAAGAGAGCATTAAATGAGAACGATTTACGGAAATTTGCACGATTTTTGCCCGCCTTTAGAGGAGTTTTCATGCGAAATAATTTACCGAAGAGGCCTCCTTGGCAGCATGAGTGTAGCATTATCAACCTGGATGATATCCGTGGACCTGGTACTCATTGGGTAGCGTACAACAAGAATAATCAACATGTAGAATACTTTGACAGTTTCGGAAACTTGCCGCCGCCAAGAGAATTAATAAACTATTTAGGATCCAATATCAAATACAACTACAACACATATCAAAGCTATGATTCATATAACTGTGGACATTTATGCTTAAAATTTTTGTATAATCTCTTATAAATTTTCCTACTTACGCTTCATCTGAACAAATAAATACGCTAGAAAAAACGAAAACCAATCATTGTTTTATTTACTCTCATCATGAACAAATAAATACGCTAGAAAAAACGAAAACCAATCATTGTTTTATTTACTCTCATCATGTCACTAACACTAACCCTGAGTGGAAATTCATCTGTCCTTTCAACAGATTATTTCCCACCAATTGAATTACAGGACGACGTCGGTTATGTTTGCGGACTTGTCGATTTTCAAACATACAATTCTATTCCTAATGTGGATGAAAAAAATAATTTGTTTCATATTGGAAAGCATCTTATAGAAATTCCAGTTGGATCATACGAAATTGACGATATTGCTAACTTTCTATACAAGAAGACAGCCAAGATCAATGCTGAAATAAAATTCTCAATACGCGCTAATAACAATACTCTCAAGAGTGAAATTAAGTCAAATGTTCCCATTCACTTTGACAAAGACAGATCGATTGGACAATTATTGGGGTTTGCTAGACGAGCACTAAAACCAAATCTAAAACATATTTCTGAGCTACCCGTGAGCATAAGTAAAGTGAACGTTATACGGATTGAGTGTAATATTGTGACAAATTCCTATATTAATAATATTCGTTCGCATACAATACACGAATTCTCACCAGAAGTAGGCCCAGGCTATAAAATAGTGGAGGTTCCCAGCAGCGTAATTTATTTACCCATTAACGTTAAACGAATAAGCACGCTTACTCTTAAGCTGATTGATCAAAACGGAGACATAATAAATTTTAAGGGTGAAACAATAACAATCAGACTCCATTTAAAGCCTCAGAATGCTGGTTTATAACAATAAGATCAGTGATAAATACCCGATTAGTCAAGGAGATACAATCAGTCGGAAGAAAACAATCAAACGGTTAACACAACAAAATAAGCAGTTTTTGACACAACTTGGATTCAAATTGAAAAATGAGTGACCTTCTGAGCGTTACACGTAAAGTCGACTACGACAATAGTATTTCCAAAATTGAATACCATAGCTATTCTCCATTTTTATCATCGTACAACTGCAGCGATGAAATCAGAATACCCCTACAACAACAGGATTTGTGTATTTTACCAAGTCAAAGTTTTATCTATATTGAAGGCGCTCTAACTAAAGCAGATGGAACAACATCTACAACGGCTAAACTAACGAATAACTCCATCGCATTCTTATTCGATGAAATCAGATATGAACTCAATGGAGTGGAAATTGATCGAAACAAAAATGTAGGAATAACTTCAACAATCAAAAACTACATATCACTGAATGAAAATGAAAGTAAAATGCTTTATAATGCCGGATGGTCACCAGAAGAAAACATTGCACCATCAAGCGGACTTTTCAACTTTTGTGTTCCACTAAGAAAATTATTAGGATTCGCAGAGGACTACAAGAAAATTATCGTTAATGCAAAGCATGAACTCATTCTTGTTCGTACTAGAAGCGATGAAAACGCATTTTATTCACCAACCGACGATGTTGTCATAAAAATCTTCAAACTACAATGGAAGGTACCTCACGTCACTCTAGATGGGTCTGAAAAGTTGACAATGTTGAAATTTATTGAATCTGCACAACCAGTTCAAGTGAGCTTTCGGAGTTGGGAACTGTACGAATACCCGGTTTTACCAACAACAACAGAACACGTTTGGAGTGTTAAGACTACAAGCCAGCTAGAGAAACCGCGATATATCATTTTGGCTTTGCAGACAAATAGAAAAAATCTCAAAGACAAGGATGCAAGCAAATTCGACCATTGTGATCTAACCAATGTTAAACTACACTTAAACTCGGAATCGTACCCCTATGATGATATGAATATTAAATTTACGCGCGATAAATATGCTCTACTTTATGATATGTACAGCAGTTTTCAACAATCATATTACAACATTCAACCACAGCCACTGCTCTCCCGCATCGACTATAAAAAATCAGCACCAATTGTTGTAATTGATTGCTCACGTCAGAACGATTCCCTAAAATCTGGATCAGTTGACATAAGATTAGATATCAAAACATCTACAGATGTTCCTGTCTTAACAACTGCTTTCTGTTTGCTTCTTCACGATCGCGTTATCGAATACAATCCTCTTACTAGTTCAGTCGAGAAACTTGTATAAAACTCAAACATTATGTACTACAAAACCCTCAAAGAGAAGGCGGATGGATATTCAAAAAACTTACAACACATGGACGATCGACAAAATCATCATACATATATAAATACAATGTTATATTTTATTATGAAAAATAAAGAAATCTATTTAGATACATAATGCAAACTGTAAATCTTTAATTTAGTTTTTCGTTTATTTAGATGTCAGTGTATTTCCATTTCAGCATTTGGTTCTTCAATAGTGTCCAAATAACCACTTTTTATTCGAAGAGTCTTTTTCATGTTTGCGCTGTCGTCGTCTTTGCCATGCACTTTACCTACTGTTAACTTTCTACTTGGCTTTCTTCGAGTCATTCGCTCAAACTCGCGTTGAACTCGTACAAGATCTTCATCGTCTCTACCATATTCACGATGACTTCCACTCTTCCGCAAAACTGCCTTCATTTTTTCCTCTGTCTGCTTTTCATAATCATATATGGCGTGCTTACTAGAACGTTCCCATTCATTTTCCTCATCTATATCGCTAAAGGGACATCCTTGCGGAAACCGATTTTTTGTTTTACTCGCCACGAATCCAAACAACACTTTTCCAGCCAGCGTTATTTCACCACCTACGTGCAAAATGAAATTACATTAGAAACCATAATACCCTCCACCTATCTTGAATTGATAACAAACGCTCACCTATCACCTCAATCTTAACGTGCTGCCAATTCTGGAATGCAAACGTTATGTCGAGATCTCTCATACTCCAATGCTCGCCATTCCTCAATGACAGCACAAGCGATCTTGTACCATCCTCTGGTGTCATATACACCTCCAAATATGGAGAATCTATTCGTACATTAACAATTCTGAAACTCTGCCATATAGCCTCACAAATGCAATATTTGCATATGGGCTTTAATCGCTCTATCCAAAACATTATGTTGACGTATGTATGCGTCTAATCTGCTTCTTATCTGTTTTACCACTAAAGAAACGAGAAAAAATAACACCGCATCATCTGTCCTCAACGAAAACGCCGGCATCACCTGATCGGTTCTTATCTGTTTTTCATTCAACTCGGACATACATAGCTATTGTGCTGAGCAATTATATTGCTTCTCATTATCACAAAACTCATGTTATGAAATTAGTCAACCGCAACATATTCGACTTAATAGTTCTTATCAATTTTACATTCGTCTCGGTCAATTTAAAACTATTGTACCGGCCCATGCTATGGCGCTTATCAGCAAAACTCATGTTATGAAATGTGCCCACCCCAGCAACAGCACTAAACATAAACAAACTTTCCCAACTCCTCTTATGTATTTCACAATGAACTGAAATATCCACATTTTTCCAGGCCAAAGTCCAACAAAAACGCCGCGCTCAACGCCGCCTTATCCCACGTCAACTTTAACAAAAACACCGCGCTCAACGCCGCCTTATCCCACCTCAACATCACCAAAACACGCCGCCTTGACCCCACCTGCGCTCAACGCCACCTTCTCCCACCTACCCTCAACGCCACCTTATCCCACCTCCCCTCAACATCACCAAAACACGTCGCCTTCACACACCCTTATCAACCACCACGCCACACACACACACACACACACACGTGTCATCCCTTTCACACACACACATGTCGCCAGCAATCACCTGAATCTATCAACTAAATCGAGCACCTGTCCCCCCTGAAACCACCCCCCACCCTCATCTCAATCCTATATATTGCGCCATCAAATCAAACCATTTCATCATCATCCCATACATCCCATATGATAGTACATATATATTAGTACATAGCATAATACATACTAACACTTGTAAACTTAAGTACATGGAACTAGAACTAGGTATAGAACTAATGAGAACATTGCAAGAGCAGTCAGTCTAATATTGTCACTCAATAAAGACACTAGTCACTAGCAGTCCTATGAGTCATCATCAAACATCCCATATTACCAAATTATATGATGACCTTCAACAATTAGAAATAATTAACAATCACTCTACACATCCAATTTACACGCGTCAATACAATCCTTATCTATCACGCCACCACCACTTACCAAAAAAATATTTCACTACAACATGATATCACTTCTTGAGGTCAAGCCAAACATCACCTCGCACTATCCTTATCTCTTAGACCCCAAGTCGATAACCCCAAGAAATTTACATGAATATCATTCAGATTATTCATTTCAATGTCAACTCAAGATCAACGTATTCAGAACGCCCATATTCTACCTACTATTGGCTTTGGTGTCGTTTAATGGACACTGATGAATGATGTTGATGAGGCAGACGTGTATCTATTACAAATGCTTGCAGATTGTGCTATTAAGTCAACTGATCGCATCTAATTGAAAAAAAAGCTTTTAGTATGATCGGATTAAAATCAATAGGCCGTAGTGTTTGTTTTCTTTGCAATGACATACGATAATGTAGGGATACACTTTTTCATGGAATTGGCGTTTATCACCTGAACAAAGAATCAGTTAATATCGCAGATAGTCAGAATTATCGGAATACATTACTTTCGACATGACTAACATTTTGTAGATAGCCTTAAGCTAAAGTTCCCCCGCTATGGAAGGGACCTTGGCATGGGGCGGGGGCTTACGGCTGCATACTGACGGAGCACAGGGCAACACCAGGACAAAATACTTACAAATGACAGAACAGGACTCAACACACAGCGGACTAACATCTTCCAAATACCAAACCTAAGGTGAAATGCGACCCGTGCCGATGGGTGAATGGCCCCAGGGACAAATGGTGTCATAAACGGAGCTTCTGGGGTACCGGGTGCCCCTCAGAATAACTAGCCTTGGATGTTTAAGGGGTCCCTGGGCACGTGTACCTTTCATTATCGCCATACTCGTGGGAGCAAAAATGGAAACTAACAATACAAAAATAAACACACAAAAGTGCAGAACAAAACCAACCCGCCCGAGCAAGGAAATGGTTCATCCATAAGCCAAGCAGCGAAAGGTGAGGGAAGGATGTCCCAATCCCTCGACGACACCTTCTCAGGGAAGTGTTTTCTGCACAAGATCAGAGAGGTCCGACGTGACTAACACAACAAGAAAAATGGGCTAACTAACCCTTAAAAACAAAAAGCCGATGCTTTCCGGAGCTCAATGAGGAAAGATCGCGATTGAAAAGGCGAGGGAAAGGGGTGAATCCATCAGGCCGCGACATAAGCGGACCCACGGCAAATCCCAAGACCTGCATGTGGGGCCTAAAAACAACCACCCCTCCCCCCCAAAAAAAAACCAGGTCAGAATCCAAATCTCCCGCAGAAGGACTAGAAGAAAAACGGCCGAACACCGGGTACAGAGTATATATATGTGATTTGGGGATTACCCGAAGCAGACCACTACTATTTGGGTCCATTTTCGTCCCCTTACAGTCATCAGTGATTTCCAGAAGTCGACTGATAATTATCGACTTCTTCCTTCATCACTGAGTCCCGTGTGATGAGTAGCATATCTTTGAAGCTAAGTTCCCTCATGGATTCCACACCGATTGTGGATTTGCCTAGTATCCTTAGCCTCCTACTACCTAGTGCTGGGCATTCACATACAATGTGTGCTGCCGTCTCAGCCTCTTCCAGACATAGTCTGCATACATCATCTTCCACGATTTTCATCTTAGATAGATGAGCTTTAAAATTACCATGCCCTGTTACTAAGGCAGTTATCCAACTTAAGCCGCTCCGTGTGTAAGTGAGTACTTGTTTGGCTTTCCTCCCTAGTGGACTGGTAATTGCGTTACGAGCCTGTCTACAAGTGGATAAGGTTCGCCATCGTTGCCGATGGATGGAATCAATCCAGCCACCTCCATCCCTGATAGATTCACCCTTACAGGTTCCTCTACCCCCGCATTTTGAACGATATTGCGCTCACTGTGCATTCCTCTGGAATTTACCGACAGCTTGTTCAAAACCGCAGCTGAGTTTCCCCCCTGCTTTCCTAATAGCCTCCGCGTCCTCCTTTGGACACCACACAGTAAGCGTCGTACCGCGCTCTTCCGCAGATCCAAAAGGCTGTGTGTAAGTGACCCTCCATTTGGAAGTGTCTTTTACACAGGCATTCTGTTCTTGCAGCCGCCTGAGAATAACATACTTGCTCTCGGTACAGCCGTGAGCAAGGATAATCAGTCTCGCCTCATTGCGCATGACTCGCAGACGCAGTCTGGCACCTTCCCATAAGTTGGTCAGGTTTTCCTGCATGCCGATAAGCCAGCTCTTGGTCGATTGATTCCTACACGTCAGTGAAATAAATCCATCAACCAACTGAGTCTTGCCTATGAAGCCTATGTCTCCGGCATCATCACTAAGGTCGTCCAGAGCACACAAAAGAGATGCTTTGAAAGCATTCAGGTGTGTGACATCTAGAGGACCCTCACGAGACGCGTCGGTAACACCCAGGATGAGATCACCTCCGGCAACCTGTGCGAAGGATTTCTTACCCTGGTTAGGCTTCTGCTTCCTGTCTGCCTGGATAACCTCTTTTACAAGAGGTCCTCCCGAGACAACATGCACCCCACATCGAGCTCCCTCCTCCAATGGTTGGACCGGCTCAGATGTTCCTGGGTTGACACCCTTAAACCTCTTCACTGGCCTTTCCATTTCCGGAGTTGTCTCCTCATGAGTCGACCCACCAGGTTGATTCGACATCTTCCCGGCGGCCTGCCTTTCCTTCCTCCGCCTCCTCTTCAGTCTCTGCTTTTCTCGCTTTTCAGCTTCTAGCGTCAGCGTTCGGACTTTTCTCAGGAGACACTGCTAGAACTAACCTCTCCACACCTCGCGGCGTTTCATTGTCCGTTCGAACAGCGTCATCCTCAACCGAAGTACCTTTAGGAGCTAACCTCTCCACGCCTTTCGGCGCTTCATTGTCCGTTCCTTCAGCACCTTCGCACACCAAGGCTCTGCATTCAGAGATTAACCTCTCCGACCCTTGCGAGTCGTTGATGTCCATCCCCTCCAACATCGCCAAGTCAAATTCTTGAATGTCTTGTAGATTTGCCATTCTTGATATTTTTCAAACTTTAGGTTTGGGTTTCCCGTTCTCGGACCACAGCCGAGGCAACAGCCAGCGTTACGCCTCCACTACTCCCCTCCCCCATAGGAGTGCCGAAACAATCCGTCCGTCCTTCCCTCTCTTCGGGTCGCGAAGAAGACGATTTCCCTTCACCCGAAAGTTCCGTAGTCTTTCATGTAACTCCACCCCTGCGATCCTTGATGCTAGGCATGCAAGGCTTCTCCCCTAGTCTAACGGATAGCTACTCCGTAGACCGCGGTTCACTGGTTGCAAGAAAAGGAGCAAAGTGAAGTGTTGGATCCAGAACCCCGCAGGTGTACTCTCTCCTCAGTCACCAGCTCCAACCTCACACCCAGTCGCCGTGTCACCTATGCGGAGAGTTTCATAGGCGCCCACTGCCGAGGTACTCGTCCCGGGATGGGAACAGAGTTTTGCACAATCCGTACGGATCGTGCGACAGCACCCGCCCCATGGCTCAGCCTGCGTCCAAAAATCATTAGCAGTTTCCAGCGGTCACCAAGCGTGGTGGTGCCATGTTGACTTGTGAGAGGGTATCATGTAGTCTACTGTTATTTTGTAGAGTATATGATACCCTCACACCGCCGACAAAACCCGAACCATCAGGAATAGTATCAGGGTGCACGTTCAAAGAAGCTCTCTGCTCCCTCAAAATGACTGTGGTTCTGGATAACTACCCAGCCGAAAAACTAACCTCTGAGTAGGCTAAGGACATCCAGCGGGCTATCGTGTCAGAGGTATTCAAGTGTGAACCATTCAAGGCCCCTCTCTTCACGAATAGCTACCCGGACAAAGGCGTCCTCTACGTAACCTGCGCGAATCAGGAAGCCAAGCAATGGTTGAGGGTCACAATACCTTTTATTAACCCATAGGAGGGGAGTCAAGACCAGTAAAATTATGGTTTGGATTCCGAATCCGAATACGGACATAGTTGGTATGGAGGATCCGAAGCAGATTTTAACACTCCTACTCGCCCAGAACCAGTAGCAGCGGTAAAAAAATACACAAAATGGGAGTGGTAATCGGGAGCCCATCCTCGCTGCCGCATACTTCCCATACGACTCACGGACGCCTCCACGACCTCAGGAGCTGGAGGAGCTGATTATTTGTAGCGGAACGCACACGCCGCAGCTCATAATCGTAGCGGATGCAAACGCTCACCACACAGAGTAGGGGAGCTCTGATACGAACAAAAGGGGTGAGTATCTTTACGATTTTATAATTAAAGAAAACTTAGAAATTCTGAATAAGGGTACTGAACCTACTGTAACAACACGACGAAAGGAGGTCATTGACTTTAGCCACCTTCAACGTATCTCCTAACGTCCGCCATTGGCGTGTCTTAGCCGAACCATCGCTATCGGATCACTGATACATAAGTATGGAAATCAACAAAGTCGATAAGCCAACTGAATTGTATCGGAACTCGAGAAAAACAGACTGGGACCTCTACAGAGAGCACCTGTTTACCAATCTGACTGAAATTCCCAGACACATTAAAACTGCACTCTGTGTGGAGGCTGTAGCGGATAAACGGCAAGCCGCAATAAAGACCTCCTTCGAAGAGAGTTGCAGGTTAACGAGACGACATACAAATGCGAAGTGACGGTGGAACTCAAACCTGAATATCCTGCGTAAAAAGACACGGAAGCTTTTCAGCGAAGCGAAAAGAACAAGAGGATTGTGACGCATATCACTGCGCCCTAACCCGGTATAGCAAAGAAATTAGGAAAGCCAAGAGAGAATCCTGGAAGATTGAAAATCTGCATGAAGGAGCGATACTCCAGAAGATTCTAGCCAAGGATCCAATAAACCCCATCGGGACACTTCTTAACTCCGATGGAAACTAAACAAAAACAGGTAAGGAGACCCTGGAAATCCTTCTAGGGGGGATCCGAACCAAATAGTAACCTACAATAGGGTGGAATTGGCGGTCAACTCAACTCACTGGTTCCGAACCTGCAATCGGAATCAGTAAATCCACTGCCAGAACCGTTGCCAGGCGATGGACCGAGGATAAATTCCAAGATCAATGGCGACTCGCTGAAGGGCTCAGGCACAGCAAGCGTATGCTGGGATCCAACTGACATACCAGCAGCACCGAAGTCCTCAGTCTCAGCAAAACTAACCTCAGGGCAGTCACACCGGTATTGACCCTACGGAAACATCTGCATACAATAGGGATCTGCACACCAGACCCACTATGCCGCCTCTGCAACGAAGATCAGCCTCGTACGTTATTTTCGAATGCCCCGCTCTTATCAGCTGGAGACAAAATTTATTTGGGGCTCAAACTACCAGAATGGGTGCAACCAATGTAAACCTGGTTAACTTTCTTCTAAGTCTTTTACGAAGGACAGAGCTGATAACCTGAAACTTTTTCAGTTAAGAGTAGGTACTAACATCGTCAGTTCACGTGAAATCCATACAAATACTGTCAAAATTTTGATGGTCGTGAAACCGAATTCGCTTGGTGGTACTCACTTCACATGAAAGTCTCCACAGCGGTTTTTGACATTTCGCCAGCGAAAATAATGCAGTTGCACTTTATTTCACAGGGAAAAAGTTGCATCAGCCATCAATCAGTCCGCGAGTGCACATTTCTCTTAAATTGATTGAATAAAAGGCAAGTTTTCACGGCACATTTTTCACGGGAGACATAAATGCGAGTTTTTTGCTCGGCGAACACAGTACTTACCTTAAATGGGAAATACAATAAGCCAACAGGCTGCAGTATTGAGCGTAACAAGCCCAACCCATCATAGATGTATCCATCCATCCTTATATTGAAATATCAAACTGCTCCGGTCTATTTTTCAAAAACAAGGTTACTGGCTTAAGACTTTTGATTTGGATTGTCTCTAAAGGCTTAGGCTTAAACTATAGTAACTAGAGTTTTCCCTACAGAAGAGGAAACCACAATCCTATGATACCTTGCAACAGACAAGACGTACTTCGAATAAGCAGAACATTTTCATAACTCGTATAAATATAAATATCACTTCATCGCTCACAATAGGCCATCGCGCCGCATCCGTTTCAACTGAAACATCCATAAGCACAAGCAGTGGTGATCTAAATACTGTTAACAAAAGCCCCATGTGACACATGCAAAATTCATAGTCATTTTGCGGGATCCTCGTAACTGCGCTCGCGAGATTCAAAACAACACATACAATCATGTAAATCATCTTGTTGGAGACAAGTCGCGTGTGGGTGACACCTACGCATCAAAAATCCTCATCGCACGCTGTTGGGTGCAATACGTGATGCACTTACTTTTGCGGACATTGAAGAAAGCAGCGCACAAGCATCTTTTGCATCTCTAATGAATTGTGTGTGCCTTTTTGTATTGTGTCTGCGATTCACAGTCACAGCTACTCCGGATGGGGATCGGAGTCACAATCAGTCTATAATATGGAAAGGACCCCCTACGTACTTTTTCGTGTCCGCAACGACACAAAGAACTGTTTAGACACACGTAATATAGGTAAATTAACTATTGTGCAATTTTGTCACGGTTGTTGCAGTGAAATTATTGTTAATGCCACTGCGCGCGCTGATGATGATCATGATCTGAACATTGAGAGCAGATGTAAATTGATATCAGAGGATGCAATGGTTGTACAATGTTGCCAGCAGGATGATGGTTGTTCTTCAATAAAATCTAGAGCTAGAAAAAATCTTTAAAATAGTCGACTTTGGATCGTCAGATGATTGTATAAGGCTGCGCACACATGGTCAATCCATGGATTCGAATTCATAAAATTGATTTTCGCTGTGTCAATTGAGCACATTTACGGGCGGGTTTAGATTTTAATCCAATAAAATCCATGGATTGCAATCCATGGATAGACCGTGTGCATGTGGCCTAAGAGCCCCTCCAGGCCTCTCACGAGCACATTGAAGTCATGCTGAAGCGTCTGATGACATGGTTGATCCTATGGTACCCAATCTACCTTATTGGTTGCAAGTCGCGGTTGAGGTTAATAAAATCGCCAACTAATGATCGAATTTGTGTCACCTTGAAGTGTACTTAGGACACCACTATCGTCAAATCGCAGTCGTAATGCATGTATATGAGCATCTTCGGTATCTAGATGGTGGTGCACTTGCACTAAACATAAAGATATGTACTTCTTGGTGTTGGCAGTTTGGAATGCTTTCACTGCAATTGATATGTTGAGAGATAAAGTTTAAAAATAACTAATGAAACTTTTATGGCTCTGGTAGGGCGTAAACTGTAAGCTGCATTTTTTTTCGGCTGCAGCACAACTGGTTAATATAAGTACAATGGTACAAAAAAAAATCACCTGCCTTCCCTTCAAATTAAGTGAATTTTTATGTATGAATAAGTATAAATTTGTCTAAACGAATGTAGAATTTTAAAATTGAATCATATTCTTGACAGATAGGCCAATCAAAGAAGAGATTATAGAGAACATCGAAGGGGGTGACGATTTTTTTCTTCGGTATTTTGTTAGGAGTAGCTACGAGGTAAAGGTACTAATTTTACTCGGAACTGAGGGGTGCGCTAACGCAGGGAAAGGGGGTTAAAGGTGCAATTTTGTACATTTTTTGGTGTTTTGGGCTATATCTCGAAAACGGTGAGTCCCAGAGAAAAAAGTTGTGAGTAAGCATTAAAGCTTTCTAAATATCCTATCTATTTGCCCATACCTGCATATGCAAAACTGTCAACGGTTCTTCCGATACTGGTTAATAAAACTCAAAAAAATTTTTTTTTTTTGCATTCCATTGACTCTAGTGTCCCATCGAATTGTTTTTCCAAGAACTTTTGTAGGGCAAAGTTAGTAAGCATTAAATTTGCTTTAATTTGATACACTTCTTCTTGGCTTGTCTCCTGTCATTCGAGAGTTAAAAGAGTCTCAACGAAGTAATATTCTATATTCATCGAAGTGAAAACAACCATTGTGGAAAATCGGGAGGGGGTGACGGTTTATTCACGGATCTATAAGGGATGGTCCGGAATAAAACATACTAAAAGCTCGCGGTCATGAGGTGTGCGCTAACGTGGGGAGTGGGGGCTAAAGGATTCATTTTTGCAGGTTTTCGACTTAATCTTAGAAATATCTCGGAAGCGGTCAGTCCTCCTGAGAGTATTTGTATGGCAGTATTAAAGCCCATTAAATTTCCAAAGACTTATTTGAACATACATATGTCGGATTCCTAACGGTTTCCCCGATATAGCTTATTCAAAACCGAAAATTGTCAAAAAAGTCGTTTTTTCCACATTTCTTTGGTTCTGGTGTCTCCCGGGATCGTTTTTCAGTAAAACGTTGCAAGACAATTTTGTGCAGTGTGCAATTTGATTTCATTTGATATACTTCCTGTTGCCTGGTCTTGAATCAGTCAAAAGTTCAACAGCTTAAACCAAACTTCCAAATTTAATTTTTCCCATTTATAAGTATAAAGACCAACATTGTGGAAAATCGGCATGGGGGTGACGGTTTTTTATTTCATGAATTTATAAGGGGTGGTTACGAGGAAAATATACTAAAAGCACGCAGTAATGGGAGTGCGCTAACGTTGGGAGAGCGGGTTCAAATATCCCATTCTTGTGCTTATCAGCTCTATCCCCGCTATATCTCCGAAACCGCGAACTCTACAAAAAAAATGTCTGAGCAAGAATGAAAGCTTAAACAATTTCCTATAAAGTTCATCTGACATGCATAGGTCGAATTCTTAACAGTTATCCAGATATGGCTAATTTAAAAATCAGAAATTTCACATAGAAAACATCCACACACCATAATTGGTATGCGTGTATCTATAGATTGGCTATATAAATTTCTGATTTTTAAATTAGCTATATCTGGATAACTAATTTTTTTTTAGTTTTAATCACCAATATCGGAAGAACAGTTAGGAGTTTTGCATATGCAGGTATGGGCAAATAAATAGGATATTTAGAAAGCTTTAATGCTTACTCACAACTTTTTTCTGTGGGACTCACCGTTTTCGAGATATAGCCCAAAACCCCAAAAATTGCACAAAATTGCAGCTTTAACCCCCTTTCCCCGCGATAGCGCACCCCTCAGCTCCGAATAAAATTAGTACCTTTACCTCCTAACTACTCCTAACAAAATACCGAAGAAAAAAGTCGTCACCCCCTTCGATGTTCTCTACAACCCCTTTTTATGCTTTCATTGCTTGGCCTATTTCTTTGGCATGCGATTGTCGTCCATCCGTTGTACATGCCCCGCCCATTGCAGACGTTGAAGCTTCACGATTTTGGATACTCCCAGCTCATCGTACAATTGATACAACTCACGGTTGTACGCCATTGGTCTCGCTCGCGAACGGCCCCGAAAATTCGCCGAATGACCTTTCGTTCGAATCGGTCTAGCAAAATTTCGGAGGGTTGGGTAAGGGTCCATGTTTCGCAGCCATAACATAGCACGGGTCGGATGATCGTTTTGTACACGCGGAGCTTCGTGTTCCTGTGCGCAAGTTTCGAATTAATTATAGGGAGGACCGAGAAATATGTCTTATTGGCTAGTTGTATCCGTCGCTTAATTTCGTCGGTTTCGTTGTCGTCCTTTGATAAGTTACAACCCAGATAGTTGAAGTTGTCTATACTCGATATTAAAGTCCCCCACTGTGATGCTTGAATTTGCTGGCGTCCTTGTTTTCGATTGCATCATGGCCTTTGTTTTGCTTTCGTTGATATGTAGTTCAACTTCCTTTGCGGCGTTATTGAGGTTATGCAGAAGGCTTTTTGCATCACCCAGCCTTCGAGACATGATGTTCATATCGTCGGCGTACGCTACTAATTGAGTCGACTTGATGAGTAGCGTTCCGCTGCTGTCCATATTCATGGCTCGAGTTACATACTCCAAAGCCAGTATTAGTCATCGTCATCCTTGTGAGTCGCACTAATTTTGCCGGTATACCAAAACTCAGGATAATGTTGTACAGTTCACTTCGATCGATACTGTCGTATGCCTGCTTGAAGTCGACAAAGATTTGGTATACGTCGATGTTATATTCCCAGCACTTTTGGAGTAGTAGCTTCACTGTGAAAAGCTGATCGGTCGTTGAGCGACCAGGTCTGAAGTCGCCTTGATACTCGCCAATGATTCGTTCTGCGTACGGATTAATTCTATTTTCAAGAATTTTCGATAATATCTTATAGGCCGTACAAACTAATGATATGCCCCTGTAATTCTCACACTTCAGCTTGTCACCCTGTATGTGGATTGGGCAGATTATGCTTTTGCGCCAATCTTCGGGGATTTCCTCGTCGTTCCATATTTTCAGCAGTAGCACATGTATAACGTTGGTCAGGCACGTTCCACCATGCTTCAGCAGTTCTGCTGGGATCTCGTCTCTATCGGTCTCAGATAGATTTAAATGTTTTTTTCGCATGTTTCGTCCCGTAGCGGCGAAAAAAAAAACAAACAAAGAACAACCGGAACAGCTTGAACCACAAGGGAAACGACTGAACTATGCACTGTGCGCCACTGAGTAAATAGAGCAAGCAACTAAATCATGTGCAAACAGGCAAAACTGACGAGGCGAGAAATTGACAAACTATATTGAACGGTAAATACAGTATGTATATTGTGCTATGCTTGTTCAAATTCGCCTTAGATGTATAAACTGGTTCCTAAAATTGCAAAAATAAACTGAATGTGAATTCCATATCAGTTTCGATTGTTTGACTATCGTACGCAGTCGTGACCTATATCACTCCGCGCCGAAATTCTGTTAATCACTCAAATTTCCATTCCTACTTAACACCGTATTATTTTGAAATGCCGACTAACGAGGAAACAAAGTGCTATTTGTGCAAAAATCCCCTTGACGACCCAAAAGAAATAATAATGTGCGTTGGATGTAATTCTTTCTTCCATACACTTTGCACAAATGTCAAAACCCGCCAAGCTGGGCAAAAACGGGATAACTGGAAATGCGAGGAATGTAAAGGCAACAAAAGTGCGGAAAAAAGTGACATCGAACTAATAATTAATAAAGCAATCAATAAACTGAAACGCGATTTTGATGATACCCAAAAAGAAACTAACAAGGAATTAGCTGAAATAAAAAAATCAGTGGAGTTTATGTCATCAAAATTCGATGAGTGTATAACAAAACTAAACGAACTATTTAAAGAAACCTCAAATTTAAAAAACGAAAATGATCAACTAAAATTGGACATTGACCAATTAAAACTAGAAAATATAACACTTGCAAGTGAACTAAGAGCAAACAATGCAGTCATTAATGGCCTCCCTCATAATGTCAACGAAAATTTAGTGCAAGTTGTCAAGTCTGTATCAAGTGCAGTGGGTGTCGAAGTCAGCGAGCATGATATTGATTCTGTGTACAGAGCCAGCAACAACAAAAACAACACAATCGTGATAAGATTTACGCGAAAAATCACCCGAGATTGCTTGATCCGATCCTATAAACAATTAGTAAGGAATATTAACAAAGGGCCCGGCATCTCAACTCAATCGATCAAAAAAGGCGTAGCTGAAGGAAAATTTTACATAGGCGATCATCTAACTCGTCACACAACTGTCTTGCTTCAACAGACTAAATCTATCTTGAACAATTTCAAGTATGTATGGACGATGAACGGGAGAGTATTCGCCAGAAAAACCGAAAGCGAGCGATACATTGTCATTCGAAATGCGTCGGATTTACAACAGATAAGAAACAATAATTAATATATTTATCTTAATATAAAATCTTTTTACGTTTATTATTTATTTGAAATGAATATTTTTTATGAAATTGATAATTTTGAATATCCGTGTGAATTCGTCTTGGATTATAACAACTTTGAATTTCAACAAGAGCGAGAGTTATCCTGTTTCTATTTAAATGTCAGGAGTATAAAGAAAAATTTTGAGGAATTTCAGTTAGTACTAGCAAATTTACGAGTTCAGTTTGATGTCATTATATTAGGAGAATGCTGGCTAGGTGGCAGAGAACTTCCAGTAACTGAATTATTTACTATTGAGAATTATAAATTATTCTTTACTACTTATAACTATAATCAAAACAGTGGCATCGTAGTCTATGTGAAAAACGATCTAGTCCCGAATACTAAAATACAAGAGCACAAATTATCAAATTGTAATTGTTTGGCTATAAACATTAAGTCTAAGAATGTACATTTAGATATATTGGCGTTATATAGATCTCCATCAGGGTGCGAGGAGGTGTTCTTATCGGAAATTGAAGATTATCTTCTACCCAGTACCATAGTAATAGGAGATATTAACATTGAAATAGGCGATGAAAAACGCAGCGAAATAGGAGATAGATATTTGGGGCTAATGGGAAGACGGGGATTCCTGCCTAGGATTAATATACCTACTCGAGTTGAGTCTCTCGTTAATAGCATAGAATCAAACCTAACGGCATCTTGCATAGACCACATATTTGCTAATATTCACAATCAGGAAGAATTAAGGGCTATAGTTTTTGATATGCATTTAACAGATCATCGGGCAATATCCTTCAACCTAAGCCATTATAAGCCAACAAACGAAACTTCAAATGAATATCAAACAAAAAGAAATTTTCTTAATAACAAATTCACTGCCCTAATGCAGAACGAAGATTGGTCCGAAGTCGAATCATGTATAGAAGTCAACCAAGCCACTGATAAGTTCATATCCAAAATAAAACTAAATATAGAAAAAGCAACTAGTGTTATTAATTTCAGAACCAACCATAAATTTAAAAACGTTAAACCCTGGATGACCCGAGGCCTAATGAACTCTCTAAGGAAGAAGGATAAGTTATATAAATTAGTTAACAGAAATCGATATGATACTAAACTAAAAGAATATTTTATTCGTTATAAAAATATATTCAGGAATATAGTAAGAAAAGCGAAAGATGACTATTATAGGAAAGAAATATCTGCTGTAGAACACAACACTAAAAAAGTTTGGGAAAAAATTGGATCCATAATAAACTCAAAAAAGGAAAAAATTAAAATAAAAGCCATAAAGATAGAGGGTGAAGTGGTAAAAGTAAGCGAAGATCCTATTAAATGTGCTAGTTCATTAAATGAACATTTTCGTAATATGGGTAAACTGATGGCAGAGCAAATTCCTGACAGTGTTGTCTCACCGAGAACGCTACCGCGAAGACAAGCGTCTCCATTTATTTTTGAGGGAGTAAATGAAACGGATGTTCTAAAAATCATAGAGGAGCTGCATGGAAAGTCAAGCCCAGGCTATGATGGGATTACTGTTAATCACATTAAGGACATTAAACGACTAATAATTTCCCCTTTGACACATATAATAAACCTAAGTTTAACGTCGGGAATATTTCCGGAATCTCTGAAAGCATCGATCATAACCCCCATTCATAAAAGCGGTGATACCACACTACCAGAAAATTACCGACCTATATCACTGCAGTCAAACGTAGCAAAAATATTGGAGAAAGTAGCTAAAAAACAGGTACTCAATTACCTAGAAAGAAATAACATTTTATCAGCGAGACAATTTGGATTTCGGAAAGGTTTAGGCACACATGATGCAATTGATACAGTAGCCTCTGAGATCTACGATTCCTTAGATAAAGGCTTAAAACCGATATCTATATTTCTCGACCTTGCGAAAGCCTTCGACACGGTTTCACACTCCTTGTTATTACAAAAACTTGAGATAATTGGTATACAAGGGCGAGCCAAGGAATGGTTTTCGACGTACCTTAACGAACGAAAACAACAGGTTAAACTTGCTGATTACATAAGTCCTCTTCTAAGCTGCAGTCAATACGGTATTCCACAAGGGACTGTACTAGGACCGCTTCTGTTTCTGTTATTTATTAACGATTTACCAGCTCTGGAAGAAATCATCAATGGTAGGATCAATTTATTTGCAGATGACGCAGTTTTACTATTCACAGGTACAAACTGGAATGAAAGTTACACAAAATCAGAATGTGGTCACGCAATAGTACAACAATGGATTTTCAAAAATAAATTGTCCATCAATATCGGCAAGACCAAATATGTTACGTATTCAATCTATGAAAATGGACAACCATTAGAGGAAAGTTCCATAAAGATGCATGGTCTAAATTGTTTTGCAACGATGGGATGCCAAAGTAATAATCAAATAGAAAAAGTAAAATCGTTTAAATATTTAGGTGTTTCTTTTGACCAGCACATAAAATGGAAAGACCATATTTCAATCCTAACGAAACGTTTAAACAGATTAACGTACATATTTTTTAGGCTTAAACGAGTTCTTAGCATGGGGGTGTTGAAAATGGTATATTTTGCTCTGGCACAATCTATCATATGTTATGGACTATTGTCATGGGGTGGAACTTATCCGTCAATTCTTCAGCCTGTGATCGTCGCTCAAAACGACATTATAAGGGCTATGCACGGTAAAAGGCGTGACGGATCAGTCAGCCACTTATATAATGAACTCTGTATACTGAAACTACCAAATATCTACAAATGTACTATTCTTAGGCGTACATTCATGTTAAGGGAATTTTTAACTCCAATTTCCCATGGCTATAGGACTAGATCGGAATCACGCAGACTTCTTTATGTACCCAGAAAATTAACTACTCACGCGATGAGGCACTGGTCATATATAGGGCCAAAATCCTTCAACGAACTCCCAAGTGAATTAACAGCATCCGGGAATTATCTAGTGTTCAATCGGAAATTAAAACTTTTTCTATTAGAAAACTGATGGCTTCTCTGACACTCGGGCAGTAGCATTTATTAATAAATAAATCTAGTTCCTTCACAGTGGCGCAACCAGGATTTTGTCCTGGAGGGGGCTAAGTTCATCCACATTACTGTATATTTGACGTTGCTGCCGCAAGTTGGGGGATAGTGGTTTTTTCACAGCATTATACTACAGTAGTGATTCAAAGTGCCGTTGCATTCACGTTTGTTTTTTTCGTAGCGTCACATGTTAAAGCAAAAACAATTTGCCAAGTTACTGATTCATTGCTCATGGTCCACCGCAATTAGAGCAAAATTAGTAAATGTACAACAAAAAAATAGGAATTTAGTGACAAACCAAAACCGGATCGAAGTTGGTGTAATGGCTGCAGAGAACATTTTCTTCTCAGGCAAAATAGCAATGACAGCTCTTAGAGGACTCTATTTTGCAAAGAACCAATTGATTTCGGATGTCATACAATGGCGACTGGCCATATAAAATCGAAGGATGCAACAATTGAATCCAGTTAATATTTTGCCAGCATTAATTTTGAAGATTTTTCTTTCTTTTACAAATGTTACTTCAGGCTAGTGTGTCTTCTTTTTTTTTTGCACAACGATGTTTCTAAAATTCTCGTAAGGATGTTCAACTTGCAGAGACCATCGACACTGGCGAGGAACCTATGCTCTAAAACCACGCGGTTCATATTCATCTTTTTTATACAATAGCAACACATTTGCTTCATATTTAATTTTGCAATTTTTCCTTTCCTAATTTCTGGGTCTGGGAGGGGCTTTAGCCCCCTTAGCCCCTCCCGTGGTTGCGCCACTGTTCCTTCATATCATTATTATTGAAATTATAGGTTCATATATGTATTGTGTACGAGTAACAATAAGTTAAATATAAGTAAACTCCTCTCCACGCTCTGGATATAACCATTGTGGAGAGTAATTCCAACTGTAAATTGTCCTTGTAATCTGAATTTGAAATTGGAATGGAATAAATTTGAATTTGAATTTGAATGTTATTAAAATTCTTGTGCAAGTTTTTAATTTCACTATAGATTAATCATTTCACGGGATGGCTTCGCGGGCCGGATAAAACCCGGTCGCGGGCCGGATTTGGCCCGCGGGCCGGAGTTTGCCGACCCCTCTATAGGGTATAACAAGGTAACGCTAAAAAAATTCCGATTGTATTGGTAATTTTCTTGCTGGAACAAGTTGTGCTATAAACCCTTATAGTATTGACCACCTAATGCGGGACACCCTGCACAGTGGGGCGAAAAACCCGAATTTTGAAAACAATTATAAAAACATGTCACTTTTAATGTATTTGGCCATTCTAAATCGAATGGAATATGTTGCACACAGATAGGATCAGCCGTTTTGAAGTTATTTTGATTTTAAGGGGGGGAGGGGGATCATTTTTCAGTTTTTCTTAATTATTTCAAAAACTGTAAAAGTTACAGCAAAATGGTTCGAGCACACATAAAACTACACGAAATTACCTTTGCAACGACATATAATACAATTAACTTATTTTGATAAATTATACCCTAGAGCCTAGACCAAAAAATGAAATGGGATATTATCATTTTTTTGACATTTACATTTGTTACTTTAACTCTGAAAGAAATGCTAGTCGAGCCAGGATAATTTAGGGAAATATTCTTAATAAAATGAAGTTGACTTTTGCCAAAAGTTGAGTTGCTCCGACCAAGGACACGCCTGATTCGCCTATTAGAGCTTTTCAAACCGACACGTCCATAGCTCCTTCCCGCGGGGAAGGGAGGGGGTAAATTTTAGCTGAACGCCAAGACAGAGTCCCTTTATACTCAATACTAAAAACTGGTTCAATAGGATGAAAACTACGGCTATCTCCAGTTCAAAGGGACCCAACATATTTTATAGTAGAATTAAAAAATCGTGCCTAAAACAGCCAACATGACATAACAAAATCGGCCTTGGAGGCACGTGGAGATAGTTGTTAAAACTCAATGTGAAAAATCCAGTTTGGGTCAATTTGACCTTCAATAATTAAAATTAAATTTTATTGTTTTCCAATTTTTTTTTTTAATTGTTTAATGCTAACATATTTATTATAACCTAAAAATTAAAAATAAAATCATAAAGCAAAGTTGTATGAGAATTTATCGTCCGCGTTTTCATTGAAACTTGATTATGGAAAAATGTGCTTAAACTGCAAAATCAATTGTCTACACTTTGAGAGCCGCTGATTTCTTACTGTGACAGATATCGGTCCGAAATTTTTTGTAGAAAGAAACTTCAAAATTATTTGGTGGTGTTGTGGTGCCTCCAGGATTCGCGAAAATAAAATGCAATTTTTTACTGCAGTAACCTATATATTTCGAGCCATGAGGCTCATCTTCAGGGTTAATATTCTGCAAAAATTACATTTTTGAAAATTAAAAATTAAAAAATACAAATTTGAATTATTATACCTATTGAAAAATTAGGTCGAACAAAGGTTGACGGTGTAACAAAGATGGTAACAAATGTCAACAAACAAAAGTCAGGTAGAATATATTCGAAAAGACAGTAAAACCTCACAAAAACATAACACCATTAAAAATAAATTAAAGAATTTGACAAGAACAACTTATGCAAATAAATAAAGGAAAATATCACAGTTTATAGAACACCACCAAATAAACATCAAAGATTCCGGCAAAACAACACCAGATTGAGCTTCAGCTTGATTTACAACAAACTTCAAAATGTTTACTATGCGATAAGTCATTCACAAAACCTCTCAAATAGTATCAATTTTTTTGAATTTTTGCCTCTACCGCCCACTGTGCCCTGTATATACTTTATATAGTCGGGCCTCGGGACGGGCCTCCTTCTGTGCGTTGCAAACTTCATGACAAAGTTAACTCATTGCCGGACACAACGCCAAAATTTGACACGATTTGTATGGTCAAATGCTCAAAATTGGACGTCTATAGACGTTGTGTCCG